>OY294038.1:6225745-6938617 GCA_958510855.1 Rhagonycha lutea
AAACTAGAAAAAGTTGAAAGTTCAAAATTAAAACCAAGTTAACCTGATGTGAATTATTTTTTTTTTTTTTTCAAAAACTCCAAAATAAGTGACTAAAATGTTTTTATTTCAAGAGACGCCGCCTGCGTCACTTCGTTTCGAAATTCAAAAATCGAGTGACATTTGATAAAAAATGACATCCCGCGCCATCTATGAATGTTAGCGATTACTGAGCGATAATTTTATTTGGATTGCAAACAAAATACAAAATTTGATTTTAACCCAAATTTAGATCCACAAAAATATATAAAGCTTATTTTTTACTTACAAGTGCAACAGCCTCTTGCAGAATTGAACCGCATCTGCTTCGTCTCGATAAATCTTTCCACCGTAGCATTTTAAGTTTTCATAAACTAGAAAAACATGAAAGTTCAAAATTAAAACCAAGCTAACTAAAAGTTAATTATTAGGATTTTATTTATTAATAAACCACTAAAATAAGTTACTAAAATGTTTTTATTTCAAGAGACGCCGCCTTGCGTCATTTCACTTAGAAATTTAAAAATCAAGTGACATTTGACCGAAAAGTAGCAATAATAACTCCGAATTAAAAAAAACAACAAAAATTACCTGCAAAAATTGCATCATCCCTTAAACATTTTCCCCAAAATTTCTTGTATACACGTAACCATGGAAACGGCAAAAATGTTTTTGCTTGGTTGATAGCGATGACGCCATACAAATTCACTTAATTTACAACAGGGAAAACAATTACCAAGATTCATTTTATAACGACAGAATTGTAATTTGATTGTTTATAAACATTTTAAGTATATAATTCAACATAAAATTACAATTTTGAAGACATAATCACCACTCCGTCGTTAAAATACTGCGCACCTACGTGACATCACAGGAAAAGAGCTTGCAGCGTCAGCCGTTTGTCACTTGTTTAAATGTGGACCAATGAAATCAGCAGATTTTCGTGTGCAAATTTTAAATTGTAAAATTACATTTAGGTAATTAAAATTAATTTAAAACAATCGAATCTTGTAAAATTATGTGGTTTATTTTAATTATTGTAGCAATAAAACAAACAATTTAATTTTTAACAATGTGAAGTTTGAATAGAAATAATTTATTTTACATTTGCAAAAAAAATTACAAGACGAAAAAGGGATTGTTTTCTAAAATTCTTGATTTCACCTGCGGCATTTTTTATTTGTAACTTTTGTAGATTATTTTTCTTATTTGCGCCTCTTGGGACCCACTCATTCCAAAATTATTTTGAATTTTGTTAACCTAACTTTTTGGTTTTCTTAACCTAACTTTTTAGTCACTCACGTTAATTTTACACAAAAATTTTATCAAAAAATGTCGGACATCGAGGACGACGTTCCACAATTATCGGCCGAAACGTTTGCCGCCCTGTTGGAATTTTACAATGAAGAAACGCAAAAGGAAGAGCGAATAAATTCATCAGTGCCAGCGCTCGACGAAAATTGGGTAAGAAATAGTTTTCCCCATTTTGAACGTCAAGGAATACACCTAAATATGTTTTACAGCAACTCAGCCAATTTTGGTACGACGAAAAGACTGTGAACGTTCTAGTGGATGCCACTTTGAAGGTGGCCGGTCCTAACGCCAAAATTGCGCTGATTTCGTGTCCCACCCTTTATTTAAAGATGAAAGAAAAAGGTGGAGAAGGAATAGAAGGTTTGCAGCGTTTAAGTTGTTTCGGTTGCTTTATAATTGTTTAAAATTTTTAGTTACTTTGCTCGAGTATGACACTCGGTTTGCTACTTACGGAAGCGATTTTGTGCCTTACAATTACAAGGCACCGTTGGACGTACCTAGAAATTTGTCAAGTTATTACGACGTTGTGATAGCAGACCCCCCCTTTCTATCGGAAGAATGTTTGACAAAAACTGCCGTCACAATCCGCTTCCTTGCGAAGGAAAAAATTATTGTGTGTACAGGTAAAATTGCATAATGGTGAATTTTCGTGGTGAATAATAATGATTTTTTTGAAGGCGAGGTAATGACGGATTTGGTTAACAGGCTCCTGAATGTTCAGAAAACTTCGTTTCGACCCGGACACGTTAAAAACTTGGCCAACGAATTTTGTTGTTACACAAACTTTAGTTTTGACCCTTCAGAAGTTTAGTACCATTGTGTACTTGGGAAAAAGTGAGCGAATCAATCAGAAGTGGGATACTAATTTTTAGTTCCTATTTTATCCATTTTAGTAAAGACAATTTTTTAACCAAAATGCCGTGGTTAGGATTCACGTTTTTCTAGGTTTATCTTGACTTAAATGTTGTGATTTTAAATGTTTTTTTCCAATAACTCAAAAACTGTGTAAGATATCAAAAATATGTAAGAGATCAAAAATGTTCAGTGTAAAAGGACGAATATTTATTATTTTAAAAATATTTTGATATTTTTCACCGTTTCCGAGTTATTGCAGAAAAACTTGATGGGTCCTACTGGATATTTGTGTGTACTATTAGTAAATGTAATTAAATATAATTTATTTTTAATTATATCTGGATATTTTTTCCTTTATAAGATCAAGGCAATATTTGAGTGTTCCAGTGAAACCCCTAAAATTTCCATTTCCTTTCTCAATTGAAGATTCTAGCACCCTCAAGAAAGTTTTTCGCCTATAACTCGCTTAATTTCTATTTTACCAAAAATGAGCATTATACCAAAATTGTAGAGAATTTTATACTCTTTAACTTTGGTCTGATGAAAGTTTTCTGCAAAAGTCAAATTAAGCGAATTATCGGCAAAAAACTTCTTTGAGAGAGTTAAAATCCACAATTGAGGAATAAACCAAATGTAGTTCAAATGCAGTAAATCTTTAAACTTGAGGTGATTTAATGGCAGTTAATTACCGTAAACTGCTAGGCGTCCCACTGTGGACTACCCTCCATAATTGGTCGTCATTAGAACAATGAGACAACTGCATTTCGAGTTATCACGCATAAACTTTAAATCACGCTTTAAATGAGAAAATTTTGTTGTCTTATTATACAAGCTGAAATAAGGACAAGAAAAATAACGAAACAATTCTAAGCCCTAAATTGCCTTTAATATTTTGATAATTTATTTTGGTGCATTTTTCATTTAAAATTTTTGATAAAAATTAAATATTGTTGAAATTTTCTGGAACTTCGTGAATTTACTAATTTAATTATTATAAAGACAGGAAAAATAGAGAATAAATTCTAAACTCTAAATTGCCTTCAATATTTAAAATATTTGATTTCAGTCCGAATTTCCATTTAAAATTTTTGATAAAAATTGGATTTGGTTCAAATATTCTGGAACTTCGTGAAAATACTAATTCAGTTATAATGAAGACAGGAAAAATAACGAAAAAATCTAAGTCTTAAATGGCCTTCAATATTTAGATAATTTGATTTCAGTCCGATTTTAAAATTTTTGATAAAAATTAAATTTTGATCAAAAATTCTGGAACTTCGTGAAAATACTAATTCAGTTATAATGAAGACAGGAAAAATAACGAAAAAATCTAAGTCTTAAATGGCCTTCAATATTTAGATAATTTGATTTCAGTCCGATTTTAAAATTTTTGATAAAAATTAAATTTTGATCAAAAATTCTGGAACTTCGTGAAAATACTAATTCAGTTATAATGAAGACAGGAAAAATAACGAAAAAATCTAAGTCTTAAATGGCCTTCAATATTTAGATAATTTGATTTCAGTTCGATTTTAAAATTTTTGATAAAAATTAAATTTTGATCAAAAATTCTGGAACTACGTGAAAATACTAATTCAGTTATAATGAAGACAGGAAAAATAACGAAAAAATCTAAGTCTTAAATGGCCTTCAATATTTAGATAATTTGATTTCAGTCCGATTTTAAAATTTTTGATAAAAATTAAATTTTGATCAAAAATTCTGGAACTACGTGAAAATACTAATTCAGTTATAATGAAGACAGGAAAAATAACGAAAAAATATAAGTTTTAAATGGCCTTCAATATTTAGATAATTTGATTTCAGTCCGATTTTAAAATTTTTGATAAAAATTAAATTTTGATCAAAAATTCTGGAACTTCGTGAAAATACTAATTCAGTTATAATGAAGACAGGAAAAATAACGAAAAAATCTAAGTCTCAAATGGCCTTCAATATTTAGATAATTTGATTTCAGTCCGATTTTAAAATTTTTGATGAAAATTAAATTTTGATCAAAAATTCTGGAACTTCGTGAAAATACTAATTCAGTTATAATGAAGACAGGAAAAATAACGAAAAAATCTAAGTCTCAAATGGCCTTCAATATTTAGATAATTTGATTTCAGTCCGATTTTAAAATTTTTGATGAAAATTAAATTTTGATCAAAAATTCTGGAACTACGTGAAAATACTAATTCAGTTATAACAAAGACAGGAAAAATAACGAATTATCTAAGTCTTAAATGGCCTTCAATATTTAGATAATTTGATTTCAGTCCGATTTTAAAATTTTTGATAAAAATTAAATTTTGATCAAAAATTCTGGAACTTCGTGAAAATACTAATTCAGTTATAATGAAGACAGGAAAAATAACGAAAAAATCTAAGTCTTAAATGGCCTTCAATATTTAGATAATTTGATTTCAGTCCGATTTTAAAATTTTTGATAAAAATTAAATTTTGATCAAAAATTCTGGAACTACGTGAAAATACTAATTCAGTTATAATGAAGACAGGAAAAATAACGAAAAAATCTAAGTCTCAAATGGCCTTCAATATTTAGATAATTTGATTTCAGTCCGATTTTAAAATTTTTGATGAAAATTAAATTTTGATCAAAAATTCTGGAACTTCGTGAAAATACTAATTCAGTTATAATGAAGACAGGAAAAATAACGAAAAAATCTAAGTCTCAAATGGCCTTCAATATTTAGATAATTTGATTTCAGTCCGATTTTAAAATTTTTGATGAAAATTAAATTTTGATCAAAAATTCTGGAACTTCGTGAAAATACTAATTCAGTTATAATGAAGACAGGAAAAATAACGAAAAAATCTAAGTCTCAAATGGCCTTCAATATTTAGATAATTTGATTTCAGTCCGATTTTAAAATTTTTGATAAAAATTAAATGTTGATCAAAAATTCTGGAACTACGTGAAAATACTAATTCAGTTATAATGAAGACAGGAAAAATAACGAAAAAATCTAAGTCTCAAATGGCCTTCAATATTTAGATAATTTGATTTCAGTCCGATTTTAAAATTTTTGATGAAAATTAAATTTTGATCAAAAATTCTGGAACTTCGTGAAAATACTAATTCAGTTATAATGAAGACAGGAAAAATAACGAAAAAATCTAAGTCTTAAATGGCCTTCAATATTTAGATAATTTGATTTCAGTCCGATTTTAAAATTTTTGATAAAATTTAAATTTTGATCAAAAATTCTGGAACTACGTGAAAATACTAATTCAGTTATAATGAAGACAGGAAAAATAACGAAAAAATCTAAGTCTTAAATGGCCTTCAATATTTAGATAATTTGATTTCAGTCCGATTTTAAAATTTTTGATGAAAATTAAATTTTGATCAAAAATTCTGGAACTGAAAATACTAATTCAGTTATAAGGAAGACAGGAAAAATAACGACAAAATCTAAGTCTTAAATGGCCTTCAATATTTAGATAATTTGATTTCAGTCCGATTTTAAAATTTTTGATGAAAATTAAATTTTGATCAAAAATTCTGGAACTTCGTGAAAATACTAATTCAGTTATAATGAAGACAGGAAAAATAACGAAAAAATCTAAGTCTCAAATGGCCTTCAATATTTAGATAATTTGATTTCAGTCCGATTTTAAAATTTTTGATGAAAATTAAATTTTGATCAAAAATTCTGGAACTTCGTGAAAATACTAATTCAGTTATAATGAAGACAGGAAAAATAACGAAAAAATCTAAGTCTCAAATGGCCTTCAATATTTAGATAATTTGATTTCAGTCCGATTTTAAAATTTTTGATGAAAATTAAATTTTGATCAAAAATTCTGGAACTACGTGAAAATACTAATTCAGTTATAACAAAGACAGGAAAAATAACGAATTATCTAAGTCTTAAATGGCCTTCAATATTTAGATAATTTGATTTCAGTCCGATTTTAAAATTTTTGATAAAAATTAAATTTTGATCAAAAATTTTGGAACTACGTGAAAATACTAATCCTAATATTATAATAAAGAGAGGAAAAAGAGCGAAAAAATTCAAAGCCTTAAATTGCCTTCAATATTCAGATAATAAACATATTTGAAATTAATATTGTAAAATTCAATTTCTTGCCGCTTTCGCACCTTGCAGGTTAGCATCCCTACTAGGGGCTAATATCTATTTTACCTTAGTTAGCTACCAGACAAACTCCTAAGTAAAGAATCCACAAAATAAAGGCTGGTCATTCTTTAAGATCAGAGGATCTGCAATGTAATTCCAAGGAATATGAACTGAAAAATCCTCAATTTTTAGAACCAACATTGCAAATTTGAGATATTTTATTACTTTGTTTTATACATTAGTCATTTTTACAATAATGGTGATATGCTAACAACACAAAGTGTATGTACAACATGTAAAACTATGATATAAAAAAAATATTTTTAACGTATTAGGCAATTTGCAGTCAAACTGCTGGATATTTTAATGATCTGTTTGTTTCAACAATAAATAAACCATACAAAAATTATTTTGCATTATTCCTATAATCATATAAAAAAATAAAAAACACTAAACAATTCAACCAAGCTAAAAAAATGCGAATTAGATTAGGAAACACAAGATTCTTAAGCCACGCCCATTTCTATTTTGTCAGCTTGGTCAAGCTGTAGAATTAAAATATAAAATAACCTATGTAGTATTTGGTAACTGGTACAGTGTGTCTCAAAATTTAATCAGGAAACTTTTTGGTATCAAAAACCAAAATTATCTTTGGTAACATTCTCACTTTTCTGGGACACCCTGTATCTTAGTCTATTAAATTATTAACCAACTGCCATACTTTGGGCCACAGTTACGTAACAAAATTTCTGTAAATTACAAGGCCACACTACTGAAGCATTCTTGGTCCCTTCCATACAATATTTGATGTCGTGGTAACCCTGTTTCTTGCTTCACAACTTTTTTTTAAACAACCGTATATTTTACATATCAAGGAATGCGAGCACAACCTCATCAGTAAATAAATAATCATCTTAAAATTAAGGGGGGTATGTTGTACCCACTACAACGTTCTTCTAAAATGGAAGCAAAATTTGATCCAATACATTTTTTTTTCTACTACTCAAATTTTCATTACCTGGACGGCTTACTAATAAATTTCTATACATTCAAAACTTTTCTCTACTAGGTACGTTTTTTACATTGAAAATCTATCCCCAAACTTTAATCGAATGCCTCGATATATAGAATATTAACAAACTTTTGCGTGATATGTCGATTATTTTGATTAACACTTAAACAATAACGCAAATAAATCACAGATTATTTTGGTGTAGAACGCAAATATAAATAAATGCGCCTTAAATTAATTGTTAACTGGCCCTAAAAGAAGAAACACGTTGATCGGCGCTGAAGTTCAAGACAAAAATTGGTCATCTTGAACGCCGACGTCGAATGTAGCCTTTAAAAACAGAAGCAGTGTTTCTAAATTGCTAAGATAGACATGGTTAATTGAACTGTTATGTATTCATTCAAAGTTCCTTGGTCCAAACTTGTTCGCAAAACACTGTCCATAACCTGTTATGCAGGTCTGAATCCCGGGAAAAATGTTTCTACTATTCGATTATTAAACATGATTTTGCACATTTGTTAAAAGTGAGGTTTTGTAAATTATCAGTCAGACGCTTGTAAAATGGAAGGGACACATGATTTAACTGAAAATGATTGAACATATGCGCCTACAATCAGCTATTTAAATTTTTCCCGGTTTCTTTCAACGCTTCCTTCGTCAACCTCTCAATTTCGCTGAGCAATAGTTGAGTATCTGTGTCGACCTCCGCCATTGGAGGGTTGGAAACGTGGAAGGAATTTTGTACGTGATCCCACTCCAAAGAATCCGCAGACGAAGGTACACGCGATTGGTCGGAATTACGAACTGACTCGCTTTCTTCTTGTAACATTGCCCTAAACGAATGGAAAATTTGTTCTTAAATTTTTACTGGATTTACGGGACGCGGTCACCCAGTTAAGAAATTACCAAACACTTACCAGGAGCTGGCAGAAGGTTCGTGCGCTAACGAAGGAAGACCTTCATGTTCCCACTCTAAATCTAAGGAACTCGCTGGTGTCGATGTATTCGTGTGGACCATAAGTGCGCGAGCATCTAAACATTGTAACGGAATATCCCGACTATTGTATGAACTAAAATAACATAATTCACGCCTTTCCGTCAATTAGTTTAAAAAAGTCAGTACCTGCTACTAGGAAGACATTGAGATTCGTTCAAGCGACTGTAAGCGTCGCTTGGATGACTGAAGATACCTTCAACCAATTCTAAGACAGGTTTCTGAAATGTTAATTATTGTAATTTTTTTCAACACACGAAAACAGGCGACAATTTGAAAAGCGTAATTATGGAGTTTACAGTCTCTCCGTTAGTCTGTTGTTGCAAAATAAAAAGGTTAAATTAATACTACAGCTGCTTCATCGTATATTTAGGTTGGAGAGGGACGGATTGAAGAAGGAATTCGGTCAGACTATTTTTCCGAACGCCCACACAATCCGTTCGTGAGGGTGGGATGATTTTTTCTATAACTAAACTGCGCCAACAATTTTGCAAGCTAAAGTTAGTTAAGCAAGAGCGTTGGGTGATGATTTTGCAACTGAACCAATGAAACATAAATGGTGTTAGTAATTTTTGATTTTCATGCTTCTCATATAAGACTTAAGGTTATTCCTTGATGATTAAAATTATTTGTATGGGGTGAGTTCAATTATATTTTCTTACAGCAATGAATCTAATGAGGTAAATTCTATGATAAAATGTAGATAATATCAAAAACCGCAATCACTTCTTAAGGTTAATTTAGCAGGTTAGGTTAATTTAGTCGTATATAGCAGGGGTTGCCAACAAGTCGATCGCAAAGCCAATTTGGTCAATCGCTGCATGTGAAAAAGTGTCGAAAAATCGAATTTTTTCGATTTTTTTTTCGACAAAGTCGATCGTGACACATTTTTTATGATAAAAGTAGATTTTATGTTCGCAAAAATTGATCACCCCTGATACTTACATAGTATTTGATAAATCTGGGTAAGGACGAAAATTGTATCCCAGAATTTAAAAATTTTCTATTGAAATTATGGTAATGTTATGGCTGTAAATTACAATTACTATAAACATTAAATTTTGCAAAAATAAGACAAAAAACCGTAAAAATTTAATATTTTATCATTTCATGTTGTGCTACTTTGTACTGGAAACTATCAAATTTTATATTGAAAGTGGAGTTGAAGCGCTGTCATCCTCTTTTAACCCCCCCCCCCCGCTAAATAGTAAGTCGGAGCGGCGCCACTTAAGCTAAGTTTTCAAACGAAAACTATAAAAAGATGCCAGAAAAATTTAAAATAAGAACTTTTTATAATCAAACAAATCAAAAAATTTCAATTGTTTCTACATAAATAAGAGATACCGTTTTTTATAGCTTTTGTTTTAACTATTGGAAAGGGTAGGAAACCATTGAATATTCTAAATCAACAAAAGCCACTACTTAATTGAAAGCAGAGGCGTAACTTCAATTTTTGAAACCATTATATTCGTTAATATGTTTTGCTTCCTCACCCACAGTATATAAATTTTTAACACCTCGCAACTGAAGGGTTACGTTGTTCTACTTCATCGCAACAACGCAAATCGAATCAAGCATTTTCATAAGAACCCACAGTAATCTACGAAATGCGTTCTGTGATCGTCACGTGATCTCCAGGTCAGGGAAAACTTAAAAATAAAATAACTGTATAATATTCTTAATTTTATCACATTTTCAATACTTTTTTCATTTCTAGGATGGCCTTTAAATATTTAAAGTAAATAAAAATAAACAAAAATAATGTTTACTTGAGAAAAAATGCGATGAAAATTAAAACTTTACAAAGAAACTAAAGACAAAGTTAACTGATAAAATATCAATGCTTAGTTTTATCATTTTTGGTAAATTACAGTAATTAAATTATACATAAGAAGCCAAACAAGCTTAATTATATATGAAGACGCAAATTGAATCACACCGATGCAGATTAGATTTTCAACTGTAGGTTCTTGTTTAAAAGTAAATCGAAACGACGCAAATTGAGACCCTAATGTGCCATAGCTCGATTTCAATCATCATAAGAGAGATCATAATTATTATTATTATTCAATAAATACTTAGAGCCTAAAATTCTTCTTACAATTCCAAAATTTTTATTGTTGACCCCTTCAATAATTACTCCTTTGCGATTAGAAGCGCCGAGCCGAATGCGAGCGCTGTAACCGACACCGAGCACAAAAGTCACTTTACGCTCGAAATATGCATACTATTTTTCCTACGCCCGATAGTGAAAGTGAAACCTCGCCACTGAAAACCCACCTTTATATTATTTAATTTAATTGTATGTTGTTGGTATTACTGTTGGTAGTACCGAACCTAGTTGGGTTATATAAAACATTATGCACCAAAAAAGGTGTATCAGCTCTCACGCAGATAACAAATTCCGTTCTACGCCTAAAACACTATCCCAGCAAATGGAAGCAAGCCGAAATAATTATTCTCCCTAAACCTAACAAGGACCACTCAGACCCATCAAATTATCGACCAATCTCCCTTCTCCCAACAATTGCCAAAATTGTGGAGAAGATAATACTAACCCGAATCAAAAAAGAGATAGACAGATTGAAGCTCCTCCCAAACCAACAATTCGGTTTCAGGGAGGGGCACTCCACCACCCATCAAGTCCTCCGAGTGGTGGAGTACATTAAGGAGGCCTTCACGAAAAAACAACACGCCGCGGCTACCCTTTTAGACGTGGCCAAAGCTTTCGACAAGATCTGCCAAGAAGGCCTTATCTTCAAACTTTTCATGGCCGGCTTCAAACCCGGACTCGTCCAACTCCTCTTCTCCTATCTAAAGGACAGAAAGTTTACGGTGCGCATAGGCGACCACATTTCCACAGTCAGACCAATCACAGCGGGCCTACCTCAAGGCTCCCTCCTATCACCCCCCCTCTTCAACGTCTACACGTCTGACATGCCAATCCCCACAGACGCAGAAGTCGCTTTCTACGCGGATGACGTAGCCATATTGACAAAATCAATAAATCGTCCAAGAGCTATCACAATTATGAAGAGGGCACTGGCGCTTTACCAACCCTGGTACACGCTCTGGCGACTGGAGGTTAACCCAAGTAAGAGCGAGATCATAATGTTTGGGAAAAAACAACAACCTACGACCAAGGTAAAAATGTTCGCACCATAAATGGTGCTGATCGGTCAAGTACCTCGGTGTCACACTAGACCAGCGCCTCTCCTGGGTCAAACACATACAGAAGATCACAGCACAGGCCAGGGGGGTGAAGGGCGCCCTCTACCCTCTGCTCAGGTCCAGCAGTAGGATGTCGGTCAAAAATCGGGTCCGCATCTTCAAGTCTGTAATTCGACCAGTCATGACTTATGCAGCGCCGGCCTGGGGTTACGCCCCAATCAGCCAGATAAGAAAGCTGGAAACAGTTCAAAATATCTGTCTGAGGCAGGCCACAAGAATTGCCCTCCCTTTCACCAACGCCCAGATCCGCGAGGCCACAGGCACCCCGACAATTCACGACTCCTTTCGCCACCTGGCGAAAGGACTCTATTCCAAGGCCGCAGGATCACGTAACCCACTCATCAAAGGATTGGGCAACTATACTCTCACAAACCCCTCGATCAGAAGACCATTGATGCTCCTGGAAGAAGACCCCTACCAAGATTCCGAGACCGAAGTGCAATGACGTCCAAAAATGAAAGCCTCATCAACCGAACTCCAACCCGAAGCCGATCATCATTACCTTTAACTATGTAACTCTATATCTATATTTACTCATTTGTATATTATTATTGTGTACCGCTCTTATTATGATAAATAAATTATGGACGGCCTGTAGGAGGCGAGCGGCGGCAGACTGATGAATGGCAGCATGCAAACACCAGGGGCGAACTTACGGTGCGCGAAACTCCGTAACTAACCCCCCCTATTTTTTCTCCCCCCGTCTATTACCTCATATTCAGACAATCACTGTCTTCTCACGCTCTGGCTCAACGCCAACCCCGGGTTCGAAGTCCCTCCTTGCGTAAAATTTCCCCACAAGCGTACTGCCAGATGGAGGAGAAAGCCGGGCTTCGCCCGGACCTGCTCCGCAAAGCCAGCCAAGCTAGCTAGCTCGTTCGTTATTAATGTAAGCTGTAAGTGGTTCAATATTATTATAACAACAATTAAAGTTATGGATAGCAGTTACGACGATGAAATGGATTTTACTTTCAGCTTGGCGAGCGGCGAATTCGAGTAGGCGAATGCCTACTTTCAACCCATCAACTGATAGCTTGAAAAGTCTACTTTCACTATCGGAAGTAGGAAAAAGTGCAGTGAAATTTTCATCAAAATTGGTTCAATGTTTCAATGGTAACCTGCCCTATCCCTAGATTGTTCCCTATCCGTTTTTATTTATGGTAACAATGATGGTAATCATTTCAAATTTACTAACGCCATCTACGTATTTGAATATAAAATATAATATATCTTAGGTTCAGTTGTTCCTCTTGATAAATTAATCATTCAACAGTAAGTTAGTACCTATATAAAGTGCTGTTCATATGGAGATTTATTGGTTGTATTTTATTGCAAGGTAGAAGCTCAGATAGAAAAATCACAAATAGTTTTAGGGCCAGTTGCACAAAAGAGGGTTAACTCGGGGATTAACTGATCCTGGATCAAGAGCTGGCCCAGGATCAGGGTTGAAAAAATCATGATTTTATTTAAAAAATCAAGATTTTTTTGAGTTATTTGATTTTTCTCCGAGATTTGTCGAAATAAAAAGAAAAAACATTAAATTAATATTTACAAGTCCATTTTTTCAATGTTGTATAATAATAATGTTCTAAAAAATCTACATATAAATATTAATTTTTACAAATCATAAGATTATAGGAAAGACAGTCAAGATTCGACTCGACTTTCAAGACTCGACGTCTATTGAAAAAATTATTCAAAATTTGAAACATAATTTTTTATAAATTAAACAAAAACTTAACTATAAGTCTGTTTTTTTTTAAGAAACGAGTAAAAACTTTCTATTCCACGTGGATAACTTGAATGTTAACCAATGAAATTGCTTGAAAAACGTGGAATAGAAATTTTTTACTTGTTTCTTAAAAAAAAACAGATATATACGTTAAAATATTAGATTTTAACTGTAAGTAAAGAACAACATACAAGAAAATTTCATTTAAAAACATTTCTAACCTTTTGTGACAAGGTACGAACAAAGAATATTTGAAAAAATGAAAAAACTGAAACTACAGGGGGGGGGGGTTCAAAAACAACGTGGTGTTTTTTAAATTTTTTGAGGTTGGCAAACTTAAAATCAAGTTTTAATATAAAATTAAGATGTTATATTAAACAAAAACTTAACCAGACGTTAAAATATTAGATTTTAACTGTAAGTAAAGAACAACATACAAGAAAATTGTATTTAAAAAACATTTCTAACCTTTTGTGACAAGGTACGAACAGAGCCATTATCAAGGCTAAATACAACAAATTAAATTAACATAAAAAAGAAAAAGCAATGAAAGAAAACAAATATACAAATTAAAAGAAACTATAAAAATGCAAAATATAAAACAAATTAAATTAAATTAACATAAAGAAGAAATGAAAGAAAACAAAAAATATACAAATTACAGAAATTATAAAAATGAAAAATAAAATAGAATGAAAAATATAATAAAGGAAAAAACTGTTTGATCGAATACTAACCTGAAGGAGAAAATAGAGGTTTAAGACACCATGTTTCACGATGTCCCTGACTTTAACCAAGCTCTTATCTCGTAGTGTTTTCAAAATTTCAAAACAAAATCATGTCACTAGATCAACCCAAAGTAAGTCGCCAATTTAGAGTGAGAAAAAATCCCTCAATCTAAGTTAGCAACCCCTGGATTAAATCTAGTGTTAAATCGGTAGGTACCAATCTAAAGTAATTTAATTTAAAATCCAAAATTTAAAAAACACCCCGTGGCAACAAAAACGTTGGTTAATAACAGGAAAACTTTTACAATTTAAAATTAAGATGTTATATTAAACAAAAACTTAACTATACGTTAAAATATTAGATTTTAACTGTAAGTAAAGAACAACATACAAGAAAATGTTATTTAAAAAACATTTCCAACCTTTTGTGACAAAGTACGAACAGAGAATATTTGAAAAAATAAGAAAACTGAAACTACGGAGGGGGGGGGGGTCAAAAACTACGTGGTGTTTTTTAAATTTCCTTGAGGTTGGCAAACTTATAATCAATTTTTATAATAAATTTAAGATTTTACAGTTTGTTTTTGGGTCTTTTTTGAAAACAAATAAGATTTGATTTTAATTAAAAAAATCAAGCGATTTAAATCTTGATTTAAATCAACTCAACCCTGCCCAGGAGATCAAGGCATATGCGGTTGCATAAAGCAAATTGAAAGAGAATCAACAGATCCGAGAGTTATCTCGTTGATAATTTTACGAACTATGCCAGGTGTTTCTAAATCTCTCATAAGGTTAGGGTATCTGATACTAATATAATCAAAGGTAGAAGGTTTGAAGAACCATTCAAACTGAAGTACGGATAAATGCTTCAATTTGATTTGTTCTTACAAGCTGCTTCTACCCTACAATGCAATACAACAGATCGCCAAGTGAAGAGCACTTAAGTTAACAAGTGCAGGTGTTAAATCAAAGCCAAGTTAGTGCAACAAGCAAATTGTTTGCCATTTTCATTTACCTTAGACGCGTGGTGTTCTTTTCGATTGGTAAAAAAACGAAATATAAAACTTCTGTATCCATACGAGTAAGCATGAAATATTTGAATTTAAAAAGAGAAAATGGGTAAAGCACACTTACCTTTTATTATCCTCACACGATGAGGAGTTCTGTAAAAAGTTAAGCCAAATCAAGTCAATTCCAAACATCCGGTTAGTCAAACTCAAATTTCAAGTAATTGTCAAATATTTACCTCTTCAATGAGATTGGTAAAATCTTGCGAGTTAAAAAAGTTGTGATCCTTGTCAGTGCAAAGCAAGCAACGACCCATGCAGCTACCCATATCTCTTTCGGTCCATTAAGAAGAACTTCATCCTCCATTGAGCCATCCAAAAACTGACAATTGCTAATTTTGTTCGAGTAATTAAACTTCCTGCCAGATCTGAAGGCAAACAAGTCGGGTTTGCGTTAATTTATTTCATCTATATTTGCAGTCAAATTTGCTTATCACTTTGATATTGATAAGTAATAATGACCAAGGAAAATATAATATAATGACATTTGTTGATGTTTTGGACCACTACGTCGAACGACATCTACGTCGAATAGTTCAGAAGTGTAACTAACTTTTTATCAAAACCAGCGCTTCCAAACAAGTTTTAAGTTGGTATTTTTATTTAAAATTGAGTAAACAGATTATGTGATTGCTTGCCATCGTAATTATTCCGTTTTATACCTACAGGGTTGTGGAAAAGTTGATCATGGATTCGTATCACTTTGACATTATCTTTCCCATATTATAGCACTGAACTTGATGGCGACTAGTCTTTATCCCCAGCGTTGAAAGCAGGGGATCATTTGCATTCTTCCCTTAGGTCTTAGGTTCTTGTGGTGCAAGTAATTTTAGTAAAATGGCAAATAGAACAAAATAATTTGGTATAGCAATCTTCTCGTCCATGGTTCGCTCATTTATTATCAACTAAAGAAAATTCATCCAATTAAATCAGATAATATATTTACTTCTTCAAAAATTTACTATATAAGAACAAAAATAGATAATAGTAAACAAAACTCCAAAAAAAAAATGATAAACGTTCGGAACCATACATTACATGTTACAAATTTACATCCATATGTGGATGAAGATATATTAAACGACATGTTTTCCACCGTTGGCGAAGTACGAAAAATTCATTTATGCCGAAACCCGACGAATTATGTTTCGCTTGGTTATGCCTACGTCACATTTTATTCACATGAAGACGCACAAGAAGCCTTGGATACCTTGAACTTCACTTATTTGATGAACCGTCCCATGAGAATATCGTGGAGGAATTCCAATTCCACTTTAAGGAAATTGGGCGTCGGAAATATATTCATCAAAAATTTACACGAAGATATAACCGATGGAATGCTCTACGACACATTTATGCGTTTCGGTGAAATTTTAAGTTGCAAGGTGGCCCTTTACGATAATAACCGCAGCAAGGGCTACGGATTTGTTCAATATGCCACAGAAGAAGCAGCAACCAAAGCGATTGAAAAGGTGAACGGTATGTCATTAATGGGGAAGATAGTTTATGTGGGGCCCTTTAGGAAGAAGAACGAACGTCCAAGAGAATTGGGTGACCAGGAACCATGTTTCAATAACGTTTACGTTAAAAATTTTGGGGAAGAAACAGGAGAAGAGGAACTACGTGCCATTTTTGGAAAAATGGGAGAACTACTTCGTGTTCAAATAATGACAGACCAAAGTGGCAAATCTAGGGGTTTTGGATTTGTGACTTACAAAGATTTGGATTCAGCCAAAGATGCCATCAGTGAGCTCAACGGGATGGAAGTTATACCTGATAGTGGTAAACAACTATGTGTAAGTCGTGCCATCAAACATGGTGAAAGGAAGGAACAGTTGAAATTAAAACGTGAAGAAAGTTTAAATCGTCGTCAAGGCAGTAAAATATACGTAGGATATTTGGAAAAATTTGTCGATGACGAATGCTTACATGAAATGTTTCAAGAGTTTGGAACTATCGTTTCCGCAATGGTTAGGTTACAAGACGGAGTCAGTCGTGGTTTCGGATTTGTTAACTTTTCTTCACCACAAGAAGCTGAGACAGCTATCACTGAAATGGATGGAAGCCCTTGCGGAAAAAATAAATTAAGGGTTTCGTTGGCTAAAACAAAGGAAGAATACCAAGCGTTTTTGAACTATCAACGTTTGAAAAGTCTCGAAAATCCACACTTTGATTTGAATCTCCATTCCTTGGAAACTGATAGCATTCCATTCACCGGCCTTGAGCAACCAGAACTTTCAAGTTTAAAACACGAAACTGTAAATCTAGAAGAAAATTCCACTTCTTTAAATAGTACATCGTGTAATCGTAGTGATGTAACTGGTAACGTTGCGCCCAGCGATCTTGAACAACCAAGACCTTTAAGTTTAGGACAGGAAACTGATGTAACCACAAATGCAAATGGACTTAAGCAAACGAGAAGACAGCGTAAGAAGAAGAACGATGCTAGAGCAGAACCCAAAGGTTCGCCCATTACCGAAGGGTCGATACCACAAAATGATATTTTGCTAAAGCAACTGGGTGGTCAGCTTAACCAAAAAGATCATAAAAGCGACTTGAAAAAAGCTTCCAGAAAACAGAAGGTGCTTGAACGTACGGCTGTGAAAACCACCAAAAAAGAGAAACTTCTTTTTGGAAAAAAGAAACTCCAATATTCAGCAAAAATATTCGATGGCCAAAGAGAGCGCAGGCACGTACGGAAACCCCTCACTCTTGGATCATTTATCACATTATTGCAGAAACAAACTCTAAACACTTTTTATTAAATGTAAGTACTACTATTAATTTTTTGTTATCTTGAGTGAAAATAAATTATTTATATATTTGATTATTATTTTTTTTGAAAAGTAAAATACCAAAAATACCTTTGAATGAACGCCACCTTTAGTGGTAAGTTTAGCAAACGGAAGAAGGGGTGTACAAGGCAGCGGAAGATTGAACAACCAACGTTTCGCAAATTCTGATTAAGAAGTTTTTTCGCTGCTAAAAATTAAATCGAAATTATTTAAATAAACCGAAGTAAAGTATTTAGAAATCTCAATTGGTATTTTTTAAGGAAAAGATGAGCTGGAACTCCCATAACCACGCTACTGGATTCATAAACAAATATCACAATAATAAGAGGCCAGCACGCTCTTCCTGCTCCAGTTCCTGCTCAGCGTGTTATAAATGTATTAAATTATCATCAATTCATCATATTTGAACGTGGGGCAGGCGCGGATATAGAGGTAGGCAATGGGTGCAATTACCCCCCCCCCTGCGACGGCAGCACTTTATTTTGACCAATTTCAAAATAAATTTTTTGTTTTAAATTTAAATAAACCGAAGTAAAGTATTTAGAAATCTCAATTGGTATTTTTTAAGAAAAAGGTGAGCTGGAACTCCCATAACCACGCTACTGGATTCATAAGCAAATATCACAATAATAAGAGGCCATCACACTCCTCCTGCTCCAGTTCCTGCTCAGCGTGTTATAAATGTATTAAATTATCATCAATTCATCATATTTGAACGTGGGGCAGGCGCGGATATAGAGGGGGGCAATGGGTGTAATTACCCCCAGCCCCTGCGACGGCAGCACTTTATTTTGACCAATTTCAAAATAAATTTTTTGTTTTAAATTTAAATAAACTGAAGTAAAGTATTTAGAAATCTCAATTGGTATTTTTTAAGAAAAAGGTGAGCTGGAACTCCCATAACCACGCTACTGGATTCATAAGCAAATATCACAATAATAAGAGGCCATCACACTCTTCCTGCTCCAGTTCCTGCTCAGCGTGTTATAAATGTATTAAATTATCAACAATTCATCATATTTGAACGTGGGGCAGGCGCGGATACAGAGGGTGGCAATGGGTGCAATTACCCCCCCCCCCCCTGCGCCGACAGCACTTTATTTTGACCAATTTCAAAATAAATTTTTTGTTTTGAACGAAATTTTTGGAAGATAAGTAAAATCACACAAAAATTGCCCCCCCCCCCTGAACGAAATCCTGTATCTGTGCCTGACGTGAGAACGTTTGAACTAGAACAATTAAAATTGTCAGTATTAGGAAACTATTTTGCTTTAATTAAACCCGTTAAAACAGATATCAACCGGTTGAGCTTAGGTTAGTGTCAGTGGCGGTTTTAGAACTTATGAGGCCCCAGGCGTAATTCAATTTTGAGGCCCCCCTCTAATAGCAATTGATTTGAACCCTGGTTCTCACCAGAACCAGCACCGCAGACGATTTCTTTTTTTAATACCTTTTTTTACTAAAAATTGCACTAAAATCAAAATAACTGCAAATCCAAGGCATCTAAGGGCTTAGATTTTTTTCGTTATTTTTCCTGTGTTTATTATAACATAGTTAATATTTTCGTAAAGTTTCAAAATATTTGAAAAAAATTTAAATAAAAAATTGGGCTGAAATCAAAATAACTGCAAATCCAAGTCATCTTAGGGCTTAGAATATTTTAGTTATTTTTCCTGCGTTTATTACAACATATAGTTAATATTTTCATAAAGTTTCAAAATATTTGAACAAAATTTAATTTTTATCAAAAAATTTAAATCAAAAATAGCACTGAAATCAAAATAACTGCAAATCTAAGGCATAATAGGGCTTAGAATTTTTTCGTTATTTTTTCTGTGTTTATTGCAACGGAATTAATATTTTCATAAAGTTTCAGAATATTTGAACAAAATGGAATTTTTATCAAAAAATTTAAATCAAAATTTGCACTAAAATCAAAATAACTGCAAATCTAATGCATCTTAGGGCTTAGAATTTTTTCGTTACTTTTCCTGTGTTTATTACAACAGAAATTTAATTAATATTCATTAAATTTTTCTTATTTTGAGGCCCCTTGATTTACGAGGCCTAGGCGCGCGCCTCTTGCGCCTGTTCGGAAATCCGCCACTGGTTAGTGTAGTTAAATAACAATATTTTTTTAATTAAAACCGGTTTTTAGGTTGGCAAAATTTTTTTTTTGGTAACCAAAAAACAAACAAATCAGAGGCGTGCAATAAGAAGCAAACCTAATAAATACACGGAGGAGGAGCTTTCTAGCAAATCAATATATTGAGGTAGGAGCATTAAATCAGACTTTACGTGCACATATTATCAAACTTAGATCTCTCAACTCCGTGAACTCTTGGAGGGTATTTCATACCCCCCAAACCCCCCGGTTACAAACCAACATAGTGTTAATTTTATTAATTTCCGTTCCATAAAGCTACATAAATAAATAGGTATGTGGTATGAAGACCGGGGAGATCCAGGGGCCCTTCTCAGTGCCAGGAGCTTAAAAGTTTTACAATTTAAAAAAATACTCATCAGTCAACATTGTCAAACCGAGGGGGGAGTATGTCCGCCCCGAAAAGAAACCAAATTTTTATCTCAAAATTCTATATATCTTTAAACATTTTAATTTTAAAAAATTTGGCTGTGGTGCTTTTTCCATTGCTTATCTTGTTAATCCATTCATGCGCGTCCTTAATTTTAGAATTGCTAACTTATGTACAGGAACTATTTTTTTCTGGGATCAACGAGGATGGAAATATTACGGGAAAACCTGTATTTCTTTTTAATATAATCAAAATAGCTGCAAAAATTAAGCAATCTAAACAAAATTACTTTTGGAATTATTTTGAAGTGTCTTTTTTCATTTGCTAGGCTGGCCAAGCTCGCTAGACTCCCCTAAGATATGAAGAAATGGGCGTGAAACCGGGGGGATGGAAAAAGAAGTAACGAAATAACTTTTCAAATTAAAAAAATAAAACGCAAAAAATATCTGTTTCTGCAGAATCCCTGAAAATATACTCATCCACTCTCAAAAGTTGGGCATTTATTTTGCTACTCTGTAGTTCAAATTTTCCACTTTACTCTGAACGCTAACTGGAAATTTGCAAGTATTGCATGATAATTTATTAAAAAATTAAAGTTACTTTATGGTGGTGGTGATAATTCAGATTTTAACTGTACTTAAAAAGTCTTTTGACCCCCCAAACCCGACCCCCAAACCCCCCGGTCTTACAAACCAGCATATGTTAAGATTTTTAATGAATATCTTCTAGATGACTTGAAGATTTTGGGGGACAATGGCAACCTGGCCCCCTGCTCCTACGAGCCTATTTGCAGCACCATGTTGTAAATTTTAATTTATTAGTCCTGTCACCAAGGGCTACCCGGGGCGAATCGAAACAATTATTATTGGATGTTACAAAAAAATTAGAAAATGGAAGAAATTTATGTAGGTCGGTGTCCAAATCTAAAGCAGATCAATCTCCCCTCTTATAGAATGTAATCTATCCTTCAATAAGGGTAGTACAAACATTTTCAAGTACCCTGTAATTTGCAACCCAAAAGTTTGAGAAGCGATGACAAATGTCATTTACGTCGAAATGTCACTGTCATCGACTTTAGTATCAACTCTCATTTTTAAGTAAACATGAAACATATTGTTATTTAAATAATGGAAAGCTGCTATCAATTAATTTTAAGTAAACACGACACAGCTTCGTTGTAGTTTCATGTGAAATAATCAAACCAAGTTGTAAAATAATGTGGTCAACGACAATATTGGCGGTGGTGTTCTTATTTCTGTTTAATGCAGTTAATACTTTATCGGAATTTCCAATTTTAATTGTAGTTTCCTACGATGGATTCCGGTACGATTATTTCAAAAAGAACGGAAATCCTCACATGGTAAAGTTGCGCGAGAATGGCACCCACTGTAAGTACATGAGAAACGTTTTTCCAACCAAAACCTTCCCCAATCACCATTCTATCGCCACTGGGTTGTACACCGAGAAGCACGGAGTGTTGGGCAACTCTTTTTTTGACCAAAAGCTGGATAAGGAAACGAAATTTGGCTATGACTTGTTCCATTATGATGAAGGGGTTGTTCCGATCTGGGTGAGTGACTTTTAGCTTTTTTTGGGCTTGTTAAGACGATCTTGACTCCCTTGTAGAGACACAATGAAGATCAAGGTGCTGGTCGACATTCTGGATGTATGATGTGGCCTGGAAGTAGCTTTCCCTACCAGAAAAAGGTACCCACTTATGTGAAGCTATATGACTATAATTTCAATTGGCACGAAAGAATCGACATTGTAAGGGTTAATTTCTTGCTGTTCTGGGTTACATTACTCTTTTGGGTTATGTTTAGGTTTTATCTTGGATTGAGGATCCAGAAAAACCAGCTAATTTGGTGATGGTGTACTTTGAACAGCCGGATAGTGCTGCCCACACTTATGGACCTGATTCTCCCATAACCTTTGAATTCTTGCAAAAAGTAGACAATATAACGTTTTATTTGCAGGTAAGTAAAAGAAAGTGGGGTGGCTTTTCATGTGACGGTTAAAATTTTAGCAACAATTGGAGCTTCGAGGACTCTTGGATAAAGTTAATGTAGTTCATCTCAGTGATCATGGCATGAGTGGTGTGAGCACACCAGAAATTATTGACATATTTAAATATTTGCCACCTAATCCTAGATTGAATTTGAGTGGCTCCTCGCCGATCTTGCATGTGATTCCAGATTCCAGTAAAAAAGGTAATAGTTAGATCTTCCTTTACGTAGATACTTTGTTATTATTTATGTTTTATTTATGTTCCCAACAAAGGACCTAGTTTCTTATGTAAAAAGACAGTCTCGTGCAAAATTTCAGCCTTATAATTTAATTCCTGTTGACTTGAGAAGGAAAAACAGGTTTTTCATATAACTTCATTTTTTTGTACTAAAAAATATCCCAAAAATCTCAAAAAATTCAGAAAAATCAAAAATGTACCAAGAAACATGAAAATAATTTTTTGGGCTGCTTTCGCAATTAAATTCAACAACTGCTCTAAGAAAATGTAGCATAATTCTGTTTCGGAATTCCTGCAAATTAAAAGAAAAGATCTCAAAATTCCGCCTGCACACTTTGAAAACCGTAGATCAATTTCTTTTTTTTTCATACTTGTTAGTTTTACAAATGATGTAATTTATTATCTAAATTAATTAAAATTAAAAATGTAATTAATAATAAAAAAATAACCCAGAAATTAATGCATACACCTGATAAATTAATAATAGTTAAAACGCTAATAATGGAAAACAAGTTTATTATTTATTAAATACGAATTGCTTTAATTAAAACAATTATTTTAATATATTAATTACAGAACAATTTAATTTTAACAACAATTTTAATAATATTAGTGTAATAATAAAAACATAAAACATTGGAGATAAGGTTTATTTATAATTTTTATAAAATGAGGAAGTTTAAAATAAACGCAGCCTGATATGGGTATTTGTTTAGTAAACTATACTCATTTTTTGGAAAAATTATCTGCAACACTCAGAAAGTCGTTTTCCTGCAGATGACGACTGTGCAAATCGGAGGAAAGCGGTTAAACAACTTAAAAATCATTTTAACCACATTTTCTCTGGTTTATGCGGTCATCAGCTGCAGGAAATGACTCTGAGTTTTTAGGTTTAGTTTAGGAAGTATTTGAGGGTAGAAACGTTTGAAATTTGTAACTTTTGAAATATTCAAAATCGTAACTCATTTAATTATTGTTCATTGTAAAAATAAAATTTTTTCCCTTACCAAATAACACCTCATAAATGTAAATGCACCACAGTTCATAAAGTTCTAAAATTGAAAGGCAAATGCCGTAGTTAGGGAGGGGGGCTTATCCCACCCTAAAATATTTTTATACCATGTTACAAAATGGAAGAAACATAAAAATGTGAAAAATAATTAAGTTAATTATGCAGCTTATTTACCTCAAACATTTTCCCGCAGACTTTCTTGTTCTGGTTGGTACTCCGTACCCCCCAGACCCCCCAGTTTTAATTCAATTTTTTCACTTTTTACCCTCGGTGTTACCTAAAGAGCTCCGGACCCTGAAAAAAAAATTCTATACTCGCATTTGTATTTTAATCGGTGATTAGGAATGGGAATATTGTTAATCCATTCATCCACCTTGCATAATCTGTCAGGTTAATGAAAAGTATGCAATAGCTTAAGTGTAACATAGAATGATCCAAAAACTGAAACTGATTTAAGCTGATTTTTTTATTGTAGGTTTGGTAGACGAATATTACAATATTTTAAAATATGCTTCGTCCGATAATGGTCACTTTGAGGTTTACAAGAAAGAGGATATGCCTGAACACTGGCACTTCAAACACAACGATCGTGTTCCACCTATATTCTTGATGGCCAGCAAAGGTTATGCATTTCAAGATTTGAAGGAGTTGATTTTAAATTATACCAAAAACTACAACATTACAGGTAATTTTTGAGAGTAAAATAAGAGTATTATTTCAGTAACGTGAAAGTGTTCATGATAATATTAATTCTATTATAATAATGACAGCAAAAATAACGAAGAAATTCTAAGTCCTAAATGCCCCTAAGAAAATTTCATTACAATGCGAATTTGTATTAAAATTTTTTGATATAAATTAAATTTTCTTATAACATTTTGGAAATTCGTGAAAATACTAACTCTATTATAATAAAGACAGGAAAAATAATTAAAAAAATTTTAAGCCATAATTTACCTTGGTTTTAAGGTTATTTTGATTTAACTGCGATTTTTTATTTAAATTTTTTGAAAACAATTTTCTTAAAAAATTCTGACTCTTCGTGAAAAGACTAATTTTATTATAATAATGACAGGAAAAATAACGAAAAAATTCCAAGCCTTAAATTTACCTTGGCGTGAAGGTTATTTTGATTTCAGTGCGATTTTTTATGTAACATTTTTGGAAAAATTAAATGTTGTTACAAAATTCTAGAACTTCGTGAAAACACTAATTTTATTATAATAAAGACAGGAAAAATAACGAAAAAATTCCAAGCCTTAATTTTACCTTGGCTTTAGGGTTATTTTGATTTCAGTAACTTTTTGGAAAAAATTAAATGTTGTTACAAAATTCTAGAACTTCGTGAAAACACTAATTTTATTATAATAAAGACAGGAAAAATAACGAAAAAATTCCAAGCCCTAATTTACGTTGGCTTTAGGGTTATTTTGATAAATTTTTTGAAAAAATTAAATGTTGTTCAAAAATTCTGGAACTTCGTGAAAAGACTAATTTTATTACAATAAATACAGGAAAAATAACGAAAAAATTCCAAGCCCTAATTTATCTTCCTTTAGGGTTATTTTGATTTCAGTGCGATTTTTTATTTAAACTTTTTGGAAAAAATTAAATGTTGTTACAAAATTCTAGAACTTCGTAAAAATACTAATACTAATATAAGAAAGACAGGAAAAATAACGAAAAATTTCCAAGCCCTAATTTACATCGGCTTTAGGGTTATCTTGATTTCAGTAACTTTTTGGAAAAAATTAAATGTTGTTTAAAAATTCTAGAACTTCGTGAAAAGACTAATTTTATTATAATAAAGACAGGAAAAATAACGAAAAAATTCTAAGCCCTAAATTTACCTTGGCGTGAAGGTTATTTTGATTTCAGTGCAATTTTTTATTTAACATTTTTGGAAAAATTAAATGTTGTTAAAAAATTCTGGAACTTCGTAAAAAGACTAATTTTATTATAATAAAGACAGGAAAAATAACGAAAAAATTTTAGGCCATAATTTTACCTTGGTTTTAAGGTTATTTTGATTTCAGTGCGAATTTTTATTTAAACTTTTTCGAAAAATTAAATGTTGTTCAAAAATTCTGTAACTTCATAAAAATACTAATTCTAATATAAGAAAAGACAGGAAAAATAACAAAAAATTTCCAAGCCCTAATTTACATCGGCTTTAGGGTTATCTTGATTTCTGTAACTTTTTGGAAAAAATTAAATGTTGTTTAAAAATTCTAGAACTTCGTGAAAAGACCAATTTTATTATAATAAAGACAGGAAAAATAACGAAAAAATTCTAAGCCCTAAATTTACCTTGGCGTGAAGGTTATTTTGATTTCATTGCGATTTTTTATTTAACATTTTTGGAAAAATTAAATGTTGTTAAAAAATTCTGGAACTTCGTAAAAAGACTAATTTTATTATAATAAAGACAGGAAAAATAACGAAAAAATTTTAGGCCATAATTTTACCTTGGTTTTAAGGTTATTTTGATTTCAGTGCGAATTTTTATTTAAACTTTTTGGAAAAATTAAATGTTGTTCAAAAATTCTGTAACTTCGTAAAAATACTAATATAAGAAAGACAAGAAAAATAACGAAAAATTTCCAAGCCCTAATGTACCTCGGCTTTAGGGTTATCTTGATTTCAGTAACTTTAAGTAAAAATTAAATGTTGTTTAAAAATTCTAGAACTTCGTGAAAAGACCAATATTATTATAATAAAGACAGGAAAAATAACGAAAAAATTCTAAGCCCTAAATTTACCTTGCTTGAAGGT
Organism: Rhagonycha lutea; assembly: GCA_958510855.1. NCBI lineage: Eukaryota > Metazoa > Arthropoda > Insecta > Coleoptera > Cantharidae > Rhagonycha > Rhagonycha lutea. Next base: position 6,252,170 of record OY294038.1, read on the forward strand.
TATTTTGATTTCATTGCGATTTTTTATTTAACATTTTTGGAAAAATTAAATGTTGTTAAAAAATTCTGGAACTTCGTAAAAAGACTAATTTTATTATAATAAAGACAGCAAAAATAACGAAAAAATTGTAGGCCATAATTTTCCTTGGTTTTAAGGTTATTTTGATTTCAGTGCGAATTTTTATTTCAACTTTTTCGAAAAATTAAATGTTGTTCAAAAATTCTGTAACTTCATAAAAATACTAATTCTAATATAAGAAAGACAGCAAAAATAACGAAAAATTTCCAAGCCCTTAATTTATCTTGGCTTTAGGGTTATATTGATTTTTGTAAGTTATTGGAAAAAATTAAATGTTGTTCAAAAATTCTAGCACTTCGTGAAAAGACTAATTTTACTATAATAAAGACAGGAAAAATAATAAAAAAATTCCAAGCCCTAATTTACTTTGGCTTTAGGGTTTTTTTGATTTAAGTACGAATTTTTATTTAAATTTTTTTAAAAAATTAAAGGTTGTTCTAAAATTCTGTAACTTCGTCAAAATACTAATTCTAATATAAGAAAGACAGGAAAAATAACGAAAAAATTCCAAGTCCTAATTTATCTTCCTTTAGGGTTATTTTGATTTCAGTAACTTTTTAGAAAATATTAAATGTTCAAAAATTCTAGAACTTCGTGAAAAGACTAATTTTATTATAATAAAGCCAAGAAAAATAAGGAAAAAAATCGAGCCCTAAATTTACATTGACTTCAGGGTTATTTTGATTTCAGTGCAATTTTTTGTTTACATTTTTTAAAAAAATTAAATGTTGTTCAAAAATTCTGACACTTCGTGAAAAGACTAATTTTATTATAATAAAGCCAAGAAAAATAACGAAAAAATTCCAAGCCCTGATTTACCTTGGCCTTAAGGTTATTTTGATTTCAGTGCAATTGTTTTAAATTTTTGGAAAAAATTAAAATTTCTGCATATATTCTAGAGAGTTTCATTATAATTTACTTCCTTAGTGACTGATAAGTCAGTTTTTGGTGTCCATGGATATGAGCCAGAGGTAGAAGAGATGCGTCCATTTTTTATGGCTTATGGTCCACAAATTAGAGTGAATCACGAAATTTTACCGTTTGACAATGTGGATTTGTTTGATTTGTTCTGCAAACTTCTGTTGATTGCCCCAACATATAATGATGGACATTTCGAGAACGTGCGGGATATGCTGGTAGAATATTCTGGTACTTCCATTCCACTGCTCATTGTAATCGGTGAGTTGACCTTTTTTAATTTTAAGAAGTGGATTTTAATAGTGGAACGTGCAAGAAATCGAGCCAGTTCCACATATTTTGTTAATCCTAAAGATTTAATCCCAAATTTTGGAAAGTGAGGTAACCTATTATTATTTCTTATCCTTTTCTTTCCTATTTTCTGTTAGTTAATGTTTTTTTTTTATTACTTTTTGGTTTAATTTAGCGTTGTTTTATCATGTGTTTCTTCCAGTATGTGGTGGATTGTTGGTCCTCCTTTTGATGGTTTGCGCGGCGGCAATAGCGATAGTGATAATAAAACATCAGCAGAGCATAACCACCACTGCGGCGCTAAATAAACGTTTCCCACAAACATTTAACCATTCAAAAATTGAAGCTCAGCATTTGCTTGAACCGGAAGAAGCGTGAATTAATTGTTCAACTCGAAAATTTTAATTAATTAAGCGAAAAGTTTTAGCAGTGTGTTTCGTGATTTTAAGTAGCTCAATTTTTTAGTGATATATATTATTATATATTTTTATTTTATTCATTTTAGTACCTGATTTATTAAAAATTTAATTTTTAATTTTTTACAAAAAAAATTGGTTTTTATTTGTGATGTAGAATATAAAAAGAATTTCAAGGCCAAATTTTTACAGAAAAATTGTCGGATCATTTCCTCCAAAAATTTTTAAAAATAGTCCACAGCAAGACACTTCAGTTTGTACAGTGAGACTACAAAATTTTCTCTTATTATACGACTAATTATGGAGAGTAGTCCACAGTGGGACTTCTTATTTTAATTCTTAGGTGTAATGTTTCATTACATTTGAACATTGAATTGAAACATCGATTGCTGCCCTAAAATCCCTTATGCGTTTATACCTCATTGGAGGATTTAGTCTCCCTCAAAGAAGGTTTTTGCCGATAACTCGCTTAATTTCACTTCTACAGAAAATTTTCATCAGACCAAAGGTGTAGAGCATACAATTCTCTACAACTTTGGTATAGTGATAATTTTAAGGAAAAGAGAAATTAAGGGAGTTATATTCGAGAAACTGCATTTGTAGGGGGACTAGCAATTATACGAATTCGGAACTGGTGGCGCTGTAATACAAGGTAGAACAATTTTGCAAGTAAACTAATTGGAAGAGAATTTTATGCTTTTAAGTTTTGATCTGACGGTAGTTTTCCGTAAAAATGAAATTAAGCGAGTTATAGGCGAAAAACCTTTTTCGAATGTGCTAGAATCTTCAATTAAGCGAGAAAGGAAATTGAAATTTTAGGAATTTTACTCGGAATTTTTGAGTTTAAACTATTTGAAAGTAAGTTGATGAAAGGTTCATGTCAATACTCTTACCAGATGAAGTCTGAAGATTTAAATCATTCATTGAACTTAATTCATTGAACTAAATTAAAACCAGTGAATCCAAAACAACTTGGCCTTCGTATTTTTTTTTAATAGTAGATCTTGGTTAATATTTCAACAATTTCTATACAGAGTGAAGCTGAAGACCGACGAATTGTTTTTATAATTTTTGTTTAATTTGAAATTCGACTACTTTTGAAACTTATTCCAAACAATTTTTGCCGGAAAGTCGTATTAAATATCATCAAACTTTTAAATTATTTTGCAATTTGAATAATAATTGCCCTCATTTAACCTAATAGCGTTTAATTCTTAAAATCCCACACCAAAGTCCATAATTTATTCTCTTGATCCAAATTATAGCAGCCAGCACAAATGTAAGCCTGTGATTGGTGGAATTACTAAACTAGGGAAATACACATTAAAAATGCACATAATCGAAATTCTACTAAAAACAATTATTTACAATCTATGCATTGTTTATGTAAACAGAGTTGTTTACTAAAAAAAATAATTGTGATATGAATTTTTGCATATATCCCTACTTTCTATGTTAATTACGCACAAACTAGGACTTTAACATTAAAAATGCACATACATTTTCTTGTTGAAAAAGAATTTTGCCGCACTGTTTCTTAAATATTTGAGAAAAACAAATTCTGAGGAAAGCTCCAATTTTTCAGATTTTATGATACACGACAATATTTTTCTTTAAAAATTTGGCCAGAATAACTTATAAAAGTATGTAATTTCTTGTTCCAATCTAGACGAAGTATTATATGACGGTTGTGCATGTTATATTAGTGGTATCAGTATTTATGAAGTAGTTAACGTTAAATATTACTTGTCACTTAATAATTTTTTAATATCCACGGTCGAGAATTGCATTGTGATATAACGTTTAAACAATCACGTCCTTATCGTAAATATTCTTAACGTCCATATATTGTTTTTATTTGTTAGATTTGTATATAGGATGTTTCGTACAAGGTACTTAAAAAAATAACGAAAACTTTAGTTTTCAATAGTAGAAATGCGTTACCAGTGAAATGCGTAATCAATTTTTGTTGAACATTAAGTTTGGGTCATAGCTATTTATTTTACTGTATCCTAGAAATATTTATATGTGTATATTATAATGTAGATAAGTTTTAAATTGTTGAATAATTATAATGGAATGATTAAAATTTTGAGTTTTTTTCAACAACCTGTTACCTTCCCCCTTATGGAAAAGTTTGAGGACTGCCATATAATACACCGGTTGTGACTCAGTCAATTAGGTTTTAATGTTCTTTTTATTGTAAACAATAACAAATTAATCGATCACATTACGGAAACAATAAAAAATTGAATCAATATTGATTTTATTTTATAACATCTAATAATTTATTAATATAACATCTAAATAAAAATAATAGTTAACATATGACTCCTGATTTGAACCATGGTACCACGGTATTAACAGTTGGTCGGGCTAACTACCAGACTGTAACCATCTCCTATGTAAATCACAAGTATTAATATAGTTCAAATAGAGACTGATATGTGTTTGAAATTCAAAATCAGGTAGAATACAGCAAAGTAAATCGAAAACGTTCCGAATGAGTAGGACAAAAGAAAATCCCATCCAGCGAAACCAGTTCAATCAAGTTTGTGGAAGGTAAGGTGTTCGAAAATCATCAAAACACTGCGAATGCTGCCAACAGCAATCAAATGGTCCAATAACATGTAAAATATCATAATTAGGCAAAAATTGACTTCGTCAGTCGAATTTTCTCATTGAATTACATAGGAATTCGTTGAAAAAGTTATGGTCTTCTAAAATTAAATTTTTGGGGTAAAAAAATACCCATTTCGATGCCTTTTTGTTATTTTACATGGTCAATTTGAGTTAGTAGAGTACGAAAAATGCGAGTGAGAAACGATGGTAAGTCAATCCGCTTAAAATGCGCAATAAAAATTAAATATGTTGTGGTTAATAGCCAATAAAATGTTTTTTCTCATTGAAATACAAAACAATTTGTTGAAAAAATTATTGTATTCCAAAATTTAAGGTAAAGAAACTACGTCTTTTTGTTGGAATTTCGATCAAGATTTCAATGCTCGTTTTATATTTTATATTGTCAATTTGAGGGCTTACAGTGTGAAAACCGCTTACAGGAGTAGGGAAAAGAGTGGAAAGTCACTCAAAAACGATTTGAGTTAAATTGTCTATAAAATATTAAATTTAATACTTATAGGATCAAATTGACTGCTTCAATCAATTTTTCTGGTAGAAACACATTAGAATTCGTTGAAAAAGTAATTGAATTCTAACATTTCATTTTTTGGAGTCAAAAAAATACCAAGAAGGGCTAGAAAAGCTTTTTTGATCTTTTCGAAATCCGATCAAGATCAATTTGGTGGTTTAGAATGCAAAAACCTTCTGGGAGTGGGAGATGGGTTGCAAAGCACCCAAAAGCGTTTTGAAGTGTTTTAAGATTAAAAAAATTGGAATATTTTGAGTTTAATCGCCTATAAAAAACATTACACTTAGGCACAAACCGACTGTGGCAGTCTTTGTTTCTAAGTAATCGAAATACGTTAGAATTCGCCGAAAAGTAATCGTTTTCCAACAACAAATTTTTTGGAGGTCTAGAAATACGAATCGGAATCAAAAATCTTCTATTTTTAGACTAATTTTATTACAATAAATACAGGAAAAATAACGAAAAATTCCAAGCCCTAATTTATCATCTTTTGGGGTTATTTTGATTTCAGTGCGATTTTTTATTTAAACTTTTTGAAAAAAATTAAATGTTGTTCAAAAATTCTGTAACTTCGTAAAAATACTAATTCTAATATAAGAAAGACAGGAAAAATAACGAAAAATTTCTAAGTCCTAATTTATCTCGGCTTTAGGGTTATTTTTTTTTCAGTAATTTTTTGGAAAAAATTAAATGTTGTTCAAAAATTCTAGAACTTCGTGAAAAGACTAATTTTATTATAATAAAGACAGGAAAAATAACGAAAAAATTCCAAGCCCTAATTTACTTTGGCTTTAGGGTTATTTTGCTTTTAGTACAAATTTTTATTTAAATTTTTTGAAAAAATTTAATGTTGTTAAAAAATCCTGGAACTTCGTGAAAAGACTAATTTTATTACAATAAATACAGGAAAAATAACGAAAAAATTCCAAGCCCTAATTTATCTTCCTTTAGGGTTATTTTGATTTCAGTGCGATTTTTAAACTTTTTGAAAAAAATTTAATGTTGTCCAAAAATTCTATAACTTCGTAAAAATACTAATTCTGATATAAGAAAGACAGGAAAAATAGCGAAAAATTTCCAAGCCCTAATTTACCTCGGCTTTAGGGTTATTTTGATTTCAGTAATTTTTTGGAAAAAATTAAATGTTGTTCAAAAATTCTAGAACTAGAATTAGAAAAGACTAATTTTATTATAGTAAAGACAGGAAAAATAACGAAAAAATTCCAAGCCCTAATGTACTTTGGCTTTAGGGTTATTTTGCTTTCAGTACAAATTTTTATTTACATTTTTTGAAAAAATTAAATGTTGTTAAAAAATCCTGGAACTTCGTGAAAAGACTAATTTTATTACAATAAATACAGGAAAAATAACGAAACAATTCCAAGCCCTAATTTACCTCGGCTTTAGGGTTAATTTTATTTCTGTAATTTTTTGGAAAAAATTAAATGTTGTTCAAAAATTCTGTAACTTCGTAAAAATACTAATTCTAATATAAGAAAGACAGGAAAAATAACGAAAAATTTCCGAGCCCTAATTTACCTCGGCTTTAGGGTTATTTTGATTTCAGTAATTTTTTGGAAAAAATTAAATGTTGTTCAAAAATTCTAGAACTAGAATTAGAAAAGACTAATTTTATTATAGTAAAGACAGGAAAAATAACGAAAAAATTCCAAGCCCTAATTTACTTTGGCTTTAGGGTTATTTTGCATTTAGTACAAATTTTTATTTAAATTTTTTGAAAAAATTTAATGTTGTTAAAAAATCCTGGAACTTCGTGAAAAGACTAATTTTATTACAATAAATACAGGAAAAATAACGAAAAAATTCCAAGCCCTAATTTATCTTCCTTTAGGGTTATTTTGATTTCAGTGCGATTTTTAAACTTTTTGAAAAAAATTTAATGTTGTCCAAAAATTCTATAACTTCGTAAAAATACTAATTCTGATATAAGAAAGACAGGAAAAATAGCGAAAAATTTCCAAGCCCTAATTTACCTCGGCTTTAGGGTTATTTTGATTTCAGTAATTTTTTGGAAAAAATTAAATGTTGTTCAAAAATTCTAGAACTAGAATTAGAAAAGACTAATTTTATTATAGTAAAGACAGGAAAAATAACGAAACAAATCCAAGCCCTAATGTACTTTGGCTTTAGGGTTATTTTGCTTTCAGTACAAATTTTTATTTAAATTTTTTGAAAAAATTAAATGTTGTTAAAAAATCCTGGAACTTCGTGAAAAGACTAATTTTATTACAATAAATACAGGAAAAATAACGAAAAAATTCCAAGCCCTAATTTACCTCGGCTTTAGGGTTAATTTGATTTCTGTAATTTTTTGGAAAAAATTAAATGTTGTTCAAAAATTCTGTAACTTCGTAAAAATACTAATTCTAATATAAGAAAGACAGGAAAAATAACGAAAAATTTCCGAGCCCTAATTTACCTCGGCTTTAGGGTTATTTTGATTTCAGTAATTTTTTGGAAAAAATTAAATGTTGTTCAAAAACTCTAGAACTAGAATTAGAAAAGACTAATTTTATTATAGTAAAGACAGGAAAAATAACGAAAAAATTCCAAGCCCTAATGTACTTTGGCTTTAGGGTTATTTTGCTTTCAGTACAAATTTTTATTTAAATTTTTTGAAAAAATTAAATGTTGTTAAAAAATCCTGGAACTTCGTGAAAAGACTAATTTTATTACAATAAATACAGGAAAAATAACGAAAAAATTCCAAGCACTAAATTTACCTTGGCGTGAATGTTATTTTGATTTAAGTGCGATTTTTTATTTAACATTTTTGAAAAAATTAAATGTTGTTAAAATATTCTGGAACTTCGTAAAAAGACTAATTTTATTATAATAAAGACAGGAAAAATAACGAAAAAATTCCAAGCCCTATTTTATCTTCCTTTAGGGTTATTTTGATTTCAGTGCGATTTTTTATTTAAACTTTTTGGAAAAATTAAATGTTGTTCAAAAATTCTAGAACTTCGTGAAAAGACTAATTTTATTATAATAAAGACAGGAAAAATAACGAAAAAATTCCAAGCACTAAATTTACCTTGGCGTGAATGTTATTTTGATTTCAGTGCGATTTTTTATTTAACATTTTTGAAAAAATTAAATGTTGTTAAAATATTCTGGAACTTCGTAAAAAGACTAATTTTATTATAATAAAGACAGGAAAAATAACGAAAAAATTTTAGGCCATAATTTTACCTTGGTTTGAAGGTTATTTTGATTTCAATGCGAATTTTTATTTAAACTTTTTGGAAAAATTAAATGTTTTCAAAAATTCTGTAACTTCGTAAAAATACTAATTCTAATATAAGAAAGACAAGAAAAATAACGAAAAATTTCCAAGTCCTAATGTACCTCAGCTTTAGGGTTATCTTGATTTCAGTAACTTTTTGGAAAAAATTAAATGTTGTTTAAAAATTCTAGAACTTCGTGAAAAGACTAATTTTATTATAATAAAGACAGAAAAAATAACGAAAAAATTCTAAGCCCTAAATTTACCTTGGCGTGAATGTTATTTTTATTTCAGTGCGATTTTGTATTTAAATTATTTGAAAAATTTAAATGTTAATCAAATGTTAAATGTTTAATCGCGTATAAAAAACATTACACTTAGGCACAAACCGACTGTGCCAATCTTTGTTTCTAAGTAATCGAAATACGTTAGAATTCGCCAAAAAAGTAATCGTTTTCCAACAACAAATTTTTTGGGGGTCTAGAAATACGAATCGGAATCAAAAATCTTCCGTTTTTTTGGAATTTGATAAAAATTTTGATGCTTTTTTTTATTAATTTACATTTGAGGGTTTGGAGTGTGAAAATCGCTTCTAGGAGTGGAATGAAATGATGAGAAGTCGCTCAAAAACTCTTAGAAGTTCGGAAGATTAGCAATAAAATATTTTGAGTTTAGTCGCCTGTAAAATATTAAATGTTATACTTAGGCACAAACCGACTGCGCCAGTCGTTTCTCATTCAAATACATAAGAATTCGCCAAAAAGTTATCGCTTATTCCCAACATCCTACTTTTAGGGTTAAGAAATACGAATGGGGAAAACTTACAATTTGGGGGGGGGAATTTGATTAAGATTTCGATGCTCTTTATTATTATAAATGATCAATTTGAGAGTTTAGAGTGCGAAAAACGCTTCGGGGAGTGGGATAAAAGGTGGAAAGTTACTCAAAAACGCTTAAAAATGCTCAGGATTAAAAATAAATTATTTTGAGTTTAATAATTACTTATAAAATGTTAAATATCATACTTATTTGGAAACCAACTGCGTCAGTCAGTGAAGTTTAAGATGAAGTTCAAAAGCAGGGAATTTAGACCTCCAGCGTCATTTGAAGTTGGATGCTAGAAACAGTGAAAACTCTCTTAACCGGCACATTGGATTATCCGATGTTCCCGCTCTATTTTGAATTCCTTTTTAGTATCTTTCGCTGGGATTTATGCCATTTGATTTTATTTTAAAATCAGAGCACATTAACTTAATCTAACAAGGAAATATAATAATATTAAGGTCAAATAATATTAGGGCTTACATTACATAAATTATGCTGATTCTACTGATATGTATACTGGACGAAAATGTTTTTTTTTAAATATGGTAATACTAAAAATGGTAGTTATAGGTCAGTGACCTGCCAACTACGTGAAATTGAAAAATTATACAATATTTATCAATAATATAAATAAATGCCACCTGAATAGCTATACAAAGTTGACAAAAGATAGCAAAAACTGTTGAGCAATAACTTAAACTCATTAAAACGATGTTATTCTAATCAAACTTAAATTTTAGTTTCATCGGAAAAAGCAATGAAATCCAAGAAATCGGCCAATTTCTAAAATTTTGGTTAGCCCTAAATATTTGAAGACTTATAAACTTAAAACCACAGCAATCTTGAACTATAAGAAAATGGAAGACATTAAATCCGATACGTATAAATCTGCTTAATAAAATATTCTCAAAATGTGGCGATAAAACAACCACAGACAGAAGAGAAGATTGATGCTTGTGACCCAATTCTATCAATCCAATTGTTGTAATTTTCTCTGAGTGTAATTTAATCGTACGATCGCATAGCTTAAATGATTTAGATTAGTAGAATCTAGCGATTGTTTAATTTTTTCTTATTTTATTATCAATACGACTGGACAATGCTCTCAATGATAGTGGTTATATCGATTATACTTTTTATTTATAGAAGTTGTCTTGAATTTCAATATTCCTAATCGGGTTTCCTTACTTGCATGATATTCGTAGAAATTATATTTTTTATTAAATTTAGCGTTGCTAAATGACCTGATATTTGTATTTTCTAAAATGCCCCACGTTGGGCGCCATTTTAATGTATTGTTGTCTATCTAATAATCAGTTTGCTTCTCGTTTAGACATCTTTATAGTCCTCCTCTCAAAATAATACAGCATATTTGGGTTAATTTGAGATAAAATTCCGTTCTACGTTTTTGATAGGCCGACCTTGACATTGAATGATAAGTAACTTAAATTTGATGTCTAGTGCAATGTGCAAATAATATTTGTTTATTTTTTGAATCTTTTAGTGGGTCATGATGATTACAATCTGCAACGATTCACGAGCTGCACGTGCAAAAGTTATGCGCTATTCTTTAAAAATGTTATTTATTAGTTAATTGATTTTCTATTTACTTATCGATAAATTTATTAATCAGAAGTGTAACCTTCGGTACAGGTCATACTATTTCGCGTATAGCGCATGTCCGTACTAAAATAAAAGTTTTATTATTTTGGAAAGCTTTGCAATTAATTCCAGGGTTTTCAACGCTCTAAATTCATCTTAAAAATTAAACTAATCAATATTAATCTGGACATTCGAAGTTTAAGTTATTCGCTGAATTTCCCAAATTAATTGGCTAATATCACATGAAGGCCTTTCCAAGAAGCATTCCAAGAAGACCGTCGTTCCTGCAATCATCATCATTCTGAGCCCATAGGTTTTTCTATCGATTTCCAATATGTTACTAAGAGTTAAATGAGTTACAAACAAATTTGGCTCTTGTCCTCTAAGTTAGCTATCGACATCAGGGTCGTGAACTTTGGTCTTCAACTTCCATATTGACCTTGAACTGATTTGTTTAGTAAGATGAATCCTAGTAATAAAGATCATACTTTGAAGTCTTAGTATTGGAAGGTGACAGGTCACGATGCTCCTGTTTGACTTCTCACAACCCCAACATGTAGGAACATTTTTAGAGAATCATCCAAGTCTATCATCGCTATGGTATCAATCCTAATTATGTACCTTGATGTCCTTTAACCCAACTGAGGATTGGGATGTTTTTCTGTTCCTTTCTCAGCCTCGTTCCATTCACTCTTGAACATATAAATCTCTTCTATTCCACCCTGTATTGGATCTTTTTGATTTTTATTATATTTAATGTAGACAGTCACGTCCGATGCCACATGGTTTCAGTGAAAAGTGGATAACAATAATAATTTATGTGCTAAATTTTAAGCTTTATCTGAAACCATCTTTTGTACAAGATGTCTGCGAATCCCACTATTTCTTTCTTCCAGGTGTCTTTGGAGCCTTCTCCTAAGAGGAAGAGGAGATCTTTATTTTCTGACAGTCGTCCAACGACTATGACCATACATCTATACTGGATTTCAATCAAACTAACTTCATTCAATTCAGGATCCAATCAAACATTAAAGTTAAATGGAACAGTATCCATGAGATGTGTTTTTTGTGATCGCGTATTTGAATTAATTTTGCCTACTTCGATTGAATCCGGTTATTTGAGACCATGGAAGCGCCACAGGTGATTACTAGACAATTTTTAGCCTACAGTAGAAAATAAAAAAGTAATTCAAAACTGTGATAAATTTTGCCAAGTTTTTGAAAAATTATCTTGATACCTCGTAGGCGCCGGAAAGTACTCCGTAGTTCGTACCCCCAGACCCCCATTTTCATATCCATTTCTTTACATTTTACACACGTCGTAATACAATACGGAGCAGTAATCTCCTTAATTTCAAACAAAATTATATATTGAGACAATTTTGTAGAAAATACAATTTTCGACAAAAAGGTCCTTGATGATATATTATTTTTAACTTCAAGTTCAGCAGCGATTTAAAAAAAGGAGACATTAAAAGGTCGTTCATTTTAACTTTTTAGTTGTTATCTTCAACTTTGAATGTTTTCAACACCTAACCTATTGAATATAAATAATATATGCTGTCGCGGACTTTTCTTTTGTGTGACATCTGATTCCCTATAAAACAATTATAAATTACTAATCAGCAAAATTTTTGTGAACATTTCGGAGTGAATGAAAGTGGATTTAACCGGTTTTACTTGCCACTTTTTTATTTAAGGTGATTCTCTTGGCTTATGAACAACCAATCAGAAGTACGAGAGAGCGTTAGCGACAAAGAGTACCTATTTTATGTTTATTTATTTACATAAAAAAATGAAGTTTCAGAATATTTGAACAAAATTAAATTGTTATCAAAAAATTTAAATCAAAAATTTATTGCACTGAAATCAAAATTACTTGAAAACTAAGGCATCTTGGGGCTTAGAATTTTTTCGATATTTTTCCTGTGTTTATTACAACAGAGTTAATATTTTCATGAAGTTTCAGAATATTTGAACAAAATTAAGTTTTTATCAAAAAATTTAAATCAAAAATTGCACTGAAATCAAAATATCTGTAAATCTAAGGCACCTTAGGGTTTGCAATTTTTTCATTATTTTTCCTGTGTTTATTACAACGGAGTTCATAGTTTCATGAAATTTCAGAATATTTGAACAAAATTAAATTGTTATCAAAAAATTTAAATCAAAAATTTATTGCACTGAAATCAAAATTACTTGAAAACTAAGGCATCTTGGGGCTTAGAATTTTTTCGATATTTTTCCTGTGTTTATTACAAAATAAGTTAATATTTTCATGAAGTTTCAGAATATTTGAACAAAATTAAGTTTTTATCAAAAAATTTAAATCAAAAATTGCACCGAAATCAAAATATCTGTAAATCTAAGGCACCTTAGGGTTTGCAATTTTTTCATTATTTTTCCTGTGTTTATTACAACAGAGTTCATAGTTTCATGAAGTTTCAGAATATTTGAACAAAATTAAATTGTTATCAAAAAATTTAAATCAAAAATTTATAGCACTGAAATCAAAATTACTTGAAAACTAAGGCATCTTGGGGCTTAGAATTTTTTCGATATTTTTCCTGTGTTTATTACAACAGAGTTAATATTTTCATGAAGTTTCAGAATATTTGAACAAAATTAAGTTTTTATCAAAAAATTTAAATCAAAAATTGCACTGAAATCAAAATATCTGTAAATCTAAGGCACGTTAGGGTTTGCAATTTTTTCATTATTTTTCCTGTGTTTATTACAACAGAGTTCATAGTTTCATGAAGTTTCAGAATATTTGAACAAAATTAAATTGTTATCAAAAAATTTAAATCAAAAATTTATTGCACTGAAATCAAAATTACTTGAAAACTAAGGCATCTTGGGGCTTAGAATTTTTTCGATATTTTTCCTGTGTTTATTACAAAATAAGTTAATATTTTCATGAAGTTTCAGAATATTTGAACAAAATTAAGTTTTTATCAAAAAATTTAAATCAAAAATTGCACCGAAATCAAAATATCTGTAAATCTAAGGCACCTTAGGGTTTGCAATTTTTTCATTATTTTTCCTGTGTTTATTACAACGGAGTTCATAGTTTCATGAAATTTCAGAATATTTGAACAAAATTAAATTGTTATCAAAAAATTTAAATCAAAAATTTATTGCACTGAAATCAAAATTACTTGAAAACTAAGGCATCTTGGGGCTTAGAATTTTTTCGATATTTTTCCTGTGTTTATTACAACAGAGTTAATATTTTCATGAAGTTTCAGAATATTTGAACAAAATTAAGTTTTTATCAAAAAATTTAAATCAAAAATTGCACCGAAATCAAAATATCTGTAAATCTAAGGCACCTTAGGGTTTGCAATTTTTTCATTATTTTTCCTGTGTTTATTACAACGGAGTTCATAGTTTCATGAAATTTCAGAATATTTGAACAAAATTAAATTGTTATCAAAAAATTTAAATCAAAAATTTATTGCACTGAAATCAAAATTACTTGAAAACTAAGGCATCTTGGGGCTTAGAATTTTTTCGATATTTTTCCTGTGTTTATTACAACAGAGTTAATATTTTCATGAAGTTTCAGAATATTTGAACAAAATTAAGTTTTTATCAAAAAATTTAAATCAAAAATTGCACTGAAATCAAAATATCTGTAAATCTAAGGCACCTTAGGGTTTGCAATTTTTTCATTATTTTTCCTGTGTTTATTACAACAGAGTTCATAGTTTCATGAAGTTTCAGAATATTTGAACAAAATTAAATTGTTATCAAAAAATTTAAATCAAAAATTTATTGCACTGAAATCAAAATTACTTGAAAACTAAGGCATCTTGGGGCTTAGAATTTTTTCGATATTTTTCCTGTGTTTATTACAACAGAGTTAATATTTTCATGAAGTTTCAGAATATTTGAACAAAATTAAGTTTTTATCAAAAAATTTAAATCAAAAATTGCACTGAAATCAAAATATCTGTAAATCTAAGGCACCTTAGGGTTTGCAATTTTTTCATTATTTTTCCTGTGTTTATTACAACAGAGTTCATAGTTTCATGAAGTTTCAGAATATTTGAACAAAATTAAATTGTTATCAAAAAATTTAAATCAAAAATTTATTGCACTGAAATCAAAATTACTTGAAAACTAAGGCATCTTGGGGCTTAGAATTTTTTCGATATTTTTCCTGTGTTTATTACAACAGAGTTAATATTTTCATGAAGTTTCAGAATATTTGAACAAAATTAAGTTTTTATCAAAAAATTTAAATCAAAAATTGCACTGAAATCAAAATATCTGTAAATCTAAGGCACCTTAGGGTTTGCAATTTTTTCATTATTTTTCCTGTGGCTATTACAACAGAGTTCATAGTTTCATGAAGTTTCAGAATATTTGAACAAAATTAAATTGTTATCAAAAAATTTAAATCAAAAATTTATTGCACTGAAATCAAAATTACTTGAAAACTAAGGCATCTTGGGGCTTAGAATTTTTTCGATATTTTTCCTGTGTTTATTACAACAGAGTTAATATTTTCATGAAGTTTCAGAATATTTGAACAAAATTAAGTTTTTATCCAAAAATTCAAATCAAAAATTGCACTGAAATCAAAATATCTGTAAATCTAAGGCACCTTAGGGTTTGCAATTTTTTCATTATTTTTCCTGTGTTTATTACAACAGAGTTCATAGTTTCATGAAGTTTCAGAATATTTGAACAAAATTAAATTTTTATCAAAAAATTAAAATCAAAAATTTATTGCACTGAAATCAAAATTACTTGAAAACTAAGGCATCTTAGGGATTAGAATTTTTTCCGTATTTTTCCTGTGTTTATTACAGCTGAGTTAAAATTTTCATTAACTTTCAGAATATTTGAACAAAATTAAATTTTTATCAAAAATATTAAATCAAAATTTGCACTGAAATTAAAATAACTCATATCCAAGGCATCTTAGGGCTTAGATTTTTTTTTTATTTTTCCTGAGTTTATTACTACAGTATTGATATTTTCATTAAATTTCAGAATATTTGAACAAAATTAAATTTTTATCAAAAAATTGCACTGAAATCAAAAAAACTGCAAATCCCAGGCATCTTAATGCTTAGAATTTTTTTATTATTTTTCTTGAGTTTACTACTACAGAATTGATATTATCATAAATTTCAGAATATTTGAACAAAATTAAATTTTTATCATAAAATTTAAATCAAAAATTTATTGCACATAAATCAAAATTACTTGAATACTAAGGCATCTTAGGGCTTATAATTTTTTCGCTATTTTTCCTGTATTAATTACAAAAGGGTTAATATTTTCCTAAAGTTTCAGAATATTTGAACAATATTAAATTTTTAACAAAAATTTAAATCAAAAATTTATTGCATTGAAATCAAAATTACTTGAAAACTAAGGCATCGTAGAGCTTAGAATTTTTTCGATATTTTTCCTGTGTTTATTATAACAGAGTTAATATTTTCATGAAGTTTCAGAATATTTGAACAAAATTAAATTTTTATCAAATTTAAATCAAAAATTGCACTGAAATCAAAATAACTGCAAATCCAAGGCATCTTAGGGCTTAGAATTTTTTTGTTATTTTCTCTGAGTTTACTACTACAGTATTGATATTTTCATTAAATTTCAGAATATTTGAACAAAATTAAATTTTTATCAAAAAATTAAAATAAAAAATTTCATTGAAATCAAGATAACTGCAAATCTAAGGCATCTTGGGGCTTTGAATTTTTTCGCTATTTTTCCTGTGTTAATTACAAAAGAGTTATTATTTTCCTAAAGTTTCAGAATGTTTGAACAAAATTAAATTTTTAACAAAAATTTAAAACAAAAATTTATTGCACTGAAATCAAAATTACTTGAAAACTAAGGCATCGTAAGGCTTAGAATTTTTTCGATATGTTTCCTGTGTTTTTTATAACAGGGTTAATATTTTCTTGAAGTTTCAGAATATTTGAACAAAATTAAATTTTTATCAAAAAATTTAAATTCGAAATTGCACTGAAATCGAAATAACTGCAAATCTAAGGCATCGTAGGGCTTTTTTCATTATTTTTCCTGTGTTTATTACAACAGGAATTTAATTAATAAAAATAAAATTTTCCTTATTTTGTGGCCCCTTGATTTCCGAGGCCCTAAGCGCGCGCCTCTTGCGCCTGTTGGAAAATCCGCTACTGTCTATACGGATCTTCTCTGGTGCGTCCACGACTTCTACCCAGTAGATTCCTGCTACCGATCGCTCACTCATGCACCGACCACAAATTTATTCTAAAAAAAGAAATAAAATAATATATAACTTAAGCTCTTGAGCTCTTCAGTGAGTGAGCGGTCTATAATAGTGGTAATCTCGTTAATCCATTCATGCGCGATAGATAAAAGAATAACATAAAAAATTCTGAAATTATCAATATATAAAAAAATGAGATCAATAAGGTACATTGTTTCGCAATAATTATAATTTTTATTTTATCACAGATAGGTTAGATCTGGATCATGAGACTTGTTATAATAATGAATTATTTATAATAATAATTTATGCATTCAAGACGAAATCCTTGAATTTTCAACTTCTTTCAACACAATGGTAGATTTAAACATAATAACATACTTGATGGCTTTGAACGTCTTACACTTACAGTCTCAGCTTCCCCCCCCCTCTTCAGGTATCTTAAATATTGCATAAATTCAATATAAAAATTTCCGAAAGGTCGCAATTATGTGTAATATACCTACTGTAATATAATATAATATTCAAGGCAATTATTAATAAGCTCTTATTATTTCTTTTGTTGTGATTATTGTAAACAATTTAACTGATTAATTATTTTTTTATTATTCAATTTGCAATAATTTTTAACATTACAAAAAAATATGCACCACCACGTCTTGTTAGAATAACCACTTATCAAAAAAGAAAAACAATGGACAATGGGCGTATAGCATGACACTAAAAATTGTCGTTCATACTAAAACAATGATCAATTTTGCTACTTTCCTGTAGACCGCAGAGTGGAGTGGCAGGGTGACTATAAAATTAGCAACGCAACTTAATCACAATCAATCAATTGGCAATCAATGCTTGTATGTGCTTCTACATTTGTTACGTTTTGTGTTACCATTGAATATTACATTAAAAAGTAAGTTTTCTTTGGCATTAAAAGTGAAAATAAATTTTCAAAATTTTTTCAAAAATTATCCTATTTTTTGAAAATTAAAATCTTCCAAAACAGTTAAATTTCAAAATGTCGAATATTATCTCCACTGATGGAAATCTTGAAGAAAGCCTGAAGATTTTGTTGAATAATTTAGACATTTACAATTACGAGACGTCTTTTTATGAAGGAACAGCACCCGGCGGCAATTTTCTTGGTTTAATAGCCAAAGCGGAAGTTAGGGGTGAAGACGAATTAGGAAGAAATAAATTTTATAATTTTATCATCAAACAAGCACCAAAAAGTGAAACTTTCCGATCTTTCGTGCCGGTTCACAAAGTTTATAAACGCGAAGCGTTTTTGTACAACCAAGTTTTTTCCGAATTTTTACAATTGCAATTGGATAATGATATTCCCAAGCCGTTTTGCCCGATTCCAAAGTTGTACTTTTCCAATAACGCAGTTAACAACGAAATCCTCATTATGGACGATATGAAGCAGTTCGGTTTTGTCAATCGCGACAGACAAGAAACTTTGGATTACGAACACATCGTTTTTATTTTAAAAGAAATTGGAAAATTCCACGCCCTTTCTTTTGCCCTGAGGGATCAGAAACCTGAAGTCTTTAAGATGCTTGCTCAGGATCTGGAAGATGTATATTTTGATAAACCGATCAATTCTGATTTGCATAAAACCATCAGGTATATGGCTGATCGGGCACTGAAATCTTTGGATCCAATTAAACATGAAGTGGCGTACAAAAAGTTCCAAAATTATCAAAAATCCATGACCGAAAAAGCTATCAAAGCGGTTAGTTCCAAAAGTGCAGGAAAGTACAGTGTTATTACCCATGGAGACTTTTGGGTGAACAATTTACTCTTCAAATATGAGGTAAGAAAATTTTATCAACAATTATTTTCCTCATCACGGAATTTTTGTGTTACGTCCGATAAGAATCAGCTTCCGTGATTGGTTACGTAGCACTAAACTTCCTTGGCAAGGACAATTGACTGTCAAACTTTTTTGTACCTTTCTATTTTGGTGAAGTTTTTGATGCTTTGGACTTGGTTGCTCGGCCTTTCGACCTCGCTCAACCATAAATACCGTAGGTTTTCCGGTATTTGGTAAAAGAATTAATCAGTAATCTTGAAAGTTGGAAGTGACCTAAACATTTATTCGCGGGGGGGGGGGGCGGATTTCTCAATATTGCTTGCCAAATTTTTATAATTTTTTAAAATTTTTATATTAAAAAACCTTTGAAGTTGAGGATAACAACTAACAAGTTAAAATCAGTGATCTTCCAATATTTCCTTTATTGAAGATAAAAAATCATCCAAACATGGAGTTTAACAAGTTTAAAAGGTTTCAATTGATTAACGGCGTTGGATCCGAGGTGAAAGGTGGTTGTCTTGTCAAGACTGACTCTTCCGCGCCTCCTATTCGCATCGCTCCGCTCCGGACTCCGGAGTAATGTATAATTTAATAATCTTTTGCGTCTTTTTTTTTAAAATTTTTTAATTTCTCGCGTTCAACCGGCCGCGTTACAATATCCGGCCCCATCAGCGTTTAGCCCCCTGCTCCTTAGCTAAGCAGTGTTTTTTTTATAGTGTTTTGAGTGCAAATGTAATGGTTACCATGGTTACCAAATTTCTAAAGTCAATTTTAGTTAGCTAAAGGAGGTTTTAAACAAGAGAGATAGATTAATGAACGATAAATGGGATACAAATAGTAGGAATGATTTTTAAAATAGACTTAGGGCCAGTTCTACAAAGCAAGTATAAATTAGGAATAAGCTATACTGAGAATAAGTCACACAGATTTTGTTATACGCAAGCGTAGAACGCAATTTAGAGTTTATACTTGCTTTGTAGAACTGGCCCTTCAAAATATGCAAAAATGCCATAATTCTGGCATTCTTAGTTTTCTGTTTGTTCAGAATTTGAGTTTGGATTTTTTGATTCTTTTAAATAAAGCAATGTTTCGAATTTTTGGGTTCATTAGTTATGTACCTATTCAAGTTAATACATATCAAAGAGGAGAAATGGCCGACTTGCCTTATTTCGCAGGGTTTCTAATTTGGCAGTATTTTATTTTAAAATTAATTTTTCGTTATAAAAAAGATTTTTAACAATGGTAAATTCTAAAAAATAAGAACATTGCGGAATATAATATGTCTGTCCTGTAGCGGGTATGGATAGAACAGGGGTGGCCAAACTTTTGGGCCCTACAGGCAAGCACGTTGATGAAATGTACGAAGCAATAAAAAATTAAATCATATTTAATTGAATTTTATTTATAAAAGATTTTTTTAAAGAATATTTTTGATTTTTGAAAAAATAGTTAAGAAAAAAAATAAAAATCGTGAAATAAATAATAATATAAAATTTAAAAACAACTATAAACAAGAGTCTTGTTTATTAAAGCTATTATTGTAATATTAACAATAAATAATATGTTTCCCGGGAAATAATCTAATTATTATATACAACACGCGAATAATTTTTTTTTTATAATTTTTATGCACTTATTATATAATGTGTGAATATTACACATTCCTGTTAATTTTCAAATTAGCTTAGATACGTAAAAGAATTTCAAAAGTTATCGATAACTCGGAGTCCAATAACTTCTTTTTATTATTCATGTACATAAATGTAAACAATTAATCGTGGCATTTAAATTGTAAATTTTAAAAGTCATAATTACTTAAATTTGCAATTATAATATTTTTTCCATTATAAATTTAGGTTTTAAGGTCACAAATGTCTGTCTGTATGTAATAGCTCAAAACCTGACATACAGTGGCGCATTTATAGAGGGTCAGTATGCTCTAGTTTCTAGTATATTATGATATATTATTATTTTTATATAAAATATTAGAATTCTATGAAAGAAATTTAATAAAATTGATGATATTAACAAAAAGTAAATCTTGGGTCAGATGCGACCCGATTTTGGCACGGCAAAGGTTTAAATATAATATTTCTTACACATTAATAATTGTTTTTTGAATTACCATTGCATTCGGAACAATTTATTATTATATAGATATTGTAAATCAATAAATATTATCTGCAATTTTTTTTTTATGATAAGATTTATAAATAAAAAATAGTACATAATTATAATATTATCAAAGTCATTCATAAAACAAAAAAATAACAAAAGTGATAATAAAGACGATTCGATATAATTATCATTAAAATATTATAATGAAATACAGTGGGTTCCGTTTAACACGAAAAATCGGTCCACCATACTTTCCAATTATTTTGTCTCTCCAAGCATTCGTCTTTCAATCGCTCGTTGTATAGTCATCAAATTTTGATTATTATGAAATAACTACGTGATTAATTTCATTACATTTTCAGAATCATCAAGCGATGAGCAAGCTACAGGAACTCTGCATGTTAGATTGGCAGTTATCTCGACTTGGATCTCCAGCGATCGATTTATCATACTTTTTC
Source organism: Rhagonycha lutea (assembly GCA_958510855.1). Classification (NCBI taxonomy): domain Eukaryota; kingdom Metazoa; phylum Arthropoda; class Insecta; order Coleoptera; family Cantharidae; genus Rhagonycha; species Rhagonycha lutea. The sequence goes on from OY294038.1 coordinate 6,273,319, forward strand.
TTTTTGTGTACCGACACGGAAACAAGAGATAAACATTATAACACTTTTCTGGATATATACTACAAAAGTTTGGCAAACTTTTTGCAACTTTTGGGAAGCGATCCGGAAAAGTTGTTTCCTTTTAGTATGCTACAAGATCATCTGAAGCGATTTTCATTGTATGGTTTATACATGGGAACGTGGGTTCTATCGGTCCTGACTAGCGATGCCGATGAGATTCCAGATATGGAGCAACTGGATGGATGCCAAAGTTTGTCGGATGAGTTTCAATTTGAAACAAAAGATGTGGAAAAATTTCACAACAGAATTAGAGGTGTCATCCTGCACATGGTTAAACACGACTATGATTTTTAGAATTTTACAAAATTTTTTGTATATCAAAATTCTATTATCTATTTGATTATGACTTCAGAAAAAAATATATAGGCGATTCGAATAAGTTTTATTTTGATTTTATAGGTTAGTGTGATTGTAATTTTTTTAGTGCTTGTATATTTTAACATTGTTGTAAAAAATTATTTATACTATTTATTATAATTAAGTGTTACTTTAATGAAATAGTATTATTACGTATTTCTTGCTTTATTTCGCAGTATTCCTAATTTTGCAAGATTTGTTTCGAATTTGTAATTATTTTTTTAAATTTTGAACACTGGAAACATTGGATGATTAATAAGGAATATTGCAAAATAAGGCAAATCTTAGTTTATTTTTTACATGTAAGATAATAAATAAACTGTCTCCAGTATCTTAATTTCAGCAAACTTATCATTTTTGTAGTTTTTCTCCCATAACTGACGTCACGATAGGGCAATTTACGGATCAGTTACTTAGGCAACACACACGACAAGAGATAACAAATAAGGTGAAAATAAAAGTGCAACAATGAGCAAACACAGTAAAAGTGGTCAAAATGGATAAAACCACTTGGATGAATTGACTTGGAATAGCCGTAAACAATTGAATTCAATATTAAAATATCTGAAGGGTAACGATGAACTTTTTTTATTATCATCAATGTACTTATTACACCTACTTAACAATTTATTGTTAATCTTTACATTTGTAATTTGTACAAACTGCTCCTATTTCTTGATCACATACACAGTGATTGCAATCTTCGTTCCAAGTGCTTCCAACTTCGCATCTTGCCTTATTTTCTTGAGATGGACTGAAATGATGAATTTTTGTTAATTGCACTCTTAATTGTTAATTTACCTACCACAATCGATCAGAGCATGATAATACATCGTTTTCATGACAAAAACAAACATTGCATCGGTTTTCAATATATGACTCTCCATTAATGCACTCTAAAACGAAAATTTTAATTAAATTTGAAGTATTTATATTATGTATCACTCGGGCATAAGGGGAAACGTACAAGCAGACTTCCTATCAAGGAAAGCTGCATGCTAGCATCTAGTAGGACCAGAACCAACTTGCGGGTTAGCTTATCTGACCGCAAAATTTACAATCAAAGAACTACTAAGAAATAAACATCTTGATACTGGGAGGCCTCCAGGGACTTAGGCAGTCGCGGATGTTCATGGAGGGCCCCTCCAGTGGACAAAGGAAATCATCCAGCTGGGCAGAGCGCGGCTGAGAAAGATAGTAGGACTGTTTACACTGTCGTAGAAGATTTTGCATATAGACTATGTGGGGTGGAGGAGGAAACTCCACAACAAGAATTATTGGAGTAAAACATGGAACGCGGGGTACAATATGCTAGGAGCTTCAGTGCAAGTGGTTCGGAAGAAACACAACCCGTTCAGCAATAGTAATAATAATATTAGGTAAAAATTACTTACTGAATTTACCTGCGGAACAAGAAATTATTACAATAACAGCAAAAGTAAAGCAAAATACCACAAACTTCATTTTTATAAATTTAATTTTCGGACTTCAAACAACAGATATAAACCAATTTATGAGTAGTTTTTGTGAGTTATCTATACAAATTTTAATAATCAGATTATCCTCTTGACATACAATGACGAGGTACGGCCGTCATTCATATCATGTGCGACTGTTTAGACTTTCACGAGTCTGACTGAGTTGAGAAAACTCAACAGCATTAGATAGATAACATTAAAATTTTAGATTTTAAGTAGTTTTACCTACACCATCATACAGCTGACATCGAGCTAATTTCACTTTTTAGGGATATTTTTGGCTTAAATTTGCAGGAAAGAAAAGAGAGATCCACCCCCTTCCCAGTAGCACAATTTGCCGAGTTGGACTGCTCTAGGGGATATTTTTAATTGGTAAAGTGTTGTCAAAACGACTCTGGAGCGGAGCGAAGTGGAGCGAAGCGGAGGCGCGGAAGAGTTACATTTGAATCGCAGTTCGGGTTACTTACCTACCACTTACTTATTGTAGTCCGCAGATCAATTTTGGATGATAGTTGTTTTACATCCAGTAGGTAGCTTACTGGGCTGGCCTTCAGATGTGCCTGCAGTCTTGTTTTATTTTCAACGATGGCAATTCATCAACTCAGGAGTTCATAAACGGAGAGACAGTCATTGCCTTGCAGATATCGCGATTAAATGCGAATGCGAGGTACGGGGTTTACACCTTTTCTTATGACCAAGTCTTCGTGCTTCGGAGGGCAGGTTTAAAAAATGTGTAAAAGCGATTTTTAAGAGCAGCCCATGCGGATTTTTCACACTACATTCAAATCGTCAGTACGCCTCTGGTTATATCAAATCTTTTAGGTCTACTAATTTGGATAGAAATAAAGTGCTTACAATTTTCTTATTCATACTTTTGAAATTCGTTTTTAGTCAGACCGTTTTTGGATTTAAGATTTATTGGTGTAGTTTATTGGAACAATGAAATTAATAAATATGTTTCCACTGATTCTAATTTTAATGTTTTCTAATTTTGGCATGACCTTTTGAAACGGAAAGCTTATATTTGATGAAATTATGAAGGTTAAAATTGAGTCGCCATAAAATTTATATAACTAATATTATAATAATGACAGGGAAAATAACGAAAAAATTCTAAACCATAAATTTTATTAAGTTTGAGATCTTTTTTGAATTCAGTGCAATTTTGAGTTTAAATATTTTTATAAAAATAAAAATTTGTTTAAATATTCTGGAAGTTCATGAAAATACTAATAATATTGTAATGAAGAATGGAAAAATATGGAAAAAATTCTAAGCTCCAAATTGCCTTTTAAAATTAAGTTAATTTGATATCAAGCGATTTTTTGTAATTTTTTGATAAAATATAAATTTTGATCAAATATTTTAAAACTTCGTGAAAATATTAATTATATTATAATAATTACAGGGAAAATAACGAAAAAATTCTAAACCTTAAATTTTATTAAGTTTGATATCATTTTTGGATTCAGTGCGATTTTTAGTTTTTTATTTATAAAACTAAAATTTTGTTCAAATATTCTGGAACTTCATGAAAATACTAATAATATTGTAATAAAGACTGGAAAAATATGGAAAAAATTCTAAGCTCTAAATTGCCTTTTAAAATTAAGTTAATTTGATATGAAGCGATTTTTTTAAATTTTTGATAAAATATAAATTTTGATCAAATATTTTTAAACTTCGTAAAAATATTAATAATATTATAATAATTAGAGGGAAAATAACGAAAAAATTCTAAACCTTAAATTTTATTAAGTTTCAGATCATTTTTTGATTCAGTGCGCTTTTTAGTTTTTTATTTATACAACTAAAATTTTGTTCAAATATTCTGGAACTTCATGAAAATACTAATAATATTGTAATAAAGACTGGAAAAATATGGAAAAAATTCTAAGCTCTAAATTGCCTTTTAAAATTAAGTTAATTTGATATGAAGCGATTTTTTTAAATTTTTGATAAAATATAAATTTTGATCAAATATTTTTAAACTTCGTGAAAATATTAATAATATTATATTAAATTTGATTAAGTTTGAGATCATTTTTGGATTCAGTGCGATTTTTAGTTTTTTATTTATAAAACTAAAATTTTGTTCAAATATTCTGGAACTTCATGAAAATACTAATAATACTGTAATAAAGACTGGAAAAATATGGAAAAATTCTAAGCTCTAAATTGCATTTTAAAATTAAGTTAATTTGATATGAAGCGATTTTTTAAAAATGTTTGATAAAATATAAATTTTGATCAAATATTTTAAAACTTCGTGAAAATATTAATAATATTATAATAATTAGAGGCAAAATAACGAAAAAATTCTAAATCTTAAATTTTATTAAGTTTGAGATCATTTTTGGATTCAGTGCGATTTTTAGTTTTTTATTTATACAACTAAAATTTTGTTCAAATATTCTGGAACTTCATGAAAATACTAATAATATTGTAATAAAGACTGGAAAAATATGGAAAAAATTCTAAGCTCTAAATTGCCTTTTAAAATTAAGTTAATTTGATATGAAGCGATTTTTTAAAAATTTTTGATAAAATATAAATTTTGATCAAATATTTTAAAACTTCGTGAAAATATTAATAATATTATAATAATAATTAGAGGAAAAATAACGAAAAAATTCTAATCCTTAAATTTTATTAACTTTGAGATCATTTCTGAATTCAGTGCGATTTTTAGTTTTTTATTTATAAAACTAAATTTTGTTCAAATATTCTGGAACTTCATGAAAATACTAATAATATTGTAATAAAGACTGGAAAAATATGGAAAAATTCTAAGCTCTAAATTGTCTTTTAAAATTAAGTTAATTTGATTTCAACCGATTTTTTAAAATTTTTTGATAAAATATAAATTTTGATCAAATATTCTAGAATTTCGTGAAAATATTTTTTCTGTTTCCATCAGAACTGACCTCCCGCACCATGGACGCCATGGATTTTTTCATTATTTTTCCTGGTATAACTAGACTGTAATCAATAGTTTTATGCAGTTGCTGAATATTAGAACAAACTTTATCTTTTATCCAAGAATTTAAATCAAAAATCGCCCGAATCCAAATCATCGGAAATTAAAGACAACTTTTGGTTTAGAATTTTTTCATTATTTTTCCTGCCTTTACTAGGTTGTAATCAATAGTTTTATGCAGTTGCAGAATATTTGAACAAACTTTATTTTTTATCCAAAAATTAAATCAAAAATCGCTCCGAAAACAAATCATCGGTAATTAAAGACAACTTTTGGTTTAGAATTTTTTCATTATTTTTCCTGGCTTTACTAGGTGGTAATCAATAGTTTTATGCAGTTGCAGAATATTTGAACAAACTTTATTTTTTATCCAAAAATTAAATCAATAATCGCTCCGAAAACAAATCATCGGTAATTAAAGATAACTTTTGGTTTAGAATTTTTTCATTATTTTTCCTGGTTTAACTAGGCTGTAATCAATAGTTTTATGCAGTTGCAGAATATTTGAACAAACTTTATTTTTTATCCAAAAATTAAATCAAAATTCGCTCCGAAAACAAATCACCGGTAATTAAAGACAACTTTTGGTGTAGAATTTTTACATTATTTTTCCTCGCTTTACTAGATTGTAATCAATAGTTTTATGCAGTTGCAGAATATTTGAACAAACTTCATATTTTATCCAATTGAAGGGTCCACTGGAAGAACGATGAGGCTCACATTTTTAAAAAGTCGAGTAAAACGAGGTTTAAATGTTCATAGCTTACGTTACAAGCTAAGAGATTCTGATAAAATATCGATTTTGAAAAAAATGGAGCCTCATCGTTTTTCCAGTGGACCCTTCAATTATTTATTACAGAACGTACAAAAATAAAAGACTTTGTATGCAAGTAGAAAACTTACGAACTTTTTTTTGTTTAGAAGCCCGTTATGTATATTTGCTTACGGGCCTTAGCTACTCTTGCGCCGCCGCTGTTCGGGCCCAGGTTGTTTAGGAAATGACTTTGAAACTCAACCCAGATAATTTTCTGGATTGATCATAAGCTGCTTCACCTGGTCATTTTTTGTGTGAGTTGCAGTCAGCAATTTTTGTTCGTTAGGATTCTAATAGCTTGTTGTGCTGACCGAACGGCCTTTCAATCTGTCTGTCCAATAGGGCAATTAACTGGTAAGCTCGAGGTGAGTCTCGCATAATACTAGAATGACATTCAGGTCGTGACGTCCTTCGGGCAAAGTCCAAGTCCCTCTGGTCCTTGTACGCCGGCTAAGGCCAGAGGTTTTGGTCCCTTTTTAGAAGATTATGGATCTGGCTACATTTTGGTTTCGGTAGCAAAGAGGAGGGGAACAGGCGACTTCCTATGTGTTCTTGTCCTGGGTTTCCTCTTGGCCGCCTGCTTTAAATTGTTAAGGGGGTCCTCGCTTCAGAGAGAGAGAGAGAGCGCCCCGGGGGGGTCCTGTCGTATGCACCTCTGCGGGAAGCAAATTCCAAAATTAGATCCTTAGTTTACTGTTTGTTAAAAGTCTGTTTGTAATTTAAAATATTTATATGTGTATCTCTAACAATAACGTGAAAAGAAGTATAATAAATTTTCATTTACCCTGTATATAAACAAAATATAATATGACATGCAGGCAACCATGAAAACAATGAGCCTATCAGCTGTTTAGGCCCCGTTCGACGAGACGCTACTTTCGCTTCCAAACGCCACCAAACGCTTCTATACCGGTCGGGGAGAGACTTCTACGAGCTTCCAAACGCTTCGGCTCCGCCCCTTTCAGTCGCTACAAACGCTTCTAAAATTTAGGTGGGTTGATGGTAGCGTGGCGCATGGTGGCAAAATCGCAAAATAATTTGAATTTAAATTTGAATTCAAATTTGAATCGAAATTTTGTTTGCTTTATTTTTTCTACAAATTCAACCACGTCTACACAAATAAATAAACATCAGTTCAGTTTATCATTATGATCAGTATTTCTATGTGGTAAAGTGAAATAAGTATAGTTTAATTTTAAAATGACCAATTTTTTTTCAAAATCACATAATATCTAGATATTTTTCGTTTTTGTATTCGTCGTCTCACTCACTTCTTCTGGCAAAATAAAAATATATTTGTAAAATTTCTTTTAACATCAAACGCGCTAAATACGAAATTGAAATAAAACAAGAATAACAACAAAGACAACTCCTAAAGCAAGAATAATAAAATTTATTATTTATATATTTTTAAAATATAAAATATTTTGGTTTCAGTGAACCATAAGATTGTTAATAACCTTTAAACCATCTTTAAACCTTATAATATTTAAAAATAATAAGTTAGGTTAGGTACCCACACATACAAATTTAAATTTTAAACACCGCAGCGCCGAAACATCGTTCGGGGAGGGAAGCATGGAAGCGTGCATTTAAGCTAATCGAACGCAAATACTGCACGCTACTAACGTGAAGCTTCAGTAGCGAAAGTAGTATCTCTAACAATAACGTGAAAAGAAGTATAATAAATTTTCATTTACCCTGTATATAAACAAAATATAATATGACATGCAGGCAACCATGAAAACAATGAGCCTATCAGCTGTTTAGTGTCACCATTTTCATTGTCATTAATAGAAACTTCAGTGTTTAGTTTCGCATATTTTGGTGATTGATTATCGATTTCACTTTGTTTGGCTTAAAAAAATGTTTATCGATCAAACACGCTTATAAAAAAATGTCTGTGGTTTGTCGTTAGTTCAAGATCGACGGTGGTCTGTGATTTTTTTTATTCTTCACCATGAATCGAAGCAGGAAATCCATTTTCAAAGATATTTATTATCAGCCCTACAAATTTAAATATAACCCTTATGAATTGCAGCACAATACGAAGGGTGAGCACTCTTCATTTTCACAGTGTCGACCAAGACTTGGCCAACAGCTGTCACAGCAGTTTTCTTTGCTTTCGGGTTTAAAAATCACCTTACTTGTGTTTTAGATAACTTAGACTTTGTGCAACGTTTGGGCCTGTTGAAGCGTTTACCCATCCATCAAGGATGCGTCAACACCATCTCTTGGAACAAAACAGGAGAGTATTTGTTGTCTGGATCCGATGACCAACGTCTCATAATATCCAACGGACATAATTATAAAATACTTAGCGATTTTCATACCTCTCACACTGCTAACATTTTTAGTGCTAAGTTTTTACCACAAACAAACGACCAACAAATTGTTTCTTGTTCTGGTGATGGCATTATTTTACATACAGGTAAAACTTACTTGATTTATTTAGCTCGGTAACTGTGCGATTTTTTTCAAAAATTTGGTGTGGGTGAAAAGCTGCATAGGTTTGAGGGTGGCCGGGTAACCCATAAAACTTGCGAATGGCGCGCAAATTTCCTTTTTTGTCAGGATCGTAATTATTCTGGTAGTTTTTGATCTCCTAATGTTAAATCCAAGTTTTCGACCTTGGTGAAATCGCGGCAAAATTTAGGATATCGCTGTAGCTATTAGAGATAGAAAAAAATTATAAAGAAAATATTTGTAGGTGATTTTATGCTTTACAAAATTTATTCATGTTACATTACCCAAAATTTGCATTGGCAAGAAGATATATGGGAAAAACTAGATTTTACCATGATTTCGGCTGGTCGAACACTTGGATTTAACATTGGGGGACCAGTTTATAAAATATAATATTAAAAAATTGAAACTATCAGAATAATTACGATCACAAAGTACTAATTATTCACTGTTGATTTATTTAAGATTTAAACAATCAGGAATTAACTTCTGATAACCAATTTACTTGCCACTCTGGCACGACATACGAAGTTATCACTCTACCAGATGATCCTAACAGTTTTTTGAGTTGTGGGGAAGATGGAAGCGTTAGATGGTTTGATCTTCGCGTAAAAACGAAGTAAGTTTTCGTTTTTACATTTCCGCTGTTTTGTCTTTAATTTTCTTTTTAAAGATGTAAAAAGGCGCGTTGCCGAGACGACATAGTTATTAGCACCCGCCGTGCAATAACGGCTATGGCTGTCAGTCCCAATGCACCACAACTAGCAATTGGATGTTCCGATTCGACGGTGCAAATTTACGATCGCCGTTACTTAGCCAATCATATTGGAGGTTATTTTAATCATGATTATCTTACTTGTGGGTGTTACTTAGTGATATTACAGATATGTTTTCTGCAAAACCATTTTGTACTTTTTCTGCACCAGATTTAGATGATCGACCTTATAGAATTACGTCGTTGAACTACAGTACAGATGGACAGGAAATTCTTGTCTCATATTCGTCTGATCATTTGTATTTGTTTGGAATCCAGGTAATTTTAATTTTTTAAGTTTGAAATCAGCGATTGTATCGATCGAGGTGCCTTAAAGGTAACGGAATTTCCAAGAATTCACGTGATTTGAATCCCCCCCATCTCACACTCATCATACTAATTATTAAAAAGTTTTTTTGACTTCATACATCATTCCACGCCATTCTCTTTGTCTTACTTTCTGTTTGTTTGATAGAATTTATTTTTAGGAACAACAGGTGAAAACATTTTCGAGGAAAGGTAAACGAGGTCGGGCGACAAATAGTCAACTCGCCGCATTATTTAAAAACAGAGAGAACAGATCCCCACCGGTCAGGAGATTAAGATTGAGGGGCGATTGGTCAGATACCGGACCCGACGCCAGGCCGGAATCGGACGCCACCACAAATACCAGTAATAATTTTAGTAGTATAGCTTTGATGATACTACCCCACTTACCCCATAAGAAATTAGGGTAGGATCACCGTAGCTACACTAATATTTTCGTATTATTGTCTTCTATTAAATGTTTTTATGTGAGCAGGTATAGGGCAAGCAAGGCCACAACTGCATTCTACGTTGATGCAACGAATGACGGACGTTCTGTCTCGCATGTTAAACGACCCCATAACGCGTGCCGCTTTGAGTGCAGGCGGCGAGGATTTGTTAGACGAATCCGAGGCTACGCCACAAGCCAGCTCAAATACTTCAGAAATAGTCGACTCCAGTGATAGTCCAGCCTTGTCGTCTTCTTCTGAACCGAGTTTGTCGCAAACTTCGTCTGAACCTTCAGAAAGGTGCGTCATAAATCAGCAGTTTTTTTGTTTAACTTTAGTTTTTTAGTAGTGCCGTTCCAGTATCACCGACGGCTTCCAGCAGCGCTCTTCTAACTCTTCCGGCTTCCAATTTACCCTCGGCGATGACGAGACACTTACGCAATCATTTAACGACCTTGAGAAATCTGAGAGAGGGATTTATAGAACAACATGGTTCAGAACCATCAGTTAGTTTGAAATATTCTGAACAGAGTACTTCCAATTCCACAATCAGTTTAAAGGTTGTGACCAGTTCAGCTGTACCTTCAACTTCTGCAACAGATAATGACGAGGGGACTGAAGAACAGGCACAAGAAGAGGTAAAAATTTAAATAAAATTCAAATAATCAAAGTTTAGAAAACCTTCCCAAGTCTTAAGCCCGTTTGACACTACCACTATTTAGTTATGAATTTCTTTAACAAAATCTTGAAGAAATTTCATCACAAATTTGGTTACGTGTCAAACAGATAAATTTGTTGTGAAATATTTGAAGAAATCTTATCACTCGTTCCAAGAAAAATCTTGTCCATTGTCGATGTCGAATCTGGGAATTCGCAAGTACTTATTGTAATGCTTAAACGCACCATCATGTGCGAAAAATTAAATAAAATTTAATTTGAGTGCGCTCTTTTAATCTTTTGAAAATATAAATGTTGACAAATATTCTGAAACTGCATGGAAATACTAATAATAATAATATAATAAAGATAGGCAAAATAACAAAAAAATTCTAAATTTTTTGAAAATATAAATTTTGTTCAAATATTCTGGAACTGCATGGAAATACTAATAATATTATAACAAACACAGTAAAAATAACTATAAATATCTAATTCCAAGGTTGCCTTAAACTTACGGCAATTTGGTTTCTTTAGATTTTTATTTAAATTTTTTGAAAAATATTATATTTTGTTCAAATATTCTGGAACTTCATGAAAAGACTAATAATATTATAACAAACGCAGTAAAAATAACCCAAAAATTATAATTCCAAGGTTGACTTAAACTTAAGACAATTTGGTTACTTTCGATGTTCTATTTAAATTTTTTGAAAATCATTAAATTTTGTTCAAATATTCGGCAACTTCATGAAAATACTAATAATATTATAACAAATGCGGTAAAAATAACCAAAAAATTCAAATCCCAAGGTGGCCAGAAACTTGAGACAATTTGGTTTCGGTCGATATTTTAATTCAATTATTGAAAATGATTAAATTTTGTTCAAATATTCTGGAAGTTCCTGAAAAGAGTAATAATATTATAACAAACGCAGTAAAAATAACCAAAAAATTATAATTCAATGGTAGCCTTAAACTTAAGACAATTTGGTTTCGGTCGATTTTTTAATTCAATTTTTGAAAATGATTAAATTTTGTTCAAATATTCTGGAAGTTCCTGAAAAGAGTAATAATATTATAAAAAACGCAGTAAAAATAACCAAAAAATTATAATTCCAAGGTAGCCTTAAACTTAAGACAATTTGGTTTCGGTCGATTTTTTAATTCAATGTTTGAAAATGATTAAATTTTGTTCAAATATTCTGGAAGTTCCTGAAAAGAGTAATAATATTATAACAAACGCAGTAAAAATAATCAAAAAATTATAATTCCAAGGTAGCCTTAAACTTAAGACAATTTGGTTTCGGTCGATTTTTTAATTCAATTTTTGAAAATGATTAAATTTTGTTAAAATATTCTGGAAGTTCCTGAAAATAGTAATAATATTATAACAAACGCAGTAAAAATAACCAAAAAATTATAATTCCAAGGTAGCCTTAAACTTAAGACAATTTGGTTTCGGTCGATTTTTTAATTCAATTTTTGAAAATAATTAAATTTTGTTCAAATATACTGGAACTTCCTGAAAAGACTAATAATATTATAACAAATGCGGTAAATATTACCAAAAAATTCAAATCCCAAGGTGGCCAGAAACTTAAGACAATTTGGTTTAGGTCAATTTTTTAATTCAATTTTTGAAAATGATTAAATTTTGTTCAAATATTCTGGAACTTTCTGAAAAGACTAATAATATTATAAGAAACGCAGTAAAAATAACCAAAAAATTATAATTCCAACTAACTAAAATTTCGACTTTGTCCTTGTTATTGGTCTCCAAAAGAAGTAATTTTTGTCCAATTTATATTGTCAAATAAAATAATACCCTGTTCAAAAATTCTTTTTGAAAATCTTGGAGAATTAAGGCCCAATTCAAGCAAATTGTTGGTTGCTATAAGTTCCAGCAAAAAGCATAAAAAATTTTAACCAATGAGAAATGTCACAACCTTAAACTTAAGACAATTTGGTTTCGGTCGATTTTTTAATTCAATTTTTGAAAATGATTAAATTTTGTTAAAATATTCTGGAAGTTCCTGAAAAGAGTAATAATATTATAACAAACGCAGTAAAAATAACCCAAAAATTATAATTCCAAGGTAGCCTTAAACTTAAGACAATTTGGTTTCGGTCGATTTTTTAATTCAATTTTTGAAAATGATTAAATTTTGTTAAAATATTCTGGAAGTTCCTGAAAAGAGTAATAATATTATAACAAACACAGTAAAAATAACCAAAAAATTATAATTCCAAGGTAGCCTTAAACTTAAGACAATTTGGTTTCGGTCGATTTTTTAATTCAATTTTTGAAAATAATTAAATTTTGTTCAAATATACTGGAACTTCCTGAAAAGACTAATAATATTATAACAAATGCGGTAAATATTACCAAAAAATTCAAATCCCAAGGTGGCCAGAAACTTAAGACAATTTGGTTTAGGTCAATTTTTTAATTCAATTTTTGAAAATGATTAAATTTTGTTCAAATATTCTGGAACTTTCTGAAAAGACTAATAATATTATAAGAAACGCAGTAAAAATAACCAAAAAATTATAATTCCAACTAACTAAAATTTCGACTTTGTCCTTGTTATTGGTCTCCAAAAGAAGTAATTTTTGTCCAATTTATATTGTCAAATAAAATAATACCCTGTTCAAAAATTCTTTTTGAAAATCTTGGAGAATTAAGGCCCAATTCAAGCAAATTGTTGGTTGCTATAAGTTCCAGCAAAAAGCATAAAAAATTTTAACCAATGAGAAATGTCACAACCTTAAACTTAAGACAATTTGGTTTCGGTCGATTTTTTAATTCAATTTTTGAAAATGATTAAATTTTGTTAAAATATTCTGGAAGTTCCTGAAAAGAGTAATAATATTATAACAAACGCAGTAAAAATAACCCAAAAATTATAATTCCAAGGTAGCCTTAAACTTAAGACAATTTGGTTTCGGTCGATTTTTTAATTCAATTTTTGAAAATGATTAAATTTTGTTAAAATATTCTGGAAGTTCCTGAAAAGAGTAATAATATTATAACAAACACAGTAAAAATAACCAAAAAATTATAATTCCAAGGTAGCCTTAAACTTAAGACAATTTGGTTTCGGTCGATTTTTTAATTCAATTTTTGAAAATAATTAAATTTTGTTCAAATATACTGGAACTTCCTGAAAAGACTAATAATATTATAACAAATGCGGTAAATATTACCAAAAAATTCAAATCCCAAGGTGGCCAGAAACTTAAGACAATTTGGTTTAGGTCAATTTTTTAATTCAATTTTTGAAAATGATTAAATTTTGTTCAAATATTCTGGAACTTTCTGAAAAGACTAATAATATTATAAGAAACGCAGTAAAAATAACCAAAAAATTATAATTCCAACTAACTAAAATTTCGACTTTGTCCTTGTTATTGGTCTCCAAAAGAAGTAATTTTTGTCCAATTTATATTGTCAAATAAAATAATACCCTGTTCAAAAATTCTTTTTGAAAATCTTGGAGAATTAAGGCCCAATTCAAGCAAATTGTTGGTTGCTATAAGTTCCAGCAAAAAGCATAAAAAATTTTAACCAATGAGAAATGTCACAACCTTAAACTTAAGACAATTTGGTTTCGGTCGATTTTTTAATTCAATTTTTGAAAATGATTAAATTTTGTTAAAATATTCTGGAAGTTCCTGAAAAGAGTAATAATATTATAACAAACGCAGTAAAAATAACCCAAAAATTATAATTCCAAGGTAGCCTTAAACTTAAGACAATTTGGTTTCGGTCGATTTTTTAATTCAATTTTTGAAAATGATTAAATTTTGTTAAAATATTCTGGAAGTTCCTGAAAAGAGTAATAATATTATAACAAACACAGTAAAAATAACCAAAAAATTATAATTCCAAGGTAGCCTTAAACTTAAGACAATTTGGTTTCGGTCGATTTTTTAATTCAATTTTTGAAAATAATTAAATTTTGTTCAAATATACTGGAACTTCCTGAAAAGACTAATAATATTATAACAAATGCGGTAAATATTACCAAAAAATTCAAATCCCAAGGTGGCCAGAAACTTAAGACAATTTGGTTTAGGTCAATTTTTTAATTCAATTTTTGAAAATGATTAAATTTTGTTCAAATATTCTGGAAGTTCCTGAAAAGAGTAATAATATTATAACAAACGCAGTAAAAATAACCAAAAAATTATAATTCCAAGGTAGCCTTAAACTTAAGACAATTTGGTTTCGGTCGATTTTTTAATTCAATTTTTGAAAATGATTAAATTTTGTTAAAATATTCTGGAAGTTCCTGAAAAGAGTAATAATATTATAACAAACGCAGTAAAAATAACCAAAAAATTATAATTCCAAGGTAGCCTTAAACTTAAGACAATTTGGTTTCGGTCGATTTTTTAATTCAATTTTTGAAAATGATTAAATTTTGTTAAAATATTCTGGAAGTTCCTGAAAAGAGTAATAATATTATAACAAACGCAGTAAAAATAACCAAAAAATTATAATTCCAAGGTAGACTTAAACTTAAGACAATTTGGTTTCGGTCGATTTTTTAATTCAATTTTTGAAAATAATTAAATTTTGTTCAAATATTCTGGAAGTTCCTGAAAAGAGTAATAATATTATAACAAACGCAGTAAAAATAACCAAAAAATTATAATTCCAAGGTAGCCTTAAACTTAAGACAATTTGGTTTCGGTCGATTTTTTAATTCAATTTTTGAAAATAATTAAATTTTGTTCAAATATTCTGGAACTTCCTGAAAAGACTAATAATATTATAACAAATGCGGTAAATATTACCAAAAAATTCAAATCCCAAGGTGGCCAGAAACTTAAGACAATTTGGTTTCGTTCGATTTTTTAATTCAATTTTTGAAAATGATTAAATTTTGTTCAAATATTCTGAAACTTCCTGAAAAGATTAATAATATTATAAGAAACGCAGTAAAAATAACCAAAAAATTATAATTCCAAGGTTGCCTGAAGCTTGAGACAATTTGGTTACTTTCGATGTTTTATTTACATTTTTTGAAAATCATTAAATTTTGTTCAAATATTCAGGAACTTCATGAAAAAACTAATAATATTATAACAAACGCGGTAAAAATAACAAAAAAATTCTATAACAAACGCAGTAAAAATAACCCAAAAATTATAATTCCAAGGTTGCCTTAAACTTCAGACAATTTGGTTACTTTCGATGTTCTATTTAAATTTTTTGAAAATCATTAAATTTTGTTCAAATATTCGGCAACTTCATGAAAATACTAATAATATTATAACAAACCCGGTAAAAATAAGAAAAAAATTGAAATCCCAAGGTGGCCAGAAACTTAAGACAATTTGGTTTCGTTCGATTTTTTAATTCAATTTTTGAAAATGATTAAATTTTGTTCAAATATTCTGAAACTTCCTGAAAAGATTAATAATATTATAAGAAACGCAGTAAAAATAACCAAAAAATTATAATTCCAAGGTTGCCTGAAGCTTGAGACAATTTGGTTACTTTCGATGTTTTATTTACATTTTTTGAAAATCATTAAATTTTGTTCAAATATTCTGGAACTTCATGAAAATACTAATAATATTATAACAAACGCGGTAAAAATAACAAAAAAATGCAAATCCCAAGGTGGCCAGAAACTTAAGACAATTTGGTTTCGTTCGATTTTTTAATTCAATTTTTGAAAATGATTAAATTTTGTTCAAATATTCTGGAACTTCCTGAAAAGACTAATAATATTATAAGAAACGCAGTAAAAATAACCAAAAAATTATAATTCCAAGGTTGCCTGAAGCTTGAGACAATTTGGTTACTTTCGATGTTTTATTTAAATTTTTTGAAAATCATTAAAGTTTGTTCAAATATTCTGGAACTTCATGAAAATACTAATAATATTATAACAAACCCGGTAAAAATAACAAAAAAATTCAAATCCCAAGGTGGCCAGAAACTTAAGACAATTTGGTTTCGTTTGATTTTTTAATTCAATTTTTGAAAATGATTAAATTTTGTTCAAATATTCTGGAACTTCCTGAAAAGACTAATAATATTATAAGAAACGCAGTAAAAATAACCAAAAAATTATAATTCCAACTAACTAAAATTTCGACTTTGTCCTCGTTATTGGTCGCCAAAAGAAATAATTTTTGTCGAATTTATATTGTCAAATAAAATATTACCCTGTTCAAAAATTCTTTTTGAAAATCTTGGAGAATTAAGGCCCAATTCAAGCAAATTGTTGGTTGCTATAAGTTCCAGCAAAAAGCATAAAAAATTTTAACCAATGAGAAATGTCACAACCTCATTAGTTAACTTTTTTTAAGCTTATTTAAGACTCACTGCAGGCTTGGTGGGTTAAACTGCGACGAGAGGGGACTGTAAAAATTGTATAAAACATTAATTCTAGATGTTGGAAGATGATGTGGATTACGATAGCGACGATAACGAGGAACTGAGCGTGAAATCGGAACCGGCGTTTACAAGCAAAATTCACAATTCGCAATTAAAAATGAAATACGTGGGTCATAGAAACGCTAGGTAAATTTGCACCCATTTAACAATGCCAGAAGTGTAAATTGAATTTATTTTTTTAAGAACGATGATCAAGGAGGCGACGTTTTGGGGGGACGATTACGTCATGTCTGGTTCGGATTGTGGTCATATTTTTGTGTGGAACAAAAAGACTGCCAATTTGGAGATGCTGCTGCAAGCTGACCAGCACGTCGTCAATTGTCTACAACCTCATCCCACCCTACCAATTTTAGCCACTAGCGGGATCGACCACGATATTAAATTGTGGGCGCCAGTTCAAGAGGAACCTAATTTTGACCAGAAGGCCGCAGAAGATGTGGGTTAACCGTTTTTTTTTCTAATTGTCTGTTTCTGATTATAAGTTATTTACAGTTGGTTAAAAGGAACGCCATAATGTTGGAAGAAACTAGGGATACCATAACTGTTCCGGCCGCGTTTATGATTAGAATGTTAGCCTGTCTTAATCAAATTCGACGTGGAGGTCGGAATAGATCTAGAAGGAGAGACTCAAATTCTGAAGATTCTCTATAAATTAATGTTATGTGTTTGCTTCAGTAAAATCGCCCTAATTTATTTTTTGTTATATAATTGATTGGTCATAATTGTCAAGTGTTTTTCACTAGACTTAGTTGTATTGCATTGTAAGCTTGTTGCAAACTTAAACTTTACAATGTAATTCAACTAATCTATGTGAAGATTACTTAAATAAAATTAATGTGTACACATAATTTAAAATTTCTAGCAGGATGGGTTGTCAATTTCAAGAGTTATTTGCTTAACCAAATCTGAAGTGACACTTCACTGGGCAAGTTAACGACTCCAGTAAAGATACTTTTCAGACGTGTTACATACAATATTTTTTCTGCAACCGTCAAGGACATCCAGATAAATTAGATTAAGTAGAAGAAGGAATGAGGAGGGTGATGATTTATGTTTGCTTTTTTGGATCTCTTGGGAAAAGTACAACTGTTTCCAATGTAGATCATTAAAGATGTATTTTCCAGACGGACGCAGAAAAAATATGATAGACACTCTCCGATTCGGTGGCCGTCGTTGTTGATTAGCATTTTTCTTTTACTGAAATATCAGAAGTTTTTATTGTTTAAAGAGTAGAGTATTTTTTTTTATTAAATGTGTTGAGAGTTTTTGTTTTTATTTTTTTAATTTAATAAATAATTTACAATGTGACCAAGATTTTGTTTATTGTTTCTTGTACTAACTGAAGTTTGAAGTATTTAAAAGTATGGCTTTAAAATTACAATAAAAGTTTCAGTTGTTGGAAGTGGTTTTTTTTACTTTTATTTATAATTTTTGAAAAAAAACCGCCCGAGCAGGGACTTGAACCCTGGACCCTTGGATTAAAAGTCCAATGCTCTACCGACTGAGCTACCCGGGCTATTAAAAATTTTTGTGTTGTAATAGCAAATTAAAAAGTTTCCATTACATATTACATCAGGCTGAGATACAGGACGCGCATGAATGGACTACCGAAGTGACGTACTTCTGGGATCTTGAATAAAAACGTTTTCTTTATACACAGGGGCGGATTTAGAATTGATAAGGCCCTTAGCCAGGGGTGTCAAACTCATTCCAGCCGCGGACTAGGATGCAAGAGATAGATTGTTTTGCTATTACATAATAAACACTCAAATTGATTATTATTCATAATGTTTTTCGATTAGTACAAATGGAAATGGATAAATTAAAAATTAATATATTCAATTACTACTAACATATAATTCTAAAATGTTAATTCGTTAAAAGTGCCATTCGAAAGCTTTTAAGTAGATAATAAAACATTGTTTGCTATCCATTTATTTTTAGCTTACGAATTAGAATCGTTATATCACCGACGTTTTCAACAATCCAACAAAATGAAAAAAAATTCGAAACGCGAAGTAAGCGATTGTGTCGTTTGCTCCCTTTCACCTTTATTTAAATTTGCGTATTATTCTGGAATAACAACTATTCAGCACAAGTGCATCCATTCCGTTCAGTGGTCAAAAAAACAGGAATTCTCTGTTTCTGATTGCCATCGTTGGGTAAAATCAATTATGATGTTGGTAATGATCTTAGATGTCGCTTATGCCATATTTGTTGTAATATCGCAAGAACACAATAAAGAATTTAAATTGCAAATATTAATAGACCTAATATTTTGCTGCACCGCAATAATTATAAATTTGGGACAAATTTTTCAAGGGCACCTAAGAAGCCAATATTTAAATTGTTGGGTCAATTTGGTGGAACATAGGCAAAAATATGGTCTGAAAACTTTACTCACTTCAAGAAATATAAAAAATTTGCGAATCCACGGCATTTTGAACCTAATCGTTAGCACCACACTTGTGGTTTTTGGCTTCATCTACGACTTGGCTGCTGCCTGCAAAAATTCAGTTTGTGTATTACATTCATTTGTTATTGGATTAAGCACTTTTATCTACTTATTCAATATTCTCCAAATCACAGTAGAAATGGATATGGCTTACTGTATTTTAAAAACTTGGCAAAATCAACTCGTGAAAAAATTAAACGAAAAATTGAAAGAATGCAAGTTAAATGTTCGTAGACCTATAGAAAACCAGATTGAAAATTATCGACGTGCTTATGGCGCGATTATTTATTCGTTCAATAACGTCACCACTTATTTGAATCCATCTGTTTTATTGTGGGTCATATTAATATTATTATTATTAATTACGAATTTCTATTTGTTGTTAACGATATGGTCCAATACGGTTAAAGGAGAGATACTTTTTATTCAACAGTTCAGAAGCCAATGTGCTATATTGGTACTGCTCAATATTGTGCTATACATTGGAAGATTTTCAGATTGGGTAAGAAACGCACCATTGGGCGGGCTAATAGGGCTGCAGCTTGCCGGAACCTTTCAATTGACTAAAGCCTACGACGACCACGGTCGATCGTTGGTCCAATCAAAGAACCACGGGACCATTCCGCGGTCGTCTTGGGCTTTAAGTGGAACGCACCCTTTATTATTATGACGACGAAGATAGGCAATCCGTGCTACTTGAAAGTAAATCAAGCGCTTTGCTCTCATCATTAATACACTCAAATTTTGTAATTAGAGGATTCACAAGGGCGGCTGAGTAAGAAACTAAAAACGCAAGTGGATTACTCAATTAGGCTTACCAGGATAACTTTGAAATTCAGATGGTACAAAGCAGACCCGGACTGGCTTCTTTGGGGGCCCTCGGCTAGAGACTGATGAGGGACCCCTTACTAATAGCTGAGATTTTTGAAAATCACTTTTACCCCAAGTATAAACCACTATTTTGATGCCTCTTCGTGGCCCCCTTGGGTTGGGGGCCCTCGGCGATCGCCGACTAACCGAGCTGGCCAGTCCGGGCCTGGTACAAAGTTATCCCGATAGACCTGCACGAAATTTGTTCCCAGTGAGTTAAAATTATTTTAATTTTTAGAGTCATTCCATTTCATCTTATTTATACAAATATCCAATAAGTAAATTAACTAAAGAAGAAGCTCTTCAGGTTAGTTAAACTTTTATTGTAGGTGTACCTATATTGAAGACATCAAAATTATTTTAGGTAGAAAACCTTGCAAGCGCCATTATAATTCAGAAACCATTACTCATTGCTTCTGATATGTTTCTAGTGGACATAAAACTTTTGGCAAGTGTAAGTAAAACATTTTGTTATACCTTTGCTTTCTAACTTCTTCTGATTATGACTGCTTAGCTCTAAGGGGGGGGGGGAGGTATCAGTTTATGCAATTTGAATTTGTCTCTGCCTTGAGGTAAAAATTTGACCCCTCCCCAGGAACAAGAGGACTTTGTTTGACGCTCACTAAGGAAAATGAATAATTTGTTGTAAAGAGTTTTGCCGCCCAACGTGGGGCCCGAAAGTTGAACATCACAAATTGCTTATTATTCATGTCACTGCCTCAATGCTTTGTCCGTTCTTGACGGGTGGTTACGGTGATTTTCATTTTCCCATACACAGTTCACAGGGTCTTTTAAATCTTTGGCTAGTCACCCACGGCCGTGAGGTGGAGCAGCGAGGCAGTAACACAAATAACTAAGCAATTTGTGATCACCTTATTTTATACTTCTTGATATTTCTTCATTGTAATTAATTTTTTTACGATTTTAACACTAACAATTTTATTAAAATGGATTTTTTGTATAATAATTGCATTGATTTATTTTTCAGATTTCAACGACCGTTTTTACTTATGGTTTAATAGGAATGCAATTACATTTAATGTGGAAGAAAACTGATAAAAAATGAAAATGTTTAATTTAAATGTTCTCTAGTATTTGATGTATTGATTATATTAAAAATTGAATTTTGAAGGAATAAAACAAAAAATTAAGGTGCGGTTTGCAAGTGTATTTTAAAATATTATGGAGGAATTATTAATTAGCATATTTATGGACATTATTGCGACATTTAGGGATTTACAAAGTCTAATAAATTTTAATTATTGTTTTGTGTATTGATTTGTTATACTTTGTCCTGGTTCCTTCTGTGACTCGCAAGGACTTCCTAGAATTTTTAATCAATTTACTTTAAAATCAAAGTGGTAGGTTTCTACAAAAAGTTTAACTTTAATTTCCCTTAAAAGGACCCCTATTACGGTTAACATTTTTTAAATAAATTTTGGTGTATTTATAGGTTTTCTTTTATTTTTCTATTTAAGAGTTGATTTTTTCAAAATCATCTCTTACTTGATTAGAATTTTTTCATTATTATTGGCTTATTTCCAAATTAAATCTAGGTTCATCTGTAAATTTTCAAAATTTTTCAATAAAATTGATTTTGTTCCCTTAAAACTACCCCTTAGTTTTTAAAAATGTTATATTGTATTTCTGATGCTCCAAAAAAAGTTTGGGGCTAGTTTTAAGATCGAGAGATTTTGTTCTTCCTAATACTCGAAAATAATTACCTACCCTTTTCGATGTGTCTAATAAGAACTCTACAAAAATTTTGAAAATCAACGCTGTGGGGGGGGGGGATGAATTAAAAAGCAAAAGCTTCTCAGTAAAAAATATGTAACAAAATTTATTATCTGGAAAGGGCGTTAATTTTTCTGTAAAAAGTTAAATCTTTTTTCTTGTTTTCTGTTGTTTTGCGGTGGAAGGGGCAAAATCTTTCAAAGAGACCAGGAGCCCTTTTTCGGATAGAAAATTTAGTGGACTATAACAAAACAAAATAATTGATTGCATTGTTGTTTTAACCAAGAATGCGAATTATAGCCAAGACAGTAGTAAAATATAAAGTAAAAAATACATAGTGGTTTATTATTGCAAAAAAAAACTTGAATTTTTGCGAATTATACAGGAAAAAATTTATACAAGGGTAACATTTTACGCCACGTGCTTTTTGCCGTGGTTCTTCAAACCACCCATGGATGTAGATTTAAAGTTGCACGTCGGGCAAGCAAATGGTTTTTCGGTTTCGTGGTGCATAAATTCATGGCGTCGTAAAACATATTTATTTTTACTGCTAAAATCACAATCTTTGCATTTAAATAAAGGTTTGCTTTTGCTGGAAGCTACTTCTTGCCTATTCGATTTATCAATACTTTCACAAATCAAATCAGAATTCTTGATTATTCCTTCTGCTGCTAGACTGCATTGCAATTTTCCATCGTTTATATTTCGGTAAAAACTGATTTGAAAATTTCTTCCAGCTTTGTCTAGTAAATCATCAATATTACCGATAATTTTCAGACTATCCACTTTAAATTCCGCAATTTTCTCCTGTTCACTTTTGGTCTCCTTACATTCAGAAACATTAGAATTGTTGCTTGCCCTTTCACACAATTCTGCAGTTTTCGCCTCTTCAAGTTTAATTACCTCACGCATTCTTTTTCCACGCAATTTTTCAGTGTTGAATTTTTGTACCAAAATCTTCAAATCACTTTTACTCGTACGTTTACTTTTACTCAATGTGTGCCGAATTGGAATTTTACTCGGACGGGCTTTTAAATTGGAACCGCTTGAACCATCATCAAGTTTTTTTTGTTGCCCAATCTTTTTAGAATTGGTTATCGGGAATCTTTTCGGGGAATAATCAGGAGAACGTGCTTTCATATTTTTGGATTTGTTAGTTACTCTTGATTTTTTGTGCGATTTTACGTGAATTTTCAAATCTGTTTTGGTGGAGCACTTAAAATTGCATTTTTCGCACTCCATTAATTTTTTCTTACTGTGTACTCCCATAATGTGACTTTCTAATGTAGTTTTTGAATTACACATTATTCTGCAAAAATTACAATTAGATTTTTTTGTTAGACCAAAATTTTCGAAGTAAAAGTTTTCTTTTTCCAACGAATTGCTTTTAGTACTCGGAGATAAAGCAGCTGCACTTGATACTTCTCCGTTATCAATCGAATCGTGAATATTTGTTAAATTTTGAGCTACAGTTTCCATTTTAACAATACTTTTTATTCTGTCAATAACGAACGATACAATTTATATACTATTTATTAACGATTACCAACTAAGAAAAACTTTAAGCCATGAAGTATGTAACTGTAAAGGTATGGATAGAACGAACAAGTGTTGGCAGTGCTGTAAAGCCGGCCACTACGATTTCATCTGGAAGAAGGAGCCGCACTGTGACTTGTGTGACCAAGAAGGACACAGGTACTTGTGAGCCAAATTTTGAAGAACTTTTTGGATTTTTTTGGTGGTAGTAGAAGGCCATGTATGGTTATCTTCCGTTTGAGACGTTGAAGACAGCGGGTATTACATCCAGTGGCGGTGATATGAGTAAGCGACTGTAAGCTATACTTAGGGGCCCGGGATCATAAGGGGCCCTACCCTACCTACCCATATACCGTTATTAACATAAATAGACAATACTCAATAGCAATACTTTAATTATTACAGAACGTACAAAAATAAAAGATTTTGTATGCAAGTAAAAACCTTACAAACTTCTTTTTAGGGACCCGTTTTGTATATTTGCTTACGGGCGAGCTACTCCTGCACCGCGGCTGGTTAGAACAAATATTTTCATGCAGTTGCAGAATATTTGAATAACCTTTATTTTTTATCAAAAATGTAAATCAAAAATCGCTCCGAAACCAAATCATCGGAAATTAAAGACAACTTTTGGTTTAGAATTTTTTCATCATTTTTACTGGCTTTAATCGGTTGTAATCAATAGTTTTATGCAGTTGCAGAATATTTGAACAAACTTTATTTTTTATCCAAAAAGTTAAATCTAAAAAAGCGTTCCGAAACCAAAAATCATCGGAAATTAAAGACAACTTTTGGTTTAGAATTTTTTCATTATTTTTCCTGGCTTTACTAGGTTGTAATCAATAGTTTTATGCAGTTGCAGAATATTTCAACAAACTTTATTTTGTATCCAAAAAGTTAAATCAAAAATCGTTCCGAAACCAAAAATCATCGGAAATTAAAGACAACTTTTGGTTTAGAATTTTTTCATTATTTTTCCTGGATTTACTATGTTGTAATCAATAGTTTTATGCAGTTGCAGAATATTTGAACAAACTTTATTTTTTATCCAAAAAGTTAAATCAAAAATCGTTCCGAAACCAAAAATCATCGGAAATTAAAGACAACTTTTGGTTTAGAATTTTTTCATTATTTTTCCTGGCTTTACTATGTTGTAATCAATAGTTTTATGCAGTAGCAGAATATTTGAACAAACTTTATTTTGTATCCAAAAAGTTAAATCAAAAATCGTTCCGAAGCCAAAAATCATCAGAAATTAAAGACAACTTTTGGTTTAGAATTTTTTCATTATTTTTCCTGGCTTTACTATGTTGTAATAAATAGTTATATGCAGTTGCAGAATATTTGAACAACCTTTATTTTTTATCCAAAAAGTTAAATCAAAAATCGTTCCGAAACCAAAAATCATCGGAAATTAAAGACAACTTTTGGTTTAGAATTTTTTCATTATTTTTCCTGGATTTACTATGTTGTAATCAATAGTTTTATGCAGTTGCAGAATATTTGAACAAACTTTATTTTTTATCCAAAAAGTTAAATCAAAAATCGTTCCGAAACCAAAAATCATCGGAAATTAAAGACAACTTTTGGTTTAGAATTTTTTCATTATTTTTCCTGGATTTACTATGTTGTAGTCAATAGTTTTATGCAGTTGCAGAATATTTGAACAAACTTTATTTTTTATCCAAAAAGATAAATCAAAAATCGTTCCGAAACCAAAAATCATCGGAAATTAGAGACAACTTTTGGTTTAGAATTTTTTCATAATTTTTGCTGGCTTTACTATGTTGTAATCAATAGTTTTATGCAGTTGCAGAATATTTGAACAAACTTTATTTTTTATCCAAAAAGTTAAATCAAAAATCGTTCCGAAACCAAAAATCATCGGAAATTAAAGACAACTTTTGGTTTAGAATTTTTTCATTATTTTTCCTGGATTTACTATGTTGTAGTCAATAGTTTTATGCAGTTGCAGAATATTTGAACAAACTTTATTTTTTATCCAAAAAGTTAAATCAAAAATCGTTCCGAAACCAAAAATCATCGGAAATTAAAGACAACTTTTGGTTTAGAATTTTTTCATTATTTTTCCTGGCTTTACTATGTTGTAATCAATAGTTTTATGCAGTTGCAGAATATTTGAACAAACTTTATTTTTTATCCAAAAAGTTAAATCAAAAATCGTTCCGAAACGAAATCATCGGAAATTAAAGACAACTTTTGGTTTAGAATTTTTTCATTATTTTTCCTGGCTTTACTAGGTTGTAATCAATAGTTTTATGCAGTTGCAGAATATTTGAACAAACTTTATTTTTTATCCAAAAATGTAAATCAAAAATCGCTCCGAAACCGAATCATCGGAAATTAAAGACAACTTTTGGTTTAGAATTTTTTCATTATTTTTCCTGGCTTTACTAGGTTGTAATCAATAGTTTTATGCAGTTGCAGAATATTTGAACAAACTTTATTTTTTATCCAAAAATGTAAATCAAAAATCGCTCCGAAACCGAATCATCGGAAATTAAAGACAACTTTTGGTTTAGAATTTTTTCATTATTTTTCCTGGCTTTACTAGGTTGTAATCAATAGTTTTATGCAGTTGCAGAATATTTGAACAAACTTTATTTTTTATCCAAAAATGTAAATCAAAAATCGCTCCGAAACCGAATCATCGGAAATTAAAGACAACTTTTGGTTTAGAAGTTTTTCATTATTTTTCCTGGCTTTACTAGGTTGTAATCAATAGTTTTATGCAGTTGCAGAATATTTGAACAAACTTTATTTTTTATCCAAAAATGTAAATCAAAAATCGCTCCGAAACCGAATCATCGGAAATTAAAGACAACTTTTGGTTTAGAATTTTTTCATTATTTTTCCTGGCTTTACTAGGTTGTAATCAATAGTTTTATGCAGTTGCAGAATATTTGAACAAACGTTATTTTTTATCCAAAAATTTAAATCAAAAATTGTTCCGAAACGAAATCATCGGAAATTAAAGACAACTTTTGGTTTAGAATTTTTTCATTATTTTTCCTGGCTTTACTAGGTTGTAATCAATGGTTTTATGCAGTTGCAGAATATTTGAACAAACGTTATTTTTTATCCAAAAAGTTAAATCAAAAATTGTTCCGAAACCAAATCATCGGAAATTAAAGACAACTTTTAGTTTAGAATTTTTCCATTACTTTTCCTGGCTTTACTACGTTGTAATCAATAGTTTTATGCAGTTGCAGAATATTTGAACAAACTTTATTTTTTATCCAGAAAGTTAAATCAAAAATCGCTCCGAAACCAAATAATCGGAAATTAAAGACAACTTTTGGTTTAGAATTTTTCCAATATTTTTCCTGGCTTAACTAGGTTGTAATAAATAGTTTTATGCAGTTGCAGAATATTTGAACAAACTTTATTTTTTATCCAAAAAGTTAAATCAAAAATTGTTCCGAAACCAAATCATCGGAAATTAAAGACAACTTTTAGTTTAGAATTTTTCCAATATTTTTCCTGGCTTTACTAGGTTGTAATAAATAGTTTTATACAGTTGCAGAATATTTGAACAAACTTTATTTTTTATCCAAAAATGTAAATCAAAAATCGCTCCGAAACCAAATCATCGGAAATTAAAGACAACTTTTGGTTTAGAATTTTTTCATTATTTTTCCTGGCTTTACTAGGTTGTAATCAATAGTTTTATGCAGTTGCAGAATATTTGAACAAACTTTATTTTTTATCCAGAAAGTTAAATCAAAAATCGCTCCGAAACCAAATAATCGGAAATTAAAGACAACTTTTGGTTTAGAATTTTTTCATTATTTTTCCTGGTTTTACTAGTTTGTAATCAATAGTTTTATGCAGTTCCAGAATATTTGAACAAACTTTATTTTTTATCCAAAAATGTAAATCAAAAATCGCTCCGAAACCAAATCATCGGAAATTAAAGACAACTTTTGGTTTAGAATTTTTTCATTATTTTTCCTGGTTTTACTAGTTTGTAATCAATAGTTTTATGCAGTTCCAGAATATTTGAACAAACTTTATTTTTTATCCAAAAATGTAAATCAAAAATCGCTCCGAAACCAAATCATCGGAAATTAAAGACAACTTTTGGTTTAGAATTTTTACATTATTTTTCCTTGCTTACTAGGTTAGAAGTAGAAAACTTACGGACTTTTTTTTTTAGAGGCCCGTTATGTATATTCGCTTACGGGCCCAAGCTACTCTTGCACCGCCGCTGATTACTTCGGATCCAATTTGAAGACCATGGCGTCGAAATTTTTTAATTATTTATAAAGTAATAGTAATTAGTTAAAAGTAAAGTGCATCGAGACCTGCAGATTAATTATTCATACCAGAAATATTCGAAATAGAAAAGTACAATTAAATTTGTCTTTCAAGGAATTGAGTTTTTTTTATTAAGCAGCATCCTGGTATCAGAATAATTGTTAGAATATACAGGGAGTTACAAAAATAGAGCGTATAATTATAAAACTGAGTTAACTGGAGGCGGAAAATGGATTTTCATTACCATCTTTAGTATTCAACTTTGTTATAAATTGGGATACCTGAGAAGTAAATTAAATACTTACCATACTAATTTTTCTTCTTAACTGGAAATAAGTTAAAACAAACAGTTTAATTTTAATATGAATATCGTAAAACAAATTATTTATGTATTCCAATTTATTCAAAAATAATAAACGTGAGGAACATCAAAGTTTGAAACAACATTTTTTCTTCGTGTATGTAAGTGTCCTGTCAGTGCGTGCGTTTAATCTGAAGTGTACGACTATTTATATATATCCATCTTGCTTCTTCATTAGCGATCGTAATAACGTGAACACCGAAAACGAAAACTTGACAAGCTAAAATACAAGACATAAGCTTATCGATCAAAATATTACTTAGCAATATTATTACATTCAAAAATGTACTTAGCTGCAGGTAGCCAAACCCACCAGCTTTAACTTTTATAGCATCCTGACAACGCACCATTCCCAATATTAACGATTTTTTAAAATCGATATCAGTATCGGTTAGATGCCATCCACAATGAAACATACAATTTGAGAGATCAGCACTCTGAAATAGCGATAACAAAATTTATGAGAATTTAATCAATAATAATCAAATAAATAAATTATAAGATACACTATTTTATTACTATAACTAGCTCAGTGGTTCTCTCGCATGTAAACTCTTGTCAATTAATTAGCTACCCTGTTACATGGAACTCAAATAAAACTGATTTATTAAAATTTAAGAACTGAAGTGCAATTCTTTTAAAGTTTCCTGTCTGTAACATTTTAATTTTATTTAAGGATTTAATTAAATAACTCCTCTCATTTGGGTTATATTTTTAGCTTGAGATCCTCAGGCATTCAGAACTACGACAATACTTAATAGGGCCAACATTAGGTTTATGTCGGCGCAATATTGTAATTCTATGAAAACCTAATTTTTGTGCATTATTGATTAGTATCTATATTGGGTCAAATTTGAAATTAAATAGCAGTACAGGAATTATACATTACCTCATGAAGCAATTCGCTACCCATGTAACAATAAAGAAATATTTCGAATATATGTCCTATTAAGTAACTAGCACCGATTTGTCTTTCATTTGGCAGAAAAGTCTTAAACAAAAATTGAATGATATGAGTCAATGAAGACCATAATGGAAAGATATACTCACTACGACAAATGTAGATACACAAACAGTAACCACGCTTGTTAAAAATTGAATAAGAATATAATATTTAAATATATCGTTTATATCTTCACACACCCTATGGACGAAAAAAAAAAAGGAGTTAATAAATCAAATTAGCTAATTTACGATTATTCATAGATGCAATATACCCAGGAAAATATTGCAGGTTTACAATAAGGCCAATTCTTGGTACGGCACTGGCAAACTAATCGATGGCACACAGCACTGGTACAAAGTTTGGGACTTTCTAGCACATGCTAATTAGTAGCCAATGCTGGGCCAGTATCGGGTTGAAATCGGCAACCAATCATTGGCGTCCGATGTTCGAATCAACTTTGTGCCAATACTGCTTACCGATTTTCATGGGCAACTACTCTCAATATGACATATTACGTCACTTGACATGCGATCTGAAGTGTCCTAAGTGCAGCTCTAATGATAGGTCCCCCCTCCTCAATTTTACAAGTTTGGCCATGCTATACATTCAACATTCAGCTTACTTGATTAATTTTTTATGGTGATTCAAAGCCAATCGCAACATTTTTTTTGCATTTTGTGTTTTGAACTTCTGATCGTTTAAAATGGCTTCTTGGATATTATCTCTCATGTAGATCTTGAGTAGTTTAAATTGAGCCACACAAACTGATAGTATACTAATAATTAACCAATCGCCTGAACAAACCATCATTGGTATATTCATAGCAAAATAACTTTCAAAGCACAACATCAGTTCATAATATGGACTTTTCCACCAATCATAAGGATAAGTCGTCGATAATGGTAAATATTTAAAAAAAACTGCGTTTGCTGTGATCTGAATACCCCAAACAAAGGCCAAAAATGTATAGAAGGAAATGATATAAATTATTCTGCGGCTGTTAACCAGCAGCTCCTGATTGGTACTTTCTCCAACAAAATCCGATGGCCAAAATTCATGATATAAAATATGAAGTAGATTATTCAATTTTTCTTTTTTGGTCATCAGTAAATAGTATCTCGAGAGAGTCTAAAAGTGAAGAATATATTATAGATAATTAACAAAGGCTGAAATAAGAAGATCCAATATTTAATATTAATATTGCAAGGTATTTACTGTAGTAAATAAAAATAATCTAATAAATAATCATCAATTTGTATTACAATTATTTTTTAGCAAATGAAATTTGTGGAAAAATTAAGAAAATGAAAAAATTTTCTTTTGTTACATCAAGGTTTTGGTTACGATACGATCACATAATTATTTAATTTTCTTTTTTTCAAATTCTTAAAGGTCAATTAAAATATTCTATCTAGTACTTCAATAAGTATTTAAAAAGTTTAACTTCGTTAGGATAATAACAAGTAAAATTTATAAGGACTTTATTCATAAACTATTGGTTCGTTAAATTTAATGTTTGTTAAAAGTTTTATGAAACGAGGCATTACTCGCCAATAACATAAAAATCGTACATAGCCACTTCCTTGAAGTAATTGTCCACACTACATACTAATTTTACACTTACCTCAATTTGAACGATGAAAAATGTGAATGATAAAATTATAAGCGTAATATCAGAATTAGCGTGAGTAGCAAAATATATATTTCCGTACAAAAAATAGAAATAGGATGCAACGAAGAACCATTGTAACCAACTTAACAGTTTGCTGTGGTTCTCAGGCCACGAAATGGTAAGCGCCAAAATTACTTTTGTTGGTAAAAATACCCATTTTGCATTGTCTCGCACTACGTGCAAAGGCAGTTTGCTGCCATTTATCAAACTCATATTTATTCTTAATCTGGAAAGATTTAACAAGTTTGGAATATAGGTACTAAATACCTAGAATTTATAGAGAAAAATTTGTTTGTATTGAAAACGAAAATTGAAATAATTGACCGTAATTATACCTTAATTAAAAGATTACTAATTGTAGGTTTACAAATTATAATTGGTCCTGCTTTAATTTTTCGTTATTTAAGGAAATTGATATAATTTTGTACTAAAATGTTTGATAACCGATGCTATTAATGCCGCTGTTCTCAAAGGCAATTATAATATTGTCGAGAACAAGGGAGAAAAAGAATACTAAAGGGGATACCAAGACAGACCCAGACCACCTCTTGTCTATGTATAATCATCGAATTTTTCAACATGAACTCCAATGCCAAGAAGCCTAACATTCGATCACACAGGAAAAATAAATAAAAAATTGTAAGCTCTAAGATGCATTAGATTTGCAGTTATTTTGATTTCGGTGCAATTTTTGATTTAAATTTCTTGATAAAAATTTAATTTTGTTCAAATATTCTGAAATTTTAAGAAAATATTAGTTCTATTGTAATAAACTTAGGAAAAAAAACGAAAACATTGTAAGCCCTAAGATGCCTTAGATTTGCAGTTATTTTGATTTCAGTGCAATTTTTGATTTAAATATTTTGATAAAATTTTAATTTTGTTCAAATATTCTGAAAGTTTAAGAAAATATTAATTCTGTTGTAGTAAACACAGGAAAAATAAATAAAAAATTCTAAACCCTAATATGTATTAGATTTGCAGTTATTTTCATTTCAGTGCAATATTTTTGATTTAAATTTTTTGATAAAAATTTAATTTTGTTCAAATATTCTGAAAGTTTAAGAAAACATTAATTATGTGGCAATAAATACAGGAAAAATAAATAAAAAATTCTAAGCCTTACGATGCATTAGATTTGCAGTTATTTTGATTTCAGTGCAATTTTTGATTTAAATTTTTTGAAAATAATTCAGTTTTGTTCAAATATTCTGAAGGTTTAAGAAAACGTTAATTATGGTGCAATAAACACAGGAAAAATAAATAAAAAATTCTAAGTCCTAAGATAAATTAGATTTGCAGTTATTTTGATTTCAGTGCAATAATTTTTGATTTAAATTATTTGATAAAATTTTAATTTTGTTCAAATATTCTGAAAGTTTTAGAAAACATTAATTCTGTGGCAATAAATACAGGAAAAATAAATAAAAAATTCTAACCCCTAAGATGCATTAGATTTGCAGTTATTTTGATTTCGGTGCAATTTTTGATTTAAATTTCTTGATAAAAATTTAATTTTGTTCAAATATTCTGAAATTTTAAGAAAATATTAGTTCTATTGTAATAAACTTAGGAAAAAAAACGTTAATTATGGTGCA
The DNA here is from genome assembly GCA_958510855.1 of Rhagonycha lutea. Taxonomy (NCBI): domain Eukaryota; kingdom Metazoa; phylum Arthropoda; class Insecta; order Coleoptera; family Cantharidae; genus Rhagonycha; species Rhagonycha lutea. Next base: position 6,305,514 of record OY294038.1, read on the forward strand.
ATAAACACAGGAAAAATAAATAAAAAATTCTAAGTCCTAAGATAAATTAGATTTGCAGTTATTTTGATTTCAGTGCAATAATTTTTGATTTAAATTATTTGATAAAATTTTAATTTTGTTCAAATATTCTGAAAGTTTAAGAAAACATTAATTCTGTGGCAATAAATACAGGAAAAATAAATAAAAAATTCTAAGCCTTACGATGCATTAGATTTGCAGTTATTTTGATTTCAGTGCAATTTTTGATTTAAATTTTTTGAAAAAAATTCAGTTTTGTTCAAATATTCTGAACGTTTAAGAAAACGTTAATTATGGTGCAATAAACACAGGAAAAATAAATAAAAAATTCTAAGTCCTAAGATACATTAGATTTGCAGTTATTTTGATTTCAGTGCAATTTTTGATTTAAATTTTTTGAAAATAATTCAGTTTTGTTCAAATATTCTGAACGTTTAAGAAAACGTTAATTATGGTGCAATAAACACAGGAAAAATATATAAAAAATTCTAAGTCGTAAGATAAATTAGATTTGCAGTTATTTTGATTTCAGTGCAATAATTTTTGATTTAAATTATTTGATAAAATTTTAATTTTGTTCAAATATTCTGAAAGTTTTAGAAAACATTAATTCTGTGGCAATAAATACAGGAAAAATTAATAAAAAATTCTAAGCCCTAAGATGCATTAGATTTGCAGTTATTTTGATTTCAGTGCAATTTTTGATTTAAATTTTTTGAAAAAAATTCAGTTTTGTTCAAATATTCTGAACGTTTAAGAAAACGTTAATTATGGTGCAATAAACACAGGAAAAATATATAAAAAATTCTAAGTCGTAAGATAAATTAGATTTGCAGTTATTTTGATTTCAGTGCAATAATTTTTGATTTAAATTATTTGATAAAATTTTAATTTTGTTCAAATATTCTGAAAGTTTTAGAAAACATTAATTCTGTGGCAATAAATACAGGAAAAATTAATAAAAAATTCTAAGCCCTAAGATGCATTAGATTTGCAGTTATTTTGATTTCAGTGCAATTTTTGATTCAAATTTTTTGATAATAATTTAATTTTGTTAAAATATTCTGAAATTTTAAGAAAATATTAGTTCTATTGTAATAAACTTAGGAAAAATAACGAAAACATTGTAAGCCCTAAGATGGCTTAGATTTGTAGTTATTTTGATTTCAGTGCAATTTTTGATTTAAATTTTTTGATAAAATTTTAATTTTGTTCAATTATTCTGAAAGTTTAAGAAAACATTAATTATGTCGCAATAAATACAGAAAAAATAAATAATAAAGTCTTAGCCCTAAGATGCATTAGATTTGCAGTTATTTTGATTTCAGTGTAATTTTTGATTTAAATTTTTTGAAAAAAATTCAGTTTTGTTCAAATATTCTGAACGTTTAAGAAAACGTTAATTATGGTGCAATAAACACAGGAAAAATAAATAAAAAATTCTAAGTCCTAAGATACATTAGATTTGCAGTTATTTTGATTTCAGTGCAATTTTTGATTCAAATTTTTTGATAATAATTTAATTTTGTTAAAATATTCTGAAATTTTAAGAAAATATTAGTTCTATTGTAATAAACTTAGGAAAAATAACGAAAACATTGTAAGCCCTAAGATGGCTTAGATTTGTAGTTATTTTGATTTCAGTGCAATTTTTGATTTAAATTTTTTGATAAAATTTTAATATTGTTCAATTATTCTGAAAGTTTAAGAAAACATTAATTATGTAGCAATAAATACAGAAAAAATAAATAATAAAGTCTAAGCCCTAAGATGCATTAGATTTGCAGTTATTATGATTTCAGTGCAATTTTTATTTAAATTTTTTGAAAAAAATTCAGTTTTGTTCAAATATTCTGAACGTTTAAGAAAACGTTAATTATGTTGCAATAAACACAGGAAAAATAAATAAAAAATTCTAAGTCCTAAGATAAATTAGATTTGCAGTTATTTTGATTTCAGTGCAATAATTTTTGATTTAAATTATTTGATAAAAATTTAATTTTGTTCAAATATTCTGAAAGTTTAAGAAAATATTAATTATGATGCAATAAACACAGGAAAAATAAATAAAAAATTCTAAGCTCCAAGATGCATTAGATTCGCAGTTATTTTGATTTCAGTGCAATTTTTGATTTAAATTTTTTGATTTTAATTGAATTTTGTTCAAATATTCTGAAAGTTTAAGAAAACATTAATTATGTAGCAATAAATACAGAAAAAATAAATAATAAAGTCTAAGCCCTAAGATGCATTAGATTTGCAGTTATTATGATTTCAGTGCAATTTTTATTTAAATTTTTTGAAAAAAATTCAGTTTTGTTCAAATATTCTGAACGTTTAAGAAAACGTTAATTATGTTGCAATAAACACAGGAAAAATAAATAAAAAATTCTAAGTCCTAAGATAAATTAGATTTGCAGTTATTTTGATTTCAGTGCAATAATTTTTGATTTAAATTATTTGATAAAAATTTAATTTTGTTCAAATATTCTGAAAGTTTAAGAAAATATTAATTATGATGCAATAAACACAGGAAAAATAAATAAAAAATTCTAAGCTCCAAGATGCATTAGATTCGCAGTTATTTTGATTTCAGTGCAATTTTTGATTTAAATTTTTTGATTTTAATTGAATTTTGTTCAAATATTCTGAAAGTTTAAGAAAACATTAATTATGTAGCAATAAATACAGAAAAAATAAATAATAAAGTCTAAGCCCTAAGATGCATTAGATTTGCAGTTATTATGATTTCAGTGCAATTTTTATTTAAATTTTTTGAAAAAAATTCAGTTTTGTTCAAATATTCTGAACGTTTAAGAAAACGTTAATTATGTTGCAATAAACACAGGAAAAATAAATAAAAAATTCTAAGTCCTAAGATAAATTAGATTTGCAGTTATTTTGATTTCAGTGCAATAATTTTTGATTTAAATTATTTGATAAAAATTTAATTTTGTTCAAATATTCTGAAAGTTTAAGAAAATATTAATTATGATGCAATAAACACAGGAAAAATAAATAAAAAATTCTAAGCTCCAAGATGCATTAGATTCGCAGTTATTTTGATTTCAGTGCAATTTTTGATTTAAATTTTTTGATTTTAATTGAATTTTGTTCAAATATTCTGAAAGTTTAAGAAAACATTAATTATGTAGCAATAAATACAGAAAAAATAAATAATAAAGTCTAAGCCCTAAGATGCATTAGATTTGCAGTTATTATGATTTCAGTGCAATTTTTATTTAAATTTTTTGAAAAAAATTCAGTTTTGTTCAAATATTCTGAACGTTTAAGAAAACGTTAATTATGTTGCAATAAACACAGGAAAAATAAATAAAAAATTCTAAGTCCTAAGATAAATTAGATTTGCAGTTATTTTGATTTCAGTGCAATAATTTTTGATTTAAATTATTTGATAAAAATTTAATTTTGTTCAAATATTCTGAAAGTTTAAGAAAATATTAATTATGATGCAATAAACACAGGAAAAATAAATAAAAAATTCTAAGCTCCAAGATGCATTAGATTCGCAGTTATTTTGATTTCAGTGCAATTTTTGATTTAAATTTTTTGATTTTAATTGAATTTTGTTCAAATATTCTGAAAGTTTAAGAAAACATTAATTATGTAGCAATAAATACAGAAAAAATAAATAATAAAGTCTAAGCCCTAAGATGCATTAGATTTGCAGTTATTATGATTTCAGTGCAATTTTTATTTAAATTTTTTGAAAAAAATTCAGTTTTGTTCAAATATTCTGAACGTTTAAGAAAACGTTAATTATGTTGCAATAAACACAGGAAAAATAAATAAAAAATTCTAAGTCCTAAGATAAATTAGATTTGCAGTTATTTTGATTTCAGTGCAATAATTTTTGATTTAAATTATTTGATAAAAATTTAATTTTGTTCAAATATTCTGAAAGTTTAAGAAAATATTAATTATGATGCAATAAACACAGGAAAAATAAATAAAAAATTCTAAGCTCCAAGATGCATTAGATTCGCAGTTATTTTGATTTCAGTGCAATTTTTGATTTAAATTTTTTGATTTTAATTGAATTTTGTTCAAATATTCTGAAAGTTTAAGAAAACATTAATTATGTAGCAATAAATACAGAAAAAATAAATAATAAAGTCTAAGCCCTAAGATGCATTAGATTTGCAGTTATTATGATTTCAGTGCAATTTTTATTTAAATTTTTTGAAAAAAATTCAGTTTTGTTCAAATATTCTGAACGTTTAAGAAAACGTTAATTATGTTGCAATAAACACAGGAAAAATAAATAAAAAATTCTAAGTCCTAAGATAAATTAGATTTGCAGTTATTTTGATTTCAGTGCAATAATTTTTGATTTAAATTATTTGATAAAAATTTAATTTTGTTCAAATATTCTGAAAGTTTAAGAAAATATTAATTATGATGCAATAAACACAGGAAAAATAAATAAAAAATTCTAAGCTCCAAGATGCATTAGATTCGCAGTTATTTTGATTTCAGTGCAATTTTTGATTTAAATTTTTTGATTTTAATTGAATTTTGTTCAAATATTCTGAAAGTTTAAGAAAACATTAATTCTGTGGCAATAAATACAGGTAAAATAAATAAAAAATTCTAAGCCTTACGATGCATTAGATTCGCAGTTATTTTGATTTCAGTGCAATTTTTGATTTACATTTTTTGATAAAATTTAATTTTGTTCAAATATTCTGAAATATTAAGAAAATATTTATTCTGTTGCAATAAACACAGGAAAAATAAATAAAAAATTCTAAGCCCTAAGATGCCTTAGATTTGCAGTTATTTTGATTTATGATGATTATAATGATTAAAATTCTGAGCCACAAGTAAAGATGTTACACCTGTAAAAATAGATAATATACCATATCCACATCGATGACAAAATTTCTAGGAGTGCATATGGATGAGTCTCGTTCGTTGGAGGACCACATTCTGGGCCGGAACATCACATTCGATTAACTGCCTTAGAAAAAGGAAATATTACAAAAGTATCAAATTCTATAATGCTCTGACCTGACCTAAAATGCTTATTATTATTACTTTTATTGTTGGAAACGCCAGAGAATTCTGTATTGAGAAGATTTCAGCACAGAGCAGACTCTTGTCCTGCTATGGATTATGCTGCCGGACGATGATCAAAGGCTATGCTTCTGTATTCTCCATGGGTGGGGGAGTATTGGTTGGGATGAATCCTTTAGATTTAGAAATCGTCAGGTTGAATGTCTGGAAATCCCTGAAAACGGAAAAAATGGTTATATTTTATAAAATTTTTTTAATCCGCTGAATTTTAAGTTCAAAGCGCACTTGAAGGATGCTCTCATGAAGGAAATCACTAAAGCATGCCAGCTAAAATGGGATATATGCATATATGGTAGGATTACCTACCAATTTGTTCCAAATGTATCCCAGCTAATATTTAAACTCACCCAACTGCTTGCGGGACATGGTGAATTCGGAAGATTTCTCTATCGCTTGGGGAAATCCAAGAATGGACTATGTCCTGTGTGCAAAAACAATCTTGAATTTTGCGGTTTGTTTAATGACGAGAGAGCAGTGGTGGACCCCTTTATTTGGACCCTTTTATTGCGTCTAATTTTTTGGAAATTGTGTTTATTTATTCCAATTTTTTGATAACAATTAAAAATGACTGATTTGAAGTGGTACATTGGAATTGAGCTTTGGGTGTTAGAGTCCTAATAGGTTCGATTTTCGTCAGTACCCCATATTCTTCTTAAATTGTGAGTCTAATAGACATGCAGAGGAGAGACGGAAGAAAAAGGTAACAGTTACCATAAGCAATTCTTGAGAAATTTATTATATCTTAAAATTGATAACACTACATTTTTTTTCTAATTTTACGAATGAAATTTTTATTCACATCCTCATGTCGGACCCTGTATTAACTAAATATTTTTCTAGATTACCTTAGCCACCATCCTGACATTTGCTGCTGCTCTTCCACCTCCAGTTCCTAATTTTGAAGGTAATGGCTATGCAGGACAACAAAGTTTCTACCCTAACTCCCCACTACGTTGGAGCTTATGGACAGGCGTATTTCTCTTATTCTGTTCCTCTAGTTTAACAGTATGTTTACTAATTTTAAATTTGCTATTGTAAATTTGTAATAAAAAATTTAACACATGGCAGTGTTTTTTGTTGCAGGATCGGTCCAACATAAGTTCAATGTCTAAGATTATTAAATTTCATATAACTACTACTAAGTTTTAAATCTAAAAGACCTAAAGATATTTGAATCTAAGTGTAAGTGCGTGCGTTTCATCTGAAGTACGGTTGTTTACATATTTCCATCTTGCTTCTTCAATAGCGATCGCAATAACGTGAATATCGAAAACGAAAACTTAATAAGCTAAAATACAAGACGTAAGCTTATCGATCAAAATATTACTTAGCCATATTATTACATTCAAAAATGTACTTAACTGCAGGTGGCCAAACCCACCAGCTTTAACTTTTATAACATCCTGAGAACGCACCATTCCCAATATTAATGATTTTTTAAAATCGATATCAGTATTGGCTAGATGCCATCCACAATGAAACATACATCTTGAGAGATCAGCACTCTGAAATAAAGATAACAACATTTTCGAAAATTTAATCTACAATCAAGTAACTAGTTATAATTTTGCCTCACACAAGATATTAAAATAAGAACAAGTTTCTTTTGAAAATATTGGGGACGATTGAAGACAAAAATCAGATACACTATTTTATTAACTAGCTCAGTGGTTCTCTCGCATGTAAACTCTTGTCTATTAATTCGCCACCCTGTTTCATGGAACTCAAATAAAAGTGCATTATTAAAATTTAAGAAATTAAGTGTAATTCTTTATCAACCTAATATTGGTGCAAAATTGATTAAATTGGGTCAATATTAAAATTATATATAAGGACAACATAATGATTTTAATCAATATTGAGTAACTTAACTAAAGAGTAACTACGAGCAGTTATATAGGATTTATACCTTACCTCATATAGTAATTCGCTACCCATGTAACAATAAATAAATAATTCGAATAGATGTCCTATAAAGTAAGTAATACCGGTTAGTCTTTCATTTGGCCGAAAACTCTAAAACAAAAATTATAATATGCTAATCAATCAAGAACATATTGAAAAATAATACTCACTATGACAAATGTAGATGCACAAACCGTAACCGCGCTTGTCAAAAATTGAAGAAGAATGTAAAATTGAAATATATCGTTTATATCTTCACACACCCTATGGACGAAAGAAAGCAGGCAATTAATTTAAATTAACTGATTTACGATTAATCAGAGATTTATACCCAGGAAAATATTGCCAGTTTGCATTAATGCCTGGCGTGGTACTGACTAGAAAACCGACCGACAGCACACAACGCTGGTGCAAAGCTTGGGCCAATGCTATTTTCCAGTGCCTAGTAGCACGGGCTCAGTTTAGGCTTCGGCTTACAACTAATAGCCAATGCTGGGCCATTATGGGTTTTAAACCGGCAACCAATCATTTGACTCCGATGTTCTAATCGAATTTTGGGCAGTTCTGTTTACCGTTCCTTTGACTGTGTTCAGTTTAAGGATAAGCATACAATGGATGGTTTCGAGCCGGCAACTATACGGTCGCCCAGTGGTACTGCTAATAGTTGGTCAACCACGCAGCACCGTTGGGTTAATGATAGTTCAATCACTGTACCTGTATTGGGAGCAAGCGTTGCACCAATGCTGGTCACCAGCAGTATTATATCAACTGTAGAGCACGGGTGGGCTCCATGGTGAGTCAAAGCTGGGCCAACCATAAATATTTTCATGAGTAACTCTCAATATGATGTATTACGTCACTTGACATGTGCTCTGAAGTTTCATATGTGCAGCTATAATGATAGTCCCGTCCTCCTCAATTGTGCAAGTTTGGGCATGCTATACATTCAACATTTAGCTTACTTGATTAACTTTTTATGGTGATTCAAAGCAAATCGCAACATTACTTTTGCATTTTGTGTTTTGTACTTCTGATCGTTTAAAATGGCTGCTTGGATATTTTCTCTCACGTAGGTCTTCAATAGTTTAAATTGAGCCACACAAACTGATAGTATACTAACAACTAACCAATCGCATGCACAAACCACAATTGGTATATTTACAGCAAAATAGCTTTCAAAGCATAACATCAATTCATAATATGGACTTTTCAACCAATCATACGGATAAGTCGTCGATAGAGGTAAATATTTAAAAAAAACTGCGTTTGTTATGCATTGAAAACCCCAATTCATGCCTGAGAATGTATAAAAGGAAATGATAAAAATTATTTTGCGGCTTTCGGCAAGCAGTTCCTTATTCACACGTTCTCCAACAATATCCGATGCCCAAAATTCATGATATAAAATATGAAGTAGATTACTCAATTTTTCTTTTTTGGCCATCACACTCTGAAAAAAAATTTGCCGCTGTGACAAAAATTTAACTATACCAACAAATAATATTAGTCACTATAGCCTCAACTAAAAATTTGCTACTACAACAAAGTGATTTTTGTTGATCATTTGTTTGTTGCGCCAACTAAAACAATTAGTTTTTATAAAAAATAAAACTTTGTTGCTTCAACTAAGAAATTTTTTATTATAACAAATATGACTTGATTGCCTCAACTAAAAGGTTTGTTGTAATAAGAAATAAAACTTGGTTGTTTCAAGTAAAAAATTTGTTATAATAGCAAGTAAAGCTATGTTTCTTCAAATAAAATATTTGTTATTATAAAAAATTAAACTTTGTTATTACAAGTAATACATTACTTGATGCAAACAAACCTCATTTAGTTGTACCGAGTAAAATTCTTGCTGTGCTAACTAATAAATATAATGTTGTATGAAATAATATATTTGTAGTACCAGCCAAATAATGAATTTCAAAATAAAAATATTTCATCGTATTTCATAAAGTTTTATTTTGACGAAATATAACACTGAAATAAAACCTATAAGCTAAAAGTAAAAAAACCTAAAATTACTACAAAATAAATATAAATGTAACAAATCCAAATTTCTACTACAACTACTACTGATTAAAATAAAATTTTAGTAGTTATGAATAATTTTCCATCGGCCATTCATGTACCGATGAAAAATTATTCATACACACAAAGCAACGTGTCATTATGAATATAATTATATATAAAAAAAACTAAAACTAAACCTTAGATCGATCCTAAAAGTATTTCAACAGCTAATTTATTCCTTTTTCGTTCTAAAGTTGGCTTAACCTCACCAAAAATCTTAAAAAAAAAGAAAAAAAATTAGCGAGAATAATTGGGATTGTATTCGATGAAAATCAGTTTGCAACTAAAAATAATATGTATAATACATTATCTTGGTGATTAGTTTTTAAAAATAATAAAACTTATTTACTAAAACATATCCTAACTTTAATTTGAGAGCAGGAAATGTATCCATGTAGTCATCATTTATTGATCTATTTCTCCACAAATTCCTTTTGTCAAAAGTTATATCCCATTTTTTAATCACTTCTGTCCACGGTTCAATTGAGTTTTTTAGCCATTGTACGTCATCATCTGTATCTATACTGTTATATTACCTGAATTTGTATCTACTACAGTAGTGCAAGCCGTAGGCGATTTTCCAATCAATAAACCTGAGTGCCGCATCTGGCGTCTAAGATTATAAAATTTCCGGTACAGCTTTCCATATCCTACTTTGTGAAGGCTGCCGCTAATTTTCTTTTTATATCCCACAGAGAAGTAAACTTCCAATAAATAAAATAAATACTTACTTATAACTAGAGTCCGGATTTGTAGCTATTATGCTTTTTCTGAAAATTCGAAGCAGCTGAAAATTTTTAGAAAAATTTTGTGTTTTAACTTAAAAGAAGTCATTTGGTATCAAGTTTTATATGCTTTTTTTGCTTTTTTTTGACTTTTTATGCTTTTCGTGCTTTTTTTTTACTTTTTATGCTTTTTCTTGCTTTTTTTTGACTTTTTGTGCTTTTCGTGCTTTTTTATACTTCATTAATGCTTATTTTACAAAATATTTTAAAGTTTGATATTTTAAAATTTTTTGCAACACCTGCAAGGTTTATTACTAGATTATTACTTCCTGGTATTTTTGAAAATTAGAAAATTCGGATAGCAAATCTATAAAAGATTGCCAAAATGTATTAAAGAATCCAGAACTTAAAGGAAATTTAGCGTTTATTAAATGACACTGTAACTATGTTACTGATATTATAAAATCTGTGGAAAAGCAGCAAATGCCTTTGGCTGAATCCTGGGATTTAGTAGAAAAATTTAAAAACGCTACCACTAGCATCATAGGACATGTTGGAGACAATATAAAAAAGAAATTGAATGATGTGTTAGAGAAAAATGAAGGATTAAAAATCTTAAATAATATAGCTAAAACAATAGCTGGAGAAACTATTGAAAATTTTGAAATGGAACCTTCACTTGTAGCAAAATTCAAATTTGCACCTATTACTAGTGTAGATGTCGAAAGAAGTTTTTCTGGGATGAATTTTACTACAGAAAATTTGGAAAAATTCTTAACTGTTAATTGTTTCAAAAATTAAATTAATACTTTTGTTTATGCTTTTTTTTAATAAAATTTGTGCTTTTTTTGACAAAGTTGATGCTTTTTTTAGTATTATTTGGTGCTTTTTTAAGCACTTTTTTCCCAATTTTTTATGCTTTTTTATCCGGACTCTACTTATAACAAAACATTATCTAATGATTTAAAAATCATTAAAATTTGCTTTTATTTCTGAAGGAAATAGTCCAACAATTGCATTTGACAATAATATAAACCTCTCAGTCGAAATTCTGAAAAAATAAATAAAAATTACTATATAAGAGAAAATGGGTGTTTCAAATACCTCTGATCAGTATTTTTATGAAGTTCTTCTTGTAATACTATTTCCACTATTTTGTCTCTCATAATATGATCAGTCAACGTGTTCGATTTTTTGTACTCGCTTAAAATACTGTTACCATGCAGTGTGGCAATGTAAAAAAAGTGTATGTAACCCCACGTTTCTTTCCGCTTCTTTTTGAATTTTCCTTCTGTATTTTTGTGCAGGACTATTTTCAATTTCTTCCTCCGTGAAACCAACAATGGCATCGGTCAAAAAGTCTAAATTACAATACATATTTGTAATATCGGTAATATAAAAAAAATTGCTTATATACCATTTCGCCCACAGGGAGGAGATAATTCGTCTGAAATTTCAATAGAAGATGCTGGAGATGGTACGCTACTAATTATCAGTTGTTGTAGTACAAAAACCTCTCGGTCCTATTTTGGGAATTATTTCCTTGATAACATCAATGGTGAGAGCCTCCATATTGATTACGTTTTCTAAAATTGGATCAAATTTATTGTTCTTGCATACGTTATGACATTAAAAATAAAATTAATTCAAAAATGAGATTAAACAAGATATTTAGAAGCATTTTAAGAAATAAAAATTTTTACTCAATTTAAAATTCGATACAAAAATATTTTGAAAAAAAAACGCTCTCGCGGTTAACGTTTTAAATATTCAAATCTTCACAAATTAAATTTTATATTCATTGAATGTCTCTAATAATAATTATTGTATTTGCTACTAAAAGAGTAAAAATAAAATATTATTATTTTTAATTTAACAAAATTAATAGGTATAGATAGTACTATTTGCTGACAAAAATTTCTTTTGCATTAAAATGTATACTTGCATGGGTAATATTTTTTTTTATATTCAAACCTATACGAACCTATTTTGTATTAAATAAACTTATGACGTATTTATAAAGCAGTCAGGTGATCATACAAGAAGTATGTACATACCTGCATCAAGGTTAAGCCGCGCGCCGGCGCCGACCAACACCGGGGTTATCAAATATGCAAAGTAAGCAATATCGGGGAAGCACAAATATTACAATTATTGACACTAAATTAATTTTGTTATTCCGTATTAAATATTATACTGATAATAATTATAAAATAATTCATTTTAGAGACATCAACTTTGAATATTAAATAATACTATTAATGGGTAGTTATGAAATGAAAATGAAATTTTGTTCCTCCTGACCATGAACCATACGCATCAGTTAATACGCATCAGTTAATCTTTTGTTGTAATCTAATTTTTATTTTACTTACCTTCAAAAACTGCGCAGAGTTCAGGTAACTGCCACTTTTCTAAAATTTCGGCTACACTCATTTTGTTTATTATTACAAGTATAATTATTATTTTCGTAGTTATTACACAGCATACAACTGATAACAATTAACGACTTCTAATAATGAGAAATGACTATTCCACGCATACTCGTTAATGTTCGGTTTAACGAATTTCTAATGTAACAAATTTATATTTGTTGAATTTTTGATTAACAAATATTAGATTTCGGACAACAAAAATATATCCTAGTAGAACAAAATATTTTATTTCAGATAACAAAATTGTATTATTTACTTCAACATTTTCATTTTCTTTACGACAACAAATGCCAAAAAAATATTTGTTGAAACAACTAGTTTTATGTTATACCAAATAATATTTAATCAACTAATCTGTATTTGTTAGCTGGGCAAAAACATTTTTCAGAGTGCAGTAAATAATATCTCGAAAGAGCCTAAAAGTGAAGAATATTATAATTGCTGTGATACGGTGTCTACGACCACAATCGAAATGTTCGTCTTGCACTTATGATAAAACATAATTTAACAGTTTAATACTAATGGTTGTTAAAAGTTTTATAAAACAGGGCATAACTCATCAATAACATAAAAATGGCACATAACCACCTCCTTGAAGTAATTATTGTGTACTGACTAATTTTCCACTTACCTCAATTTGAACGCTGAAAAATGTGAGTGCTAAAATTATAAGCGTAATATCAGAATTAGTGTGAGTAGCAAAATATAGATTTCCGCACATAAAATATAAATAGGATGCAACGCTGAACCATTGGAACCAACGTAACAGTTTACTGTGGTTTTCAGGCCACAACATGGTAATCTCCAAGAATACTTTTGTTGGTAAAAATACCCATTTTGCATTGTCTCGCACTACGTGCAAAGGCAGTTTGCTGCTATTTACCGAACTCATTTTTATTCTTAATTTGGAAAGATTTAATAAGTTTGGGATATAAATACCTAGAATTTATAGAAAAAAATTTGTTTGTATTGAACACGAATATTGATATAATTGACCGTAATTATACCTTAATTAAAAAATTAGTAATTGTAGGTTTATAAATTATCATTATACTCTTTTAATTTTTGATTATTTAAGAAAGTTGATTTTTTCTACTATAGTTAGAATATTATTTGATGATCGATGATATTAAGGACAATTATATTATTGTCTAGTCCTCCTCAGTCCATAACCCTTCTGCAGGGTGTGGTGAGCCTTTTAACAAAGGCTTTTCATGGCAGATTACACCCCGGTGGTTTGCCATTGCCTGCCGAGGGGAGACGGCCACAATATGATTCTTACTTCGCCCGGAGTCGAACCGGGTTCTCTGAGATAGCAGGATCCGTCAGGATTTTAGATATCACAACAATGTTTTTCTTACCTTACGCCTCTTCGCTAATGGGAGCTGTTGATGTAATTTTCTAATTAACAACTCGCAGTTTGATTTTATTTATTTAGAAAGAATAATAGTACATGAAATGTGATAATAATAATCCTTCATTTAACATTTCATGAAGAATGTTAACTTACATTACTTATCAATGCAACTAGAATGCAACTGATGCATGCATGAAGGTTAAGGAATTACAACTCCCCTCTCCGTGCTAACATGCGCATTTAATTGCTAATTGTTTTTCTTACATTTTTATTCAAATATCTCAACACTCTCCCTAAAACAATGAGCAATCACATTTTTTTTTCTTTTCTTTTACAAAAATTTTAAAACCTTAAAAAACATTACATAAGAAGAACTTTTAAGTAAACATAAAAATATTTAGAAAACTTATTTTTCTATTAAACCTGCTTTAGATCTCAAAAACTCAAACCTTGGTTTGGCTAAGGCCTTTGTTAAGAAATCAGCTACTTGCATTTCGCTTGAAACATAATTTACATTTATCTCACCTTCTTGAAATAAATCACGTATAAAATTATATCGTATATCAATATGTTTAGTACGTTGATGAAACTCACGATTCTTAATTAATCTTATAGCACTTTGGTTATCAATATTTAACACATTATCACTGCTTTTATTGAAACCTGCACTTATTTCATTTAAAAGTCGCATAACCCATATCAATTCCTTTGTTGCTGTTGCGGCGCTAATAAATTCGCTTTCGGTTGTACTTAATGAAATTGACACCTGTCTTTGGCTCTTCCAAATTATCGCTGCTCCAGAATGCTTACACAAGATTCCGCTTGTCGACTTCCTTGTTATTTCGTCACCTGCATAATCTGCATCGCTGTAAGTTTCAAGTTTCCCACTCGAGTATAAAATTCCAACTTCATTTGTACCCTTGAGGTATCGTATTATTCGTTTAATCAGTTGACTGTGTGCTTGCGTTGGTTTTTCCAAAGACCTTGAAGCCACATTAACTGCAAATGCTATATCGGGACGTGTTATTGTCTGTAGATATAACAAATTTCCGACCGCTTCACGATAAGGAAATTTTTCTTCTATTGGTGAACCATTTGCACTCCATCCTGTTTCAATTGGTGTTGAAACTGGTTTTGCATTGTCCATTCCAAATCTTGTTATAATTTCACTTATGTATTTTCTTTGATTTATAAAAATTGAACCATCGTCGTGTTGATCAATTTCAAATCCTAGAAAATTTGTCACTTTCGTGTTTATTGTCACTTCAAATTTTTCTTTTAACTTGTTTAAAAACACAGTTACACTTTCTTTATTTGTAGTTGCAATAAGTCCGTCGTCAACATACAGTAAAATTAACAATTTTTCACCATCTTTGTTCATGATGTACAAACATTCATCTGCACTGCTCTCCCTTAAACCAAAATCTTTTAAAAATTCTGTAAATTTTCTGTTCCAATTTTTGGGGGCCTGCCGTAAGCCATAAATACTTTTGATGAGTCTGCACACACGCAAGGTTCCGTCTTCGTACCCACTTGGTTGTTGCATGTAAATTTCTTCGTTTAAGGTACCGTACAAAAACGCAGATTTTACATCAAATTGACACAAACTTAACTTTTCGTTTGCTGCCACGCTTAAAACGACACGAATTGTATCGAAACGAACTACCGGGCTAAATGTTTCTTCAAAATCTATACCTGGACGTTGCGAATAACCTTTAGCTACCAAACGAGCTTTGAACCGATTCACGCTTCCATCAGCATTATTTTTGACACGAAACACCCAACGATTTTCGATTACTTTCTTGTCAGCTGGTTTATCAACTAACACCCACGTTTTATTTTTGGATAAAGCGTCAATTTCTTCTTGCATAGCATTTATCCATTTGTCAGCATTTGACGATTTTATTGCTTCCTCATAATTTTCTGGTTCAAACTGAGCAACCATTGCCATTTTTTCACCATAAAAATTCGGACGTCGCAATTTTTGTCTGTCTCGCAATTCTCTTGAATTTGTTTTGTTTTCTTCTTCAACTAAAACTTCTTTTTCTTCATCAATTACGCTTTGCATTTCGTTAATCATCGCGGACAACTTTTCTTCTTTGAACACAACATCTCGACTTAAAACGACTTTCCGTTCTTCCGGTTTCCACACACGATAACCACCGTTTTCGAGGTAACCGACGAAATATCCTTTAAAAGCCTTTTTGTCCAATTTTTTTTCGTTGTTCTTTTGGTATATGCACAAAACACTCCGTACCAAAAATCTTTGCATCCTTAACTAGCCCCTTTTTGTTAAACCACAGCTCGAAAGGAGTTTTGCCTGCTTCTTTTGTTGGTCCAGTCCTGTTGATAACATAAACCGCAGTATTTATCGCTTCAGCCCATAAATATTGTGGTAAATTATCCTTGGAATACAACATTGCTCTTGCAGCTTCCACTATAATTCTGTTTTCTCTCTCAGCGGTACCGTTATTTTCAGGTGTGTAGGGCACAGTTATTGTATGCTTTATTCCTCTGCTTTTTAATAAAGCTGAAACGTCTTTATTGTCGTACTCTTTTCCGCCGTCAGTACGTAGTTCCTTAATTTCAGTACCAAACCGTGTTTTTACTTCCGCACAAAACATTTCTAGTTTTTCTTTTACTTCCGACTTTTCACTCATAAAGTAAACTGCACGAAAAGCGCTGAAATCGTCTTTGAACACTACGTAGTACCGTTTTTGACCTAACGACTTGACACTCATCGGGCCACACACATCCGAGTGTATGAGTTCTCTTGGTTCAGTAGCACGATTTGTTCTTTCACCAAAACTTTGTCGATGATGCTTGCCGTAAGCACATCCATCACAAAATTCATTTTCTTCGGAAACTTCAATGTCTAAATCTTTTAAAACTGATTTAACATGTCTTTTACTTTGATGTGCCAATCGCTCATGCCACAACTGTAGAGTGTCCACCGCATTTACGACATAAGCAACACTTTTTGGTTTAATTACTTTAACCAGTAGACCGTATAAATTGTCAGCTTGTACGCCGATAGCTACAATTTTTCCGTCCCGTTGAAGTTCACATTTTCTTCCTTTGTCACTTATTCGAAAATCAACACCCTTTTCCGCGGCTTTCTTTACGGAAAACAAGTTTCTCGTGATTTGTGGTATGTACAACACATCGTAAAACTTTCCTGGTGACCATTTGCCGTTTGCAAATATTTCTACTTCAATGTCGCCTTTGCCTACAACATCAAGTTTACTCCCGTTACCGATTTCTAATTTTAGCGGTTTTTCAAAAGTTTTCAAATTTTGAAACCACTCGCGGCGATTAGAAACATGATCTGACGCGCCCGTATCGATCAGCCATTTATCACTTTTCTGGTACATTTCAAGGAACCCAATAAATGCTTCACTCGAATTTCGCGCACTTGTACTCTTGTTTGCTTGAGTTTCATCTTTCGAACCGGCATCATTTTTCTTTGTGCAATTCTTTTGCAGATGGTATTTCGATCCACATGCATTGCAGCCAGGACAATCCCTTCTAAAATGATCCTTCTTGCCACAAGTAAAACATCCAGTTTTCTTTGACTTTTGTGGTACCTTTTTCTTAGAGAATAATGCCACCGTTGCATTATCTTCTACTCTTTTTTGTACTCTATTTTCTTCTAATAATAGACGCGTTGTCAAATTATCCAAATTTCGTTTTGCTTGGTCAGTTGAATCCCATGCACTGTGGAAGTGATTGTATTCAACAGGTAAAGTCGATAAAATTCTAGCCATCAACATAGATTCAGGAATTTCACCACCCAACCTTCGCATCTTGTGAGCCATTTGTTCTAACTTCGCTATATGTTCAGCAATACCGCTCGAAGGGTCCCATTTAAAATCAAAAAACGATTTTTGTACGAACGACAAACATTCTTCTGATTGAAAATCATACACACTTTGCAGTTTTTGCCACATCTGTTTAGCAGTTTCACAATTCATTATTAATTGTAATGGTTTTGACTCAACACTCGTTACAATTAACTTCTTTGCGGCTCTTTCGTGTTTTAACCAGATTTTTAATAACGATTCATTACTAGCTTCCGGTTTCACTTCAGTGCCATCGCAAACTCCGTAATTATTATCACTTTCCAACAGTGTACGCATTACAAATTGCCATTGGGGCCAATTGTTTGCGTCCCGTAACTTCTCAATTCGAGATTTATCGATTTCCATTTTAAATCAATTCGCGTTAAAAACGACACTCACGAAACACTATCCGTATTTTAATTTGTCCAAATTTAACCGTTCTCAAATCAAAGTTCTACTGTTTTTTATTCACGTCTAAATCAATCAAAAACTCACAGTTTAAGCGTTACTGGTGCACATAACCTGTTGATGTAATTTTCTAATTAACAACTCGCAGTTTGATTTTATTTATTTAGAAAGAATAATAGTACATGAAATGTGATAATAATAATCCTTCATTTAACATTTCATGAAGAATGTTAACTTACATTACTTATCAATGCAACTAGAATGCAACTGATGCATGCATGAAGGTTAAGGAATTACAACTCCCCTCTCCGTGCTAACATGCGCATTTAATTGCTAATTGTTTTTCTTACATTTTTATTCAAATATCTCAACAGGAGCTATCAAATGTTTACAAATAAAAGAAAACAAAAATTTGTAGGTGAATATAATCGTGTGAGTTCAAGAAATGGGTCTCTAAAGTCAAACCGAACTCACGATTGTAAGCCAAGGGATGGCTATTTTTCTGAATTAACTTCCGAAAGAAGCTCAAAAAAGCATTTTCATATTTCTTGGGACATTTTTGATTTTTATGATTTTTTTTTAGATTTTTCGGATATCATTTAGTACAAATAAAATGAAAAAATGTGAAACAATGTGAAAAAAACGATTTTTTCTTTCTAAAGTTTTGTAAATTTTATTTAAATTTTCTAAAGGAATTGAATTTATAGGTTGAAAATTTGGACAAGGCTGTCTTTTTTTTTATATAAGGGTCATTCCAGCGAAGATGACACCACAGGTCGAAACAAGAAATTACAAATTTTGTATTTAAATCTATAACTACAGTACAGCCAATAAACCAACTCCTCAGATATCGACATTTTTACTATTTTCCATTTTTTTTCGCTTTATGAACGTAGCCGTAGTCCGATTTTCCATCAAAACAAGCGGAGACAAACTATTTTATGAGTTTACTGATACTATTTATGCTTTGCACAAAAAAGTTTATTTTGTCAGTTTATTTCATGTTTGATGTGTAGATACTCAATTATAACTTGTCCCACCCGTCACAAAATGCTATCCCACCCGTCACAAGCTAAGAAACGCATTTTATAAAATTTAGAAAAGTTAATTATTTAATTTATATAGAAAATAGAGAGTTTTAATATTATTTACACAAAAATTTCAAATTTTTAGAACCACCGAAGCTAGAAGGCTGGCTTTTTCCATCTTACAAGCGGTGATGCTTATACAAATTTTGGGGGTGGTTTAGATACTTAGTGCCCCAGAACCCCCCGCTAATTTACCTATGGTGGTCGTCGGAATACAATATTTGAAAACTATAGAATCTTTTTTTGCATCATGTAAGGGGGGAAATTATTTTGGCGGTAGTGTCCAGAGGCGTAGCTACGGGGGGGCAGGGGGGTACATATGTCCCTGGGCGCCACAGCTTAGGGGGCGCCAAAATGAAAAAATTAGTTAAATAAACTCCGGCCCCAGTGAGTCTCCAGACTCTCGATACGAGAAGGGGCGCAGATTTTGTGTCTTGTCCCCGGGCGCAAATTACCCTAGCTACGCCACTGGTAGTGTCATATACTTTACTCACTAAAACTATACGGCTAAAGGTGTTTTTCTTTTGGTGGGGGTTGTTTGCATCATCACTGCTCTTTTAGGTTTTTATCCGGGTGTTTTGGTCTTCTTGGCTCCTTTTTGTTACGCCTACTTACCCTTTGAACGAAGATGATAAGAGGATCACTTATTTATGCCCTTTATAGCTCACGTAAAAGAAAAAAAATGACTCAGGGGGAGGGGGGTAGCAGTGAGATTGGGTTAAAGATTTAACAAAGTTCAACATAAATTAATATAAAATATAATTTAATAATGATATGAAAATATACAATATAAATAAATAATAATACCGAAATATGGAGACATGTTTCTACCATAAACAAATTATTAAAACTAACAATAAATCAAACAAAAATTGTCATCTACATAAATTAAATCAATAACATACAATCAAAATAACTAACTCTAAACCAAACTCTAAACCAAGCACCGCAGACGATTTATTTTTTTCATACTTTTTTTTTTTACTAAAAATTGCACGGAAATCAAAATAACTGCAAAACTAAGGCATTTACGGCTTAGAACATTTTCGTTATTTTTTCTGTGTTTATTACAATGGAATTAATATTTTCATAAAATTTCAGAATGTATCAACAAAATTAAATTTTTATCAAAATATTTTAATCAAAAATTGCACTGAAATCAAAATAGCTGCAAATCCAAGACGTCTGAAGGCTTAGAATGTTGTCATTATTTTTCCTGTATTTATTACAATAGCGTTAATATTTTCTAAAAGTTTCAGAATATTTGAACAAAATTACAATTTTAAGAAAAAATTTAAATCAAAAATTGAGCTGAAATCAAAATAATTGCAAATCCAAGGCATCTTACGGCTTAGAATTTTTTTGTTATTTTTCCTGTGTTTACTACTACAGAATTGATAATTTCATAAAATTTCAGAATTTTTGAACAAAATTAAATTTTTATCAAAAAATTTTAATCAAGAATATTGCACTGAAATCCGAATAGCTGCAAATCCAAGACGTCTGAGGGGTTAGAATTTTTTCATTATTATTCCTGTGTTTATTACAATAGCGGTAATATTTTCATAAAGTTTCAGAATATTTGAACAAAATTACATTTTTAAGAAAAAATTTAAATCAAAAATTGAGCTGAAATCAAAATAATTGCAAATCCAAGGCATCTTAGGGCTTAGAATTTTTTAATTATTTTTCCTGTGTTTATTACAATAGCGTTAATATTTTCATAAAGTTTCAGAATATTTGAACAAAATGAAATTTTTATCAAAAATTTCAAATAAAAAATTGCACTGAAATCAAAATAACTGCAAATCTAAGGCATCGTAGGGCTTAGAATTTTTTAGTTATTTTTCCTGTGTTAATTACAAGGGTATTAATATTTCCATAAAATTTCAGAATATTTGAACAAAATTAAATTTTTATCAAAAATTTCAAATCAAAAATTGCACTGAAATCAAAATAGCTGCAAATATAAGACGTCTGAGGACTTAGAATTTTTTTATTATTTTTCCTGCGATTATTACAATAGCGTTAATATTTTCATAAAGTTTCAGATTATTTGAACAAAATTACATTTTTAAGAAAAAATTTAAATCAAAAATTGCGCTGAAATCAAAATAACTGCAAATCCAAGGCATCTTAGGGGTTAAAATTTTTTTGTTATTTTTTCTGTGTTTATTACTACAGAATTAATATTTTCATAAAATTTCAGAATGTTTCAACAAAATTAAATTTTTATCAAAAAATATTAATCAAAAATTTCACTGAAATCAAAATCGCTGCATATCCAAGACGTCTGAGGGCTTAGAATATTTTCATTATTTTTCCTGTGTTTATTACAATAGCGTTAATATTTTCATAAAGTTTCAGAATATTTGAACAAAATGAAATTTTTATCAAAAATTTCAAATAAAAAATTGCACTGAAATCAAAATAACTGCAAATCTAAGGCATCTTAGGGCTTCGAATCCTCTCAGCGAGAGGAGAGCGGTATCTTAGGAAAAATGGAACAGGATTTAAGTCCAGAACGAGGAAATACAACCAATGCGATCAACTATCTTGAAAAACTAAATTTAATCAATAAAATATAATAACTGTACCATACAAAGTGCTAATAACCGCGTAGTTGAAGCACGTTAAACTATAAATAAAAAAAAAAAAAAAAAAAAAAAAAAAAATTAAATTTTTATCAAAAAATGTAAATCAAAAATTGCACTGAAATCAAAATTACTGCAAATCTAAGGCATCTAGGGCTTAGAATTTTTGTGTTTATTACAACAGGAATTTAGTTTATTATTTTATTTATTTTCAGCATTACATTCTATTATTGAATATTGCTATCTCTTGCCGAGATATACAAATCCGTTTACTGGGGTGGATTAATCCCCATCTTACATAAAACATATTGCCAAATCATAAGCGCAACTATGGTCAAAAGTTTGGGGGGGCTAAAAAATGTTTTCAAACAAATTTTTTTAAGGGGAGGGTGAAAATAACAAAAATTGGGATATTTTGGGGAGGCTAACTTGAATTTTGGGGGGACTTCTCTTATTTACTAAAGCTTTTGCCATCGCTCTCTTCCTCCTTGATATCAATTGAATGATGTAAATCTTCTAGATTAAATTTTATTTCTTCAGATTCCTGCGTTCTAAGCTCGACTCTGCTGCTTGCATTATACGGAATTTAGAAATTATTGTTAATATAATGTTTTCTATAATCATATAAGAATCGTCTTGCACCGCCATCCATCGACGACAGAGCCTCCCAAGATGAGGTGGCAGCCGGCGGGAATATTTAAAATCTTTTATTATTTTATATAGGGTGTTTTTTTAGCTGCATGAGAACTTCAAAATGAAATAAAACATTAAAAACCTGACGGAATGTTTTGGTTATAATTTTTTTATGAAAGTACAGTTAAAGGCATTTATGATTTGAACATGACTTCCGGCATGTGACCACCACGACTAATGGTTACGAAGCGCATCCGTTCAGTCCAATTTTTGACCACTTTTTCCAATATTTCTGGCTTTAATTCATAAATGGCTTGCTGAATATTAGCCTCCAATGCTTCTAGAGTTGTTGGTTTGTTAGCATAAACCATGGATTTAACATACCCCCACAGAAAATAATCTGGAGGTGTCAAATCACACGATCTTGGAGGCCAATTGATAGGACCACGTTTTGAAATAATGTTGTCACCAAATTGTCCTTTCAATAAATTGATGGATTCGTTGGCTGTCTGGCACGTAGCACCATCCTGTTGGATCCATAAGTTGTCAATGTTTAGCTCTTGAAGTTCTGGAAACAAAAATGCATTGAGCATGTGTCGATATCTCACACCATTCACCGTAACGGTAGCTCCTTCCTCATTTCGAAAGACATATGGACCAATGATGCCGTTGGCGTGTATTCCACACCAAACAGTCAATTTTAATGGATGCAATGGAGTCTCAAGATAATGTCCCGGATTGGTCTCACTCCATATACGGCAATTTTGTTTGTTCACATACCCATTTAACCAGAAATGTGCCTCATCACTGAACAAAATTTTACGCTAAAAAAATGGATCCACTTCCAATTGGTTGTGAGCCTAATTTGGTAGCGTTGTTCAATGGTCAATCTATGCATTATCAAATGCCAAACCTTGCTAAACACAAATGTCAAAAAACTGTTTCCATAGCAATCTTGGTTCAATTGTTATCCCTATTGAAAGTTCTCATGCAGCTAAAAAAACACCCTCTATTACTAAAATATTTCCGAAAAAATTCGTTGCTGAGACTCAGACAGGTGAAGATGGTTATGGTTATCCCAAATATCGTCGTCGTTCTTCTGGTAGTGGTTGGAAATCGTTTGAATTGAAACTTTCCAACAATCGCTTTGTTACAATTAATAGCAGCTGGTTTGTTCCATACAGTCCTTTGCTATTACGGGAATTCGATTGCCTTCTTCTTCTTCTTCTTCAGGTGCCTATCCGATTTCGGATGTACGGCGATCCCCCCGACTTAGCCAAGAAGGCTGTACCAGGGAAATGTTAATGTTAATGGGGTGGTAGTTTACCTTCCCCTTAGTCCACAGATCAATTTTGGACTTATTTAGATCATTAACATTTTAAGGATTTTTCTTGGCATATTACTCTCGGTGGTTTGCCATTGCCTTCCGAGGGGAGACGGTCAGAATAAAGTTCTTACTTTACTCGGATTCGAACCGGGTATTTAGCGTTCATAGTCAACTCGCGTGACCGCTAAGCTCCGACCGCCTCTATTACGGGATTTCGATTGCCACATTAATGTAAAAATTTGCAAGGCTGAGCTTAGGTTAGTGTTACGAAATGATATTTTTTTAATTAATACCACTAAAAACGAGATCCACCGGCTAGCTACCCGGACGAAGCCGGGGTATCGCTGAATGTTTTCAAATTTTTTATTCAAATCTAAAAATGTCTAATCATATTTGCATCTATGCGTCAGTGGTAAGTAATGAAAATGATTGCTCAAAGTTATAACGAGTGACCAGTAAGTGCGTGGATCTGGTCAAAATTGCAGGCTTTTTAAATATTTCTCTCTTGCAACGTCATAATCGATTGTAATAACGTGAACACCGAAAACGAAAACATGACAAGCTGAAACGCAAGACATAAATTTATTGAGTTAAATATGACTTACCAATATTGTTACATTTAGAAATGTACTTAGCTGTAGGTAGCCAAAACCACCAGCTTTTATTTTTACAGCATGCTGAGAGCGCATCATTCCCAACATTAATGATCTTTGAAAATCGGTATCAGTATCGGTTAGATGCCATCCGCAATGAAAAATGTGATCCGATAGATCAACACTCTAAAATATTGAAAAGAATTATTGATAACACAATCAATCAGTTTTTCTCCTTTATATCAGGGATCGGCAACCTTTTGTTGCAAGAGGGCCAAAAATATTAAGTGGCGATTAGTGTGGGCAGCAATTCTTGGCGAATTCACTAAAACGAGATATCTTTTTTTTTAAAAGGTGAGATTGTTTGAGAGTCCGCAATTCAGTGAAAACCTAATAATAACGTGCAATATTGATTATCTATATTGGGACAACATATTTAACTACATTTAATAACTAAATTAAAGAATAACTACGTGCAGTTACCTTACCTCATGAAGCAATTCGCTACCCATGTAACAATAAATAAATATTTGGAATAAACGTCCAAAAAAGTAAGTAACACCGCTAAATCTTTCTTTTGGCAAATAAGTCTAAATCAAAAATCAAAACATATAATACAATCATGACCATAAAATATAAACATACTCACTATGACAAAAGTAGATATACAAACTGAAACCGCGCTTGTTAAAATTTGAAGCAGAATGTAATATTGAAATATATCGTTTACATCTTCACAAACCCTAAATATTTACAAACACATAAATACATTCAATTAATTAAGGGCGAGGATCACCAAAGTCAGTTAGTTTATCCTCCTGCTAAATAGTTGGATATATTTAATTATTATCGTGTAAGTGGGTTTCTCGGCTTGTTGGAACAAACCTAGTAAACCCAGACCTACTTTGCAAAATTTTACGATTATTCATTCACGACGTCCCATAATTTTGCAAGTTTGGTCACGCCATCAAAATTAAACTTACTTGATTAACTTTTTATGGTGGTTCAAAGCAAATCGTAACATCTTCTTTGAATTTTGTGTTTCGAATTTCTGATCGTTTAAAATGGCTTCTTCGATATTTTCTTTAAAGTATATCTTGAGTAGTTTAAATTGAGCCACGCAAACTGATAGTATACCAACAAGCAACCAATCGCCTGCACAAATTATCATTGGTATATTCGCAACAAAAAAGCTTTGAAAGCACAACATCAATTCGTAATATGGACTTTTCCACCAATCATATGGATACGTTGTCGATAATGGTAAATATTTGAAAAAAATTGCATCTGTTATATGCTGTAAAGCACAAATAAAGGCTAATAAAGTATAAAAGGAAATGACAACAATTATTCTGCGGCTGTTAGTCAGAAGATCCTTGTTGACATGTTCTCCAACAAAATCGGACGGCCAAAATTCAAGATATAATATATGAAGGAGGTTATTCAATTTTGCTTTTTTGGTCATCAACATATGGTATCTTGCGAGAACCTAAAAGTAATTTTTTAATAGAAAAGTACATGTGGATGGTTAAGGCTGGGGATCAGTTGAAATTTTGTTCCGCTTATGCAATACATTATGGACCTCAACTGCAACAATCGACTAACCACTTATTTTTCAAAGCTTCTGTTAAAGAAAATAATCATCAATCTGTATTACAATTTAACACCTACTCAAGGACTTTAAATGGTGATCTAGATCGAGGTGCAGATGTAACTTAATTAAAAAAACGATACATTTTTAATAAAGTTCACTTCTATTAGCATCAATGTCAAGTAGACACATGGGAATTATCTATGAAACGTATCGCCCACATGAATTCCACGTGACCTACTACAGATATCGATCCTTTTATTATTTTTTCAATGGCGTTCTCAATATTTATTTTCAAGTCTTCAATTGACGGTGGATTTCTTTGGAGAAGTCTCCAAAGAAAGAAATCTAATGGTATTATTAAATCACAGGATCTTGGAAATCACCACGACGAGAAATTAAACAAACTTCAAATTTGCAATGCAATACAGCCATCGCATCGTTTGATTAGATGTGTAGTATGTGGCACCATCCTGTTGAAACCATTCAATACGAAATCGTGCAATTTTGGTTACAAAAAGTCTTTACCATGTCCTAACGGATAACCAAACAAAAAATAGCAAACAAATCAGGGAGGTTCGAAACTTCATCTTGCCCAAAAAAATATTTCAGTATGGGCTTATCTCTTACATAATTACAGACCCACCTCCTTAAGGAAGTTGACTATAAACTATTAACTTACCTCAAATGTAACTACGAACATTGTCAACGCTAAAATTATAAGCGTAATATCAGAATTAACATGAGTAGCAAAATATAGATTTCCGTATATAAAATAGCAATAGGACAAAATGCAGAAGCATTGCAAAGCAAATAACAGTTTGCTGTGATTTTCAGGCCAAGAAATGGTAACCGCCAACATTGTTTTTGTTGGTAAAAATACCCATTTTGCATTATCTCGCACTACGTGCAAAGGCAGCTTGCCATCATTTACCAGACTCATTATTATTTATTCTTGAGAAATTTAACAAATATTGGAGACAAATACAATTTTCCAGTTACTGCTTTGTATTCGGAACAAAAATTGATATTGTGTAATTATGTACATCATAAAAAATGGTTAACTAATTTCATTTAAACTTTGTACGAAGTTATTAGTGACTTATAGTTTCACAATTATTGTAATTTTTCATTAAATTAAGTATATGAGAACTAATTTAAACTTGAGTAACTTTTGAAACTACGAATTATAATTTTTCACAGACATTAACTTTAGAATTTATAAATATACTAACAATCCAAAAAACTTTTGTTATTCATTTACAGTTTTTTGTTTGTATTCGAATCAAATATGGATATTATGAAATTATGTGCATCATAAAAATGATACTATCTCAATCAACCTTTAATCACCCTTATCTTTATGGGGTAGTTAGCGGTTAACGCTTGGTACCATTTAATATTTCATGCCTTGGGGGTTGTTCTCACTTTTAGGGAATAACAAGATATGTACTATACAGTACATAATATATTGCGATGTTAATGTCTTTAAGTAGTAGCACCGCATACTCACCGTGAATTGTCACAACTTACGAGTATATTTGAATTCAACTTAGAAATTCTTGTATCTCTGACCACAACCAAAATAACGGCCCCATATTGAGCAACAACCTCGACAAGAACACCAAGATTCAGCGGCGGTGCAAGAGTAGCTAGGGCCTGTAAGCAAATATACATAACGAGCATCTAAAAAACAAAAGTTCGAAAGTTTTCTACTTCTAACCTAGTAAAGCAAGGAAAAATAATTTTAAAATTCTAAACCAAAAGTTGTCTTTAATTTCCGAAGATTAGTTTTCGGAGCGATTTTTGATTTAAATTTTTGGATAAAAAATAAAGTTTGTTGAAATATTCTGCAACTGCATAAAACTATTGATTACAACCTAGTAAAGCCAGGAAAAATAATGAAAAAATTCTAAACCTAAAGTTGTCTTTAATTTCCGATGATTTGGTTTCGGACCGATTTTTGATTTAAATTTTTGGATAAAAAATAAAGTTTGTTCAAATATTCTGTAACTGCATAAAACTATTACTTACAACCGAGTAACGCCAGGAAAAATAATGAAAAAATTGTAAACCAAAAGTTGTCTTTATTTTCCGATGATTTGGTTTCGGAGCGATTTTTGATTTACATTTTTGGATAAAAAATAAAGTTTGTTCAAATATTCTGCAACTGCATAAAACTATTGATTACAACCTAGTAAAGCCAGGAAAAATAATGAAAAAATTCTAAACCAAAAGTTGTCTTTAATTTGCGATGATTTGGTTTCGGAGCGATTTTTGATTTACATTTTTGGATAAAAAATAAAGTTTGTTCAAATATTCTGCAACTGCATAAAACTATTGATTACAACCTAGTAAAGCCAGGAAAAATAATAAAAAAATTCTAAACCAACAGTTGTCTTTAATATCCGATGATTTGGTTTCGGAGCGATTTTTGAAATTTGATTTTTGGATAAAAAATAAAGTTTGTTCAAATATTCTGTAACTGCATAAAACTATTACTTACAACCGAGTAACGCCAGGAAAAATAATGAAAAAATTGTAAACCAAAAGTTGTCTTTAATTTCCGATGATTTGGTTTCGGATCGATTTTTGATTTACATTTTTGGATAAAAAATAAAGTTTGTTCAAATATTCTGCAACTGCATAAAACTATTGATTACAACCTAGTAAAGCCAGGAAAAATAATGAAAAAATTCTAAACCAAAAGTTGTCTTTAATTTGCGATGATTTGGTTTCGGAGCGATTTTTGATTTACATTTTTGGATAAAAAATAAAGTTTGTTCAAATATTCTGCAACTGCATAAAACTATTGATTACAACCTAGTAAAGCCAGGAAAAATAATGAAAAAATTCTAAACCAAAAGTTGTCTTTAATTTGCGATGATTTGTTTCGGAGCGATTTTTGATTTACATTTTTGGATAAAAAATAAAGTTTGTTCAAATATTCTGCAACTGCATAAAACGATTAACTACAGCCTAGTAAAGCTAGGAAAAATAATGAAAAAATTCTAAACCAAAAGGTGTCTTTAATTTCCGATGATTTGGTTTCGGAGCGATTTTTGATTTTTGATTTTTGGATAAAAAATAAAGTTTGTTCAAATATTCTGTAACTGCATAAAACTATTACTTACAACCGAGTAACGCCAGGAAAAATAATGAAAAAATTGTAAACCAAAAGTTGTCTTTAATTTGCGATGATTTGGTTTCGGAGCGATTTTTGATTTACATTTTTGGATAAAAAATAAAGTTTGTTCAAATATTCTGCAACTGCATAAAACTATTGATTACAACCTAGTAAAGCCATAAAAAATAGTGAAAAAATTGTAAACCAAAAGTTGTCTTTCATTTTCGATGATTTGGTTTCGGAGCGATTTTTGATTTACATTTTTGGATAAAAAATAAAGTTTGTTCAAATATTCTGCAACTGCATAAAACTATTGATTACAACCTAGTAAAGCCATAAAAAATAGTGAAAAAATTCTAAACCAAAAGTTGTCTTTCATTTTCGATGATTTGGTTTCGGAGCGATTTTTGATTTACATTTTTGGATAAAAAATAAAGTTTGTTCAAATATTCTGCAACTGCATAAAACTATTGCTTACAACCTAGTAAAGCCAGGAAAAATAATGAAAAAATTCTAAACCAAAAGTTGTCTTTAATTTCGGATGATTTGGTTTCGGAGCGATTTTTGATTTTTGATTTTTGGATAAAAAATAAAGTTTGTTCAAATATTCTGTAACTGCATAAAACTATTACTTACAACCGAGTAACGCCAGGAAAAATAATGAAAAAATTGTAAACCAAAAGTTGTCTTTAATTTCCGATGATTTGGTTTCGGAGCGATTTTTGATTTACATTTTTGGATAAAAAATAAAGTTTGTTCAAATATTCTGCAACTGCATAAAACTATTGATTACAACCTAGTAAAGCCAGGAAAAATAATGAAAAAATTCTAAACCAAAAGTTGTCTTTAATTTGCGATGATTTGTTTCGGAGCGATTTTTGATTTACATTTTTGGATAAAAAATAAAGTTTGTTCAAATATTCTGCAACTGCATAAAACGATTAACTACAGCCTAGTAAAGCTAGGAAAAATAATGAAAAAATTCTAAACCAAAAGGTGTCTTTAATTTCCGATGATTTGGTTTCGGAGCGATTTTTGATTTACATTTTTGGATAAAAAATAAAGTTTGTTCAAATATTCTGCAACTGCATAAAACTATTGATTACAACTTAGTAAAGCCAGGAAAAATAATGAAAAAATTCTAAACCAAAAGTTGTCTTTAATTTCCGATGATTTGGTTTCGGAGCGATTTTTGATTTACATTTTTGGATAAAAAATAAAGTTTGTTCAAATATTCTGCAACTGCATAAAACTATTGCTTACAACCTAGTAAAGCCAGGAAAAATAATGAAAAAATTCTAAACCAAAAGTTGTCTTTAATTTCGGATGATTTGGTTTCGGAGCGATTTTTGATTTTTGATTTTTGTATAAAAAATAAAGTTTGTTCAAATATTCTGTAACTGCATAAAACTATTACTTACAACCGAGTAACGCCAGGAAAAATAATGAAAAAATTGTAAACCAAAAGTTGTCTTTAATTTGCGATGATTTGGTTTCGGAGCGATTTTTGAATTACTATTTTGGATAAAAAATAAAGTTTGTTCAAATATTCTGTAACTGCATAAAACTATTACTTACAACCGAGTAACGCCAGGAAAAATAATGAAAAAATTCTAAACCAAAAGTTGTCTTTAATTTCCGATGATTTGGTTTCGGAGCGATTTTTGATTTACATTTTTGGATAAAAAATAAAGTTTGTTCAAATATTCTGCAACTGCATAAAACTATTGATTACAACCTAGTAAAGCCAGGAAAAATAATGAAAAAATTCTAAACCAAAAGTTGTCTTTAATTTGCGATGATTTGTTTCGGAGCGATTTTTGATTTACATTTTTGGATAAAAAATAAAGTTTGTTCAAATATTCTGCAACTGCATAAAACGATTAACTACAGCCTAGTAAAGCTAGGAAAAATAATGAAAAAATTCTAAACCAAAAGGTGTCTTTAATTTCCGATGATTTGGTTTCGGAGCGATTTTTGATTTACATTTTTGGATAAAAAATAAAGTTTGTTCAAATATTCTGCAACTGCATAAAACTATTGATTACAACCTAGTAAAGCCAGGAAAAATAATGAAAAAATTCTAAACCAAAAGTTGTCTTTAATTTCCGATGATTTGGTTTCGGAGCGATTTTTGATTTACATTTTTGGATAAAAAATAAAGTTTGTTCAAATATTCTGCAACTGCATAAAACTATTGCTTACAACCTAGTAAAGCCAGGAAAAATAATGAAAAAATTCTAAACCAAAAGTTGTCTTTAATTTCGGATGATTTGGTTTCGGAGCGATTTTTGATTTACATTTTTGGATAAAAAATAAAGTTTGTTCAAATATTCTGCAACTGCATAAAACTATTGCTTACAACCTAGTAAAGCCAGGAAAAATAATGAAAAAATTCTAAACCAAAAGTTGTCTTTAATTTCGGATGATTTGGTTTCGGAGCGATTTTTGATTTTTGATTTTTGGATAAAAAATAAAGTTTGTTCAAATATTCTGTAACTGCATAAAACTATTACTTACAACCGAGTAACGCCAGGAAAAATAATGAAAAAATTGTAAACCAAAAGTTGTCTTTAATTTCCGATGATTTGGTTTCGGAGCGATTTTTGATTTACATTTTTGGATAAAAAATAAAGTTTGTTCAAATATTCTGCAACTGCATAAAACTATTGATTACAACCTAGTAAAGCCAGGAAAAATAATGAAAAAATTCTAAACCAAAAGTTGTCTTTAATTTGCGATGATTTGTTTCGGAGCGATTTTTGATTTACATTTTTGGATAAAAAATAAAGTTTGTTCAAATATTCTGCAACTGCATAAAACGATTAACTACAGCCTAGTAAAGCTAGGAAAAATAATGAAAAAATTCTAAACCAAAAGGTGTCTTTCATTTCCGATGATTTGGTTTCGGAGCGATTTTTGATTTACATTTTTGGATAAAAAATAAAGTTTGTTCAAATATTCTGCAACTGCATAAAACTATTGATTACAACTTAGTAAAGCCAGGAAAAATAATGAAAAAATTCTAAACCAAAAGTTGTCTTTAATTTCCGATGATTTGGTTTCGGAGCGATTTTTGATTTACATTTTTGGATAAAAAATAAAGTTTGTTCAAATATTCTGCAACTGCATAAAACTATTGATTACAACCTAGTAAAGCCAGGAAAAATAATGAAAAAATTCTAAACCAAAAGTTGTCTTTAATTTCGGATGATTTGGTTTCGGAGCGATTTTTGATTTTTGATTTTTGTATAAAAAATAAAGTTTGTTCAAATATTCTGTAACTGCATAAAACTATTACTTACAACCGAGTAACGCCAGGAAAAATAATGAAAAAATTGTAAACCAAAAGTTGTCTTTAATTTGCGATGATTTGGTTTCGGAGCGATTTTTGAATTACTATTTTGGATAAAAAATAAAGTTTGTTCAAATATTCTGTAACTGCATAAAACTATTACTTACAACCGAGTAACGCCAGGAAAAATAATGAAAAAATTCTAAACCAAAAGTTGTCTTTAATTTCCGATGATTTGGTTTCGGAGCGATTTTTGATTTACATTTTTGGATAAAAAATAAAGTTTGTTCAAATATTCTGCAACTGCATAAAACTATTGATTACAACCTAGTAAAGCCAGGAAAAATAATGAAAAAATTCTAAACCAAAAGTTGTCTTTAATTTGCGATGATTTGTTTCGGAGCGATTTTTGATTTACATTTTTGGATAAAAAATAAAGTTTGTTCAAATATTCTGCAACTGCATAAAACGATTAACTACAGCCTAGTAAAGCTAGGAAAAATAATGAAAAAATTCTAAACCAAAAGGTGTCTTTAATTT
The DNA here is from genome assembly GCA_958510855.1 of Rhagonycha lutea. Lineage (NCBI taxonomy): Eukaryota > Metazoa > Arthropoda > Insecta > Coleoptera > Cantharidae > Rhagonycha > Rhagonycha lutea. The sequence continues at coordinate 6,338,168 of OY294038.1, forward strand.
CCGATGATTTGGTTTCGGAGCGATTTTTGATTTACATTTTTGGATAAAAAATAAAGTTTGTTCAAATATTCTGCAACTGCATAAAACTATTGATTACAACCTAGTAAAGCCAGGAAAAATAATGAAAAAATTCTAAACCAAAAGTTGTCTTTAATTTCCGATGATTTGGTTTCGGAGCGATTTTTGATTTTTGATTTTTGTATAAAAAATAAAGTTTGTTCAAATATTCTGTAACTGCATAAAACTATTGCTTACAACCTAGTAAAGCCAGGAAAAATAATGAAAAAATTCTAAACCAAAAGTTGTCTTTAATTTGCGATGATTTGGTTTCGGAGCGATTTTTGATTTTTGATTTTTGGATAAAAAATAAAGTTTGTTCAAATATTCTGTAACTGCATAAAACTATTACTTACAACCGAGTAACGCCAGGAAAAATAATGAAAAAATTGTAAACCAAAAGTTGTCTTTAATTTGCGATGATTTGGTTTCGGAGCGATTTTTGATTTACATTTTTGGATAAAAAATAAAGTTTGTTCAAATATTCTGCAACTGCATAAAACTATTGATTACAACCTAGTAAAGCCAGGAAAAATAATGAAAAAATTCTAAACCAAAAGTTGTCTTTAATTTGCGATGATTTGGTTTCGGAGCGATTTTTGATTTACATTTTTGGATAAAAAATAAAGTTTGTTCAAATATTCTGCAACTGCATAAAACTATTGCTTACAACCTAGTAAAGCCAGGAAAAATAATGAAAAAATTCTAAACCAAAAGTTGTCTTTAATTTCAGATGATTTGGTTTCGGAGCGATTTTTGATTTACATTTTTGGATAAAAAATAAAGTTTGTTCAAATATTCTGCAACTGCATAAAACTATTGCTTACAACCTAGTAAAGCCAGGAAAAATAATGAAAAAATTCTAAACCAAAAGTTGTCTTTAATTTCAGATGATTTGGTTTCGGAGCGATTTTTGATTTACATTTTTGGATAAAAAATAAAGTTTGTTCAAATATTCTGCAACTGCATAAAACTATTGCTTACAACCTAGTAAAGCCAGGAAAAATAATGAAAAAATTCTAAACCAAAAGTTGTCTTTAATTTCAGATGATTTGGTTTCGGAGCGATTTTTGATTTACATTTTTGGATAAAAAATAAAGTTTGTTCAAATATTCTGCAACTGCATAAAACTATTGCTTACAACCTAGTAAAGCCAGGAAAAATAATGAAAAAATTCTAAACCAAAAGTTGTCTTTAATTTCAGATGATTTGGTTTCGGAGCGATTTTTGATTTACATTTTTGGATAAAAAATAAAGTTTGTTCAAATATTCTGCAACTGCATAAAACTATTGATTACATCCTAGTAATACCAGGAAAAATAATGAAAAAATTCTAAACCAAAAGTTGTCTTTAATTTTCGATGATTTGGTTTCGGAGCGATTTTTGATTTACATTTTTGGATAAAAAATAAAGTTTGTTCAAATATTCTGCAACTGCATAAAACTATTGATTATAACCTAGTAAGGCCAGAAAAAATTCTAAACCAAAATCTGTCTTTAATTTCCGATGATTTGGTTTCGGAGCGATTTTTGATTTACATTTTTGGTAAAAAAATAAAGTTTGTTCAAATATTCTGCAACTGCATGAAAATATTGGTTCTAACCAGCGGCGGTGGAGGAGTAGCTCGGCCGTAAGCAAATATACAAAACCGGTATTGGGTATTGTCTATGTATATTAATAACGGTATATGGGCAGGTAGGGTAGGGCCCCATATGATCCCGGGCCCCTAAGCATAGCTTACATTCGTTTACTCATATCACCGCCACTGCCAAGATTGTGTCCTTGTGATCCAATGCAAACAAATTTTCAAATCTTGTGAATAACGACACGTGATTTTAAATTTATTTATTTAACAAAGTCAATTTATCTTGCCCACGTCCTTGGTAATTAGTTTGCACATGATTTACCCCAAAAATTAAAATTACATACATATTCTATACTACTCAAATAAATATCTAAAATTAAAACACCTGTAGCACCCGAATTGGTTAGGTGCTTTTGCTCACTGATCCAACAATGACTTTTTGATTTCTACTTCTTTCGCCCCTACTTAATAAGGTTCATGCACCTCTATTCGTTGTCAAACCTTTACTAAAATTCACGAACTTCTCTATTCACAAGCTTCTTGTGGAACTACCGCTGCTCACACCTTCACCTCGGAAAGACAAAAATAAGCTGCCTTTTTATCACCTGCTTCCTCGAAGGATCAAACGCACCAATAACAAATTTATAACACTCTCTCGACCTCTCGGTTCGAAAAATAAAAATGAGTGATTTGGAGTGGTGCATGGGAGCTAGGGTCCTAATAGGTTCGAGTTTTGCAGCACCCTAGATTCCTTCTTAAACTGTAGGTCTAATAGACATGCAGAGGAGAGACTGAAGAAAAAAGATTAGCTAACAGTTAACAAATGCAATTCTTCAGAAATTTTTATTTTTTAAAATTGATAACACTACATTTTTGTGAATTTTGCTTTTTTTAAATTTGTATTCCTACCGTTGTATATCGAAAAGCGCCACATCCTCATGTCGGACCCTGTATTAACTAAATATTTTTCTAGATTATCTTAGCAACCATCCTGGCATTTCCTGCTGCTCTTCCAGCTCTAGCTCCAGTTTCTAACCTTGAACATTTGCACGCTCTTGGTCATGGCTATGCAGGACAACAAAGTTTCTACCCTAGTCCATGCATACTACGTTGGAGTTTATGGACAGGCGTATTCCTCTTACGCTTCTCCACTGGTTTACCAGTATGTATACTAATTTTAAATTTGCTATTGTAAAATTGTATTAACCCATAAATGGCCTTAAGGAGGGCAGTCACTAGAGGAACTTATCAGCCTAGGTACTGGAGATGGACATGCAGTGTTCTTTGTTGCAGAATCGGTCCAATATAAGTTAAATGTCTAAGATGATTAAAAAATATCATAATACTACTAAGTTTTAAAATCTAAAAGACCTAAACATAATTGAATCTACGTGTAAGTAGTAATAAGTGCGTGCGTCTGATCTGAAGTACAGCTAATTATATATTTCCATCTTGCTTCTTCATTAGCGATCGTAATAACGTGAACACCGAAAACGAAAACTTGACAAGCTAAAATACAAGACGTAAGCTTATCGAACAAAATATTACTTAGCTATATTCTTACATTCAAAAATGTATTTAGCTGCAGGAAGCCAAACCCACCAGCTTTAACTTTTATAGCTTCCTGAGAACGCACCATTCCCAATATTAACGATTTTTTAAAATCGATATCAGTATCGGTTAGATGCCATCCACAATGAAACATACAATTTGAGAGGTCAGCACTCTGAAATAAGGATAAATTTTCTTTTTGAGAATTATACGCTTTTGCCTCACCCAAAATATTAAAATAAGAACAATTTTCTTTTGAAAATATAGGGAATGACCGAGGACAAAAAGCAAATACACTATTTTATTAACTAGCTCAGTGGTTCTTTTGCATATAAACTCTTGTCCATTAATTCGCGACCATGTTTCATGGATCTCAAATAAAAGTGCTTTATTAAAATTTAAGAAATGAAGAGCAACTCTCATTTGGGTTCCATTGTGAGCTTGCGATCCTCAGGCATACTGAACTACGACAATACATAGAACCAACCTGTGTAATATTAATTCTATGGAAACCTCCTATTGGTGCATAATTCATTATATTGGGTCAATATTGAAATTATAATATGTATAGGAAGAACATATTGATTATATTCAATATTGTTTAGCAAAATTTAGTAACTTAACTAAAGAGTAACTACGTGCTGTTATACAGGATTCATACCTTACCTCATACAGCAATTCGCTACCCATGTAACAATAAATAAATATTTCGAATATATGTCCAGTAAAGTAAGTAATACCGGTTAGTCTTTCATTTGGCAGAAAAGTCTAAAACAAAAATTAAAACATATTAGTCAATCAAGACCATATCGAAACATAATACTCACTATGACAAATGTAGATACACAAACCGTAACTGTGCTTGTTAAAAATTGAAGAAGAATGAAATATTGAAATATGTCGTTTACATCTTCACTCACCCTATGGACGAAAAAATAGCAGTCAATTAATTTAAATTAACTGATTTGCAATTAATCAGAGATTTATACCCAGGAAAATATTGCCAGTTTACATTAAGGCCAATGCTTGGCGCGGCACTGACAAACCGACCGATAGCACACAACGTTGGTGCAAACTTTGGACCAATGCCAGCACAGGCTAAGTTTAAACTGTGTTCATTTTAACGATCAGTATACAATGGATAGCCAATTCTGCACTAGTATCGATTTCGAGTCGGCAACTAAACAGTTGCCCAGTGGTACTGCCAATAGTTGGTCAACCGTCCAGCACCGTCGGGTCAATGCTAGTTCAAGCACTGTACCATTGGGAGCCAACGTTGCACCAATGCTGGTCGCAAGCCGTAGGACCTATGCTATCATTTCAACGTTAGGGCAACGGGCTCCTAGTGGCACTGCCAATAGTTGGTCAATTGTCGAGCACGATTGGGCTCCATACTGAGTCAAAGCTGGGCTAACTATAAATATTTTCATGGGTAACTCTCAAGATGACATATTACATCACTTGACATGTGCTCTGAAGTGTCACATGTGCAGCTATAATGATAGTCCCGTCCACATTAATTTTGCAAGTTTGGGCATGCTATACATTCAACATTCAGCTTACTTGATTAATTTTTTATGGTGATTCAAAGCAAATCGCAACATTACTTTTGCATTTTGTGTTTTGTACTTCTGATCGTTTAAAATGGCTGCTTGGATATTTTCTCTCACGTAGGTCTTCAATAGTTTAAATTGGGCCACACAAACTGATAGTATACTAACAACTAACCAATCGCCTGCACAAACCACAATTGGTATGTTCACAGCAAAATAACTTTGAAAGCATAACATCAATTCATAATATGGACTTTTCGACCAAGCATACGGATAAGTCGTCGATAGTGGTAAATATTTGAAAAAAACTGCATTTGCTATGCACTGAAATCCCCAATTAAAGGCTGAGAATGTATAAAAGGAAATGATAAAAATCATTTTGCGGCTTTCAACCAGCAGTTCCTTATTCACACGTTCTCCAACGATATCCGACGGCCAAAATTCGTGATATAAAATATGAAGCAGATTACTCAATTTTTCTCTTTTGGTCATCAGTAAATAATATCTCGAAAGAGCCTAAAAGTGAAGAATATATGGATAATTAATGATGTTCGTGACTGGGAATTGATCGAATGATAATATTAATCCAATAGGAGGAATGATCAAATAAGTTCAAAGGCTGAAATAAAAAGATGCTTGCAATGCTTAATGCAACAATAATAAATGAACACTTTATGGTAACAACCGGTTAACCACCAATTTTTTAAAGTTTTTACTGTGGAAAGCAGAACAATCAAAATAATCATTAATCTAACCTATTATAATTTAGCCTCGAATTTAGCAAATGAAATCAAAATTTTACTAATTGAATTTACCGGTGCCATAAATACAAATATTTTCTTCCAAAATGTTTGTGGAAAAACTAAGAAAACGTATTTTCTTTTGAAGATAGGATCATACATTTAATATTATTTATTTAAAATTCTCAACAATCGATTGAAAAAATTCTAAAAAATTAAATTTAAATCATTTTATAAAAGAAAAAAATTCTACTTCAAATAGGCGTGCTCGGGAGTGAAAATTCACTGGAAAATTTGTGCCTTATACAGAAATCTATAGATATAGCCGGGTTAAGAATTCGACTTTTATCGAATATAAATAATATCTAAAATTAACGTCGCGAAACTGACTTACTACCCCCGATTTAATTATTGGTTAGTTAAATTTAACGCTTGTTAAAAGTTTCCTAAAACAGGACATAACTCGCCAATAACATAAAAATTGGCATATAACCACTTGAAATAATTGTCTACTAACTAATTTTACACTTACCTCAATTTGAACTATGAAAAATGTGAATGCTAAAATTATAAGCGTAATATCAGAATTAGTATGAGCAGCAAAATGTAGATTTCCGCACATAAAATATAAATAGGATGCAACGCTGAACCATTGGAACCAAAGTAACAGTTTACTGTGGTTTTCAGGCCACAAAATAGTAAGCGCCAAAATTACTTTTGTTGGTAAAAATACCCATTTTGCATTGTCTCGCACTACGTGCAAAGGCAGTTTACTGCCATTTACCGAACTCATTTTTATTCTTAATTTGGAAAGATTTAATAAGTTTGGGATATAAATACTTAGAATTTATAGAGAAAAATTTGTTTGTATTGAAAACGAAAATTGATTTAATTGACCGTAATTACACCTTAATTAAAAAATTACTAATTGTATGTTTATAAATTATAATTATTGGTATAGTAGGTAGATACTGTTTTAATTTTTGATTATTTAAGGAAATTGATTTTATTTTCTATTAGAATAATTTATGAGCCATGTGATGCTGAGAGAAAATGCATGCCAGAGGGGATACCCAGACTACCTCTTGCATAGGATTAATCATTCAAATGATTTCCGATTGGCTCACGGCCTCCAAACCTCCTTGGGACCTATTTTAAATTAAAATTAAATTCAAAATATAAACTCAAACTGACAACTTTTGGTTTAGAATTTTTTCATTATTTTTCCTGGCTTTACTAAGTTGTAATCAATAGTTTTATGCAGTTGCAGAATATTTGAACAAACTTTATTTTTTTTCCAAAAATGTAAATCAAAAATCGCTCCGAAATCAAATCATCGAAAATTAAAGACAACTTTTGGTTTAGAATTTTTTCATTATTTTTCCTGGCTTTACTAGGTTGTAATCAATAGTTTTATGCAGTTGCAGAATATTTGAACAAACTTTATTTTTTATCCAAAAATGTAAATAAAAAATCGCTCCGAAACCAAACCATCGGAAATTAAAGACAACTTTTGGTTTAGAATTTTTTCATTATTTTTCCTGGCTTTACTAGGTTGTAATCAATAGTTTTATGCAGTTGCAGAATATTTGAACAAACTTTATTTTTTTTCCAAAAATGTAAATCAAAAATCGCTCCGAAATCAAATCATCGAAAATTAAAGACAACTTTTGGTTTAGAATTTTTTCATTATTTTTCCTGGCTTTACTAGGTTGTAATCAATAGTTTTATGCAGTTGCAGAATATTTGAACAAACTTTATTTTTTATCCAAAAATGTAAATCAAAAATCGCTCCGAAACCAAATCATCGGATATTAAAGACAACTTTTGGTACAGAATTTTTTCATTATTTTTCCTGGCTTTACTAGGTTGTAATCAATAGTTTTATGCAGTTGCAGAATATTTGAACAAACTTTATTTTTTATCCAAAAATGTAAATCAAAAATCGCTCCGAAGCCAAATCATCGGAAATTAAAGACAACTTTTGGTTTAGAATTTTTTCATTATTTTTCCTGGCTTTACTAGGTTGTAATCAATAGTTTTATGCAGTTGCAGAATATTTGAACAAACTTTATTTTTTTTCCAAAAATGTAAATCAAAAATCGCTCCGAAATCAAATCATCGAAAATTAAAGACAACTTTTGGTTTAGAATTTTTTCATTATTTTTCCTGGCTTTACTAGGTTGTAATCAATAGTTTTATGCAGTTGCAGAATATTTGAACAAACTTTATTTTTTATCCAAAAATGTAAATCAAAAATCGCTCCGAAGCCAAATCATCGGAAATTAAAGACAACTTTTGGTTTAGAATTTTTTCATTATTTTTCCTGGCTTTACTAGGTTGTAATCAATAGTTTTATGCAGTTGCAGAATATTTGAACAAACTTTATTTTTTTTCCAAAAATGTAAATCAAAAATCGCTCCGAAATCAAATCATCGAAAATTAAAGACAACTTTTGGTTTAGAATTTTTTCATTATTTTTCCTGGCTTTACTAGGTTGTAATCAATAGTTTTATGCAGTTGCAGAATATTTGAACAAACTTTATTTTTTATCCAAAAATGTAAATCAAAAATCGCTCCGAAACCAAATCATCGGAAATTAAAGACAACTTTTGGTTTAGAATTTTTTCATTATTTTTCCTGGCTTTACTAGATTGTAATCAATAGTTTTATGCAGTTGCAGAATATTTGAACAAACTTTATTTTTTATCCAAAAATGTAAATCAAAAATCGCTCCGAAACCAAATCATCGGATATTAAAGACAACTTTTGGTACAGAATTTTTTCATTATTTTTCCTGGCTTTACTAGGTTGTAATCAATAGTTTTATGCAGTTGCCGAATATTTGAACAAACTTTATTTTTTATCCAAAAATGTAAATCAAAAATCGCTCCGAAACCAAATCATCGGAAATTAAAGACAACTTTTGGTTTAGAATTTTTTCATTATTTTTCCTGGCTTTACTAGGTTGTAATCAATAGTTTTATGCAGTTGCAGAATATTTGAACAAACTTTATTTTTTATCCAAAAATGTAAATCAAAAATCGCTCCGAAACCAAATCATCGGAAATTAAAGACAACTTTTGGTTTAGAATTTTTTCATTATTTTTCCTGGCTTTACTAGGTTGTAGTCAATAGTTTTATGCAGTTGCAGAATATTTGAACAAACTTTATTTTTTATCCAAAAATGTAAATAAAAAATCGCTCCGAAACCAAATCATCGGAAATTAAAGACAACTTTGGGTTTAGAATTTTTTCATTATTTTTCCTGGCTTTACTAGGTTGTAATCAATAGTTTTATGCAGTTGCAGAATATTTGAACAAACTTTATTTTTTATCCAAAAATGTAAATCAAAAATCGCTCCGAAGCCAAATCATCGGAAATTAAAGACAACTTTTGGTTTAGAATTTTTTCATTATTTTTCCTGGCTTTACGAGGTTGTAATCAATAGTTTTATGCAGTTGCAGAATATTTGAACAAACTTTATTTTTTATCCAAAAATGTAAATCAAAAATCGCTCCGAAACCAAATCATCGGATATTAAAGACAACTTTTGGTTTAGAATTTTTTCATTATTTTTCCTGGCTTTACTAGGTTGTAATCAATAGTTTTATGCAGTTGCAGAATATTTGAACAAACTTTATTTTTTTTCCAAAAATGTAAATCAAAAATCGCTCCGAAATCAAATCATCGAAAATTAAAGACAACTTTTAGTTTAGAATTTTTTCATTATTTTTCCTGGCTTTACTAGGTTGTAATCAATAGTTTTATGCAGTTGCAGAATATTTGAACAAACTTTATTTTTTATCCAAAAATGTAAATAAAAAATCGCTCCGAAACCAAATCATCGGAAATTAAAGACAACTTTGGGTTTAGAATTTTTTCATTATTTTTCCTGGCTTTACTAGGTTGTAATCAATAGTTTTATGCAGTTGCCGAATATTTGAACAAACTTTATTTTTTATCCAAAAATGTAAATCAAAAATCGCTCCGAAACCAAATCATCGGATATTAAAGACAACTTTTGGTACAGAATTTTTTCATTATTTTTCCTGGCTTTACTAGGTTGTAATCAATAGTTTTATGCAGTTGCCGAATATTTGAACAAACTTTATTTTTTATCCAAAAATGTAAATCAAAAATCGCTCCGAAACCAAATCATCGGAAATTAAAGACAACTTTTGGTTTAGAATTTTTTCATTATTTTTCCTGGCTTTACTAGGTTGTAATCAATAGTTTTATGCAGTTGCCGAATATTTGAACAAACTTTATTTTTTATCCAAAAATGTAAATCAAAAATCGCTCCGAAACCAAATCATCGGAAATTAAAGACAACTTTTGGTTTAGAATTTTTTCATTATTTTTCCTGGCTTTACTAGGTTGTAATCAATAGTTTTATGCAGTTGCCGAATATTTGAACAAACTTTATTTTTTATCCAAAAATGTAAATCAAAAATCGCTCCGAAACCAAATCATCGGAAATTAAAGACAACTTTTGGTTTAGAATTTTTTCATTATTTTTCCTGGCTTTACTAGGTTGTAATCAATAGTTTTATGCAGTTGCAGAATATTTGAACAAACTTTATTTTTTATCCAAAAATTTAAATCAAAAATCGGTCCGAAACCAAATCATCGGAAATTAAAGACAACTTTTGGTTTAGAATTTTTTCATTATTTTTCCTGGCTTTACTAGGTTGTAATCAATAGTTTTATGCAGTTGCCGAATATTTGAACAAACTTTATTTTTTATCCAAAAATGTAAATCAAAAATCGCTCCGAAACCAAATCATCGGAAATTAAAGACAACTTTTGGTTTAGAATTTTTTCATTATTTTTCCTGGCTTTACTAGGTTGTAATCAATAGTTTTATGCAGTTGCAGAATATTTGAACAAACTTTATTTTTTTTCCAAAAATGTAAATCAAAAATCGCTCCGAAATCAAATCATCGAAAATTAAAGACAACTTTTAGTTTAGAATTTTTTCATTATTTTTCCTGGCTTTACTAGGTTGTAATCAATAGTTTTATGCAGTTGCAGAATATTTGAACAAACTTTATTTTTTATCCAAAAATGTAAATAAAAAATCGCTCCGAAACCAAATCATCGGAAATTAAAGACAACTTTGGGTTTAGAATTTTTTCATTATTTTTCCTGGCTTTACTAGGTTGTAATCAATAGTTTTATGCAGTTGCCGAATATTTGAACAAACTTTATTTTTTATCCAAAAATGTAAATCAAAAATCGCTCCGAAACCAAATCATCGGATATTAAAGACAACTTTTGGTACAGAATTTTTTCATTATTTTTCCTGGCTTTACTAGGTTGTAATCAATAGTTTTATGCAGTTGCAGAATATTTGAACAAACTTTATTTTTTATCCAAAAATGTAAATCAAAAATCGCTCCGAAACCAAATCATCGGAAATTAAAGACAACTTTTGGTTTAGAATTTTTTCATTATTTTTCCTGGCTTTACTAGGTTGTAATCAATAGTTTTATGCAGTTGCAGAATATTTGAACAAACTTTATTTTTTATCCAAAAATGTAAATCAAAAATCGCTCCGAAGCCAAATCATCGGAAATTAAAGACAACTTTTGGTTTAGAATTTTTTCATTATTTTTCCTGGCTTTACGAGGTTGTAATCAATAGTTTTATGCAGTTGCAGAATATTTGAACAAACTTTATTTTTTATCCAAAAATGTAAATCAAAAATCGCTCCGAAACCAAATCATCGGATATTAAAGACAACTTTTGGTTTAGAATTTTTTCATTATTTTTCCTGGCTTTACTAGGTTGTAATCAATAGTTTTATGCAGTTGCAGAATATTTGAACAAACTTTATTTTTTTTCCAAAAATGTAAATCAAAAATCGCTCCGAAATCAAATCATCGAAAATTAAAGACAACTTTTAGTTTAGAATTTTTTCATTATTTTTCCTGGCTTTACTAGGTTGTAATCAATAGTTTTATGCAGTTGCAGAATATTTGAACAAACTTTATTTTTTATCCAAAAATGTAAATAAAAAATCGCTCCGAAACCAAATCATCGGAAATTAAAGACAACTTTGGGTTTAGAATTTTTTCATTATTTTTCCTGGCTTTACTAGGTTGTAATCAATAGTTTTATGCAGTTGCCGAATATTTGAACAAACTTTATTTTTTATCCAAAAATGTAAATCAAAAATCGCTCCGAAACCAAATCATCGGATATTAAAGACAACTTTTGGTACAGAATTTTTTCATTATTTTTCCTGGCTTTACTAGGTTGTAATCAATAGTTTTATGCAGTTGCAGAATATTTGAACAAACTTTATTTTTTATCCAAAAATGTAAATCAAAAATCGCTCCGAAACCAAATCATCGGAAATTAAAGACAACTTTTGGTTTAGAATTTTTTCATTATTTTTCCTGGCTTTACTAGGTTGTAATCAATAGTTTTATGCAGTTGCAGAATATTTGAACAAACTTTATTTTTTATCCAAAAATGTAAATCAAAAATCGCTCCGAAACCAAATCATCGGAAATTAAAGACAACTTTTGGTTTAGAATTTTTTCATTATTTTTCCTGGCTTTACTAGGTTGTAATCAATAGTTTTATGCAGTTGCAGAATATTTGAACAAACTTTATTTTTTATCCAAAAATGTAAATCAAAAATCGCTCCGAAACCAAATCATCGGAAATTAAAGACAACTTTTGGTTTAGAATTTTTTCATTATTTTTCCTGGCTTTACTAGGTTGTAATCAATAGTTTTATGCAGTTGCAGAATATTTGAACAAACTTTATTTTTTTTCCAAAAATGTAAATCAAAAATCGCTCCGAAATCAAATCATCGAAAATTAAAGACAACTTTTGGTTTAGAATTTTTTCATTATTTTTCCTGGCTTTACTAGGTTGTAATCAATAGTTTTATGCAGTTGCAGAATATTTGAACAAACTTTATTTTTTATCCAAAAATGTAAATCAAAAATCGCTCCGAAACCAAATCATCGGAAATTAAAGACAACTTTTGGTTTAGAATTTTTTCATTATTTTTCCTGGCTTTACTAGGTTGTAATCAATAGTTTTATGCAGTTGCAGAATATTTGAACAAACTTTATTTTTTATCCAAAAATGTAAATCAAAAATCGCTCCGAAACCAAATCATCGGAAATTAAAGACAACTTTTGGTTTAGAATTTTTTCATTATTTTTCCTGGCTTTACTAGGTTGTAATCAATAGTTTTATGCAGTTGCAGAATATTTGAACAAACTTTATTTTTTATCCAAAAATGTAAATCAAAAATCGCTCCGAAACCAAATCATCGGATATTAAAGACAACTTTTGGTTTAGAATTTTTTCATTATTTTTCCTGGCTTTACTAGGTTGTAATCAATAGTTTTATGCAGTTGCCGAATATTTGAACAAACTTTATTTTTTATCCAAAAATGTAAATCAAAAATCGCTCCGAAACCAAATCATCGGATATTAAAGACAACTTTTGGTACAGAATTTTTTCATTATTTTTCCTGGCTTTACTAGGTTGTAATCAATAGTTTTATGCAGTTGCAGAATATTTGAACAAACTTTATTTTTTATCCAAAAATGTAAATCAAAAATCGCTCCGAAACCAAATCATCGGATATTAAAGACAACTTTTGGTACAGAATTTTTTCATTATTTTTCCTGGCTTTACTAGGTTGTAATCAATAGTTTTATGCAGTTGCAGAATATTTGAACAAACTTTATTTTTTATCCAAAAATGTAAATCAAAAATCGCTCCGAAACCAAATCATCGGAAATTAAAGACAACTTTTGGTTTAGAATTTTTTCATTATTTTTCCTGGCTTTACTAGGTTGTAATCAATAGTTTTATGCAGTTGCCGAATATTTGAACAAACTTTATTTTTTATCCAAAAATGTAAATCAAAAATCACTCCGAAACCAAATCATCGGAAATTAAAGACAACTTTTGGTTTAGAATTTTTTCATTATTTTTCCTGGCTTTACTAGGTTGTAATCAATAGTTTTATGCAGTTGCCGAATATTTGAACAAACTTTATTTTTTATCCAAAAATGTAAATCAAAAATCGCTCCGAAACCAAATCATCGGAAATTAAAGACAACTTTTGGTTTAGAATTTTTTCATTATTTTTCCTGGCTTTACTAGGTTGTAATCAATAGTTTTATGCAGTTGCCGAATATTTGAACAAACTTTATTTTTTATCCAAAAATGTAAATCAAAAATCGCTCCGAAACCAAATCATCGGAAATTAAAGACAACTTTTGGTTTAGAATTTTTTCATTATTTTTCCTGGCTTTACTAGGTTGTAATCAATAGTTTTATGCAGTTGCAGAATATTTGAACAAACTTTATTTTTTATCCAAAAATTTAAATCAAAAATCGGTCCGAAACCAAATCATCGGAAATTAAAGACAACTTTTGGTTTAGAATTTTTTCATTATTTTTCCTGGCTTTACTAGGTTGTAATCAATAGTTTTATGCAGTTGCCGAATATTTGAACAAACTTTATTTTTTATCCAAAAATGTAAATCAAAAATCGCTCCGAAACCAAATCATCGGAAATTAAAGACAACTTTTGGTTTAGAATTTTTTCATTATTTTTCCTGGCTTTACTAGGTTGTAATCAATAGTTTTATGCAGTTGCAGAATATTTGAACAAACTTTATTTTTTTTCCAAAAATGTAAATCAAAAATCGCTCCGAAATCAAATCATCGAAAATTAAAGACAACTTTTAGTTTAGAATTTTTTCATTATTTTTCCTGGCTTTACTAGGTTGTAATCAATAGTTTTATGCAGTTGCAGAATATTTGAACAAACTTTATTTTTTATCCAAAAATGTAAATAAAAAATCGCTCCGAAACCAAATCATCGGAAATTAAAGACAACTTTGGGTTTAGAATTTTTTCATTATTTTTCCTGGCTTTACTAGGTTGTAATCAATAGTTTTATGCAGTTGCCGAATATTTGAACAAACTTTATTTTTTATCCAAAAATGTAAATCAAAAATCGCTCCGAAACCAAATCATCGGATATTAAAGACAACTTTTGGTACAGAATTTTTTCATTATTTTTCCTGGCTTTACTAGGTTGTAATCAATAGTTTTATGCAGTTGCAGAATATTTGAACAAACTTTATTTTTTATCCAAAAATGTAAATCAAAAATCGCTCCGAAACCAAATCATCGGAAATTAAAGACAACTTTTGGTTTAGAATTTTTTCATTATTTTTCCTGGCTTTACTAGGTTGTAATCAATAGTTTTATGCAGTTGCAGAATATTTGAACAAACTTTATTTTTTATCCAAAAATGTAAATCAAAAATCGCTCCGAAACCAAATCATCGGAAATTAAAGACAACTTTTGGTTTAGAATTTTTTCATTATTTTTCCTGGCTTTACTAGGTTGTAATCAATAGTTTTATGCAGTTGCAGAATATTTGAACAAACTTTATTTTTTATCCAAAAATGTAAATCAAAAATCGCTCCGAAACCAAATCATCGGAAATTAAAGACAACTTTTGGTTTAGAATTTTTTCATTATTTTTCCTGGCTTTACTAGGTTGTAATCAATAGTTTTATGCAGTTGCAGAATATTTGAACAAACTTTATTTTTTTTCCAAAAATGTAAATCAAAAATCGCTCCGAAATCAAATCATCGAAAATTAAAGACAACTTTTGGTTTAGAATTTTTTCATTATTTTTCCTGGCTTTACTAGGTTGTAATCAATAGTTTTATGCAGTTGCAGAATATTTGAACAAACTTTATTTTTTATCCAAAAATGTAAATCAAAAATCGCTCCGAAACCAAATCATCGGAAATTAAAGACAACTTTTGGTTTAGAATTTTTTCATTATTTTTCCTGGCTTTACTAGGTTGTAATCAATAGTTTTATGCAGTTGCAGAATATTTGAACAAACTTTATTTTTTATCCAAAAATGTAAATCAAAAATCGCTCCGAAACCAAATCATCGGAAATTAAAGACAACTTTTGGTTTAGAATTTTTTCATTATTTTTCCTGGCTTTACTAGGTTGTAATCAATAGTTTTATGCAGTTGCAGAATATTTGAACAAACTTTATTTTTTATCCAAAAATGTAAATCAAAAATCGCTCCGAAACCAAATCATCGGATATTAAAGACAACTTTTGGTTTAGAATTTTTTCATTATTTTTCCTGGCTTTACTAGGTTGTAATCAATAGTTTTATGCAGTTGCCGAATATTTGAACAAACTTTATTTTTTATCCAAAAATGTAAATCAAAAATCGCTCCGAAACCAAATCATCGGATATTAAAGACAACTTTTGGTACAGAATTTTTTCATTATTTTTCCTGGCTTTACTAGGTTGTAATCAATAGTTTTATGCAGTTGCAGAATATTTGAACAAACTTTATTTTTTATCCAAAAATGTAAATCAAAAATCGCTCCGAAACCAAATCATCGGATATTAAAGACAACTTTTGGTACAGAATTTTTTCATTATTTTTCCTGGCTTTACTAGGTTGTAATCAATAGTTTTATGCAGTTGCAGAATATTTGAACAAACTTTATTTTTTATCCAAAAATGTAAATCAAAAATCGCTCCGAAACCAAATCATCGGAAATTAAAGACAACTTTTGGTTTAGAATTTTTTCATTATTTTTCCTGGCTTTACTAGGTTGTAATCAATAGTTTTATGCAGTTGCCGAATATTTGAACAAACTTTATTTTTTATCCAAAAATGTAAATCAAAAATCGCTCCGAAACCAAATCATCGGAAATTAAAGACAACTTTTGGTTTAGAATTTTTTCATTATTTTTCCTGGCTTTACTAGGTTGTAATCAATAGTTTTATGCAGTTGCCGAATATTTGAACAAACTTTATTTTTTATCCAAAAATGTAAATCAAAAATCGCTCCGAAACCAAATCATCGGAAATTAAAGACAACTTTTGGTTTAGAATTTTTTCATTATTTTTCCTGGCTTTACTAGGTTGTAATCAATAGTTTTATGCAGTTGCCGAATATTTGAACAAACTTTATTTTTTATCCAAAAATGTAAATCAAAAATCGCTCCGAAACCAAATCATCGGAAATTAAAGACAACTTTTGGTTTAGAATTTTTTCATTATTTTTCCTGGCTTTACTAGGTTGTAATCAATAGTTTTATGCAGTTGCAGAATATTTGAACAAACTTTATTTTTTATCCAAAAATTTAAATCAAAAATCGGTCCGAAACCAAATCATCGGAAATTAAAGACAACTTTTGGTTTAGAATTTTTTCATTATTTTTCCTGGCTTTACTAGGTTGTAATCAATAGTTTTATGCAGTTGCAGAATATTTGAACAAACTTTATTTTTTTTCCAAAAATGTAAATCAAAAATCGCTCCGAAATCAAATCATCGAAAATTAAAGACAACTTTTGGTTTAGAATTTTTTCATTCTTTTTCCTGGCTTTACTAGGTTGTAATCAATAGTTTTATGCAGTTGCCGAATATTTGAACAAACTTTATTTTTTATCCAAAAATGTAAATCAAAAATTGCTCCGAAACCAAATCATCGGAAATTAAAGACAACTTTTGGTTTAGAATTTTTTCATTATTTTTCCTGGCTTTACTAGGTTGTAATCAATAGTTTTATGCAGTTGCAGAATATTTGAACAAACTTTATTTTTTATCCAAAAATGTAAATCAAAAATCGCTCCGAAACCAAATCATCGGAAATTAAAGACAACTTTTGGTTTAGAATTTTTTCATTATTTTTCCTGGCTTTACTAGGTTGTAATCAATAGTTTTATGCAGTTGCAGAATATTTGAACAAACTTTATTTTTTATCCAAAAATTTAAATCAAAAATCGGTCCGAAACCAAATCATCGGAAATTAAAGACAACTTTTGGTTTAGAATTTTTTCATTATTTTTCCTGGATTTACTAGGTTGTAATCAATAGTTTTATGCAGTTGCAGAATATTTGAACAAACTTTATTTTATCCAAAAATTTAAATCAAAAATCGCTCCTAAAACTAATCTTCGGAAATTAAAGACAACTTTTGGTTTAGAATTTTCAAATTATTTTTCCTTGCTTTACTAGGTTAGAAGTAGAAAACTTTCGAACTTTTGTTTTTTAGATGCCCGTTATGTATATTTGCTTACGGTCCCTAGCTACTCTTGCACCGCCGCTGGCCTAAATGCGTGAGAGTTTATCTTTCTTTTCATAACAACCATGATTCAGAATATCATAGTGAAGCCAAAGGGCATGACAGCTCCCCTCAAGATCCTCCGCAAAACGAATCAACAGAAGAGCTCATGTACGGTGTCCTCCTTACATTTAAATGAAGTCACACATTTGCCATGGCCTTTTCCTGGACCAAGTCTTATCCCACCAGGGTCATCGCTTCAACAACACTTTTTCCTGGCCGAACTTGTGCGACTTTTCTCAGATGAAACACTTGATGAAACATCATGTCCATTGAAGCTTCAGTGCAAACTCAGCAGAAGAAGGAGTTCTCTAGTTTCAATTCACCGTTTATCTTATTTCTTCTTCTTCTTCATCAGCCTTTTTTCGCCCACTGCTGGACATAAGCCTCTCCATATTTTGGAGGATCTGGCCATAACTCACCACGCTGGCGCTGGCCAGACGGGTTGGTGAGTAGTCCGCAGATCGATTTTTGACTATAGTTGTTTTACATCCGATAGCAGCTTGCTAGGCTAGCATTCAGATGTGCCTGTAGCCCTGTTTTTTTGTTAACGGTAGCAATTCATCAACTCAGGGGGACCGCCGGCTTAACGTGCCCTCCGAAGCACGGAGACTTGGTCATAAGACAGTTTGACTCTCCCCGGGTTTGAACCCGGTACCCCGCGTTCGCATCCAACTGCGTTAGCTGCAAGGCAATGACGTTATCTTATTTATTCAGGACAATTTCACAAACATTAAAAATTTGAATCTTTAAAGAAAATTTAATTTCGTACAATTAGTTTAAATTAGTCGTTTTATAATGTAAATGAGGGTGTAATAATAGGTAATTATAGCTGCTTTCACATTTTACATCGACATGTAATGTATAACTATTATACAAAATTGCACTTATATCACGAACTTATTCAGATTAAGAATGAAAATGTGGAGCTTGGACGGTGGCAAAAAGTTACCTTTACATGTAGTACGAGATAACGCAAAATGGGTATTTTTACCAACAAAAATCGTTATGTCGTTCAGTAGTTGTTGGCCTGAAAATGACACTAAACTATCATTTTGGTTACAATGTTTCTATATTTCCGTATACTGCTTTTTCCTATACGGAAACATACATTTTGCTACTCACGCTAATTCGGATATAGCGCAAATAGTACTACCAATGACATGTTTCATCGTTACGATTGCGGTAAGTGTAAATTTTGATGTTTAACTGATGTTTAAATAAGGTAGAATTTTGTAAGAACCAAACAAATGAAAGTATGTCAGAAGATATTATGTCATAGTGTTATAAAGTTTATATCTACATATATTGTCATATTTCAAAATCAACTCTTAATTTCCACACCACAAATTATACCACAAAACTGATTTCTTTAATATAACCTTGTTTCAGGGTATTGCAAGATATCATATGGTGATGACCAAAAAAGAAAAATTGAATAATCTACTGAATATAATATATCATGAATTTTGGTCTTCGGATGTTGTTGGAGCACGTATCAATAACGAGCTCTTAATCAGCAGTCGTCGAATAATTTTTGTAGCCCATTTTTCTTTGTTTGCAGGCTTTGTTTGTGGTATGCAGTACGTAACAAATGCATTATTGTTTAAATATTTATCATTTATGACAACCTATCCATATGATTGGTGGGTAAGCCCATATTACGAATTGATGTTGTGTTTCCAAAGTTTCTTTAATATAAATCTTCCGGTTGTTGTTTGTGGATGCGACTTCATGATTCTTAGTACGCTATCAGTTTGCGTTGCTCAATTTAAACTACTGAAAACTTACGTAAGAGAAGATGTTCAAAAAGCAATTTTAGACGATTATAAGTTCAAAACTCAAAACGCAAAAAAAATGATGCAGTTTGCATTAAAGCATCATGAAAAATTAATAAAGTAAGTTTATTATACAAACAATTGAAATCGACGTGACTCGTATCCTGGAGTCCGCTGCATTGCAGCTGCCACCAGGTTTTATTTTACTTTTCTTAGACCAAACAGCGAAAAAATAAGAATGATTAAATCAATTATTCGTTAAGTTGGCATCATGGGTGCAGCGGGAAACAGAATATTAGTAATCATTCAAAATTGATTTTATTCCGATTCCA
Source organism: Rhagonycha lutea (assembly GCA_958510855.1). Classification (NCBI taxonomy): domain Eukaryota; kingdom Metazoa; phylum Arthropoda; class Insecta; order Coleoptera; family Cantharidae; genus Rhagonycha; species Rhagonycha lutea. The sequence continues at coordinate 6,357,942 of OY294038.1, forward strand.
ATAGCCAACATTTTTTCCCAATTTTTGACTTAGGTTCTTTTTTGATTATACAGGGTGTCTCACGATATAAACGACATATTCAAATATTACATTTTGTTCCAATTCTTAACCACAGTGGTCTCAGTTTGTTTATCTGCATTTGTCATAGTGAGTATTTTCCAGGAAAATTTTGCAAAAGACACTTGGTTTATTTATCATTTTAGACTTTTTTGCCACAAGAGAGACTAAGCGGAGTTACTTTTTTCTTATCACATATAGGCGAAATATTTATTTATTGTTTCATGGGTAGCGAATTGCTTTTTGAGGTAAGGAAGCCTTTAACATTAGAAACATCCTGTACTAAAATTTCAGAGTGCTGATCTTTCCGACCATTTCTTTCATTGTGGATGGCATCTAACTGATACTGATAAAGATTTTCAAAAATCTTTAATAATGGGGATAATGCGCTCTCAGAAACCTATAAGGGTAATGGCTGGGGGATTTGGATATCTGCAGCTAACTACTTTTTTGAGTGTAATGGCTCCCGTATAGTTTATATTTTGATTAATGTATTTATGGGTTTTGTTTCAGCTGATCAAGTTTTCGTTTTCTGTGTATACACTACTGCAATCGTTAGTGGAGAAACAAGGCGGAACAGTTTAAGGATTGAATCAATGCCCGCTTTGCTATCACCGCTAGCACTTTTCATTTGCTGGAAGATAAAATAGTTGCAAATTTACGTTTAAATTTAACCTATATATTAAAGTAGTCTTTAGGTTCAGCTTTCACATATTTCTTTAACAAAATAAATAAATTATTAGCACATATGGCCTGTAATATTGCATTTAAAATTCAAATTTACTGCAAAACTATTTCTGAGGATGTGGCATGACACACCAAAAAGTTTGGAGTCTCAAAATTTTTATAGTAAAGTTTTTTCAAAATTGAAACTTTCATTAAGACCCCATCCGCAGAGTTATAGAAAATGTTACGACAATACCTTCTAGTATAGGTGCATAACTTAATAAAACTCCAAAATTGTACATTGTGTAGTTTTTTATCTGCAAAATAGTATTTATATCGAGACCATATTAATTCTTTTAAGAATGATTAAAAATCAAGATGTAAGAGGTTGGATTGCAGCTGGAAGCCCAAGTGCATGCGAACCTATCTCACCCACCGTAACAATATCCAGAATCAAGAAACCAGGAATCCTGGAGTAAGGTATATCCCCCATAAAATTAGTATTTTCATGTAGTACCAGAATATTTGAATAAATTTTAATTTTTATCCAAAAATTTAAATAAAAAATTAGCCTGAAATCAAAATTACCTGAAATCGAAGGTAATTTAGGGCTTAGAATTTTTTCATTATTTTTCCGGTTTTTGTTGTGATAAAATTAGTATTTTCATTTAGTACCAGAATATTTGAACAAACTTTAATTTTGATCCAAAAATTTAAATAAAAAATTGAACTGAAATCAAAATCATCTGAAATCGAAGGTAATTTAGGGCTTAAAATTTTTTCATTATATTTCCGGTTTTTGTTGTGATAAAATTAGTATTTGCAAGTAGTACCAGAATATTTGAACAAACTTTAATTTTTATCAAAAAATTTAAATAAAAAATTGGACTGAAATCGAAATCACCTGAAATCGAAGGTAATTTAGGGCTTAGAATTTTTTCTTTATTTTTCCTGTTTTTGTTGTGATAAAATTAGTATTTTCATGTAGTACCAGAATATTTGAACAAACTTTAATTTTTATCAAAAAATTTAAATAAAAAATTGGACTGAAACCAAAATCACCTGAAATCTAAGGTAATTTAGGGCTTAGAATTTTTTCATTATTTTTCCGGTTTTTGTTGTGATAAAATTATTATTTTCATGTAGTACCAGAATATTTGAACAAACTTTAATTTTTATCAAAAAATTTAAATAAAAAATTGGACTGAAACCAAAATCACCTGAAATCGAAGGTAATTTAGGGCTTAGAATTTTTTCATTATTTTTCCGGTTTTTGTTGTGATAAAATTAGTATTTTCATGTAGTACCAGAATATTTGAACAAACTTTAATTTTTATCAAAAAATTTAAATAAAAAATTGGACTGAAACCAAAATCACCTGAAATCGAAGGTAATTTAGGGCTTAGAATTTTTTCATTATTTTTCCGGTTTTTGTTGTGATAAAATTAGTATTTTCATGTAGTACCAGAATATTTGAACAAACTTTAATTTTTATCAAACAATTTAAATAAAAATTGGACTGAAACCAAAATCACCTGAAATCGAAGGTAATTTAGGGCTTAGAATTTTTTCATTATTTTTCCGGTTTTTGTTGTGATAAAATTAGTATTTTCATGTAGTACCAGAATATTTGAACAAACTTTAATTTTTATCAAAAAATTTAAATAAAAAATTGGACTGAAACCAAAATCACCTGAAATCGAAGGTAATTTAGGGCTTAGAATTTTTTCATTATTTTTCCGGTTTTTGTTGTGATAAAATTAGTATTTTCATGTAGTACCAGAATATTTGAACAAACTTTAATTTTTATCCAAAAATTTAAATAAAAAATTGGACTGAAACCAAAATCACCTGAAATCGAAGGTAATTTAGGGCTTAGAATTTTTTCATTGTTTTTCCGGTTTTTGTTGTGATAAAATTAGTATTTTCATGTAGTACCAGAATATTTGAACAAACTTTAATTTTTATCAAAAAATTTAAATAAAAAATTGGACTGAAATCAAAATCACCTGAAATCGAAGGTAATTTAGGGCTTAGAATTTTTTCATTATTTTTCCAGTTTTTGTTGTGATAAAATTAGTAGTTTCATGTAGTACCAGAATATTTGAACAAACTTTAATTTTTATCAAAAAAATTAAATAAAAAATTGGACTGAAATCAAAATCACCCGAAATCGAAGGTAATTTAGGGCTAAGAATTTTTTCATTATTTTTCCAGTTCTTGTTGTGATAAAATTAGTATTTTCGAGTAGTACCAGAATATTTGAACAAACTTTAATATTTATCAAAATATTTAAATAAAAAATTGGACTGAAATCAAAATCACCTGAAATCGAAGGTAATTTAGGGCTTAGAATTTTTTCATTATTTTTCTGGTTTTTGCTGTGATAAAATTAGTATTTTCATGTAGTACCAGAATATTTGAACAAACTTTAATTTTTATCAAAAAATTTAAATAAAAAATTGGACTGAAACCAAAATCACCTGAAATCGAAGGTAATTTTGGGCTTAGAATTTTTTCATTATTTTTCCGGTTTTTGTTGTTATAAAATAAAATTTTCATGTAGTGCCAGAATATTTGAACAAACTTTATTTCGTAAGATGTTTTTCAATCCTTTTAATATTTATATAAAAATTTGAAAGTTTTAAAACCACAGAAGCTAAAAGGCTGGCTTTTTCCATCTCACAAGTGGTGGTGCTTATTCAAAGTTTTGGGGTGGGGTATGTACTTAGTGTCCCAAAATCTCCTCCTAACTGTACCTATGCCGGCCGTCGGAATACAAAATTAAAAAACTATACATTTATTTTGCACCACGCAAGGGGGAAAATTTTATGGAGTTAGTGCCATACTTCACTGACTAAAACCTACCCCCCCCCCCCAATAACTAAACGAACGAAAGCGCCGTTACACTTTACGCGTACGGCTAAGGGTGTTTTTCTCTTTTGGAAGTAATTTGCTTCATCACTGCTCTTTCCAATTTATTCAAAAATAATAAATGAGAGGAACATTCAAGTTTGAAACAACATTTTTTGTTTTTTATTTGTTTGTTGGAGAATTTGAAGCAAATATCATTAACATTTTTTAAAATATTATTACATCACATTTATGTACTATAAATACAGGAAAATAGGAACATAAAATAAGAACGGATATAAATTGATAAGTAAACTTTTCTCAAAATTAAATTTATTCAACTGGATCCAATTTTTTGAAAATTGTGTTTATTTATTGCAATTTATTTGATAATAATTATAAATGAGCGATTTAGGGTGGTTCATGGGAGAGCTTAGGGCGGTATTAGGGTCCTTATTCTATTATAGTGTGCGCCCCAAATTCCTTGTTAAACTGTAGGTCATATAGACATGCAGAAGAGAGACGAAAGAAATAAGTTTAGCTTTTTTGTTTAGTTTATAAGTTTTGCGTATACCTGGGGGGTATTCCATACCCCCCACACCCCCCGGTTTGACGCCCATTTCAAGGGAATAAATTTGTTTTGTGTGCAATTAGTGTGCAATCTATGGTCTGGGGAGGTATGGACAAAGGCGTAAATAACGGGGGGGGGGAACAGAGGGAGGAATGGTCCCCTGAAACTGTATTATTTTGGGACCAAATTTTGTTTCTAAATCGCACACCTCTTAATCGAGAGGCCCGTCAAAGCTCCCAGGTCTAAAATTTGAAGTTACGCTACTGTGGAAAGCCTGCACCTTTTCTCTTTTCCATAGAGCAATCTAAACTAAATTTATTTTGTGTTCTTAGTATATTTATAAATTCTAATGCTCGTGAATATGAAAAATTATAATAATTGTTTTAAAAGTTACTAAAGTTTAAATGTAATCATTAGTTCTCATGTACATAATTTAACGAAAGATTATAATAATTGTTTTACTATTATGATAACTAAACCTTAGTAAATACAAAGTTTAAATCTAATTATTATAGTTATCAATTTTATCATGGATATAATTACATAATATCAATTTTTGTTTTGAATACAAACCAATAATTGGAAATACTACTTGCTAAATTTCTCAAGAACAAGTATGAGTTTGGTCAATGGCAGCAAGCTTCCTTTGCACGTAGTGCAGGATAATGCAAAATGGGTATTTTTACCAACAAAAATAATCATGGCGCTTACCATTTCTTGGCCTGAAAATCACAGCAAGCTGTTATATTGGTTGCAATGTTTCTGCGTTTTGTCTTATTGTTATTTTCTGTACGGAACCATATATTCTGCTACTCACTCTAATTCAGATATTACGCTTATAATTTTAACATTAACATTTCTCGTGATTATAATTGAGGTAAGTGCAAAATTAGTCTATAGTCAACTGCCTCAAGCAGGTGGATCTGTAATATGTAATGGATAATGTCATTCTCAAATATTTTTACCAACGGCAACGTGAAGATTTGATTGATCCATCGAGAAAGTCATACGAACTAGGGATGCCCAAACATCCATTAGAAAATGAAGCCATGAGAAACAAGTGAGAAACATTAACAGGGTGTCATAAAGCCTACATTGTATTCAAAACGTGATTCTGATGGGAAGTACTGATCCAGTCAAGCTCCCACATAATACTTAACAATTTGAACGACAATTTGAATTTAAAAGAACTTCTTATTATATTGCCTAATCTATGTATTTCTTTCTATTGGAGAATCTACTTTCAGGCTCTCTCAAGATACCACATGATGATGACCAAAAAAGCAAAATTGAAGAATCTCCTTCACATTTTATATCACGAATTTTGGCCATCGGACATTGTTGGAGAACGTGTCAATAAGGAGCTGCTGGTTAACAGCCGCAGAATAATTTTTATCACTTCTTTTTATACTTTATTAGCCTTCATTTGTGGCTTGCAGTTCATAATAAACGCAGTTTTTTTTAAATATTTACCATTAACGACAACCTATCCATATGATTGGTGGAAAAGCCCATATTATGAATTGATGTTATGCTTTGAAAGTTATTTTGCTGTGAACATACCAATGGTGGTTTGTGCAGGCGATTGGTTAATTGTTAGTATTCTATCAGTTTGTGTGGCTCAATTTAAACTACTGAAGATCTACGTGAGAGAAGATATCGAAGAAGCCATTTTAAATGATCAGCAGTTCAAAACACAAAATTCAAAGAAAATGTTACGATTTGCTTTGAACCACCATAAAAAGTTAATCAAGTAAGTTGAAGTTTGATGGCGTTGAGAGCACATGTCACTTGTGCTGCCCTGCGTTCGGTTAGAAGCTACTTTTGCTACCAAACACTTCTTTTGCTTTCGGGAAGAAGCTTCCACTCGCTTCCAAACGCTTTTGCTCCCCACCTAAATTTTTGTAGCGACTGAAAGGGGTGGAGCGGAGCCAAAACATTTGGAAACGAGTGGAAGCATCTTCCCGAAAGCAAAAGAAATTTTTGGGAGCGGAAGTAGCTTCTGTCCAAACGCGGGGATTGAGAGTTAAATGTCACTGAATAATCGCAAAATTTTGCAATGTTGGTACGGGTTTACATTAGTTAGTTTAAATTAATTGAATGTATTTATGTCGTTGTAAATATTTAGGGTGTGTGAAGATGTAAACGATATATTTCAATATTACATTCTGCTTCAATTTTTAACAAGCGCGGTTACAGTTTGTATATCTACATTTGTCGTAGTGAGTATGTTTCTATATGGTCATGATTGTATAATATGTTTTGATTTTTGATTTAGACCTTTTTGCCAAAAGAAAGACTTAGCGGTGTTACTTACTTCTTTGGGCATTTATTCGAAATATTTATTTATTGTTACATGGGTAGCGAATTGCTTCATGAGGTAAGGTATATAATCTTAAGCGGCGTTCACAATGAAATAGGGTCTTGCCTTGCTTCGGTATAAAGCTAGCAAGAGCCAATCAAAATGAACAATTTTTAATCATAGAAAAGGATAGAAGAAAGCAAGGCTAGACCCCACTTCATTGTGAACGCCGCTTTACACATAAAATTAAAACTATTTAAAGTTAATAAGGTTGTCCCAATATAGATAATCAATATTGCACTATTGATGATATGATTGATGAATTGATTTAGCGTTGAATAATTTTTGTTATCCTTTTTAGAGTGCTGATCTATCGGATCACATTTTTCATTGCGGATGGCATCTAGCCGATACTGATATCGATTTTCAAAGATCGCTAATGTTGGGAATGATGCGATCTCAGCATGCTATAAAAATAAAAGCTGGTGGTTTTGGTTTCCTACAGCTAAGTACATTTTTAAATGTAATAATATAGGTAAGTCATATTTAGATCAATAAATTTATGTCTATGTTTCAGCTTCTCATGTTTTCGTTTTCGGTGTTCACGTTATTACAATCGATAATGATGATGCAAGAAAGAAATATTTAAAAAACGCTTGGCATATATTAGAACTAACTTTTACAACATACACCGTTATTAATATAAATAGTAAATACCCAATAGCAATACTTTAATTATTATAGAACGTACAAAAATAAAAGATTTTGTATGATTGTAAAACCTTACGAACTTTTTTTTAGGGACCCGTTTTGTATATTTGCTTACGGCCGAGCTACTCCTGCACCGCCGCTGGTTAGAACCAATATTTTCATGCAGTTGCAGAATATTTGAACAAACTTTATTTTTTATCCAAAAATGTAAATCAAAAATCGCTCCGAAACAAAAATCATCGGAAATTAAAGACAGCTTTTGGTTTAGAATTTTTTCATTATTTTTCCTGGCTTTACTATGTTGTAATCAATAGTTTTATGCAGTTGTAGAATATTTGAACAAACTTTATCTTTTATCAAAAAATAAATCAAAAATCTCTCCGAAACCAAATCATCGGAAATTAAAGACAACTTTTGGTTTAGAATTTTTTCATTATTTTTCCTGGCTTTACTATGTTGTAATCAATAGTTTTATGGAGTTGTAGAATATTTGAACAAACTTTATCTTTTATCAAAAAATAAATAAAAAATCTCTCCGAAACCAAATCATCGGAAATTAAAGACAACTTTAGGTTTAGAATTTTTTCATTATTTTTCCTGGCTTTACTATGTTGTAATCAATAGTTTTATGCAGTTGTAGAATATTTGAACAAACTTTATTTTTTATCCAAAAATGTAAATCAAAAATCGCTCCGAAACCAAAATCATCGGAAATTAAAGACAACTTTTGGTTTAGAATTTTTTCATTATTTTTCCTGGCTTTACTAGGTTGTAATCAATAGTTTTATGCAGTTGCAGAATATTTGAACAAACTTTATTTTTTATCCAAAAATGTAAATCAAAAATCGCTCCGAAACCAAAATGATCGGAAATTAAAGACAAATTTTGGTTTAGAATTTTTTCATTATTTTTCCTGGCTTTACTAGGTTGTAATCAATAGTTTTCTGCAGTTGCAGAATATTTGAACAAACTTTATTTTTATCCAAAAATGTAAATCAAAAATCGCTCCGAAAGCAAAAGCATCGGAAATTAAAGACAACTTTTGGTTTAGAATTTTTTCATTATTTTTCCTGGCTTTACTAGGTTGTAATCAATAGTTTTATGCAGTTGCAGAATATTTGAATAAACTTTATTTTTTATCCAAAAATGTAAATCAAAAATCGCTCCGAAACCAAAATGATCGGAAATTAAAGACAAATTTTGGTTTAGAATTTTTTCATTATTTTTCCTGGCTTTACTAGGTTGTAATCAATAGTTTTCTGCAGTTGCAGAATATTTGAACAAACTTTATTTTTATCCAAAAATGTAAATCAAAAATCGCTCCGAAAGCAAAAGCATCGGAAATTAAAGACAACTTTTGGTTTAGAATTTTTTCATTATTTTTCCTGGCTTTACTAGGTTGTTATCAATAGTTATATGCAGTTGCAGAATATTTGAACAAACTTTATTTTTTATCCAAAAATGTAAATCAAAAATCGCTCCGAAACCAAAATCATCGTAAATTAAAGACAACTTTTGGTTTAGAATTTTTTCATTATTTTTCCTGGCTTTAATAGGTTGTAATCAATAGTTTTATGCAGTTGCAGAATATTTGAACAAACTTTATTTTTTATCCCAAAATGTAAATCAAAAATCGCTCCGAAACCAAAATCATCGGAAATTAAAGACAACTTTTGGTTTAGATTTTTTTCATTATTTTTCCAGGCTTTACTAGGTATCAATAGTTTTATGCAGTTGCAGAATATTTGAACAAACTTTATTTTTTATCCAAAAATGTAAATCAAAAATCGCTCCGAAACCAAAATCATCGGAAATTAAAGACAACTTTTGGTTTAGAATTTTTTCATTATTTTTCCTGGCTTTACTAGGTTGTAATCAATAGTTTTATGCAGTTGCAGAATATTTGAACAAACTTTATTTTTTATCCAAAAATGTTAATCAAAAATCGCTCCGAAACCAAAATGATCGGAAATTAAAGACAACTTTTGGTTTAGAATTTTTTCATTATTTTTCCTGGCTTTACTAGGTTGTAATCAATAGTTTTATGCAGTTGCAGAATATTTGAACAAACTTTATTTTTTATCCAAAAATGTAAATCAAAAATCGCTCCGAAACCAAAATGATCGGAAATTAAAGACAACTTTTGGTTTAGAATTTTTTCATTATTTTTCCTGGCTTTACTAGGTTGTAATCAATAGTTTTATGCAGTTACAGAATATTTGAACAAACTTTATTTTTTATCCAAAAATGTAAATCAAAAATCGCTCCGAAACCAAAATGATCGGAAATTAAAGACAACTTTTGGTTTAGAATTTTTTCATTATTTTTCCTGGCTTTACTAGGTTGTTATCAATAGTTTTATGCAGTTGCAGAATATTTGAACAAACTTTATTTTTTATCCAAAAATGTAAATCAAAAATCGCTCCGAAACCAAAATCATCGGAAATTAAAGACAACTTTTGGTTTAGAATTTTTTCATTATTTTTACTGGCTTTACTAGGTTGTAATCAATAGTTTTATGCAGTTGCAGAATATTTGAACAAACTTTATTTTTTATCCAAAAAATGTAAATCAAAAATCGCTCCGAAACCAAATCATTGGAAATTAAAGACAACTGTTAGTTTAGAATTTTTTCATTATTTTTCCTGGCTTTACTAGGTTGTTATCAATAGTTTTATGCAGTTGCAGAATATTTGAACAAACTTTATTTTTTATCCAAAAATGTAAATCAAAAATCGCTCCGAAACCAAAATCATCGGAAATTAAAGACAACTTTTGGTTTAGAATTTTTTCATTATTTTTACTGGCTTTACTAGGTTGTAATCAATAGTTTTATGCAGTTGCAGAATATTTGAACAAACTTTATTTTTTATCCAAAAAATGTAAATCAAAAATCGCTCCGAAACCAAATCATCGGAAATTAAAGACAACTGTTGGTTTAGAATTTTTTCATTATTTTTCCTGGCTTTACTAGGTTGTTATCAATAGTTTTATGCAGTTGCAGAATATTTGAACAAACTTTATTTTTTATCCAAAAATGTAAATCAAAAATCGCTCCGAAACCAAAATCATCGGAAATTAAAGACAACTTTTGGTTTAGAATTTTTTCATTATTCTTCCTGGCTTTACTAGGTTGTATTCAATAGTTTTGTGCAGTTGCAGAATATTTGAACAAAATTTATTTTTTATTCAAAAATTTAAATCAAAAATCGCTCCGAAACCAAATCATCGGAAATTAAAGACAACTTTTGATTTAGCATTTTTTCATTATTTTTCCTGGTTTTACTAGGTTGTAATCAATAGTTTTATGATTTGAAAGCTTAGTATAATATGACATTATCAAATTAGACATTGAACTTATATCGAGCCGGTCCTGTACCATAAAGCACTGCATTTTATTTCTACAGCGTTTAAAATGAGCTCGTAAACGTTGTTGGTTTCTGAACCGGTTTTACGCATTGTGCTCACGTGGTTATAAGCAAGGTCGATACTCGCTGGTAACTAACCGGCTTGCTGTTCATTGTTTGCTAGCAGGTACCCGCTCGTTGTTTTCAATCGTTAATAAATAAATTTAATATTTGATTTTGAAACTTTATAATTATATAATATGTACATATTATAGATTAAATCTTAAATTATCATTATTTTATTAAAATCCAGTAGTAAGTGTATAAAATGAGTGAGGAACTTTCCAGTGAAAAACGTGTAGCAAGTATGGTGAATATTGAAGCTTTAATTGCAGAAGTTTACAAAAGAACTTCAATATGGGACAAACGAGAAAAGTCACATAGTAATAGAAATATGTTAGACAAATGCTGGAAGGAAATCGGCAAAAAAATGGATGTAGATGGTAAGTAACAAGTAATAAATAATTTTTTCTTTTATTTAAAATATTAGTTTACTTCCACAAAATCACAATTTATTCATAAAAAAATAAATGTAAAGATTTTGAATACAATTTCACAATTTATAGTACAATTTGTCAAAAAAAAAAAAAAATACAGAAAGATAATTTTCCACCCTCTTGAAAGGACAAATATGATTATTGTTCGAATATTATAGTTTGCTTATAAATTTTATGCATTTTATAAATTGCAGTTTTTTGCAAATTGCAAATCTTATAAAACTCATCTGTAATGGCGGCTTTAAAATTGTCTTTTGTTTTTTCTTCCCCTAATTCTTCCCACACTGTAAATACTTCCTACAGTAGATGCTCCAAGACAGAAAGAAAATGAAAGTGATCCAGTTGCCAAATATCCGAATAACAATTTTTTTTTTATTACTACTTCAAATTTATTTGGCCATTTTAATTTATTTGTGAATGAAAGTATCAAATTATTGTATTATAATATATTTTTTACAGGAAACTTATTGAGGAAGAAGTGGAAGTATTTACGCGACCAATACTCGGTAGAATTAGGTAAAATTTCGGCTGTAAGATCAGGAGACGCAGCAACCGTAGTCCGCACTTCGAAATGGCCGTATTTTTATTCACTGTCATTTCTTAAGGATACGGTGAAAGCAAGGAAATCTAAGGGAAATTGTTCCATGAAGTTGACAGACGAACAGATGGCATCTGTTGAAACGGAAGACGCTGGTCCATCTGATGAGTGGCAACCACCTCTGTTTGAATATGTTGACTTGACAGCTGACCAAGAAGTTGTCCAGCAACCAGTCAATGAAGATCAAATCATAGAAGATCAAAGAAGAGGTCAGAAAAGAAAGATTTCCCAAATCGAGGCCTACGAAATGGAAAATATCGAGAAAGAAAACTTAGAATTTGTAAGAGAAAAAACGGAAAAAACAAATTTGGAAGATGAGGATCTCTTCTTTTTTAAAAGTTTGCTTTCCCATGTGAGAAGAATACCACCTTCATCCAAGTTAGCGTTTCGAGGACGGATTCAAGAAGTAGTCGATGAATTCGCTTATCGTAAACGTCCAATTTCTACTTCTCCACATTCCTGTGCCAGTTCTACCCTTTCCCTAAGTTTCCCTACTTTACCTGATATTCGTCCAATTTCCTCACCTGTTCCAAACGCCCCTCATTCTCAGGATAATTTTTAATAATGTTAATAATATTCAGAATAAAAAGGACGAAGATATTGTTTTTGTTTTTAACAATCCTTCTATTTTGTTGATATATTGATAAATTAATAACCATCCCCTAGTCGTTGAGTTTGTGTATATTTTATATTACAGGTCTTGTTATTCCCTAAGAGTGAGAACAACCCCCCAAGCTATGAAATATTAAATGGTACAAAGCGTGAGCCGGTAACTACCCCTCAAGGGTGATTAGGAATTGATTGCGATAGTATCATTTTTACAATGTACATAATTAATTAATATCCATTTTTAGTTCAAATACAAACAAATAACTAGAAAATTATATTTATATCCTAGATTTGCTAAATTTCTCAAGAGTAAATAACATGAGTCTGGTTAATGGTGACAACCTGCCTTTGCACGTAGTACAAGACAATGCAAAATGGGTATTTTTACCAACAAAAGTAATCTTGGCGGTTACCATTTCTTGGCCGGAAAATCACAGCCAACTGCTATTTTGTTTGCAATGGTTCTGCGTTTTGTCCTATTGCTATTTTATGTACGGAAATATATATTTTGCAACTCATGTTAATTCTGATATTACGCTTATAATTTTAGCATTAACAATTTTCGTAATTATAGTTGAGGTAAGTGTAGAGTTTAAGAAGTACTGAATTTTTTTTACCAAGATGAAGTGGTTCAAGGAACAAATGTTCTGCTGATCCTCATCCTTCACCATAAATTATGTCCTTTTCTATTGCAAAATCTACTTTTAGGCTCTCGCAAGATACCATATGTTGATGACCAAAAAAGCAAAATTGAATAATCTCCTTCATATTTTATATCATGAATTTTGGCCGTCCGGTATTGTTGGAGAGGATGTCAACAAGGATCTTCTGATTAACAGCCGCAGAATAATTTTTATCATTTCTTTTTATACTTTATTAGCCTTCATTGGTGGCTTACAGTTCATAACCAACGCAGTTTTTTTTTAAATATTTACCATTATCGACAACCTATCCATATGATTGGTGGAAAAGCCCATATTATGAATTGATGTTATGCTTTGAAAGCTATTTTGCTGTGAACATACCAATTATGGTTTGTGCAGGCGATTGGTTAATTGTTAGTATTCTATCAGTTTGTGTAGCTCAATTTAAACTACTCAAAATTTACGTCAGAGAAAATATCGAAAAAGCTATTTTAAACGATCAGAAGTTCAAAACACAAAGTGCAAGGAATATGTTACGATTTGCTTTGAACCACCATAAAAAATTAATCAAGTAAGTTGAATTTTAATGAGATGCCCAAACTTGTAAAATTCTGGGACTGCACAATAAATTACACATCTAAGCACAGAAAATTACGTTTGATATTTACATTGCAATCTCCCACAAGAGTTAAAGCTAAATTTTGCAAGGTTGGTCAGGGTTTACATTAGTTAGTTTAAGGGCGAGGATCACCAAAGTCAGTTAGTTTATCCTCCTGCTAAATAGTTGGATGTAATTGTTATCGTGTAAGTGGGACTTTGAATACATATGACGTTAAATTTCCAATCGCCATCTGTCATCTTTAGAAGTGAAAGTTAGCTTATTGAATCTCGTGTAAATTAGAAAATAATTTACTTTGAGCTTACTGTTTTTATTGTTTTGTGAGTGATTTATATTAAATTCTAATTCGCAACAGATGGCGTTTGGAAATTAAACGTCAAATTACTCACTTACACGATAATAATTATATCCAACTATTTAGCAGGAGGATAAACTAACTGACTTTGGTGATCCTCGCCCTAAATTAATTGAATGTATTTATGTGTTTGTAAATATTTAGGGTGTGTGAAGATGTAAACGATATATTTCAATATTACATTCTGCTTCAATTTTTAACAAGCGCAGTTACAGTTTGTATATCTACATTTGTCATAGTGAGTATGATTCTATATGGTCATGATTGTATAATATGTTTGGATTTTTGATTTAGACTTTTTTGCCAAAAGAAAGATTTAGCGGTGTTACTTACTTCTTTGGGCATTTATTCGAAATATTTATTTATTGTTACATGGGTAGCGAATTACTTCATGAGGTAAGGTATAGGTATGTTGTCCCTATATTTAATAACAAGATTGACACAATATAAATAATATAATCAATGCTAAATTACTATGTTGTCCCAATATAGATAATCAATATTGCACATAATATTGACGTTTTGCACAGACCGATAAATTCCTGTTGATTAAACTCTCTCAATAAATGTTATTCTCCAGTTCGGGCTACCAATCCAGTTCCAGCTGCTCAGTCCAATTTCACTTCCTTATCACCACGAGCCTTATCGCCCAACGTTCTAGAATGTTCGCTTTCAAATTCACTTATGGATTCGATTTTAAATCCAAACTTTAATTTACATCTTTTTAGTATCAGTCAAAATTTTAGCAAACACCTCACTCGGTGTGTTGCTCTGGACCCCTTTTTCTTCCGGCCCCCTGTCGGTCTCACAGGGATCCACAGTGGCCGCGAAACATTCAAAATTCAAAAATTTATAAAAAGTACAAAATAAAAAATGGTATACGACAATATATCATGTTTTCACAGAATTGAAATAATATTATACCGATGCGATCAAGCCCATTAACCCAATTTATATAGAGGACTACAAATGATTGATTATATTATTGATTGAGTTTACAATAATTTTGTTATCTTTATTTTAGAGTGCTGATCTATCGGATCACATTTTTCATTGCGGATGGCATCTAACCGATACTGATAGCGATTTTCAAAAATCGTTAATGTTGGGAATGATACGTTCTCAGCATGCTATAAAAATAAAAGCTGGTGGTTTTGGCTACCTACAGCTAAGTACATTTCTAAATGTAACAATATGTGTAAGTTATATTTAAGTCAATAAATTTATTTCTTGTGTTTCAGCTTGTCATGTTTTCCTATTCGGTATTCACATTATTACAATCGATAATGAGGATGCAAGAACGAAATATTTAAAGAACCTGTACATCTGAACAGACTCATGCACTAACTGTAATGTATTGCAATGATATCACCCTTCAATGAATACTCACCCCAAAAAGACCCCAAAAACTAACGTTATGCCGGAGTAGAGTTTTTCTCTTGTACAAAGTCGATGGGTTCGACAAACGAAATAAAAGGGCAATTTACAGTAAACACAATTTATTAAATGAAAATAATTAACGGTTAAAATTTGCATCAACTATTCTTGACAATAAATTTGTCTCAAACCAAATGTGTAGTGTGTAATAATCAAGAAATCCGAAATTACATTTAATTTGTCATATTCAGAAGCTGAACCTGGATGTCCGGTTATTCGTGTATCGTGTAAAATCATAAATCAAATTAACAATAAAAATTTTTTTTTTAATCAATCCATTAACAACACAAATCGTTGTTTTTAAATTGGATTCATTAAAATCAGAAAAGGACAAATTTTCTACCTTGTTACTAACTGGTAAAGTTTCACTGAAGTTAGTGTGTTGCCGGATCCGTGTGACCAAATTCCTGCCACCAGTCGCCAGCTGTTCCAATTTGTTCAAATCCACCAAACGTTCCACACAGCAGCCAGTATTCCAAACTCCTGCCAGTGTTCCAATTTTGAAGTCAATCTCCAAGAACTTCGAAGACACGTGCAGAATTTTTATAATCACTTTTTATTTTTAGGTATTTAATTAACTAATACCTCATTACGCTTGAAATACACAGTTTTCCACTAATAATGGAACGTAATTACTTATTACGTGAAAACACTACTCTCTTAATAAATCACTTCATAGAATCACGAAGTTTGCTTCCTGATTTTCGATCAAGAAACTTGATATGAGTTTCCTAATTGGATTCTTATCCAAAAAACTCTCGGCACGAGTTCATCAATTGGATTCTACCAAGGAACTCCTCTCTGCTTGAGTTTCACCCAAGAACTGGCGTGTTTTTGCTCGCTGATTTTTAACGTTCCCAGTTTTCGAAAAATGGATTTCTGTGGTGGGAATTTTGTTCTTGCCAACTAAAATGGCTCTTACAGCAGGCAACATAACGTCGTTAATCGTGTACGCACTGAATTGTTATTCACATTTTACACTTTCAAGGACTTTGGCGCTAATTTCAAATGAATTTCATATACAAGGCGTGTCACAAATTTTGTATTACACAAATAATTACAGAAATGTTTTGTTTTGTGTGTAAAATTGTTACAAGTAACGGTTTGTTGTTAATTTGATGCAAATGTTTCTCATATCAGCCAAATCAACTGATTACTGAATAAAAAATCAAACAGAATTAAATTACTCCCTTATTTGTCTGCTTTCACCCTTTAAATGACCAAAATATCACAACAGTATACACTTGGCATATATTATAATACATTTGAACAATATTTTACTTTAGCTTCGTTCCAACAACGATTATTTCCAGTAATATCATTGGCGTTTCACAACAGGCGCAAGAGGCGCGCTTAGGGCTTCGTAAATCAAGGGGCCTCAAAATAAGGAATATTTTATTTTTATTAATTAAATTCCTGTTGTAATAAATACAGGAAAAATAATGAAAAAATGCTAAGCCCTACGATGCCTTAGATTTGCAGTTATTTTGATTTCAGTGCAATTTTGAATTTAAATTTTTTGATAAAAATTTAATTTTGCCCAAATATTCTGAAACTTCATGAAAATATTAACTCTGTTATAATAAACACAGGAAAAATGTCGAAAAAATTCTAAGCTCGACGATGCCTTAGTTTTTCAGTAAGTATGATTTCAGCGCAATAAATTTTTGATTTAAATTTTTGTTAAAAATTTAATTTTGTTCAAATATTCTGAAACTTTAGGAAAATATTAACTCTTTTGTTGTTAACGCAGGAAAAATAGCGAAAAAATTCTAAGCCCTAAGATGCCTTACATTTGAAGATATTTTGATTTCAATGCAATATTTTTGATTTAAATTTTTTGTTAAAAATTTAATTTTGTTCAAATATTCTGAAATTTTATGAAGATATCAATACAGTAGTAGTAAACTCAGGAAAAATTACAAAAAAATTCTAAACCCTAAGATGCCTTGGATTTGAAGTTATTTTGATTTCATTGCAATATTTTTGATTTAAATTTTTTGATAAAAATTTAATTTTGTTAAAATATTCTGAAACTTCATGCAAATATTAACTCTGTTGTAATAAACACAGGAAAAATAATGAAAAAATTCCAAGCCCTAAGGCGCCTTAGATTTACAGATATTTTGATTTCAGTGCAATTTTTGATTTAAATTTTTTGATAAAAATTTAAGTTTCTTCAAATATTCTGAAATTTTATGAAAATATCAATTCTGTAGTAGTAAACTGAGGAAAAATAACAAAAAAATTCTAAGCCCTAAGATGCCTTGGATTTGTAGTTATTTTGATTTCAATGCACACCAAATTTATTCGTCTTCATTATTTTAAAATTTTGGGCAATTTTAGATTTAGGTAGAATCGATAAAATAAATTTTTTAATTAAAAATATTGCTTAAGGGTTGGCAACAAGTTATGGTACAGTGTCAATCATCCTAATCCCAAAACTTTGAAGTGCCTCCTTGAAAGGTCTATGCATCAAAATTTTATGTTTAACCATGTCACTCACACTTTTTTTGAAAACAGAACTGCAACCGTGCTAAACGTGCTTTTACGTATTGCGCGTAATTTTAGTAATCTTGTTCACGCAAGCGCAGTTCCTAGTTCAATTATTGGTAGTGAACGATAACGGAACTGCTTGTTGGAACAAAGCTATTACTAACCACTTATGCATATTGTTGTGATATTTCTTAATTTAGGGGTGCAGACGGATTGATAAGGTGGTAATTAGATTTCATTTGCATTAGAGTCAGTAGCCAGTTAATTCGACTGGTATAAAAAGCGATATTTGCATCAGTTTTACAAAAACCATCAATTTTGTAACAGATTTACACATAAAACTAACACATTTGAATTTATTTGTAAAGTACAAAATTTGTGCCGCGTCCTGTGTATAATTTTCTACATGGTGAATAGTGCCAGAGTCCTAAAAAACAAAACATTAATAATATTTCGGTGCGTACGCGAATGGAAGCTTTATATGTTACCTGGAAGGAAGAGTCAATTTCGCTCATAAGAATAAAAATTCCCACTTCAAAAACCAAATTTGAAAATGGGGGGAACGAAGCCAGCAAACAAAAGGAAGAGAGAAGTCAGTTCGCTGGTGGATCTCAAATTGGGAACTCGTGCGAGGTCTCTTGATCCAAAACTCAGAGAGTAAAATTTGCGAATTCACATAAGTGAATAATTTAGCCAGAGTCTTGTAATTACGTAGTAATTAACTACGTACGGCGTGTAATTAGTGTGAATTGTGTATCGCGAATGCAACGAAGTATTTGCCAATCAAATACCTGTAAGAAAATTAATTAAAAATCGTACACGTGTGCTTTGAACATTTGAGGTTAGGTGCATGTTTGGTGTTCGAAGCGAGATTAAGAATTAAGAGACAACACCTGGGTGTTGTCTAGAACTATTGTTTAATTAACAATTAAAACGAAGATTTGGTCTGAAGAGGAAAACGAATTGAATCGACTTTTTTACACGATTATTTGCAACGGAATACCGCCGATATTTATAGCAGATCCAGACTCCATAGAAATGAAAACATATTTGCCATCGCACAGTAGCATGATTTCCAGTGGCGTACCGAATCGAGTTCAGATTTACCAGTTTGAAAATTTACAAGGTAGAATTTTGATTTATTCTAATAAACTCAAAACAAAACGACAAATTGTGTCTTAAATGAATTTATTAGAAAATTTTGTATAATTGATTTAAATGTTACACATTATTTACACGAATAATTGAATATCCAGGTTCAGCTTCTGTTTTTAAAGAAATTAAATGTCGCTTGGATTATCAATTATTACATTATTTCACACATTTGGTTCGAGGCAGACTTATTGCCACTTATAAACTGATGCAGATTTCCGCAATTGAAGATTTTTATTTAATAAATGATGTTGACTTCGAATTGCTGCCTTATTGTTTTGTCTGTTTGAATCCACTGGGATTCAAAGAGGATGAATCCTGAGGATGAATCCTCAAGGGTCTTGAGGAAGAGAAAAACTCAGCTACCGGCGTGAAACTGGTACAGCGGCCTTTCAAAAAGTTTTTGATAGCCAAATATCATTACAATATATTCAAATGTGTTTGGATTTGATAACTTAGCATAATATGACATTCAGCCCTATTTTGTAACTTTTTCGATATTATCTAAGATTTAATGCGAAGGCCGTGGTAGGCCGAGCTATGTTTTGTGAAAATGATGTGCGAAGGCCGCAGAAAAGTAGACACCGAAGGACTTGGTGTTGGGATTTAAAATAAGAAAAATACATACTCGTAAGAAAGTTACTTACGAGTCTTCTTACAGAAGACTATCGTTTGAGTTTTATTAGTGCTATTAGGACTTATATCCTTATATTATACTTTAGGCCTTACTAGCATCCTAGTGCGTTTCAAACTGTTAACTTGGGACTTAAAATAATACCAATATAATCCAGCATATCTATGTGACTGCGGGTCTTGTACGGAATACCTTCCATTCAAATTACTATAACCGCAGCTATTGTACCACCAGGCTCCGACTAAGACAAAGAAATATATTAATGCATTGAAAAAAATTAAATTGCAAAGCAAACGTATGCTTGTGTATATACCAAATTGGTGGCTGATTTTGGCGAAAAATTTTGCTCGCTACTACTTATTAAAATTGTTATTACTTATTGTAAATGTTACCTTCTCCAATTGCGCAGTTTACTGCAGTACCATTATCTTTGGTAGAAAACTGATTTCCAAGGCCGGAATCCAAGGAATCGCCAGCATCTCCCGAATAAGCACCCAAATTATTTAAAGAATAGTTTTGACTTTCTGGTCCAATGCTAAAGTTGGAATAGAATGCACTCAATTTATGTGTTTCAAAATCTTCTAGCTCTATTAGTAATTCGTTCTCTTCGTACCCCGTTAAAAAATGAATATTGTCTAAGCCTAACCAGAATTCGCCAGTTAAACTACCGAATCCATTCTTATAATCCGCCCAACTTAGATAAAAATCTTGTGATCCATCATATCTCTTTTGTATTACTGTCCAATTTCCTCCCCTCACCTCCAAATCACAAATTGCTTCGAAAGGTTTAGGCGCAAATTCCGGCTCTAGCATGTAGATTCCGGAAGCATTATTTCCGGATTCGCGAACTTCTCTACAATTTCTTGGATACGGTTTATTGAGAGTAACATTAAGTGGGCTAGATGTTGAGGTTGTCGTTGGTAAATTTTTTGGTATCTGTATTCCTTCATTGAAAAGTGGTTTGGATGCCACATTTGATAACGAATCCACTACTGATCTAAAAATTAAAATATACAACCATAAGCTATTGGAGAGAAATTGGGTCAGCTATACTTGAACTCCGATTTAAGAGGTCCAAAGTAAAAATGACGTTTGGTTTACCTCAACTATTCCAAAAATAACCTTTACACTGAAAATTCATACCTTGTATTGTTTATAAGAGACGAAACGTTTTCCTTTACCATTTCCATATTGGAAGGCAAAATTCTAATAGCATCTATCAGTAATTGAATGTCTTTGTTCAAATTTTCCACTTTGACTTCCAAGTGTTCGTTAATCGGAACGATCGGTTTCGCAGAACCAGAGCAACATTGAGACATCCGACCAACTTCCGTCGTCAAGTTGTCCAACTTTCCCACCAACAAATTTGCCAAACCAGTGAGAGGATCATCAATCCCATCAAGTTTGTCTCTGGTAATTTCGACAGAGTGAACCTGCGTAGACTGAGATTTCCAATGAGAGAAAGGTTTCAATCGAGCAAGAAGTAGATCAATGCCTTCATCACGAATTCTCGATTCGGGAGGAATCGGAGTCGCGGCTTCCTAAAGGAGCTTATTTAACGAAAAGTTGGAAAATAAAATTAAAAAAAAAACTTACCACATTTCCTTGCCTGGCCATCCTCTTGTATGGGGTTTGTAAATTCACGTCATGGTTTTGAGAAGCAACTACGCCAAAAATAATTAAAATTGTAAATCTTAACAGCGGCATCTTTACGAATATTGCATGTGCTGTGGAATACACTGTGTCCTAAGCAGGACGCAAATTATATATTATATACTGTTTCATATCTCGCAGACGTGTGGTTTTTATTTGATTGCAATTATTCCTGTAAATACATGACCGCTACCATCTACCTTAAATTATCTTTTGATTTCCTGAAAAACAGGAAGTTCCGAATATTTTCCAAAGTGTGGTCCTTATTTGTTGGAAATTCCTATAAATACATGACTGTGACCACAAATTATCTTTTAGTTGACAAAAACAGGAAATTAAGCGTATTTTGCAAACTTTTTGAGAGAATTAATAATAAATTAGTTGATTGGTTTGTCAATTAACTAATAAGCCGCAAGACATTCGAGAAACAGATTTTTTTGATATTAATAATACTTAAACATCAGTACCCCGACTTAATTTACTTAATTTAAATTAAATTTTCCAGCATCTTGTATGTAACCGCTTAGCGGTAGGTGCCACGCAGACTTGCGAATGTTTGAAGCGCAAGATTGTGAAGACTTTTTACATTTACTGTTTGGCAAAACGACGTCTCCAACCACTGTGAGACCGATGACTCTACGTTGAACATGTCCTATTCCGCTGTTGGACAGGGGGTAGGGTAGATTAATAATTTATTGCCGAAATAGGCGCTTGTTTGCAACTCGTAACAGAAAATATAGTGGTCTTTTCCAAAAAGGAACCATGGAAAGGGAGCAGGAAACTACTGCATGTCTCAGTTCCGCAACAATGAGCCAAGAAGACTAAAATATCCGGGTATACATCAAGGCCCGAGAAAACTAAAAGAGTAGCGATCTTTGAAGTGTCTAGCATCAACTAAAGCAAAGAAGTCTTAGTTAAAACATAAAAGAACTTCACTGTCATTTATATTATCATCTTCTGGAAAAAAAGGCCTTAATTTGAGGGAATTTGAGGGCTTTTTGAGATTTTGTGTTTGTTACTCTCTCGCAAGATGGCTTCAGAGGGAGCATATTATACGAAATGTAGGGCGCAAAAAAGTTTAATGTTCATCCACTTGGGATCGTCTCCTTGGATGAAAATTGATGCTCCAAAAGTGTGATCATCTGGTAATTTCCGAATCATCCGACGCATAAGAGTTAAATTGAAAGCCATCCTAGATTATGGAAAAGGCAGTTCCAGTTTTAGATCACTATACTTTGTTTACCCAACATAAATGCAGAATATTTGAACAAACTTTATTTTTTATCCAAAAATGTAAATCAAAAATCGCTCCGAAACCAAATCATCGGAAATTAAAGACAACTTTTGGTTTAGAATTTTTTCATTATTTTTCCTGGCTTTACTAGGTTGTAATCAATAGTTTTATGCAGTTGCAGAATATTTGAACAAACTTTATTTTTTATCCAAAAATTTAAATCAAAAATCGATCCGAAACCAAATCATCGGAAATTAAAGACAACTTTTGGTTTAGAATTTTTTCATTATTTTTCCTGGCTTTACTAGGTTGTAATCAATAGGTTTATGTAGTTGCAGAATATTTGAACAAACTTTATCCAAAAATGTAAATCAAAAATCGATCCGAAACCAAATCATCGGAAATTAAAGACAACTTTTGGTTTAGAATTTTTTCATTATTTTTCCTGGCTTTACTAGGTTGTAATCAATAGTTTTATGCAGTTGCAGAATATTTGAACAAACTTTATTTTTTATCCAAAAATTTAAATCAAAAATCGATCCGAAACCAAATCATCGGAAATTAAAGACAACTTTTGGTTTAGAATTTTTTCATTATTTTTCCTGGCTTTACTAGGTTGTAATCAATAGGTTTATGTAGTTGCAGAATATTTGAACAAACTTTATCCAAAAATGTAAATCAAAAATCGATCCGAAACCAAATCATCGGAAATTAAAGACAACTTTTGGTTTAGAATTTTTTCATTATTTTTCCTGGCTTTACTAGGTTGTAATCAATAGTTTTATGTAGTTGCAGAATATTTGAACAAACTTTATTTTTTATCCAAAAATGTAAATCAAAAATCGATCCGAAACCAAATCATCGGAAATTAAAGACAACTTTTGGTTTAGAATTTTTTCATTATTTTTCCTGGCTTTACTAGGTTGTAATCAATAGTTTTATGTAGTTGCAGAATATTTGAACAAACTTTATTTTTTATCCAAAAATGTAAATCAAAAATCGATCCGAAACCAAATCATCGGAAATTAAAAACAACTTTTGGTTTAGAATTTTTTCATTATTTTTCCTGGCTTTACTAGGTTGTAATCAATAGTTTTATGTAGTTGCAGAATATTTGAACAAACTTTATTTTTTATCAAAAAATGTAAATCAAAAATCGATCCGAAACCAAATCATCGGAAATTAAAGACAACTTTTGGTTTAGAATTTTTTCATTATTTTTCCTGGCTTTACTAGGTTGTAATCAATAGTTTTATGTAGTTGCAGAATATTTGAACAAACTTTATTTTTTATCCAAAAATGTAAATCAAAAATCGATCCGAAACCAAATCATCGGAAATTAAAGACAACTTTTGGTTTAGAATTTTTTCATTATTTTTCCTGGCTTTACTAGGTTGTAATCAATAGTTTTATGTAGTTGCAGAATATTTGAACAAACTTTATTTTTTATCAAAAAATGTAAATCAAAAATCGATCCGAAACCAAATCATCGGAAATTAAAGACAACTTTTGGTTTAGAATTTTTTCATTATTTTTCCTGGCTTTACTAGGTTGTAATCAATAGTTTTATGTAGTTGCAGAATATTTGAACAAACTTTATTTTTTATCCAAAAATGTAAATCAAAAATCGATCCGAAACCAAATCATCGGAAATTAAAGACAACTTTTGGTTTAGAATTTTTTCATTATTTTTCCTGGCTTTACTAGGTTGTAATCAATAGTTTTATGTAGTTGCAGAATATTTGAACAAACTTTATTTTTTATCCAAAAATGTAAATCAAAAATCGATCCGAAACCAAATCATCGGAAATTAAAGACAACTTTTGGTTTAGAATTTTTTCATTATTTTTCCTGGCTTTACTAGGTTGTAATCAATAGTTTTATGTAGTTGCAGAATATTTGAACAAACTTTATTTTTTATCAAAAAATGTAAATCAAAAATCGATCCGAAACCAAATCAACGGAAATTAAAGACAACTTTTGGTTTAGAATTTTTTCATTATTTTTCCTGGCTTTACTAGGTTGTAATAAATAGTTTTATGTAGTTGCAGAACATTTGAACAAACTTTATTTTTTATCCAAAAATGTAAATCAAAAATCGATCCGAAACCAAATCATCGGAAATTAAAGACAACTTTTGGTTTAGAATTTTTTCATTATTTTTCCTCGCTTTACTAGGTTGTAATCAATAGTTTTGTGCAGTTGCAGAATATTTGACCAAACTGTATTTTTTATCCAAAAATAAATCAAAAAATCGTTCCGAAACCAAATCATCGGAAATTAAAGACAACTTTTGGTTTAGAATTTTTTCATTATTTTTCTGGCTTTACTAGGTTGTAATAAATAGTTTTATGTAGTTGCAGAATATTTGAACAAACTTTATTTTTTATCCAAAAATGTAAATCAAAAATCGATCCGAAACCAAATCATCGGAAATTAAAGACAACTTTTGGTTTAGAATTTTTTCATTATTTTTCCTCGCTTTACTAGGTTGTAATCAATAGTTTTGTGCAGTTGCAGAATATTTGACCAAACTGTATTTTTTATCCAAAAATAAATCAAAAAATCGTTCCGAAACCAAATCATCGGAAATTAAAGACAACTTTTGGTTTAGAATTTTTTCATTATTTTTCCTGGCTTTACTAGGTTGTAATAAATAGTTTTATGTAGTTGCAGAATATTTGAACAAACTTTATTTTTTATCCAAAAATGTAAATCAAAAATCGATCCGAAACCAAATCATCGGAAATTAAAGACAACTTTTGGTTTAGAATTTTTTCATTATTTTTCCTCGCTTTACTAGGTTGTAATCAATAGTTTTGTGCAGTTGCAGAATATTTGACCAAACTGTATTTTTTATCCAAAAATAAATCAAAAAATCGTTCCGAAACCAAATCATCGGAAATTAAAGACAACTTTTGGTTTAGAATTTTTTCATTATTTTTCCTGGTTTTACTAGGTTGTAATCAATAGTTTTATGCAGTTGCAGAATATTTGAACAAACTTTATTTTTTATCCAAAAATGGAAATTAAAAATCGCTCCAAAACCAAATCATCGGAAATTAAAGACAACTTTTGGTTTAGAATTTTTTCATTATTTTTCCTCGCTTTACTAGGTTGTAATCAATAGTTTTGTGCAGTTGCAGAATATTTGACCAAACTGTATTTTTTATCCAAAAATAAATCAAAAAATCGTTCCGAAACCAAATCATCGGAAATTAAAGACAACTTTTGGTTTAGAATTTTTTCATTATTTTTCCTGGCTTCACTAGGTTGTAATCAATAGTTTTATGCAGTTGCAGAATATTTGAACAAACTTTATTTTTTATCCAAAAATGGAAATTAAAAATCGCTCCGAAACCAAATCATCGGAAATTAAAGACAACTTTTGGTTTAGAATTTTTTCATTATTTTTCCTCGCTTTACTAGGTTGTAATCAATAGTTTTGTGCAGTTGCAGAATATTTGACCAAACTGTATTTTTTATCCAAAAATAAATCAAAAAATCGTTCCGAAACCAAATCATCGGAAATTAAAGACAACTTTTGGTTTAGAATTTTTTCATTATTTTTCCTGGCTTCACTAGGTTGTAATCAATAGTTTTATGCAGTTGCAGAATATTTGAACAAACTTTATTTTTTATCCAAAAATGGAAATTAAAAATCGCTCTAAACCAAATCATCGGAAATTAAAGACAACTTTTGGTTTAGAATTTTTTCATTATTTTTCCTCGCTTTACTAGGTTGTAATCAATAGTTTTGTGCAGTTGCAGAATATTTGACCAAACTGTATTTTTTATCCAAAAATAAATCAAAAAATCGTTCCGAAACCAAATCATCGGAAATTAAAGACAACTTTTGGTTTAGAATTTTTTCATTATTTTTCCTGGCTTTACTAGGTTGTAATCAATAGTTTTATGCAGTTGCAGAATATTTGAACAAACTTTATTTTTTATCCAAAAATGGAAATTAAAAATCGCTCCGAAACCAAATCATCGGAAATTAAAGACAACTTTTGGTTTAGAATTTTTTCATTATTTTTCCTCGCTTTACTAGGTTGTAATCAATAGTTTTGTGCAGTTGCAGAATATTTGACCAAACTGTATTTTTTATCCAAAAATAAATCAAAAAATCGTTCCGAAACCAAATCATCGGAAATTAAAGACAACTTTTGGTTTAGAATTTTTTCATTATTTTTCCTGGCTTCACTAGGTTGTAATCAATAGTTTTATGCAGTTGCAGAATATTTGAACAAACTTTATTTTTTATCCAAAAATGGAAATTAAAAATCGCTCTAAACCAAATCATCGGAAATTAAAGACAACTTTTGGTTTAGAATTTTTTCATTATTTTTCCTCGCTTTACTAGGTTGTAATCAATAGTTTTGTGCAGTTGCAGAATATTTGACCAAACTATATTTTTTATCCAAAAATAAATCAAAAAATCGTTCCGAAACCAAATCATCGGAAATTAAAGACAACTTTTGGTTTAGAATTTTTTCATTATTTTTCCTGGCTTTACTAGGTTATAATCAATAGTTTTATGCAGTTGCAGAATATTTGAACAAACTTTATTTTTTATCCAAAAATGGAAATTAAAAATCGCTCCGAAACCAAATCATCGGAAATTAAAGACAACTTTTGGTTTAGAATTTTTTCATTATTTTTCCTGGCTTTACTAGGTTGTAATCAATAGTTTTATGTAGTTGCAGAATATTTGAACAAACTTTATTTTTTATACAAAAATGTAAATCAAAAATCGCTCCGAAACCAAATCATCGGAAATTAAAGACAACTTTTGGTTTGGAAGTTTTACATTATTTTTCCTTGATCCTTGTTTTACTAGGTTAGAAGTAGAAAACTTACGAACTTCTTTTTTTAAAGGCCCGTTATGTATATTTGCTTACGGGCCCTAGCCTAATATAACCTTTTTTAATAACCTTTAATAACCTTTTTTTGGGTTGTTACAATATAATTTATAAATACTAAAGTTAGTAATTAATAAGTTAAACGGATAAAAATAATGGTTTGTTCTAATTTTTAATGTTAATGACTGTGAAAAATTATACCTAATAGTTTTAAAAGTTACTAAAGTTTAATTGTAGTCATTTGTTCTCATGTACTTAATTTAATGAAAGATTATAATAATTGTTAAACTATAGTCACTAATAACTTCGTACGAAGTTTAAATGAAATTAATTAATTTGTTTTATGATGTACATAATTACATAATATCAATTTTTGTTTCGAATACAAACCAGTAACTGGAAAATTGTATTTGTATCCAATATTTGTTAAATTTCTCAAGAATAAATAAAATGAGTCTGGTAAATGATGGCAAGCTGCCTTTGCACGTAGTGCGAGACAATGCAAAATGGGTATTTTTACCAACAAAAACAATGTTGGCGGCTACCATTTCTTGGCCTGAAAATCACAGCAAACTGTTATTTTGTTTGCAATGGTTCTGCGTTTTATCCTATTGCTATTTTATATACGGAAATTTATATTTTGCTACTCATGTTAATTCTGACATTGGGCTTATAATTTTAGCATTATCAATGTTCATAGTTTCAATTGAGGTAAGTGAATAGTTTATAGTCAACTACCTTAAGGAGATGGGTCTGCAATATTATGTAATAGATAAGCCCATACTGTCATCTTTTTTTGGGAAAGATGAAGTTTCGAACCTCCCTGATTTGTTTACTATTTTTTGTTTGGTTATCCGTTAGGACATGGTAAATACTTTTTGTAACCAAAATTGCACGATTTAGTATTGAATGGTTTCAACAGTATGGTGCCACATACTACACATCTAATCAAACGATGCGATGGCTGTATTGAATTGCAAATTTGAAGTTTGTTTAATTTCTCGTCGTTGTGGTTTCCAAGATCCTGTGATTTAATAATACCATTAGATTTCTTTCTTTGGAGACCTCTCCAAAGAAATCCACCATCAATTGAAGACTTGAAAATAAATATTGAGAACGCCATTGAAAAAATAATAAAAGGATCGATATCAGTAGTAGGTCACGTGGAATTCATGTGGGCGATACGTTTCATTCGTAATTCCCAAGTGTCTGCTTTACCTTGATGCTAATAGAACTGAACTTTATTAAAAATGTATTGTTTTTTTAATTAAGTTACTTCTGCACCTCGACCTAGATCACCATTTACAGTCCTTGCGTGGGTGTTAAATTGTAATACAGATTGATGATTATTTAGACTATTTTATTTAACAAAAAGTTTGAAAAATAAGTGGTTAGTCGATTGTTGCAGTTGAGGTCCATCATGTATTGGATAAGCGGAACAAAATTTCAACTGATCCCCAGCCTTAACCATCCACATGTACTTTTCTATTAAAAAATCTTCTTTTAGGTTCTCGCAAGATACCATATGTTGATGACTAAAAAAGCAAAATTGAATAAACTCTTTCAGATTTTATATCTTGAATTTTGGCCATCCGATTTTGTTGGAGAACATGTCAACAAGGATCTTCTGATTGACAGTCGTAGAATAAGTTTTATCATTTCTTTGTATACTGTAATAGGCGTTATTTGTGCGTTACTGCACATAACAGATGCAGTTTTTTTTAAATATTTACCAATATCGACAACATATCCATATGATTGGTGGAAAAGTCCATATTACGAATTGATGTTGTGCTTTCAAAGCTTTTATGTTGTGAATATAGCAATGATAATTTGTGCAGGCGATTGGTTGCTTGTTAGTATAGTATCAGTTTGTGTGGCTCAATTTAAACTACTCAAGATATACTTTAAAGAAAATATCCAAAAGGCCATTTTAGACGATCAGAAGTTCAAAACACAAAATGCAAAGAAAATGTTACGATTTGCTTTGAACCACCATAAAAGATTAATAAAGTAAGCTGATTGTTGAATGCCTGCCCATACTTGCAAAATGGGGGATTTACATTGCAGTTTTGAATACCTCAAAATTTTGCAAGGTTGGTCTGGGTTTACTATAGTCGAGAAACCGTACAGTGTACGGTCACGCTCATGCGCAATAGGTAAAATTCATACCTTCAGACTTTACACTCTACGGTTTCTGGGCTGGTTGGAACAAACCTTTTAGTTAGGTTAAATTAATTGAATGTATTTATGTGTTTGTAAATATATAGGGTGAGTGAAGATGTAAACGATATATTTGAATATTACATTCTGTTTCAATTTTCAACAAGCGCTGTTTCAGTTTGTATATCTACATTTGTCGTAGTAAGTATGTTTTTATATGGTCATCATTGTATTATAATTTTTTATTTTTTATTTAGACTTATTTGCCAAATGAAAGATTTAGCGGTCTTGCTTTATTTTTGGCTCGTTTATTCCAAATATTTATTTATTGTTACATGGGTAGCGAATTGCTTCATGAGGTAAGGTATGGATTATAATATAGTAACAGACTAGTTATTCTTTTGTACCGATAGTAATCGATTGAGTTCTCAATAATTTTTTAATCATTATTTTAGAGTGTTGATCTATCGGATCACATTTTTCATTGTGGATGGCATCTAACCGATAATACTGATATCGATTTTCAAAGATCGTTAATGTTGGCAATGATGCGTTCTCAGCATGCTATAAAAATAAAAGCTGGTAGTTTTGGCTATCTACAACTAAGTACATTTGTGAATGTAACAATACCTATGTGTAAGTTATATTTAAGTCAATAAATTTATGTCTTGTGTTTTAGATTCTCATGTTTTCGTTTTCGGTGTTCACGTTATTACAATCTTTTATGAGGATACAAGAGCGACATAGTTAGAAAGCCTGCAATTTTTACCAGGCATACGCACTTACTCTACACTTGGCATACATTTGAGCATTCTTTTACATTACTAACCACATACACATAGATTTAAACCGAAAATTTGGAAGCATTTAGGGATATTAGAAGTTCTACCAGAAGACCAGCAGTCTGGCGTAAATCAAACACGGATAGACTAAAGAGCGGGAAACCGCAGTTCTAATCCTGATTGCATCGGATATGTGCTGTGATCTAAAAAGTCCAAAATCGATCTGTGGACTATGGGGAAGGCAACGGGAAACCACCCCATTAACATTTCCCTAGAAAAGTCTTCTTGGCTTAGCCAGAAGGATCGCTAACATCCGAAATAGGATAGGCACCTGAAGAAGAAGAAGAAGAAGTTCTACGCTGATGAGTTCCTCTGGCCTTTGCCTTGAGATGTATAGAAAGTGCAAAAGCGCTTTGGGATTCGAGAACAAGTCAATCTTTGGTGTATCCTCACCGCCTCACTCCCACCCCACTTTTTATAGTTTCCTTTCCACCGCATCCATCAAATTTACTACATTAACTTACAATTTTCGTATTATTCCGCTTTATATTGGTTCTAACGAGATTCTAGCTGCTGCAAAGCTACAACAACCACAACAACCACATCAATAATAAATTTTAAAGTTAATCAATCAGGGCACAAAATTATCACATGTTACATCAAATTTTGCACCGACTATTTTTAAGAATTAATAAGTTTTCGATCTAAATACAATCTTGTTGGTTCGATATTGAATATAAAAACAAATTTAATTACCTGTTATTAGATCGTAATTTACGAAAATTATAGTCAATTATACAATAAATAATTTAATTGTTAATAAATTAGAATAAAAAGAAATTGAATTGATTTTACAGTTTTATAAAAAAGTGTTCTGATTTTTATTCATTATAAAAAATGGTCATTTTATGGAAGAAATCTTATTCAAAATTTAGTAAGTGTTTAGGTGGGAAAAAATTGTGAAGTAACAGCTCTGTGAATTGTTACTTAAAATATACACGTACTATATTCAAAAAAAAACTATATAACGTACAATTTTGAAATTTTATTTTATTATTCAATTGCACTAAAGGAGATAAAAATTTCATGATATTTTCTGTGTCTCTGTGGAGAGGGGGTAGGTAGAAGTTTTCATTTTGAACAGCATTTGCTATAGAAGTTTTGGGACTACAATATTTTGGTATGCTACATAGTTTTGCGGTAAATTTGAATTTGAAATGCAATATTACATGCAGGTTCGGACTGGCTATGTCGGTTAGTCGGCGATCGCCGAGGGCCCAAGACCCAAAGTGGTTTATACTACTTAAATAACTTCCATGTGTCAAAATAGCGGAAAATGTGATTTTCAAAAATCTCCGCTATTGGTAGGAGGGCCCCTTATCAGTCTCTAGCCAAGGGCCCCCAAAGGAGCCAGTCAGGGCCTGATTGCAGGCCACTAATAAATAATTAATTATATTAAATAAGTAATGAAAGTTAAATCTAAACAGTAATTTAATAGATAAGTAAAAGTTAAACCTAAATATATTTGCAACTATTTAATTTTCCAACAAAGGAAGAATCAAGAAGTACTGGGAAAGCGAGGATTGGTTCAAGAGATCCTTAAACTTGTCCGCTTTGTTTTTCCAATAATGATTGCAGTAGTGTATACACCGAAAACGAAAACTTAATCAGCTAAATCAACCTTTGATTATCGATCAAATGACATAACCATTATCATGCCAAAAATGAGACAGGGTCACTTTTACAAAAAATACAAAAATTTCCATAAATTTTTAGTTTGCCTATTCTAAATTTACGCTTCTTTGGGAGATCTTTTGGATCTGTAAGAAAAATTATCATACAGACCTGCGCATATCTGCATGGTTTAAGCAGTCTTGCGAGGGTAGCGATTGAAAGCAATCACGTCTGATGAATTGACCAATTTTACATCATATTAAATTCGATATTTAAAGTGATTAATATCTTTCTCCACTGTTTACATCCAGTCACGCAACCGTCTCATTAGGGGTTGTATTCAGGAGGACAATGTTTGTGTTTCAACATTATATCGAAGAAGTTTTATGGTGAGAGGTTTAAAGATCTACATTGCAAGCCTGCCTCGAAACTTGAAAGAGACTACAAGCACACAAAAAAGCGTACAAATACTGAAAATAAACCAAATAATGCAAGAAGACACTAAAAATGGTTAATAAACAACTCGATAAAAGAAAGCAAACATCAGTTGTTTCGGAAAACCGGGAGGTGTCGAGGGTATTCCCCCTTTTTGCATGCAAGCAAATAGATGTATTTTCAAGAATTAAATTTGAGACTTTATCAATTTTGAAAAGTAATCTTGTTACTTCCTTGTGCTGGGGGGTATTCCATACCCCCCAGACCCCCCGGTTTATTTACATTTTAATGGGATCTAGTGGGCTTAGACATCCCAGACTGGAAGTTAGAGAAAACGCTTAAAAATCAGATTAATTTAAGTATTCTGTAGTGTCTGTTCCTACAAAATCGTTCTCTAACCTGGAGGGTCTTTTTAAAGTTAACAATAGGATAACTGGGGGGTATGGAATACCCCCCAAGCGTGAGTACGAAAAGAAAATTTTCTCAGGAATTAAATTTGCATTTCTATCACTTTTGAAAAGTCATTTCCTTACTTCCTTATGATAAAGGAATATTCCATACCTCCCAGTCCCCTCAGTTTCACACCCCTTTCGTCACATTTTAATGGGTTTCGCAGGCTCAGCCGCCCTAGAGAATAGAAAAAACACTTACAAATGAGCTAAAATTTAGTATGGTGTAGTTTTTATTCCTAAAAAACTCTTTCTCTCACCTGAGAGTACTTTTAAAGGTAAAAATTGGAAAATCGGTGGGTCTGGGGGTATGGAAAGTCATTTATTGTTACTTCTTACAATAGCATAATATATCTGCTTCATTATTTATTCGTTGTTGATTTACTTATTTAACGATGTTTTTAATTGTATAAATAAATATTTAATATTTAAAAACCTCTTTAGAAGGAAGGGGAAGCGGGGGTAGCACAAATTAAACCGCTTTCCGCAGGAGCCTTCTACCCTCGTTAAGGCTCTGGCTCTGTGCCTAGCTTTAGAATTAGTACCAAAGTATTATGATGATGAAAAATTGAAACCTTGGGAGCGACTCAACTTGGATCATTTTCTCGATGATTAGATTTCCACATCAAAATCTTCAGATTCAGCCAACGATACGGTTCTATTTTGGCCTGGTTGTGTCTTGTGTAGGTCTGTAAAGAATGTTAATAGTAAAGAATGCAAGAATGCGAAATCAACTTAAGGGGAAAGCTAATTTCACCGATCTCTCAGCTGCTCTTTTTCAAGATCCTTCTTCTGGCGGAAGTCAGGTAGGTAAAAACTATTCGAGAAGTTAAATCCTTCCTGATTGACCATAATCGATTTTCTGGAATGTAGAATCAAAGAATCAAATAAATTACAATACCTACAACATTTTAAAAGTAATAATTAAATTTTTATTCCATCCCATCAGGCCTACGGTCAAATAAAATATCACGACAATACTTTGAACCAATAATGCGAGTTTAAAAATCTAGAAACAATTGTGACGTGACGAGGACCGGAAATTAGTTTTATATATAAATGTTAATTTTGTATTTATTAAAACATAATATTTTTACATAATAATTGATTGCAAATTCTTATTAGTATGCCATCCTTTCGTTTATTGTGCACTCATTTATATAACAGTTTTTAAATCTCAACCGGTTTATCCCATGCAACTTTTGGACGATGGAGATCGCTGATCTGAATGAATTAATTTTTACTAAACATTTTTTTTTCGATTAAAATATTAACCCAGTTGAATAAAATTTAACTGATTACCTCTAATCATAGGTTAATGGGTAGGTGGGACCTATGTCTGTAATAATCAAGACATCGACGTTCCATCCACGCAACTTGATACGATCAATAAAGGAAATTTGTAACTTAATTATATAATAATTACAGTAAACTTGAAATAAATATCTGTCAATCGAAAACCTGTTTTCTTTAAAGATGATGATAATACCCGTGAAAGTTGTAATGCAGGAAAGGTGGCTACCCGGTTGTAAACGAATTCCTGTTCTGAGTGCAGAAAAACGAAACTGACCTTTTATGAACGTCGTAATTGCGTTTCTTTATTACCAATTTTAGTGAAAGTACTCTTAATATTATTTTCCAAAAATAAGATAGTAATAAAGTGTGATATATCGGTTCACAGGGCGGACTGGCGGAAGTGTCACATTCTTCAATGCACTCTTCACTGACACAAATTTGTGAAAGCAAACGAAATTACAACAATGAAAATCAACTTCCGCTGCATATTATTTATTAATAAAAACTATTTTGTTTACAATTCTTAACGATTTCAAAATGTAACATAATTCTTCGTATTCTTATATAATTCCATACTTTCACTCGCCGTATATGAAAGATTTCCGTTTTAGATAATTAATTAGCGGAAAAGAACAATTTGTTTATCAATATATCGGTCAATAATTAATAAAATGTTTGTATTAATCATCCCACTACAAATGAATAGCATTTCTACCTATCCGGTGGCGTACTAGAAAATATTTCCGTACTTCCGATAAAAGTGGCAGGATATCCTATATATAATTGTAGAAATATTACCAGAAGAAAACATCGACTGATTTACAGTTCTGTGCTTAACTTATCATCAGAATGAACACTTACGTAAGTTTCATTTACTATTTTTGTTTTTATTTTAATGTACGAATTATTATTAGATTGTGAAAATTAATAACAAAATAAAGTCAATGATGATTTTATTGTGTTAAATCCACGAGGATTCGAATGTGAATTTTTTTTCTAATTATTCCTGAAGATAACCAAACGTTGTGCGTTAATTCACACAGCATTAACAAATTAGTCACATTCGAGCTCTCATTGAATGTAGTATACTTAAACTATCATAATATAATATTTCCTTTTTAATTGTTGCAGTTGTCTCTCGTATTCCTATTGGTTCTCGTTGTCTTATGCAGTGCATATCCTGGAAATGTCCACTATGAAAAGTAAGAAATTTCTATATTTTAGTTATAACGAGATGAGTTAGAGTGCATTTAGTCTGTTTTCCGGCTGACTCGCAGCTGCTTCTTATATGAAATAAAAACTAATGTTTTTTTTTAAATTCTAGAGTACGAATCCACGTGCCAACAAAAATCAAAACCATTTATAAAACGCAAATCGTAAAGGTACCAGAACATCATCACCATCACCATGAATCAGTGAAAGAAGTACCAAAATACATCGCCATAAAAGAAGAAAAGCATCAGGAACCCCATTTGGATCATTATGAACACAGCGACATAAGCGAATCCTTCATAAAATAAAAAATCATTAACTAGTCAAGTTATTGTTGTTTATTTTAAGGAAGCTGTCTTATCGAGAAACTTTTTCAAACAATCGTCGTTATACCATAACCTAACTTTTGTTTCAAACATTTTCTTGATTTTTTAGTTTAGTTTTAAGTGCGTTCATATTGTGATAGATCAACGATTTTTTCCTACTCGCATCTGCAGTATCTGTTATAAGTATTACGTTTTCTTTGTTGTTACAATTTTATTAAATTGCTTCATGTACTTACTGTTGCATATTATAAATGTTGTTGTATTTTTAATAATAAAATCGACTGATAAATAAGTGGACTTGTATTATATTGGTGGATTTATGGTGAAAATGGCGCTGGCTGAATTGGCTTATTAGATTTTTCTTGGCCCCTTCCCTCTTTTCGGTTAGCCATCAGATAAGGTTAGGAAAACAAAAGCCATTTAAAAGTCCGATAAGCACTTTAACGATGTAGATCATTAATTAATTAGTAGATATTTATTTAAAAAACCAGTAGTTATGACAATTGAATTATTTGCAATAACAATAGCAGATAATTTTCATAATTGATTATTAGCTGGCTGAAAATTAGGAGGAAAACCCAAGTAGTTGCCCTATTCTCCATACCATTCGCGGATCATCGGGTCAAGGGGTTAAAATTAAATTTAATTCAAAAATTGCTTCGAAATCAAATTACTAAAATACTCAAGGCAATTTAGAGCTAAGATTTTTTATGTTATTTTTCCTGTCTTTCCCATAGTAATATTAGTATTTTGAGAAAGTTTCAGAATATTTAAACAAAATTTAATTTTTATCAAAAAATTTAATTCAAAAATTGCTTCGAAATGAAATTACTAAAATACTCAAGGCAATTTAGAGCTAAGATTTTTTATGTTATATTTCCTGTCTTTCCCATAGTAATATTAGTATTTTAAGAAAGTTTCAGAATATTTAAACAAAATTTAATTTTTATCAAAAAATTTATTTCAAAAATTGCTTCGAAATCAAATTACTAAAGTACTCAAGGCAATTTAGAGCTAAGATTTTTTATGTTATTTTTCCTGTCTTTCCCATAGTAATATTAGTATTATGAGAAAGTTTCAGAATATTTAAACAAAATTTAATTTTTATCAAAAAATTTATTTCAAAAATTGCTTCGAAATCAAATTACTAAAGTACTCAAGGCAATTTAGAGCTAAGATTTTTTATGTTATTTTTCCTGTCTTTCCCATAGTAATATTAGTATTTTGAGAAAGTTTCAGAATATTTAAACAAAATTTAATTTTTATCAAAAAATTTATTTCAAAAATTGCTTCGAAATCAAATTACTAAAGTACTCAAGGCAATTTAGATCTAAGATTTTTTATGTTATTTTTCCTGTCTTTCCCATAGTAATATTAGTATTTTGAGAAAGTCTCAGAATATTTAAACAAAATTTAATTTTTATCAAAAAATTTAATTCAAAAATTGCTTCGAAATGAAATTACTAAAATACTCAAGGCAATTTAGAGCTAAGATTTTTTATGTTATATTTCCTGTCTTTCCCATAGTAATATTAGTATTTTAAGAAAGTTTCAGAATATTTAAACAAAATTTAATTTTTATCAAAAAATTTATTTCAAAAATTGCTTCGAAATCAAATTACTAAAGTACTCAAGGCAATTTAGATCTAAGATTTTTTATGTTATTTTTCCTGTCTTTCCCATAGTAATATTAGTATTTTGAGAAAGTCTCAGAATATTTAAACAAAATTTAATTTTTATCAAAAAATTTAATTCAAAAATTGCTTCGAAATGAAATTACTAAAATACTCAAGGCAATTTAGAGCTAAGATTTTTTATGTTATATTTCCTGTCTTTCCCATAGTAATATTAGTATTTTAAGAAAGTTTCAGAATATTTAAACAAAATTTAATTTTTATCAAAAAATTTATTTCAAAAATTGCTTCAAAATCAAATTACTAAAGTACTCAAGGCAATTTAGAGCTAAGATTTTTTATGTTATTTTTCCTGTCTTTCCCATAGTAATATTAGTATTTTGAGAAAGTCTCAGAATATTTAAACAAAATTTAATTTTTATCAAAAAATTTAATTCAAAAATTGCTTCGAAATCAAATTACTAAAATGCTTTAAGGCAATTTAAAGCTACGATTTTTTATGTTATTTTTCCTGTATTTCCTATAGTAATATTAGTATTTTCAGAAAATTTCAGAATATTTAAACAAATTTTAATTTTTATCAAAAAATTTAATTCAAAAATATGCTTCGATATCAAATTACTAAAACACTCAAGGCAATTTAGAGCTACGAATTTTTATGTTATTTTTCCTGTCTTTCCCATAGTAATATTAGTATTTTCAGAAAGTTTCAGAATATTTAAACAAACTTTAATTTTTAAAAAAAATTTAATTCAAAAATTGCTTCGAAATCAAGTTACTAAAGTACTCAAGGCAATTTAGAGCTAAGATTTTTTATGTTATTTTTCCTGTCTTTTCCATAGTAATATTAGTATTTTCAGAAAGTTTCAGAATATTTAAACAATATTTAATTTTTATCAAAAAATTTAATTCAAAAATTGCTTCGAAATCAAATTACTAAAATGCTCAAAGCAATTTAGAGCTCAGATTTTTTATGTTATTTTTCCTGTCTTTCCTATAGTAATATTAGTATTTTCAGAAAGTTTCAGAATATTTAAACAAAATTTAATTTTTATCAAAAAATTTAATTCAAAAATTGCTTCGAAATAAAAATAATAAATTACTTAAGGCAATTTAGAGCTCAGATTTTTTATGTTATTTTTCCTGTCTTTCCTATAGTAATATTAGTATTTTCAGAAAGTTTCAGAATATTTAAACAAAATTTAATTTTTATAAAAAAATTTAATTCAAAAATTGCTTCGATATCAAATTACTAAAATGCTCAAGGCAATTTAGAGCTACGATTTTTTATGTTATTTTTCCTGTCTTTCCTATAGTAATATTAGTATTTTCAGAAAGTTTCAGAATATTTAAACAAAATTTAATTTTTAAAAAAAATTTAATTCAAAAATTGCTTCGAAATCAAGTTACTAAAGTACTCACGGCAATTTAGAGCTAAGATTTTTTATGTTATTTTTCTTGTCTTTTCCATAGTAATATTAGTATTTTCAGAAAGTTTCAGAATATGTAAACAAAATTTAATTTTTATCCAAAAATTTAATTCAAAAATTGCTTCGAAATCAAATTACTAAAATACTCAAGGCAATTTAGAGCTATAATTTTTTTTGTTATTTTTCCTGTCATTCCTATAGTAACATTAGTATTTTCAGAAAGTTTCAGAATATTTAAACAAAATTTAATTTTTATCAAAAAATTTAATTCAAAAATTGCTTCGAAATCAAATTACTAAAATACTCAAAGCAATTTAGAGCTAAGATTTTTTTTGTTATTTTTCCTGTCTTTCCTATAGTAACATTAGTATTTTCAGACAGTTTCAGAATATTTAAACAAATTTTAATTTTTATCAAAAAATTTAATTCAAAAATTGCTTCGAAATCAAATTACTAAAATATTCAAGGCAATTTAGAGCTAAGATTTTTTATGTTATTTTTCTTGTCTTTCCTATAGTAATATTAGTATTTAAGAAAGTTTCAGAATATTTAAACAAAATTTAATTTTTATCAAAAAAAAATTCATAAATATAGCTTTCTGTCAGTTTCTAATAATAGCTTGCTGGCAGTAAACTTTAAAGTTAACTAATAATAATAACTGGCTGACAAGAGGAGTGCCAACTTCAATGGTCACAAACGTACACCACTACCACTTCGATTACCTTGAGATGATTTTCATGATATGAAAATTTAGAAACCCTTAATTGAGCCAATTTAGAGAAAATCGATGTTGAAGTACGAAAATTTTAGTTTTTCTACTGTTGAGTGTTATTTTTGATATTTTTATTTGTTTTATGAATAAAGATTGATTGACAAAAATTAACAAATAAATCTGCAATTTTCATCGATAACAGTATCTGCCGTGCTTTTCATTGATCCAGGTTTCATTACCCACTTTATTATTAAGAAAAACTTCCTGAATATTAGTTAACACTTTTGAACAATAAATAATTATTACTATTGCTATTATTATTTTTTTTGTGAAGTGTAAAAGTGCTTACGTGATACCAATTTTATGTAATTAAAATGTAACTGTAAGCATAAATTCCACACCTCGAAATATACACCGCCTGATAGCCTGATAGCTTCATAGTCGATGATTTCAATACAAAAATGCCATTATGAAATTTGTAACCCAATACCGCCCAAAAATTTTGTGAATGTAATGCTACAATTAGATCAATGTGCCATTAGTAATCTCGATCTACTGGCACTCAATGGAAAGTTAAAAATCAATTTTTATTTAAAAATAAATTCACATGTACTCGTGACACGTAGGCCTACGCCACTTTCTACGATAGTCATATACTGATTACCAAATTTATGAACAATGCTTAACGAAAGCACCAAATAAATTAATAATGCATTGGTCAAAAATATTGCACATTTTTGTATAAAAATGTTGCAACGGACGAATAAAATCATAAAAGACGCAATCTCTTATTTAACTTAAAATTGGAAATTATATTACTGCGTATAAAAAAATTATATAATAAACCTAAAATTTCAATTAATTAGATCAACTTTCAACTTTATAAAATATAAACGTTAAACAAGGTTTGAGAAAATCAATAAATGTACCTGCTACTTGTACGATATTTTATGTTTCCTATTAAAGTTGAGAAATTAGATTCTGAAATTAGAGCAATTAAAAGGAAATAATTGTAACCTTTCTACATAATTGCGTATAATCATCAACAATTTGTTATTATTCGTTAATTTGTTAGTGAAATTATTTCGATTAGTTAACAGCAGTAATTTGTTTATCAGGTAGTTTTCCAAAATTCTCATTTAAAAATTTTTCTATCAATGAGAATCGATAAAAATTACATAACTTCATTATTGCTTGTTGACTTCCTTTTGATATAATCAGTTGCTGTTATCTCTGTAATTTAGATGGCGGATAATTTGAACTATTATAAACCATTATTATGATTATTATCGGGGAAAGCCTTCAAAGCAGTCAAGCGTACGCATACTAATGCTTACAGTTTATCGTAAGCAACGAACCACGACACAAAAATTTGAACTCGATCGAGAATAGAACTCAAAACCTATGACACCAACAATAACATCGAGTTCTATCATTAATTCATTTTTTTTTAATCGATTGCTCTATTTTTTATACTCAATATTGCCAGTCCGCCCTGGAATAAAAATTTATTTACCCCCAAAAAAGAAAAAAAAACAAAATTTATTTTTAGCCTATTTTTTAAAGTTTCAAAAATAATTTAATTTTAACTGTAAGTTTAAGAATCCTCACAGGAAATTAAACTTGAAAAAGAGGGAAAATATAAAGGAAACAAACGGAAGAAGGGAAATATTAATGAAAATTAAAAAAGTTTGTTTACGACTTGTTTCGATCTTACAAGAACCTCATCAGGCAAGTAAAATAAATAAATATTTTTTTAATTTTTCAAATTGCTTTCTCAAAATCTCGTTATGACTATTATATAGTTAAGGAAATTTTTAGGTATAATAATTAAAGTTTAATATGACAAGGTTCCGCATCATAATTTTCCTGAGCCATTCATTTAAATATTTCTTCCGTTTCTTGTTTTGTTCCTTTTATTATTTTGAAAATTTTATTAAACTTTTACAGACTGAAAAAGTGCAATCGTGTACTTATGTTAAAGTACTTGAGTACTTAAACGCTACTTTTATGCCCTAAGGCGGAAAAAGAAACTATCCTTAGCAACGGGAGAAAAGTAAAACCGTCCTTAGCATCCAACGGGTGGAAAAGTGATTTGTTCGGGTTTTTTATTAAATAATTCAAATTACTATAATTTTAGAATTTTAATTGAACCAGTACTGCTCGGGGGGGGGGGTTAATCTTCCATCTCGCTATGCAATTTGTTTGGTTTGCTCAGGTTTGCTCGGCTTTCGGCCTCACAGGGTAAGGATCGTAACCACACCTAAAGATGGTAGGTAGAGAATTTTAATTGAGATTAAAAAACCGTTGAGTCTTCAGTCTCACAGGGTGAGAATCGTTACTATACGTAAAGACAGGCTCGTAGAAGTAGGACAGCTTTGGCCCCCCAAAATTTTTGTGTCTTGCAGACGAAATTGCTGAGTGCATTAGAGTGTAGAAGGCGACCTTATTTTCGATTGCTGTGCAAAATTAATCACAAAAACGAAAGAAAATAATGCGCTAAATTGACAAAATTTATCAGAAATTTTGACCACTCCCTCACGTATTTGTCATAGTTGATCTTCTTCGCCTCGAGTAACTTAGCTCGGCCTGCGGCATTCGGACTCTTTATGTCACATAACATAGCTCAGCCTAGGTCCGTAGCCAGGATTTCATTTCGGGGCGAGCACTTGCAACTGGTACATGGTACTATTCATTCTTTTTCCTGCCAGTCGAATATTGGCCCGAAAGCCTGATCGTCGTCCGATGGAAAAAAGTTTTCCTTCGAACATTCGCTCTATCAGGACTTTTTTCTTCTTCGAAGAGCTTTATCCCTTGGAACTTGTCTCTTCTTCCTTGGTTTAGCCAAGTTTAAATTGTAGATTTTTACTTCTTTGGACCAGCTCTGCAGCGCCAGCACCAATCCACATTCTTCGTAGTGGGATTCCTTAGTTCAGACTGCTGCGAAGTGTCCGTCACCTTTGCACTGCCAACACCATTTTGACCTCTCTGTCTGCAGACTGATGTTGACTGCCCAAAGGACCGACATCTGCATATTGTCTACAGTTTTACTCTACATTCGTTGATCCCCAGTTTAACTTGGGAGTTATTTTTAGTAGGCGCTCAATTGCAGTCTCCTCCAGATCAGTAATCGCGACCTGGATCTTAACGGATGTGATTTTGAAATGTCCACCCTCTCCGACTATCCTTTCAATCGCTTCTTCAGTTTTCCTTCAATCATCAATAAATCGATGTTCTGAATTTGAATGGCTCTGAATGGCTTTTGGATAGAATCTCTCGTAATTGAGAGCCAACTCCCATCCTCATCATCTCGATCAGGACATCGGGATTGAGTTTCTCGAATTTTCTTAATGAGACCCTCAGATTTGCGGTCTCGATTCATGGCTTTCTTAATGGCCTGGAGTGTTTCCACGTTTGTGAATTTTGGACTTCTTTTGACCATAATCGCCGGTGTCATCCTTTTTCCCCTCAGTTTCTGAGGACTTTCTTCTATTTTCACCGGTGTCGGTGTTGCTCAGCACTTTTCGGCCTTCTTCTGAAGAAGAAGGCCTTCATTTATCCTCATCTTCATTTATCTTGCTCTGTGATGTTGTAGAGCCACTCTCAGATTTTAATGCAGCCTGATCCTCCATCATCTTGAGCACTAATGTCTTCGGGTCATCGACCATTTGCTAGTCCTTGTTCGCTGCACCTCTCTACTCTGGTTTTTTTGTTACTTCAATCCTCAATTTTTTTGCAATCAAAGCAATTCCGATTTTTTTATGCATGCATAGGTCAGTAAGACCTCATTGCTGCCTAATGGTTTTTCCCTGTAACTGGAACCGGAGAACAAAATTGTACTGTTCCAAATGATTTTGTTTGCTTTTTTGTTTCATAATTACGATTAAATTTTCTACGACATTTTCATGTTTACTATGTTTTCTGCGAATTGCGAGGCCGAAGGCCGAGCTATGTTACCTGATATAGGAAGTGCGAAAGTCCTGAAGGAAATTTTGTACGATATCTTTAAACTTTTTATGTATATTGGGGTGAAGTTCGAGGCCAGAGTCCGAGCTATGTTAAATGAAACCCAAAAGTATGAGGCTGAAGAGCGAGCAATATTTTGTGCTGATAGAGGGCGGCCTCAGAAAACTAGATAAAAGAAGTGACCGTTTATCAGTGCCCATTTTACCAACAAAATGGCCACCGTTGCTTGTTTGCACCGTTGATTGTTAGATATTATACAAATAAAGTTAACAATTAGGTCTCATATTAGGATCGTGCTTGCTCGGCCTTTGATCTCACAGTATGGAACATCGATTATTACAGAATTTCATTTGTACCTACTGGTCTGCCAGACTTCCAATGTTACTAGGGTCAGATCCTGAAGTTCTGAATTTTTAATTACCTAGTTAATTGGGTTAATTTTAATTGTTATCTTGGAAATAGATACTTGAAGTTATGAAACTCAGATCTTGGAGTTATAAACTTAAAAAATAATTTAAAATTTAAAAAAAAAGTTATTAAGTTTAGATCCTTGAAGGTATAAACTAAAAAATTAATAGTTAATTATTAACTTGAAAATTGGAACTGGATGTTATGAAACTCAAATTTTGAAATTAATCTTCTTCTTCAGTTCAGGAATAATTCAGCAACTCTGTGTTCAATTAATATCGACAAAATAAAATTATTAATAAGTAATTTGTTGATATTGAATTTACATATCGTTACAATATTAATAAATTCAATCGCGCATGCTATCGCATTTCAAAAGGAACAATAATCCAAAAAGAATGTTTCCAAACTTTCTTGCATTTTTTGAACAAAAATTTGAAATTAAAAATAATATTATGGTAATTTTAACAAAATTTTGTTTTAATTTTTCCAGATAAATTTTCTAATAATATTTATTCAACTAAATTGCTTTTAAAAATCAATAA
Organism: Rhagonycha lutea; assembly: GCA_958510855.1. Classification (NCBI taxonomy): domain Eukaryota; kingdom Metazoa; phylum Arthropoda; class Insecta; order Coleoptera; family Cantharidae; genus Rhagonycha; species Rhagonycha lutea. The sequence goes on from OY294038.1 coordinate 6,402,334, forward strand.
ATATTAAAAACCCTAAATAATGGGGTTGATCAATCAAAATAATTGCGAGGGTCAGCGCTTAATGATGAGAAACTAAATTATGGAAATGGAATCTTCACAAATGATTATTACACATAGAAAAATGTTGTTTGTTCTATATTATAAAGAAATTTGTCGTTATCAATTTGATTAATTATTATGTAATAATGCACGAATGAATAGAAATCACCCAATTTGGATGTAATCCACATCGTTTGCACTACTCTCACTCTAACATTATAATTGCATAAACAAGCACTCCTTTTCATTTCTAATTTTTTTGCAATGAAGAATATGGAGTAGTAATTGAATAACTCCATTTTATGGGGGATGCTATTTCCTCTTTCACATGTTTACATAAGAAGTGGTTTTTGGAATTGTTTGATGGAAATTTAACGGTGGGGAACTTACTTACTCGATATCTATAAAAACCATGTCAAGTAAGGAAATTAATTTATTTACCGACTTTAAAGTGTTTTGTGTTTGTGAATATCCATTAGTTATGGCTTCAGTTAAGTGTTTGGTGAGTGCTCACCCTATCCAAATTTTGTTCAGTAATTAAACAGTGCAATAATTTTAGTTAATCATCTCCATCGCAGTTCTTGCAATCGTCAACTGTACACCCATTCCTGGAGGATTTGGGAAACACCAGTAAGTCTTTTTACATATAAAATATGTAAATTTCCAGAAGGGGAGGCGAAGCCGAGAGCGATTTTTTGAAAATCGTTGTAGAGACTTAATAAACGAAGTTGATTATTTTTATTTACTACAAAAAAATTAAAACAAATTTTTGTGAACACCTGATATGTTGTAATAAACTTGCACTTAATATTTAACTCATGCGATATATTCCGGTCTACTTATTTCGTATTTACTTTTCTTCTCGAATCTTGACCATTCTTTGAAATATGAACTGTTATATCATTTTTGAACTAATTAAAGTAACCACTTTCACATGTGAAAATAAATTGGATTTACAGGTTATTTTATGTTCTAGTACACATATTATTGTTCATGTGCCGCACCATATCCATACAGTGCATCATACTCACGTAAAGAAAATCCACGTTCCTGTTCCAATTGTCAAAACCGTTCTTCTCAAAGAGGAACCAATTAATCATGGTTGGGCGCATGGAGGATGGTATGGAAGTCAAGGCCATTCGGGCTGGTGGTAGATAATAAATTTTATGAAATCAAAGTAAGTATTCTAATTTTGAGACGCGCCTGAATAGATTAGCCACCCAAAATCTAACAATTTGACAATTTTAATCCGTTAATTTTATTTTTTGTTTCAGATGCATTGTTAATCTTCAACACAATAGTCTTGTAAATATTAGTACAATTTTTTAAGTTAATATATTATAATTATAATAATTATTGTCCAGTCATTCATTGTTACTTAATAGGAATCGTGCGTTAAATTTGAGCTAACTGCCGGAAAGTTTTCTGGTGCTCGAGTAACTACATATCGGTAAAACTCCCATTTGTCATGGTTTAGGACTGCAGATACAATTCAACTTGAAAATTAAAGTGACCGCATGTGGTGCTATTAATTTTAACGCACAGTTCCTATACTTTTGTTATTCTCGTGGCATATAATAAAGTTATTATTTTTACTATTTCGTTTTTATTCGTCACGAAAAATAAATTTAATGTCGTTCTGCCCTACAAATTGGCATTTTTAGATCGTTCTCACTGGGCACCATATTCTTTATGCCGCTTTACCAGGTGGCAAAGCCTGGAAGTGTGAAAGCAAGTGAAATGAAAAACAGGAAATAGCAGACAAAGTTTAACCAATTGGTTAAAAAGAAATTGCATTGATGTTATACACACAATAAAAACAGAGGGTGAGGAAGAATTAAAATTTGCTAATCATTCAAAAATTAGGGTAAAATAGGCCCAAAAATGAAATAGTAATACGAAATAGTCATAGTCTCACCGAATGAGAGCTCAATCCCTACATTTATCATGAGAAAGGCCGAACATATGATCGATCAGTGGAAGGAATTTCGTTAATCCATTAATGCGCGTCAGTGGTAAGGCAACGGATAAAATCCAAAATTTCTTATGGAAGTGTACTCTTGCGTACTCCAAGCGATTTTTCAACGATACCCATAACTTAATGAATTATTAATGTCGTAGAAAGCTTCGTAAGCGATATAATTTCAAAAAACTGTTTTTCGTCGCCATCTTGTCAATATGAAGGCCCAGGGGTAAGGTTGCGAGGTCACAAAATTAGTATGTTTTTAAGGACATCTAATTTTACAAAATTTCAGAAAATTTAGGCATTTCTTGCCTTATTCGAAAGTTGACTTCTCATTTTCGACCTGGTTGTGAACTGGGCTATAACAAGATATTTAAATTTTATTATTTAATAATTAATTTCCAAATTTTATTCTTGCATTAATTTCACAGATTGAAAATTTAATTATAAGTAAGTATTTATTCTTTATCCAAAAATGTAAATCAAAAATCGCTCCGAAACCAAATCATCGGAAATTAACGAAAACTTTTGGTTCAGAATTTTTTCATTATTTTTCCTGCCTTTACTAGGTTGAAATCAATAGTTTTATGCAGTTGCAGAATATTTGAACAAACTTTATTTTTTATTAAAAACACAAATCAAAAATCGCTCCGAAACCAAATCATCGGAAATTAAAGACAACTTTTGGTTTAGAATTTTTTCATTATTTTTCCTGGCTTTACTAGGTTGAAATCAATAGTTTTGTGCAGTTGCAGAATATTTGAACAAACTTTATTTTTTATCCAAAAATGTAAATCAAAAATCGCTCCGAAACCAAATCATCGGAAATTAAAGACAACTATTGGTTTAGAATTTTTTCATTATTTTTCCTGCCTTTACTAGGTTGTATTCAATAGTTTTATGCAGTTGCAGAATATTTGAACAAACTTTATTTTTTATCCAAAAATGTAAATCAAAAATCGCTCCGAAACCAAATCATCGGAAATTAAAGACAACTATTGGTTTAGAATTTTTTCATTATTTTTCCTGGCTTTACTAGGTTGTATTCAATAGTTTTATGCAGTTGCAGAATATTTGAACAAACTTTATTTTTTATCCAAAAATGTAAATCAAAAATCGCTCCGAAACCAAATCATCGGAAATTAAAGACAACTTTTGGTTTAGAATTTTTTCATTATTTTTCCTGGCATTACTAGGTTGTAATAAAATAGTTTTATGCAGTTGCAGAATATTTGAACAAACTTTATTTTTTATCCAAAAATGTAAATCAAAAATCGCTCCGAAACCAAATCATCGGAAATTAAAAACAACTTTTGGTTTAGAATTTTTTCATTATTTTTCCTGGCTTTACTAGGTTGTAATCAATAGTTTTGTGCAGTTGCAGAATATTTAAACAAACGTTATTTTTTATCCAAAAATGTAAATCAAAAATCGCTCCGAAACCAAATCATCGGAAATTAAAGACAACTTTTGGTTTAGAATTTTTTCATTATTTTTCCTGGCTTTACTAGGTTGTAATCAATAGGTTTGTGCAGTTGCAGAATATTTGACCAAACTTTATTTTTTATCCAAAAATGTAAATCAAAAATCGCTCCGAAACCAAAATCATCGGAAATTAAAGACAACTTTTGGTTTAGAATTTTTTCATTATTTTTCCTGGCTTTACTAGGTTGTAATCAATAGTTTTATGCAGTTGCAGAATATTTGAACAAACTTTATTTTTTATCCAAAAATGTAAATCAAAAATCGCTCCGAAACCAAATCATCGGAAATTAAAGACAACTTTTGGTTTAGAATTTTTTCATTATTTTTCCTGGCATTACTAGGTTGTAATAAAATAGTTTTATGCAGTTGCAGAATATTTGAACAAACTTTATTTTTTATCCAAAAATGTAAATCAAAAATCGCTCCGAAACCAAATCATCGGAAATTAAAAACAACTTTTGGTTTAGAATTTTTTCATTATTTTTCCTGGCTTTACTAGGTTGTAATCAATAGTTTTGTGCAGTTGCAGAATATTTAAACAAACGTTATTTTTTATCCAAAAATGTAAATCAAAAATCGCTCCGAAACCAAATCATCGGAAATTAAAGACAACTTTTGGTTTAGAATTTTTTCATTATTTTTCCTGGCTTTACTAGGTTGTAATCAATAGGTTTGTGCAGTTGCAGAATATTTGACCAAACTTTATTTTTTATCCAAAAATGTAAATCAAAAATCGCTCCGAAACCAAAATCATCGGAAATTAAAGACAACTTTTGGTTTAGAATTTTTTCATTATTTTTCCTGGCTTTACTAGGTTGTAATCAATAGTTTTATGCAGTTGCAGAATATTTGAACAAACTTTAACAGTCTTTAACAAACAGCTCGCGTCACTATCGATGCAATGCACACTTTTTCTGACTGCAACCACAATCTTAAATTTTTAAACATAATTTTCATTCAATATTAGGAGGATTTAAAAATTTAAAATTATAAAGCAAACGGCGGTCATTTTGTTGGTAAACGACTAGTTTTCTGAGGTCGGCTTTCCCTATCTTCGTGTAATATAACTCGGCCTCCGGACTCGTACACTTCTCCTTCCGGTGCCACCTACTCTTGCGTCCCCTGCAAATTACAAAAATGTCGCCTCATATCACAAAGTTGCAGTGAAAATGTTAAAAATAATTTTTTGGCCATAATGCAGGTCATAATATTTTGAAGCACCCCGTGAAATTTTGCGTCCCTACGCATCACTTACTTGGTTTACCGTTTAGTACCGGCCCTGAGCACGAGCGCGATAAAACGAGTGATTATTTCGGAAATTGAATCTTTCAAACATGGTTGGAGATAAAATTTTATTTTTTAAGGTAAATAAAAGTGATTAAAATATATTTCATTAAAACAAAAGTAACAGCATCAATCATAGCTCCAAATTTAGAAACATTTGAGATTTTCTATATAAAAATGTTACCAAAAACTGCCCTAATTCAATGTTAAGTAGGTCGAAAATAGAATTCAAAGTTCATATGCATTAGGTGCAATACCATTATTATTTGCATGAGTTCATCGACATAAAAATGATTTCATTTGCAATTAAATTTCTTCATAATTTTATAATTTTCATTACGTAATCACCATTCAATTTACCATTAATTTAAGTTAATTTATTTAATTAAAATACTTGCAGCAGGAAGCAGGCTGTAATAGATCCCATGCGTGTGACGTCACATATTCCACGAACCTCACTTGATTGGACGTTTCATTCCTTATAGCCAATCATTGCGATTACCATGATGGTTTGCCATTGTCTGTCGAGGAGAACAATCAGAATAAAGTTCTTACTCTATCTGATCCAACTTAGGCATTTTTGGCATTTGACTTCATTCAAACTATCATTTCGAATTTTTCAAAAGTTTAAAAAATCAATGATTTCACAGAAATTTGCCCTGAAAATTGTAATATTCCGTCAGTTTCTCTGTATGAATTAAATAAAATCAACTCTTCAATTCTTTCTAGTGTTATCCTGGTACTTTTTTTAATTAGCTGCCGGGCAATCGCCTGAGGCACACCATGTGAAGAATCTGCGAATGCAGCAAACAAATTCGGGTACCCCCCGAGGGGGGGGGGAAGATGAAGCTCCACGTAGCTGTTGCTGAGACCATAAATATGTGTAATATTATATTTGTGAATTCAAAAGTGTAAACATCACAATAAATTATTGTTTTTTGCTGATCCACATATAAAATACAAATCGTTTAAGCTACCATTATATCTAATGTCGCTCATTTAGTCACAAATTGTATAGGTAGTCGATTCTTAATTTTTTCATTGGTTACTTGACCAACGTTTGTGTTTCAATTTGAACGTTGCCGTGCAAACATGTTCAGCATTTCAAAAATTTCGGCAAATTGTTTAAGTTGCGCCTTAAAAAATAGTTTTCGTTTTTCGGCATTTATTTCATGTCCATGTCTGTCTCTCGAGTGCGCGAAGGGAACTGAGAATCACAAAACCAAGATTACTTATCCATACGTGCAAATGATTGTTTCTCTTCTATTTCTATGTTTAATAACTGGTGAAGCTATTTATTGTGGATATTGGAGCAAAATTCATTATTCTCAAAAAAAAGATGTTGTCGTTACTATGACGTACTTTTTAAACTTCTTGTATTATTTTCGAGCGGCTTTTACAATGATGATTAATACTGTCAAGGTGAAAACTGCTTATGAGACGTTGGAGCAGTTGGGCACTCTTTTGGAAACCTACAGGGTCTTACAAAATAAAAACATACTGTCGCGATCAGTGGTGAAAGATTTGGCTTCCAAAGCCGTTAATCAGAGTTTGGGCATCGTCGCCGTTACAATTCTATACGCAATTATAGTTTCCACCGCATTTTTGGGAAAAAACTGGAACGTGATTCAAACTGTAGTCTCCATTTTGGCATTTTACGTAGACAACAGGATTGTGTTGTTTATGGTTTCCAAGACGCATTTATACCGCTCGATTATAATGCAATATCAGAACTTTTTAATCAAGAATTTGCAAAAACGGCAAGAGGGGATCAGAAGAATTGGATATCCAAATTCTTATTCTACTCTTGTAGGAAGTTCTGCTAATTTGGATGAAGACTTCGAACAGTTACTAAAAGTGACTAAAGAAAAAAGGCAAAATGAGATGAAGAATGTTTATTCAAATTCTCATTCTACTACAGTGGAATATTCTGCTGATTCGGAAGATGACTCATTAGAGGTACTAATAAAACTGACAACCAAGCATTATTTTAAGCTTTCCAATAATCTGTTAAATTGGAACAACTTCTATAGTCCCACTTTTGTGATTTGGTCCTTAATAGGAACCTGCATGATTTGTATCAGCATTTTTGCTATTTACGTAAGCATTTTAAGGAATAACAAAATGGCGCTCAGTTTTGAATTTATTGAACTGCAAATCCGAATTTACATTTCAATTTTTGTAATGATTTATGGATTAATGGAAATTGGAAGTATAGATGATTTGGTAAGCAATTTTTAGCATGTAAAGATATTTCGATGGTCTATGCTAAAATGAAGCGTTTTTCTCTTTCCAGAAAGAGAACTTATTCAAATACATAAACAAATACCCAGGAACTTCTCTAACAACCTGCGAATCCGAACAGGTAAAAAATTCACCTTTTTGACAAAATTTCTAACCAATTTTTTTTTGTGACAGCTGGAAATTCTTATGACTTGTTTCATTACACAAAATGTGGTTATAAGAGCTTCGGATATCTTTGATATTAGAAAGGAATGGTTAGCTTCTGTAAGTAGTAGATCAACTGGAAGTTAAAAACTTCTTAACTTTCTTGTATTCCAGATAGTTGGAGTAATGGTGACCTATGCATTAGTGGTGATTCAATTCGAATCGGCATGGGCATAAAAAGAAGCAAAAAGAGATGCACCATGCGCACATATACGAATTAGCTGCTTGGTTGGAAAGATAACTCCTGAATTTGAAATTATATATTTTGCAAAAAGCTAAAATTGAGTGGACAAACTGTTTTAAATTCTGTTGCACTATTCCAAGCTATCAATTGCAATTTATTATTAAGACCTTGCATTTTAAGCTACGAGAGAGGCGCCTTAAATGTGAAAGGTTTCACACTTAATTATCTTAAATTAGTTAATTCTAAAACAACTAAAAAGTTCTAAAAACTAAAACATTTTTGCGTTTTCAATATTAGACGACATAAGTAGGTAATGATGGGTCAGCATAATTTAGACACTATCAGATATGTAATCTTTCAACGTAAATATGAAATTTACTGAATGAATAAATGATTAAGTCGTTATCAGATATTTTTATATTGAATTTAATATTCTACTAATACACAGTGTAACATTTAACTTGATTCAGACAAATCAATAATAATTGAGCTTCTCACACTTAAGCAAAAATATGCTATTTTTGCCCTACTCGCTTCTTCTATCCATGGCAAAACAATGCATAGCTACAAAATTGTTTACAGGTCAACTGAGGTCAATTATCTTAAACTTTTTATTCTCAGACAGCCAGATAAAATTTGCAATGGTTCTCATTCGCAACGAGGATCTCCTTTCTCCTAGTTCACACCGGAGAGTTAAATTTTGGATTTTAGCAGACCTTGTTTTGGATAAAATTTCTTGCAGTTAACTTCACAGTCACTGGCATGTTTTTCTGTTTCCAGTTTTTCCAAGTACCATGGCAACCGAATTTGAATCAAAATTCGTCCTTCGTCTACTGGATCGTTCCATGAGAGCTATTGCCACCAATTAGACTTCAATCGATGATAACCTTGTTATAATAGCACTTTATATAGCCCAATATGGCCATGAATTCTCTGACTGAGAAAGAGAAAGGGGTCTGCAATCCAAATAGAATGGCAGTAGTAAGAAAAATTTTCAACCGTTAGTTTTTCAAATATTTGCGAAATAAGGGAAAAAGTTTATTCAAACCCTTGGGTAGTTTCGTATTAACCTTCTTTACACTTACTTCAAGAATTTGCACCTTATTTTTCAAGTTTTAACCTTTACCAACTGCACCACCGAAAAGGCCAATGTTTCCAATAAAGAAAAATTTCGAGTTTAGTTTTAACCAATCATCTCAGCAGAGTTCATATTATATTTTTGAGCTCATTCTCTAATTTTAACATCTTTACGTTCTCAGACATGAAATTCTGGAGAAAAATAGCTTTTCCTAGCTCTTTTAACCTCCCAAAGCAATGCAAAAATCCGAAATCCGGTTCAAAAGTGCCATTCAGTTCTATAACCCAACCCTAATTTCGAAAAAAGTTTTGCGAAAACTAAGTTAGGTCTCTCCAGAGGAAGTACGTGGCATAAAATATCGGTGGGGGGGAAGGCTTGAGAAATTTTTTTTTCATTGCAACTTTATGATTTGGGACGACATATTTTAAATTTAAAGGGGGCACAAGTGGTACCGGGCCTACTTAAATTTTTAAATCCTTGTAATATTGAATGAAAATAACACAAGGGAAAAAAGTGCGAGGCCGTAGGCCGAGTTATATTATGTGATGTAAGAAATGCGAAGGTAAGTGTCGCATAAGAGCGCAAAATATCAAAGAGCACTTCAGAATAAGACCTACATTTACATTGTTGTTTCATTGTAACTTTTGTAATTTGTAGTAACAAATTTGAAATTTACAGGGGGGTGGCGCAAAAGCAGATTGCATTAGCACTGGATCTCTCCTTTGAATATGATAGGGGTTCTATTTGTTTTCACTTACTACGTAGATATACAGGGGACCTAATGTCTTTTGTAGGCTCCAAACCATAGTTCATTTTGAAAGCAATTCTGTTGGCTAGCACATTACCTCACTGGTTTGCAATTGCCTGTGGAGGAGAGGCAATCAGAGTTTAGTTAATTTTTTTATAATAAAAGACATCTACAAAGACCTACCCCTAATGCTCGGTTTGTGGTAAAATCAGGAGTTTATCCATCTATTATCGATTTAATAACAGTTCCAGTGCGGCCTTCAGGCCGCACAGTTTTAGTAATTAAGATAATGAGGATGAGGAAGATAATGAATTGGAGACCTATGGAAGAGAGAGGAAGACCCAAAATAAGATGGTGGGATTAGGTCACGGAGGACCTGAGGACGATGGAGGTGAAAGATTGGAAAGATAAGGTAGGAGACAGGAATGAGTGGAGAAGAATTGTGATGGAAACAAGAAAAGATAAAAGACTGTGAAAATAAAATATAGATATGAAGGGGACTAATCCACCCCAACAAATGGATTTGTAAAGTTTCAATGTAGAAATTCAGCAAAATTCCGCCTAGGAATGTAAAAGCTAAATATACGTTCTCAGAAATGAAATTCTGGAGAGAAATAGCTTTCCCTAGCTCTTTTAACCCCCTAAAGCAATGCAAAAATCCGAAAGCCGGTTCAAAAGTGCCATTCAGTTCTCTGACCCAACCCTAATTTTGAAAAATGTTTTGCTAAAACTAAGTTAGGTCTCTCCAGAGGAAGTACTAATCACTAGGCAAGCGAGGCATATGGCATAAAATATCGGGGGGGGGGGGGCTTTAGAAATAATTTTTAACTTTTTCATTGCAACTTTGTGATTTGGGACGACATATTTTAAATTTAAAGGGGGCACAAGTGGTACCGGGCCTACTTAAATTTTCAAATCCTTGTAATATTGAATGAAAATAATACAAGGGAAAAGAGTGCGAGGCCGTAGGCCGAGTTATATTATGTGATGTAAGAAATGCGAAGGTAAGTGCGCAAAATATCAAAGAGCACTTCAGAATAAGATCTACATGTTTTACATTATTGTTTCACTGTAACTTTTGTAATTTGGAGTAATAAATTTAAAATTTACAGGGGGGGGGGGGCGCAAAAGCAGATTGCATCGGCACTGGATCTCTCCTTTGAATATGATAGGGGTTCTATTTGTTTTCACATACTACGTAGATATACAGGGGACCTAATGTCTTTTGTAGGCTCCAAACCATAGTTTATTTTGAAAGCAATTCTGTTAGCTGGTACATTGCCTCAGTGGTTTGCAATTGCCTGTGGAGGAGAGGCAATCAGAGTTTAGTTATTTTTTTATAATAAAAGACGTCTACAAAGACCTACCCGTAATGCTCGGTTTGTGGTAAAATCAGGAGTTTATCCGTCTATTATCGATTTAATAACAGTTCCAGTGCGGCCTTCAGGCCGCACAGTTTTAATAATTTAGTTATTCAATACAATAATATGTAATCAATTCAATTACAGCACATGCACTATGTTGGTCTCATTGACCGGGGGGTTTGGGGGGTATGGAATACCCTCCAAGCAAACACAAAGTCTTGTTTTGCTTAGTACACGTAAAATCTGAGTTATTATTCTCACTCGTGAGGTGGAAAATATAGGTTATTTTTAATTTATTTAAGTAGAATATTTTTTCAGTGTAGCAGTTTTTATTGCTGAACGAACACTCCTCCAAATTTGAGAGTATCTCCACATAATAATATATTGACAATACTGAATGCAGAATTCAAATCCAATATAATAATTTGTTAAAATGCTCCTCCTGCTCTTTTGTGTCACAACCCCCCCCCATGATGGAATGAGGCGGAAAGCTGAAAAACCATACCAAGAAAATTTTAACAAAATTTTAACAAAATTTTCTCAAACTGCACAGTTCTGTCATCACAATTTTAAGTTGGATAAGTGGAACATAATCAAATTATGCAAAAACAGTCCACAGAAATTTGTGGACCTACAGTTTAATCCTACTTTCCAGATCCCATTGTGTTTTCTAGCTCCAATTCAGTTAATTGCATCGCAATTGCAGATCATGTTTGGAGAATTTGCCATCCGATCTATAGAGAAATTACTGTCTTAAGCTTCATCAGGTCATGGATGATTTAACTTTTAGGTATAGACGATCAAGAAGTCAGCACCCAGATAACACGTAAGCTTACGTCCAGCTGTATTTTGATTCGATTTTCGCTTGCTTATCCAGCTTAACGTGGCTAGCTTAGAACAAGCTTACTCTACGCTTAGAATTCAAGCAATTACTTGACTCGGCAAGCTTGGTACAAGTTTGTTTTAAACTAAGCTTAATTCAAGTTTGCTTTGCAAGCTTAATTTAAGCTTATTTCGTATTGTGTAAAGTAGGAAGCGTGATTCTAGCTGGATATAAGCTTCACAGCTTGCCGTGCCAAGCTGGATGTAAGCTGCCACGCTGTCATGTCAAGTTATATTCCAGCTTGTTTCAAACAAACTTTGCTATGTGGGAACCATCGGATTCTTCTCTTGTGCATGTCTTGGAATTGACGAATTGACTTAAAAATCAGTGGAATTATAAAAGTAGTCAAGTCCATTAGCAGAGCTTATAAGGAGGATTAGAGAGAGCTGTAGTAAGCGGTTTAATTTGCGCTACCTTGTATAAAGCTAACTCAAGGAATCATGGCAGGGCGATGCGAATGTGCAGAAAAGAAAATTAGTCCGTTCGACTGTATTATGTTCGTGTCAATTGGTGGAATTGGTCATCTACTAATAGCAGCTGCAGCTGCGCAAGATTTTGGCTCCGCCCGGCCATGATTCGTTGGGTTAGCTTTACTTGTAAATTACCTAGGGAATAACTTGAAAACAAAGTCAGAAATCTGATTTACTAATCCTGATAACCAAAAGATACCAAAGCAGCTGCGGCTTACCACAAGGAAATGAGTGGAAGATGTAGAGCAATAAACTGATGGAAGATTTATACCAGAACTGCCTCAGTTAACGTGCAAAATTCTACCAAGCACCTGGTAGAGGAGGTACAATATTCCTTACCAGCAATGAAGCAAAGAAAGCATTGAACCCAGACGATGCGCAAAGGAATTTTTTAAGCTTCTCGATAAAGATTTCCCAAAAAATCTAGAATTTAGTTGTGTTCAGATTACAGCCGTTCGATGCACCTCCCGAAGCTGTTCCTCAAGGTCACCTACACTTTTTATAATTGTTTGTCTAATCTTCCAACGATGATCGATCGAGTCTCGAGTGTCTCATCAGAGGTTTCCGAGCATATATGGATTGAAATCGATGGAATAATTATAGTAATTTTAAAATAAAGTATGAAATGGAAAATTAAAAGTCGAATTTGTTGAAAAACTATGAATTCAGACCACACATTTTGAAATTTGCTGATCGCCCGCCCATATCAATATTATTAACCAATAATAATATTATCCCTGCTTATCTTAACATTTACAACTATGAAAAGTTAGAAAATATATAATTTAATAGTTATCCAAGGTTATAATTGCTATGATTCCCTAAAAGTTTCGTTTCTGTATAAAAAGCTTCCTAATGACTTTATAATAATTCTGCAAATATTGTTCCTAATATAATATAAATATTTAATCACATATTGTACAAACTGAACACAAGTCTGATGAACAAGCTACTGTATTAACAACTCTCGTCGAGTCAAAATGTCGAGTAAGTTGTCGTCAGGAAATTGTCTATCCTGTGCATTGGGTCCAATCTTTTTCTTAACATCATGGATCGGTCTACCAAGTGTTTCATTACAGTGCATGCATTCAAAACGCGATACGGTTGTGCAAATTTCAAAAGTGCGACAAGCCGTGGCCGGAATGCTATTGTTGTTTTTGACTTATCGAATCGCATTATACTCACAACGAATCCGAGATCAGAGCAATGCAGAATTTGACGAATTGAGAATGGCGAAACTTATAATCAATTTGATTTACATTATACGAGCGACTCTCTTCATGCTGATTTCTTCATACAAAATCAAAACAGTTTATACCGCCATTTTGGCGGTAATTTCGACCTTAAAGTATTGGGACATGCTGACGTTCGAACATCTTCTAAATTATAAAACCATTTCAAAATTACGAATACATTCATACAAATTGGCAATGATTATGATTGGTACTTTGATGATAAGCTGCTTTCACTTGACTTACATTTATTACGATTTTGGGGAATATATGGTCGCAGTTTTCGAGAAAATTATAACCATTTCGGCCGAGTTAGGATTAATTTTTCTGTATCATATGTTGATCAACATCACCACCTTATGCTTTTTGGCCTATCAGGAAGGAGTTAAAAGATTGATGACCCAAAGTATAACTTTCAATAAGAAAAATGCCGTCGTAATGTTCACCAAGGTCAAGAAAATGAAGGACAGAACACTGGAAGATGGTTTGACTGTGTACAGAAGATTGCACACGATTCTCATTTGCAACTTGAAACTCATCAACCACTTTAGCAGCTTTGCCATAACCCTTTGGATTTTGACAGCGGTGGTTTTGATCGTCATAAGTGGTTTTGTAGATTTGGTCCTCGGAACTGGTGATGGAAAACCTGTGCCGACGAGTTTCCTGCACGATGTTGCTGCGTTGCAATTGCAATTATATATTGCTTGTTTCATGTTTGCTTACCTTGCGTTCGAAGTTGAAGATTTAGCAGTCGTGGTAAGTTTTATTTTACATTTCTAAAAACACTGCTTTTTGAAAATAACCATGGAAATTGTGGTCTAAAGGATGACCAAGTTCCAATCAATGATGCATGAGCAATAATGCACTGTGTGTTCTAGGATTTACTTTTTCTTATCAGTGTTGCACAAAATTTGAAATTAATAATAAGGTACAAGAATCGGCGAACCAAAATTAAAACTAATAGCTTACAAAAAAAACTCCGACGGTCAAAATTTACTAATAAAAAAATATAATTTAATGTTCAATTGATTCGTGGTTACTAAAGTGTATAATTTAATAAATTAAAAATTTGTCTACGAAAAATTACACAAATAAAAATTCCAGTTGGTCTCAGGAATATAAATTGAAAATGTCATGTCCATGCAACTACAACATTTCCAATGTTAGTGATGTGCATTCCTGTCAGCAATTGGAATTTTTATTTATTAAATTATAGGTTTTCATATAATAAATTATTTTGGATAGTTATTATTATTATTTTAATTTAATTTTAAAGTTTCGTGAAAATCTGTTAAGTAGCAATTTTGATAGTCTATTCTAAATAGTTCATAGAACCTGGTTAACTGTTAATCAATTCATGTGCGTCGTTCCATCTGTGTCTCCATAAATAACATCAATTGAAATTAACTTGAAGTTTTCCAAAATTGATTTTTCCAAAGTCGGCTAAACACTGGGTCTTACAATTTGACCTGTTGAAGTCCTAATCATGGCCTACATGTACATTCCATTTTTGTTTAAATAAAAACTATTTTATAAGTTTGGAGGGAAAACCTTAAATTTAAAGAAAACTCAACAGATTTAGTCGAGTGCTCAGTATGGAAAATGCAATTCAATTATGGATGAACAGATTACAAACAGAAAGTTAGACGCATTTTTTGTGCTTTACATGAACAATGAGGTTGTCGCGCGCATTAATGGATTAACGAGATTCTTACTTGTTTACTATTACAGCGGGAATCTGGTTAATCTAAAATGCGCATCATCATAATAAGTTATAATTTTAAATAATATTTCAAAACCAAATTTTTTGGGATTGGGTCTTACAATTTTCACTTATTTAAAATCTTATATATTTTTGGGAAAATCAAAACTTTGGTTATTTGGGACATTGCTGGTTTCGCAATTTTGGGAACTGTTTGAAAATAAGATTTCTTAAGTTTGAAGCAAAAAATTATTGATTTAGCTCCGGGGATGATCGAACTCAACTGAAAACACGATTGTGTAAATTCAAAATTTACTGATAATTTAAAAAAAATTAGCTTCTAATTTTGGAAGGGTGGGAAGAGAGCAGATTCGCAAATATATTCCTTTCTGGTATTTTGAGAAAGGGGGTTGAATTTATTGTTACTAGATCGCCCAGGTTGTGCACACTGAAGCTATTTATTTAAGCAACGTTGCAGTCCGATCGTTACGAACAGATCTAGATGCTTTTTATTTATAATTTACATGACGACGCAATAGTATTTAGGGCCGTCATTCCCACTTTCTATAAAATAAAAAATATATCTAGCCTGAAATTTTTCAAAATCAATTTTTTTTTAAATTATCTTCCAATTTCATATTTTAAAAAAATGAAATATTGGCTCTTATTGAAGGTCGAACTCTGTAAATTCATATGAAAACTGATTATTATGTAAGAAAAAAATTGAATAGTCAAAAAGATAACTAAAAATTTAAAAATTTAAAAATTAAAATTTGAAAATGTGAAAGAATAGTTTTCCAAATATTTGCCTTCCACGTCAAAAATTCTAAGCCCTAACATGCATTAGATTTGCAGTTATTTTGAGTTCAGTGCAATTTTTGCTTTAAATTTTTTGACAAAAATGAAATTTTATTAAAATATTCTGAAATTTAATTAAAATATTATTTCTGTTGTAATAAACACAGGACAAATAACGAAAAAATTATAAACCCTAGGATGCCTGCGATTTGCAGTTATTTTGAGTTGAGTTCAATTTTTGATTTAAATCTTTTGATAAAAATTTAATTTTGTTCAAATATTTTTAAACTGAATGAAAATATTAATTCTGTTTCAATAAACACAGGAAAAATAAGGAAAAAATTTTACACCCTAGGATACCTTCGATTTGCAGTTATTTTGAGTTCAGCGCAATTTTTGATTTCTTGATAAAAATTTAATTTTGTTCATATATTCTTAAAGTTCGTAAAAATATTAATTCTGTCGCAATAAACATATGAAAATTATTGAAAAAATTCTAAGCCCTAGGATGCCTTCGATTTGCAGTTATTTTGAGGTCAGTGCAATTTTTGATTTTTTGATAAAAATTGAATTTTGTTTAAATATTCTGAAAGTTCTTGAAAATATTAATTCTGTACCAATAAACATAGGCAAAATAACGAAAAAATTCTAAGACCCAGGATGCATTCGATTTGCAGTTATTTTGAGTTCAGTGCAATTTTTGATTTTTTGATAAAAATTTAATTATGGTCAAATATTCTGAAAATTCATTAAAATATTAATTCTGTTGCAATAAACAAAGGGAAGAATATTGAAAAAATTTTACACCCTAGTATACCTTCGATTTGCAGTTATTTTGAGTTCAGTGCAATTTTTGGTTTAAATTTTTTGATAAAAATTTAAAGTTTGTTCAAATATTCTGAAAGTTTAAGAAAATGTTAATTCTGTCGCAATAAACATAGGAAAAATAGCAAAAAAATTCTAAGCCCTAGGATGCCTTCGATTTGCAGTTATTTTGAGTTTAGTGCAATTTTTGATTTTTTGATAAAAATTTAATTTTGTTTAAATATTCTGAAAATTCATTAAAATATTAATTCTGTACCAATAAACATAGGCAAAATAACGAAAAAATTCTAAGCCCCAGGATGCATTCGATTTGCAGTTATTTTGAGTTCAGTGCAAATTTTGATTTTTTGATAAAAATTTAATTATGGTCAAATATTCTGAAAATTCATTAAAATATTAATTCTGTTGCAATAAACAAAGGGAAAAATATTGAAAAAATTTTACACCCTAGGACACCTTCGATTTGCAGTTATTTTGAGTTCAGTGCAATTTTTGGTTTAAATTTTTTGATAAAAATTTAAAGTTTGTTCAAATATTCTGAAAGTTTAAGAAAATGTTAATACTGTCGCAATAAACATAGGAAAAATAGCAAAAAAATTCTAAGCCCTAGGATGCCTTCGATTTGCAGTTATTTTGAGTTCAGTGCAATTTTTGATTTTAATTTTTAGACAAAAATGTAATTTTATTCAATTATTCTTAAATTTTATTATAATATTATTTATTTGTAATAAACACAGGAAAAATAACCAACAAATTATAAACCCTAGGATGCCTGCGATTGGCAGTTATTTTGGGTTCAGTTCAATTTTTGATTTAAATCATTTTTTGATAAAAATTTAATTTTTTTCAAATATTCAGAAAGTTTATGAAAATTTAATTCTGTTGTAATAAACATAGGAAAAATATCACACAAATTCTAAGCCCTAAGATGCATTTGATTTGCAGTTATTTTGAGTTCAGTGCTATTTTTGATTTAAATTTTTTGATAAAAATTTAATTTTGTTTAAATATTCTGAAAGTTCATAAAAATATTAATTCTGTTGCAATAAACATAGGAAAAATATTGAAAAAATTTTACACCTTAGGATACCTTCGATTTGCAGTTAATTTGAGTTCAGTGCAATTTTTGGTTTAAATTTTTTGATAAATATTTAAATTTTTTTCAAATATTCTGAAAGTTTATGAAAATGTTAATTCTGTCGCAATAAACATAGGAAAAGTGCGAAACAATTCTAAGCCCTAGGATGCCTTCGATTTGCAGTTATTTTGAGTTCAGCGCAATTTTTGATTTTATGATAAAAATTTAATTTTGTTCAAATATTCTGAAATTTTAATAAAAATATTAATTCTGTCTTAATAAACACAGGAAAAATACTGAAACAATTCTAAGCCCTAAGATGCCTTAGATTTGCAATTGTTTTGATTTCTGTGCAATTTTTGATTTAAATTTTTTGATAAAAATTTAATTTTGTGCAAATATTCTGAAAGTTCATAAAAATATTAATTATGTTGCAATAAACATAGGAAAAATATTGAAAAAATTCTAAGCACTAGGATACCTTCAATTTGCAGTTATTTTGAGTTCAGTGCAATTTTTGGTTTAAATTTTTTGATAAAAATTTAAAGTTTGTTCAAATATTCTGAAAGTTTAAGAAAATGTTAATTCTGTCGCAATAAACATAGGAAAAATAGCAAAAAAATTCTAAGCCCTAGGATGCCTTCGATTTGCAGTTATTTTGAGTTCAGTGCAATTTTTGATTTTAATTTTTAGACAAAAATGTAATTTTATTCAATTATTCTTAAATTTTATTATAATATTATTTATTTGTAATAAACACAGGAAAAATAACCAACAAATTATAAACCCTAGGATGCCTGCGATTGGCAGTTATTTTGGGTTCAGTTCAATTTTTGATTTAAATCATTTTTTGATAAAAATTTAATTTTTTTCAAATATTCAGAAAGTTTATGAAAATTTAATTCTGTTGTAATAAACATAGGAAAAATATCACACAAATTCTAAGCCCTAAGATGCATTTGATTTGCAGTTATTTTGAGTTCAGTGCTATTTTTGATTTAAATTTTTTGATAAAAATTTAATTTTGTTTAAATATTCTGAAAGTTCATAAAAATATTAATTCTGTTGCAATAAACATAGGAAAAATATTGAAAAAATTTTACACCTTAGGATACCTTCGATTTGCAGTTAATTTGAGTTCAGTGCAATTTTTGGTTTAAATTTTTTGATAAATATTTAAATTTTTTTCAAATATTCTGAAAGTTTATGAAAATGTTAATTCTGTCGCAATAAACATAGGAAAAGTGCGAAACAATTCTAAGCCCTAGGATGCCTTCGATTTGCAGTTATTTTGAGTTCAGCGCAATTTTTGATTTTATGATAAAAATTTAATTTTGTTCAAATATTCTGAAATTTTAATAAAAATATTAATTCTGTCTTAATAAACACAGGAAAAATACTGAAACAATTCTAAGCCCTAAGATGCCTTAGATTTGCAATTGTTTTGATTTCTGTGCAATTTTTGATTTAAATTTTTTGATAAAAATTTAATTTTGTGCAAATATTCTGAAAGTTCATAAAAATATTAATTATGTTGCAATAAACATAGGAAAAATATTGAAAAAATTCTAAGCACTAGGATACCTTCAATTTGCAGTTATTTTGAGTTCAGTGCAATTTTTGGTTTAAATTTTTTGATAAAAATTTAAAGTTTGTTCAAATATTCTGAAAGTTTAAGAAAATGTTAATTCTGTCGCAATAAACATAGGAAAAATAGCAAAAAAATTCTAAGCCCTAGGATGCCTTCGATTTGCAGTTATTTTGAGTTCAGTGCAATTTTTGATTTTAATTTTTAGACAAAAATGTAATTTTATTCAATTATTCTTAAATTTTATTATAATATTGTTTATTTGTAATAAACACAGGAAAAATAACCAACAAATTTTAAACCCTAGGATGCCTGCGATTTGCAGTTATTTTGGGTTCAGTTCAATTTTTGATTTAATTCATTTTTTGATAAAAATTTAATTTTTTTCAAATATTCTGAAAGTTTATGAAAATATTAATTCTGATTTAATAAACTCAGGAAAAATAACGAAAAAATTCTAAACCCTAAGATGCATTTGATTTGCAGTTATTTTGAGTTCAGTGCTATTTTTGATTTAAATTTTTTGATAAAAATTTAATTTTGTTTAAATATTCTGAAAATTCATGAAATTATTAATTCTGTACCAATAAACATAGGAAAAATAACGATTAGCCTTCGATTAGCAGTTATTTTGAGTTCAGCGCAATTTTTGATTTTTTGATAAAAATTTAATTATGTTCAAATATTCTGAAAGTTCATTAAAATATTAATTATGTTGCAATAAACATAGGAAAAATATTTAAAAAATTTTACACCCTAGGATACCTTCGATTTGCAGTTAATTTGAGTTCAGTGCAATTTTTGGTTTAAATTTTTTGATAAATATTTAAATTTTGTTCAAATATTCTGAAAGTTTATGAAAATATTAATTCTGTCGCAATAAACATAGGAAAATTGCGAAACAATTCTAAGCCCTAGGATGCCTTCGATTTTCAGTTATTTTGAGTTCAGCGCAATTTTTTATTTTTTGATAAAAATTTAATTTTGTTCAAATATTCTGAAAGTTCAAAAAATATTAATTCTGTTGCAATAAACATATGAAAAATACTGAAAAACTTCTAAGCCCTAGGATGCCTTCGATTTGCAGTTATTTTGAGTTCAGTACAATTTTTAATTTTTTGATAAAAATTTAATTTTGTTCAAATATTCTGAGATTTCATAAAAATATTAATTCTGTCCTAATAAACACAGGAAAAATAACGAAAAGATTCTAAGCCGTAAGATACCTTCGATTTGCTGTTATTTTGAGTTCAGAGCAATTTTTGGTTTAAATTTGATAAAATTTAAATTTTGTTCAAATATTCTGAAATGTCATGACAATATTAATTCTGTTGTAATAAACTCAGGAAAAATAACGAAAAAATTCAAAGCCCTTAATTCTAATTTTGTTCAAAAGAATAATGGTTAAATATCTACAGTTTGACCAAGCTAAGAGAATGAAATTCAAAAAGATGAAAATTCCATTTACACCTTTATTAGGAAGATCGATACACTGGCCAACAGTGATTTTGGTGCCGGGGCATTTGGAGCTGATTTCATATGAATTTGATGCCCTGAATTCAAATATGGCATTAGTTTTTGCCTAGCAGCTCAAATTTCTAAGATATATCTAACGTTATTGTTAAATATTTGTTAAGTCTTCTTTGTCGGCCATCTTTAATTTTGTTCACTAATTTTGTTACAAATTACAAGGCTCCCTTCTTGAGAGACGGCAAATATACAGGAATCAATTATTGTATTATAATATGATTTACAACCGTAGAGAATGTTATTGGAGGTACACATTTCGCCATATCACGTGATTTTAGAGAAAAAAATATCTAAAAAAGTAGAGCTGATAGAAAAAATCTGATTTTATATTTAGATTCAGACGGCAAATATATATGAAAAAATCCTTGCATTATTGATTTAAAACTGCACAAAATGGTGTTATAACTGGTTAAAAATGTACATTTCGTGCAGATCTTCAGGTTAAAAAATCATTATCTACAAAAGTAGAGCTGATAGAGAAAAACTAATTTGATATTTAGATTCAGCGCCCCAAATATAACTAAAATCAGTTTTAAAATCTTAGGCACCAACGCAAAAAAATTTTTTTTGTATGCTCCAAAAAGTATAACGCTAAGTTATTGTCTTGCTAGCCAGGGAACAGTATACCTTCTAGAGTAACACCCATGTCTTCTCGGATGTGGTAGAAGTTTTGGTGATGGTGGTTTCTAAATGGAAGCCTCTGGAGTAAATCGGGTGGAAAATTCTGCGGTTTCCTAAGCGTGGTGTCGTGTCTTCCTTAGTTGGTGGTGGTGGGTCCTGGATAGCTGTTCATCTTTTGTGTTTCGAGTAGTCATTTGCATCATATTGGCCAAATTTAAGAATACCACGTCGAGCACAGCCTTTATGATCCTGGTAATACAACAGGAACATTCCGGAGAGAAATCACCGAAGACACAAGAAATTTCAATTCTACTTCCATGTTTCGTAGAAGTCGCTAAATCAAGCCAATAAATAAATATTTTTAACCTGGTGGAATCTCCGATTCACAATGTCACAGGTGTCAGCAGAATTTTCGCAGTGGTATTGTATTTTAATTATAAATTATTAATTTCAAAATTATCATGTGGACAACTTCTAATTCAAGTTTGATTTGAATTTTACAAGTACAGGATACCTAAATTATTGTTTTTCTGCATGTAATTTATTGCATTATGTACTACTAAATAATGGATAACTTTCATTTATTTTAACTTATGTTAATCTATTGATTGTAGAGGTAATCGATGTTATGTTTTCATCAAAGTACAAAATTAGTATTTTCAGTACTATCTAATCATTATGGTCACGAGCAACAAATTAATGCTGACAAATTTGAAATTTACTTAAAGTAAATAATGTTTGATATAAGGGGAACATTTTCGATTAAAAAACGGAAAGATGTTAGTGACTGTGTGGCGTGTATGTTAAAACCGTTACTTTTACTAGGATCAGTTGTAGGAATTTCATCTTTTAATTTTAAGTGTCAACATAATCAAAAATCACATTTTTCAAAAAATTTTAATTCCTCGATTTTGTTATCATCCATATCTTTTATGTTAAGCCTACCACCTGTAAGTTATTTAATTGTTCTAATTGTACAATTAACGCGTTATAATATGAATTTTTCAAAAATCGTAAAACAAGTTCTACAAATTTTTTTCTTTATTGGAGTTATATCGTTTTGGATCATTAGCATGCTCAAAAGCAAGTATCGTATTTTGGAATTAAATGGTTTGACGAATATCGTGGAATTTCGACAATTTTTTGGCATTAAATCCTTTTTGTCAAACAAAACCACTAAAACGTTTATTTCAAGAACTTATCTAGCAATTATATTACTGATTTTTATTAACATTTTATTCACCGCAGAGTTTGTCATTTTTGAGGACTCGATATACTTCACCATATTCTCCATTTCATCTATAGCGCTAGCAACTTACTGCCAAACTGTTGTAATCTATCAATTATTTTTTGCTGCGTGGTTGTATAGAATTTTTTACAAAAAATGTTTCAATAAAATCTTTCAAATTCTACAACATAAAATGGAACCGAGGAATATAAAATCAAAAACTAAAATATTTAATCTTTCGTTTGAAATTCAATTGCAAAGACTTACAAGGTTGTATATGACTATTACTTACAATTACAAGCAAATGATTAAATTTTGGAGTTTTTCCGTGATGGTTTGGTTGACTTGTTTTCTTAGTATAATGATATGGGCGACCTATATAGTGGTGGACTCCATAATACTACGAGTTCCCAATTATACCATGATGATTAAATGTATTGGAAGTATAATGGGAATAATAAACTTTTTCTATTGCTTTCAATTGGTAAACAATGTGGTAAGATTATTTGAGTTTTTTCTGTTTTTTCGCTGAATAAAAAGATAAATTACATTGGAACGATATAGCAATTTCTAGCAATCGAAACCTGTGTTGAATTTGACACAACGAAATGGAATAAAATATCCCAATCCAACCTCGATTAAATTTGCTCACGAAGTTCGAGCAAGAGCTTCTCTTCGAGAACGACTTATATTTTGTTTTTCACTCTTCTGTTTTCACGAATATTTCAACAGCTTTTCAGACACAAACGACAGAATGGACACAAATTTTGTTAACAGCACTGATTTAATATTTTAATTGAATCCAAAAATAAAATTTTAAGCAGGTAATATTTTTCAGAGCGAAGACCTGATGTCGTTTATGTTCAAGTTCCCAGTCACTAAGCTAACGAAACCTGAAACTGTGCAGGTAATAAAATAAATTATATTCAATATGAAATCCTAATTTGGTTTGATCTAATAGTTTGAGCTGCTGATTCAAACAATCAATCTTCAGAAGCCTGAACTGAGAGCATCTGATATGTTTACCGTTGGAACTGGAATGCTATCATCGGTGAGTATTTATTTAGTTATTGTAAGAAACACCGGGGTAAGTGGAACTAAGTACTTTGAAACTACTTTTCCAGTTCCTAAAAAGATGGTAAAAATAACGGTCGAAAAGGATTTTAAATATTTTTGTATCACTTACGTCATAGGTGCCACTTACCCTTGTGTACCTTCGGTCAAATGGGTGATTACAGAAAACTCACTTGTAAACTTTCCACGCAAAAATTTAAATGTTCTAATCACAGTAGCTACGATTTAAGTAAGCTATCAGTTTAGTAGTAAAGGGGTTATGCCGTTTCCAGCCCCAATTCCCTCTAATGATCGTATAATATTTAGAGAAAATGTTACTAATATTTTATTTATCAGATTACAGGTACAGTTGTAACGTATGTGTTGGTTGCCCTGCAGTTTCACGCATCTTGGAATGAGTCGGAGCAAAAATAAAGGCACCATACAGGCTATTAATTCAAGTTTGGTTAAAATTTTTGAAATATTAAATTGTGCACACTGTTGCCCTCTGGGGTTGTTAAAAACGTTTTGCAAAACGCTGCACAATATTTTTTGACCTATTTTGCAATAAGCACTGGCGGTGATAAAGATTTAACGTTTTGCAATAACTAAAAAACACTGTTAACTGTTAACTCATTGTCATGAGGTGTAGAAAATGTAGAATTGCAAATTGTTGGCTTAGTAGATATGTAGTAGAATTTATTTTCAAAATAAAAGTTACTTAAAATAGTTTTCTTTTCCTTGAGGTGCTTCTCTCGTAGTTTAAAATGTAGGGGCATGAGAAGTCAAAGATTAGTAAAAGCTTAAAATTTAGAAATTCAAATTAATTTTAAAGCAATGATATGATCATCCATAAGCACTGTGATTGCCATATTTGAAGACATTATTGGTTCAAAATTAATTTTAATTTCAAAACTTTAAGTCTCAAACAAGCAACTCGAAATTGTCGTCTGGAATGCCCATGGCTTGGTGTTCCTATAGTCAGGAACTTAAAATATGTGAATCAAATCAAATTTATATTATTAAACCAAAACCCAAGTCATAACAAACTTCTTAAAAAAGCTGTCTCCATCAGAAGCTATTGACTACTCTTTGTAGAAACTGACAAAACAATGCAACTTTCTCCAACAAAATAAAAACCAATTTATCAAATTATAAATTCCCCCTACCAGATGGACCTACCGATTAAATCATTTAAAATCTTCGAAGTCGAATCAATTATTAAAAACGATTTTAATCCAAGAAAAGCACCGGGATATGATTTGATAACCGGTGGAATCATAAAGGAGTTACCATGGGAGGGTGTGAAGTTGATTACCATCATATTTAACGCTATTTTAACATCAGGTTATTTCTCTTCACAATGGCAGACCACACAAATAATTCTCATCCCGAAACCTGGCAAGGATCAAACAGTAGACCATACCTCTTATCGCCATATCAGTCTCTTGCATATTTTTCCAACGTTTTTGAGAAACTCTTTTTAAATAAAGTAAAAACTCTTCTAGAAGATGAGCATATAATTTCGAGTGATTAATTGGGGTTTCGACAGCAGTATTCGACCATTGAGGAAGTGCACAGGGTTGTCAGAAGAATTAAAGATGACAAGGAGAATGACGAGATTGCACAGGATTGAGTGACCTAATCAGTGGCGGATTTCCGAACAGGCGCAAAAGCGTGCGCCTGGGGTCTCGTAAATCAAGGGGCATCAAAGTAATGAAAATTATTTTATTTCATTATTAAAGAGTGAGACATAGGGAACTGAAATTGAGAATTAACCAATATAAAATAATAACTGCTTGGTTATATTTAAAGGTTTACTGATGTTCAGGATGTGTTAATTATGAAAATTGAAACTTATTGGTACAAGAATAATTAAAGTTCATTAGTTAAAAACAATTTCTTTTTTAAAAAGCGACCTTCAAAAGTTCATGAGGAATTGTTTATAAAAATTTGATCAGATTTCATCATGGTGGACTTAATCTTAAGAAAAGTTATTATATAGATTTGTTAAAGGTCTCGGGTACGATATTCCTATATAAACTAGGAAATTTGATGAAAATTAAATTTTGTTAAAATATTCAGAAATTTTATAAAATATTAATTCTATTGTCATAGTCACAGGAAATTTTTGATTTAAATTTTTGATAAAAATTTAATTTTGTTCAAATATTCTTAAACTGAATGAAAATATTAATTCCGTTGTAATAAACACGGGAAAAATAACCAAAAAATTCTAAGCCCTAACATGCATTAGATTTGCAGTAATTTTAGGTTCAGTGCAATATTTTTTATTTACATTTTTTGATAAAAATTTAATTTTGTTCAAATATTCTTAAACTGAATGAAAATATTAATTCCGTTGTAATAAACACGGGAAAAA
Organism: Rhagonycha lutea; assembly: GCA_958510855.1. Taxonomy (NCBI): domain Eukaryota; kingdom Metazoa; phylum Arthropoda; class Insecta; order Coleoptera; family Cantharidae; genus Rhagonycha; species Rhagonycha lutea. The sequence continues at coordinate 6,428,318 of OY294038.1, forward strand.
TAACCAAAAAATTCTAAGCCCTAACATGCATTAGATTTTCAGTAATTTTGGGTTCAGTGCAATATTTTTTATTTAAATTTTTTGATAAAAATTTAGTTTTGTTCAAATATTCTAAAATTTATTGGAAATAGTAATTATGTTGTAATAAACACACGAAAAATAATTAAAAAATTCTAAGCCCTAAGATGCATTAGATTTGCAGTAATTTTGATTTCAGTGCAATTTTTGATTTAAATTCATTGACAAAAATTTAATTTTGATTGAATATTCTGAAATTTAATGAAAATATTAATCCTGTTGTAGTAAACACAGGAAAAATAACCAAAAAATTCTAAGCCCTAAGATGCATTAGATTTGCAGCTATTTTGATTTCAGAGCAATTTTTAATTTAAATTTTTTGATAAAAATTAAATTTTGTTCAAATATTCTCAAATTTCATGAAAATATTAATCCTGTTGTAGTAAACACTGGAAAAATAACCAAAAAATGCTAAGCCCTAAGATGCATTAGATTTGCAAGAATTTTGAATTCAGTGCAATTTTTGATTTAAATTCATTGACAAAAATTTAATTTTGATCAAATATTCTGAAATTTAATGAAAATATTAATCCTGTTGTAGTAAACACAGGAAAAATAACCAAAAAATTCTAAGCCCTAAGATGCATTAGATTTGCAGCTATTTTGATTTCAGAGCAATTTTTAATTTAAATTTTTTGATAAAAATTAAATTTTGTTCAAATATTCTCAAATGTCATGAAAATATTAATCCTGTTGTAGTAAACACTGGAAAAATAACCAAAAAATGCTAAGCCCTAAGATGCATTAGATTTGCAAGAATTTTGAATTCAGTGCAATTTTTGATTTAAATTCATTGACAAAAATTTAATTTTGATCAAATATTCTGAAATTTAATGAAAATATTAATCCTGTTGTAGTAAACACAGGAAAAATAACCAAAAAATTCTAATCCCTAAGATGCATTAGATTTGCAGCTATTTTGATTTCAGAGCAATTTTTAATTTAAATTTTTTGATAAAAATTAAATTTTGTTCAAATATTCTCAAATATCATGAAAATGTTAATCCTGTTGTAGTAAACACTGGAAAAATAACCAAAAAATGCTAAGCCCTAAGATGCATTAGATTTGCAAGAATTTTGAATTCAGTGCAATTTTTGATTTAAATTCATTGACAAAAATTTAATTTTGATCAAATATTCTCAAATTTCATGAAAATATTAATCCTGTTGTAGTAAACACTGGAAAAATAACCAAAAAATTCAAAGCCTTAAGATGCATTATATTTGCAGCTATTTTGATTTCAGAGCAATTTTTGGTTTAAAGTTGATAAAAATTTTATTTTGTTCAAATATTCTGAAATTTAATAAAATATTAATTCCGTTATAATAACCACAGGAAAAATAACCAAAAAATTCTAAGCCCTAAGATGCATTAAATTTGCAGTTATTTTAACTTCAGGGCAATTTTTGGTTTAAATTTTTTGATAAAAATTTAATTTTGTTCAAATATTCTGAAATTTAATGAATATATTAATTCCGTTGTAATAAACACAGGAAATATAACCAAAAAAATCTAAGCCCTAAGATGCATTAGATTTGAAGTTATTTTGCCCTCAGTGCAATATTTTTGATTTAAATTTTTTGATAAAAATTAACTTTTGTTCAAATATTCTGAAATTTTATGAAAATATTAATTCTGTTGAAATAAACACCGGAAAAATAACCAAAAAATTTTAAGCCCTAAGAAGCATTAGATTTGCAGTTATTTTGATTTCAGTGCAATTTTTAATTAAAATTGTTTGATAAAAATTTAATTTTGTTCAAATATTCTAAAATGTAATTCAAATATTAATTCTGTTGTAATAAACTCAGGAAAAAATAACCAAAAAATTCTAAGCCCTAAGATGCATTACATTTGCAGATATTTTGATTACAGTGCAATTTTTGATTAAAATTTTTTGATAAAAATTTTATTTTGTTCTAATATTCTGAAATTTAATGACAATATTAATTGTATTGTAATAAACTCAGGAAAAATAACCAAAAAATTCTAAGATCTAAGATGCATTAGATTTGCAGCTATTTTGATTTCAGTGCAATTTTTGATATAAATTTTTTGATAAAAATTAAATTTTGTTCAAATATTATAAAATTGTATGAAAATATTAATTATGTTGTAATAAATACGGGAAAAATAACGAAAAAATTTTAAGCCCTAAGATGCCTTAGATATGCAGTGATTTTGATTGAGCGCAATTTTTGATTTAAATTTTTGGATAAAAATTAAATTTTGTTCAAATAATATAAAATTGTATGGAAATATTAATTCTGTTGTAATAAATATGGGAAAAGTTACGAAAAAATTCTAAGCCTTAAGATGCCTGAGATATGCAGTGATTTTGATTGAGCGCAATTTTTGATTTAGTACATCTTTTTATAAAAATTAAATTTTGTTCAAATATTATAAAATTGTATGGAAATATTAATCCTGTTGTAATAAATACGCGAAAAATAACGAAAAAATTCTAAGCCCTAAGATGCCTTAGATATGCAGTTATTTTGATTTCATCGCAATTTTTAATTATAATTTTTTGATAAACATTTAATTTCGTTCAAATATTCTGAAATTTAATGAAAATATTAATTCTATTGAAATAAACACAGGAAAAATAACCAAAAAATTCTAAGCCCTAACATGCATTAGATTTGCAGTAATTTTGGTTTCAGTGCAATATTTGATTAAAATTTTTTGATAAAAATTTAATTTTGTTCAAAAATTCTGAAATTTAATGAAAATATGAATCTATTGTAATAAACACAGGACAAATAACAAAAAAATTCTTAGAATTTTCTCTAAGAAGAAACTGAATTTTTATTGCATATTCTGATTTGTACAACGATGAGCAGAATTTTCAACAAATTTAAAGGAGCCTTATGCATTACATTTTGAGTTTATCTTGTAATTTCAGAAAGGGAAGAATCTAACCTTTTTCTTTCTTGATAGAAATCAATCAATCAAGGTAGATAATAAAAAAATTCGATTACAGACTTGAAAGTATTTTTTTAATGTGATTCGAAACGAGCTTTATTTATTACCTTCTAAAACAATAGCTATGATGTCAATTTTACTGTCTTCTTGTTTGTATTTACATACCACTTTACTATCTATATAATGGAAAAATAAAGTCGTTATATATTTTTTTTTGATAGATCAAACATTTTATTTTTGACGCTGTTTCTGGTCAGACGAGTGAACAAGTCGTTTCGCGGTCTAAGTGTTAACGTAAAGAAATTGATTCCAATGAAAATCGATGAATGAAATGAAATTATTATTCTAAATAATATCCAATTATTACGGTCACGAAGCTCACAGAAATAAATTAAGTTTGTTGCTGCAAATGCATAATAATATGAAGTCAAAATTTTTGAATCAAAAACCTAAAGTTGTTAGTGATTGTGTGGCGTGTATATTTAGGCCGTTACTTTCCTTTGGATCAATCTTCGGAATTTCATCTTTTAATATTAAATGCGTGCACAGCGAAAACTTATATTTTGCAAAAACTTTTGATTCCTCCTTTTTGTTATCGTTCACATCTTTTGTGTTAATTTTACCGGTGATAAGTTATTTAATAGTTCTGATAGTGCAATTAACCAATCACAATTTCACTTTTTCGAAAATCGCCAGTCAAATTTTCCTAATTTTTTTCTTTATCGGTGCGTTAGGACTTTGGATCTTGGCCATTGTTAACAGTAAAGATCGAATTTTGGAGTTAAATGGATTGACAAGAATCGTAGAATTTCGGCATTTTTATGGCATTAATTCCTTCTTGTCAAGCAAAAAGACTAAATCATTTATTTCAAGAACATATTTTGTTGTTACTTTATTGATGATTGTCGGATTGTTACTGATGTTCGAGTTTGTCCCTTTACATGGCTCAATATATTTCATCATATTCGCCACCATATCTGTGGCACTAGCAAGTAACTGTTTAATCGCTGTAGTCTGTCAATTATTTTCTTCTGCGTGCTTATATGAAACTTTTTACAAAAAATGTTTCAATAAAATCATTCTACTTTTGCAACATAGAATAAAGCCGGATCATTCGAAAACCAAAATTGAAAAATTAAATCTGCCTCTGGAAATCCAATTGGGAAGGCTTACAAGGTTGTATATGAGTATTACCTATAATTATAAGCAAATGGTTAAATTTTGGGGCTTTTCTTTGATGATGTGGTACAATTGTATTCTTAGTTTATTAGTATGGTCGTGTTACATAACGGTGAACTCCATAATACTGGAAAATCCTGATTATTCTATGATGATAAAGTTTATTGGAAGTGTATTTGGAATTATAAGCTTTTTATATTGCTTTGAAATGATAAACAATGTGGTAAGACTTTTTCTTTCTAAAGACTAGAACTTTTTCTTAAATATCACGGAGATTTGCTTAAGTTTTCGGTCAGGAACAAGGAAGAGGAAATATGAAGAACTTGTGACTTACTAAAATCTCCGATTTTAACATAGATTCGCATAATGTTTGAAAGGAATGATCGGGCTAGTTTACATAATTAAGAATTATTGGGGAGGGGTCACAGATTTCATATTTAGTTTTCACACATTCAGTAACCAAAAATTATAACAAACATTTTTTAGAGTGAAGACCTGCTATCGTATTTGCTCAAATTTCCAATCAGTAAACTAACCAATCCTGAAATTTTGCAGGTAATTAATATCCAAAATTAGGTACTATAATATAATCAAACATTTTCTTGATATTATAGTTTGAGTTGCTAATACTAACAATCAGCCTTCAAAGACCAGAAATGAGACCCTCAGATATGTTGACTGTTGGAACCAGAATGTTATCTTTGGTGAGTATTTTTTTTCTTTACCAGTTGAAACAAGTAGAAGAAGCGAAACTACCGGTGTTCCATGTGCTCCATAGAACACAAAGCAGTGCATGAATAAAATTTGAATTATGATTGCATTTAACGGTAAAGTTTCTTTTTGCGTGGTAATAAATGAACGTTCCAATCGCATCGTTACAAGTAACGAAGAGGAAGAGATTTCTAGCAAATTATTGTATATTTATTGAAAGTTTTCCTAAACTTTTAAATTTTTAGATTGCAGGTACAGTTGTAACGTACGTCTTGGTTACCTTACAGTTTAACAAACCTTAGGATCAGGAATAAACAAATGCACTATACAGACTATACAAGATTGGTTAATTAGGTATATTAAGAATATTATATAGTACCCACGTTTGTCTTGTCAGATTATTAAAGATTTTTTAGAAAGTACTGCATAAAATGATTGTAATGTTTTGCAATAATCGGAATTAACTACTGCACTTATTCTCATGAGATGTAGAAAATATGAAATTGTAATTGTCAAAAATGTAAAATTTTGACCCAGAAGACACTAAAAATAATTAATTACTAACAAACTATGTTTTTAGTATAAATTATTAAATATTTGAACCATAATTAGCATTTTCATTTAATTTCCTTAATTTTAGTCATAAAAGGATGAAAAAGTTTAATTTAATTTAGTTTAACAGGTAAGTCAGGTAAAATGTGTACAGATCCTGATTTAAATTATGATGCTTACAGTCTCGTTAAATTTTTGTATCATTATTACAATAAAATAATAATTAAGAATACATATAATATTAAAAGAGAAGTTCGTAATACAGTGGCGTAACTACCAGTGTGCGCGGTGTGCGAATGAACACGGCCCGTAAAATCTTAGGGGCCCGAGGCAATGAAAGTAAAAAATTCTTAAACAAGTGTAAAAAGCGCCTGTGCAAACCGGAAACGGACAACTCGGCAACGGGAATCCACCGGTCGAGCTTAGGTTAGTGCTAGGAAACGATTTTGTTAAATGGGGGGACCGTTAAAAGAGAGATCCGCCGCGGTACTAAGTAGGCCAGTGTCGAGTTGTTGTATATCCTTCATTGTGCTTACTTTGTTATCAATTTTAATAGGTCGGGTTGTTGCTTGCGTATACCTGGGGGGTATTCCATACCCCCCAGACCCCCCGGTTTGACATCCATTTCAGGGAAATTAATTTGTTTTTATTGGTTAGTATCGTTTAGTATGTAAGCAACAAGAAGACAATTCAAGAATCAAACTTGCTTTGTTATCAATTTTAATAGGTCGGCTTGTTGCTTACGTCTACCTGGGGGGTATTCCATACCCCCTAGACCTCCCGGTTTCACGTCCATTTCAGAGGAAGTTTAATTATCTTTATTAAAAAAATCCTTTATTTGAACGGGGCTGGGTGTGGTGCAAATTAAACCGCTTGCCACGGATAAGTATTTTTTGTATTGTAATTCTTTTTAAATGTATTTTCCTGTAATGGACGTGAAACCGGGGGGTCTGGGGGTATGGAATACCCCCCAGGTAGACGTAAGCAACAAGCCGACCTATTAAAATTGATAACAACGCAAGTTTGATTCTTGAATTTATTGTCTTCTTGTTGTTTACATACCAAACGATACGAACCAATAAAAACAAATTTATTTCCCTGAAATTGACGAGAAACCGGGGGGCTGGGGAGTATGGAATACCCCCCAGGTAGACGTAAGCAACAAGCCGACCTATTAAAATTGATAACAAAGCAAGTTTGATTCTTGAATTTATTGTCTTCTTGTTGTTTACATACCAAACGATACGAACCAATAAAAACAAATTTTTTCCCTGAAATTGACGTAAAACCGGGGGATTTTGGAATACCCCCCAGGTAGTCGTAAGCAACAAGCCGACCTATTAAAATTGATAACAAAGCAAGTTTGATGCTTGAATTTTTTGTCTTCTTGTTGTTTACATACCAAACGATACGAACCAATAAAAACAAATTTATTTCCCTGAAATTGACGAGAAACCGGGGGGCTGGGGAGTATGGAATACCCCCCAGGTAGACGTAAGCAACAAGCCGACCTATTAAAATTGATAACAAAGCAAGTTTGATTCTTGAATTTTTTGTCTTCTTGTTGTTTACATACCAAACGATACGAACCAATAAAACCAAATTTATTTCCCTGAAATTGACGTAAAACCGGGGGATTTTGGAATACCCCCCAGGTAGTGGTAAGCAACAAGCCGACCTATTAAAATTGATAACAAAGCAAGTTTGATTCTTGAATTTTTTGTCTTCTTGTTGTTTACATACCAAACGATACGAACCAATAAAAACAAATTTTTTCCCTGAAATTGACGTAAAACCGGGGGATTTTGGAATACCCCCCAGGTAGACGTAAGCAACAAGCCGACCTATTAAAATTGATAACAAAGCAAGTTTGATTCTTGAATTTTTTGTCTTCTTGTTGTTTACATACCAAACGATACGAACCAATAAAAACAAATTTATTTCCCTGAAATTGACGAGAAACCGGGGGGCTGGGGAGTATGGAATACCCCCCAGGTAGACGTAAGCAACAAGCCGACCTATTAAAATTGATAACAAAGCAAGTTTGATGCTTGAATTTTTTGTCTTCTTGTTGTTTACATACCAAACGATACGAACCAATAAAAACAAATTTATTTCCCTGAAATTGACGAGAAACCGGGGGGCTGGGTAGTATGGAATACCCCCCAGGTAGACGTAAGCAACAAGCCGACCTATTAAAATTGATAACAAAGCAAGTTCGATTCTTGAATTTATTGTCTTCTTGTTGTTTACATACCAAACGATACGAACCAATAAAAACAAATTTTTTCCCTGAAATTGACGTAAAACGGGGGGATTTTGGAATACCCCCCAGGTAGTCGTAAGCAACAAGCCGACATATTAAAATTGATAACAAAGCAACTTTGATGCTTGAATTTTTTGTCTTCTTGTTGTTTACATACCAAACGATACGAACCAATAAAAACAAATTTATTTCCCTGAAATTGACGAGAAACCGGGGGGCTGGGTAGTATGGAATACCCCCCAGGTAGACGTAAGCAACAAGCCGACCTATTAAAATTGATAACAAAGCAAGTTCGATTCTTGAATTTATTGTCTTCTTGTTGTTTACATACCAAACGATACGAACCAATAAAAACAAATTTTTTCCCTGAAATTGACGTAAAACGGGGGGATTTTGGAATACCCCCCAGGTAGTCGTAAGCAACAAGCCGACATATTAAAATTGATAACAAAGCAACTTTGATGCTTGAATTTTTTGTCTTCTTGTTGTTTACATACCAAACGATACGAACCAATAAAAACAAATTTATTTCCATGAAATTGACGAGAAACCGGGGGCTGGGGGGTATGGAATGCCCCCCAGGTAGACGTAAGCAACAAGCCGACTTTTTAAAATTGATAACAAAGCAAGTTTGATTATTGAATTTATTGTCTTCTTGTTGTTTACATACCAAACGATACGAACCAATAAAAACAAATTTATTTCCCTGAAATTGACGAGAAACCGGGGGGCTGGGGAGTATGGAATGCCCCCCAGGTAGACGTAAGCAACAAGCGGACCTATTAAAATTGATAACAAAGCAAGTTTGATTCTTGAATTTATTGTCTTCTTGTTGTTTACATACCAAACGATACGAACCAATAAAAACAAATTTATTTCCCTGAAATTGACGAGAAACCGGGGGGCTGGGGAGCATGGAATGCCCCCCAGGTAGTCGTAAGCAACAAGCCGACCTATTAAAATTGATAACAAAGCAACTTTGATGCTTGAATTTTTTGTCTTCTTGTTGTTTACATACCAAACGATACGAACCAATAAAAACAAATTTATTTCCATGAAATTGACGAGAAACCGGGGGCTGGGGGGTATGGAATGCCCCCCAGGTAGACGTAAGCAACAAGCCGACTTTTTAAAATTGATAACAAAGCAAGTTTGATTATTGAATTTATTGTCTTCTTGTTGTTTACATACCAAACGATACGAACCAATAAAAACAAATTTATTTCCCTGAAATTGACGAGAAACCGGGGGGCTGGGGAGTATGGAATGCCCCCCAGGTAGACGTAAGCAACAAGCGGACCTATTAAAATTGATAACAAAGCAAGTTTGATTCTTGAATTTATTGTCTTCTTGTTGTTTACATACCAAACGATACGAACCAATAAAAACAAATTTATTTCCCTGAAATTGACGAGAAACCGGGGGGCTGGGGAGCATGGAATGCCCCCCAGGTAGTCGTAAGCAACAAGCCGACCTATTAAAATTGATAACAAAGCAACTTTGATGCTTGAATTTTTTGTCTTCTTGTTGTTTACATACCAAACGATACGAACCAATAAAAACAAATTTATTTCCATGAAATTGACGAGAAACCGGGGGCTGGGGGGTATGGAATGCCCCCCAGGTAGACGTAAGCAACAAGCCGACTTTTTAAAATTGATAACAAAGCAAGTTTGATTATTGAATTTATTGTCTTCTTGTTGTTTACATACCAAACGATACGAACCAATAAAAACAAATTTATTTCCCTGAAATTGACGAGAAACCGGGGGGCTGGGGAGTATGGAATACCCCCCAGGTAGACGTAAGCAACAAGCCGACCTATTAAAATTGATAACAAAGCAAGTTTGATTCTTGAATTTTTTGTCTTCTTGTTGTTTACATACCAAACGATACGAACCAATAAAAACAAATTTATTTCCATGAAATTGACGAAAAACCGGGGGGCTGGGGGGTATGGAATACCCCCCAGGTAGACGTAAGCAACAAGCCGACCTATTAAAATAGATAACAAAGCAAGTTCGATTCTTGAATTTATTGTCTTCTTGTTGTTTACATACCAAACGATACGAACCAATAAAAACAAATTTTTTCCCTGAAATTGACGTAAAACCGGGGGATTTTGGAATACCCCCCAGGTAGTCGTAAGCAACAAGCCGACCTATTAAAATTGATAACAAAGCAACTTTGATGCTTGAATTTTTTGTCTTCTTGTTGTTTACATACCAAACGATACGAACCAATAAAAACAAATTTATTTCCATGAAATTGACGAAAAACCGGGGGGCTGGGGGGTATGGAATACCCCCCAGGTAGACGTAAGCAACAAGCCGACTTTTTAAAATTGATAACAAAGCAAGTTTGATTATTGAATTTATTGTCTTCTTGTTGTTTACATACCAAACGATACGAACCAATAAAAACAAATTTATTTCCCTGAAATTGACGAGAAACCGGGGGGCTGGGGAGTATGGAATGCCCCCCAGGTAGACGTAAGCAACAAGCGGACCTATTAAAATTGATAACAAAGCAAGTTTGATTCTTGAATTTATTGTCTTCTTGTTGTTTACATACCAAACGATACGAACCAATAAAAACAAATTTTTTTCCCTGAAATTGACGTAAAACCGGGGGGTCTGGGGGGGTATACGCAAGCAACAAGCCGACTTTTTAAGATTGATAACTAAGCAAGTTTGATTCTTGAATTACTTTCTTGTTATTTACATACCAAACGATACGAACCAATAAAAACAAATTTATTTCCATGAAATTGACGAGAAACCGGGGGGCTGGGGAGTATGGAATACCCCCCAGGTAGACGTAAGCAACAAGCCGACCTATTAAAATTGATAACAAAGCAAGTTTGATTCTTGAATTTATTGTCTTCTTGTTGTTTACATACCAAACGATACGAACCAATAAAAACAAATTTTTTTCCCTGAAATTGACGTAAAACCGGGGGGTCTGGGGGGGTATACGCAAGCAACAAGCCGACTTTTTAAAATTGATAACTAAGCAAGTTTGATTCTTGAATTACTTTCTTGTTATTTACATACCAAACGATACGAACCAATAAAAACAAATTTATTTCCCTGAAATTGACGAGAAACCGGGGGGCTGGGGAGTATGGAATACCCCGCAGGTAGACGTAAGCAACAAGCCGACCTATTAAAATTGATAACAAAGCAAGTTTGATTCTTGAATTTATTGTCTTCTTGTTGTTTACATACCAAACGATACGAACCAATAAAAACAAATTTTTTCCCTGAAATTGACGTAAAACCGGGGGATTTTGGAATACCCCCCAGGTAGTCGTAAGCAACAAGCCGACCTATTAAAATTGATAACAAAGCAAGTTTGATGCTTGAATTTTTTGTCTTCTTGTTGTTTACATACCAAACGATACGAACCAATAAAAACAAATTTATTTCCATGAAATTGACGAGAAACCGGGGGCTGGGGGGTATGGAATGCCCCCCAGGTAGACGTAAGCAACAAGCCGACTTTTTAAAATTGATAACAAAGCAAGTTTGATTATTGAATTTATTGTCTTCTTGTTGTTTACTTACCAAACGATACGAACCAATAAAAACAAATTTATTTCCCTGAAATTGACGAGAAACCGGGGGGCTGGGGAGTATGGAATGCCCCCCAGGTAGACGTAAGCAACAAGCGGACCTATTAAAATTGATAACAAAGCAAGTTTGATTCTTGAATTTATTGTCTTCTTGTTGTTTACATACCAAACGATACGAACCAATAAAAACAATTTTTTTCCCTGAAATTGACGTAAAATCGGGGGGTCTGGGGGGTATGGAATACCCCCCAGGTAGACGTAAGCAACAAGCCGACCTATTAAACATAAACTATAATAATACCAATGCAATGATATAATATGAGCTCATAATATCGTCGTATGACAAGAAAAACTCATTAAGTACATTTCAAGACAACAGAGATAATGAAGATTAAACATTTTTTATATCTGATAAATCGTATTTAACAGCAATTGTTTTGATATTTAAAATGCTAATGAATCCTCATTCATATTATAAATTGGTACATAATTTTTTTTCCGGCAAGCATAACCATAAAATAACGCACTTAGTGAAACATCTCGTTTTTGTCGAAAACTGCACTTAATGAGTTTTTCTTGTCATACGACGATATATCATTTTGAAGTGTTTTTTCTATTTTCTATGGTGGATAAGCCTGCTAAACACTCCAAAAATGTGAAGAAATTAGTGTGCAACCTAGGGTCTGGGGAGGTATGGATTGTTGCGTAAATAACGGGGGTGGGGCAGAGGGAGGAATAATCTGCATTATTTTGGGACTAAATTTTGTTTTAAAATCACACACCTCTCAAAGCTCTTGCTCCCGAGCCTAAAATTTGTAGTTACGCCATTGTCGTAATACATGATACGCTTTCCCGCTGGAAAGCAATGCACACTCCGGTAGCTCAGAAGTAGAGTATGAGATTCCCAGGTTTTACCTTCGCTCGTCTACCTTTAGTTGTTCCTTATGCATTTTTGATAGAAATCAATCAATTAAAGTATTAAAAAATTCGATTTCACTCTTGAAAATATTTTAATGCGAGTCGAACCGAGCTTTTTTTATTACCTTTTTAAGTATGAAACAATAACTATGATGTCATTTTACGATCTTCTTGTGTGTATTTATACACCGCTTTAATGTCTATCTAATGGAAAAAATAAAATCGTAATAATATATTTATTTCAGTTAGATCAAATATGGTGCCATAATATGTTTTAAATTTTTTAAAACTATTTCAACACTGTTTCTCGTCGGACAAGTGCACAAGTCGCTTCGCTGTCTAAGTGTTAACGTAAAGAAATTGATTCAATTGAGAATCGATGTTTTCATTACTAATGAAATAATTATTCTAAGTAATATCCAAATTATTACGGTCACGAATCTCATAGAAATAAATTAAGTTTGTTGTTGAAAATGCATAACATGAGGTCAAAATTTGTGATCCAAAAACCTAAAGTTGTTAGTGATTGTGTGGCGTGTATTTTCAGGCCGTTACTTTCCTTTGGATCAATCTTCGGAATTTCATCTTTTAATATTAAATGCCGCCACAGTGAAAACATAAATTTTTCAAAAAATTTTGATTCCTCCTTTTTGTTATCGTTCACATCTGCTCTGTTAAGTTTACCGGTGATAAGTTATTTAATAGTTCTAATAGCGCAATTAACTCATTACAATTTCATTTTTTCAAAAATCGCAGGTCAAATTTTCCTAATTTTTCTCTTTATCGGTGCGTTAGTATTTTGGATCTTCGGCATTATTAATAGTGAAGACCGAATTTTGGAATTAAATGGATTGACGAAAATCGTGGAATTTCGGCATTTTTATGGCATTAATTGCTTCCTGTCCAGCAAAACGACTAAAGCGTTTGTTTCAAGAACTCAGTTTGCTTTGATATTATTGATTATTTCCAGCTTTTTGTTGATGTCAGAGTTTGTCCCTTTAGATGGCTCAATATATTCCATCATTTTCGCCACCATATCTGTGACGCTAGCAAGTAACTGCTTAAACATTGTAATCTCTCAGTTATTTTTTTCTACGTGCTTATATAAAATTTTTTACAAAAAATGCTTCAACAAAATCATTCAACTTTTACAACATAAAATAAATCCGGACCATTCAAAAACCAAAGTTGAAACATTAAATCTACCTTTGGAAATCCAATTAGGAAGACTCACAAGGTTGTATATGAGTATTACGTACAATTATAAGCAAACGGTTAAGTTTTGGAGCTTTTCCTTGATGACCTGGTTCACTTGTACTCTTGGTATGTTAGTATGGTTGTGCTACATAACCCTAGATTCCTTAATACTACAAAATCCTAACTACTCTACGATGATTAAATTTATAGTATGTTCATCGATATTAATCCACTTTCTTTATTGCTTTCAAGTGTTAAACAATGTGGTAAGTTTTACAGAATTTTTGCTTAATTTTCGGCAAGATTTAATCGAAAGAACTCGTGACTTACTAAAATCTCCGATTACAACGTAATGGTTAGAGCAACGGGTCGGGCCGTTTTACTAAATTTGTCTCACAGGGTTGGAAAAATGACACCGGCTTACTGAAACTGATGTGAGATCCGCAATTTGCTTTGTGACCAAATATCAGGATTTGCCAAAACCAGTCTAAAACTGTTTCTTTAGTTGTTTACCATAACTTAACCTATAAGAAATTCTCGTAGTCTTTGAAACACAAACGATAAAATTAAAAACACTAATTGGATTGGGGGGGGGGGAGCACAGATTTCACAGATTTCACAGATTTATTTTTTACAAATACAAATTTAAATGGAGCATTAATTTTAACAAACCTTTTTCAGAGCGAAGACCTGTTATCGTTTTTGCTCAAGTTTCCAGTTAGTAAACTAACAAATCCTGAAATTAAGCAGGTAATTATTGCTTTAAATTAAAGTTATTTATATAATCCAAAATCAGGTACTTATATAAACAAATGTTTTCTTGATGTTATAGTTCGAGTTACTAATACTAACAATCAATCTTCTCAAACCAGAAATGAGACCCTCAGACATGTTTACTATTGGAACTAGTATATTATCTTCGGTAAGAAATTTTTCTTTACTATATGGAACAGTGGCAGTGGCGAAACTACCAGTGTTCCATGTGTTCTGTAGAACAGAGAACATAGAACGATGCAGGAGAAACTTTAATACAAATTATCTTATTGGATGTTTATTGAATATTTTTCACAATTTTTCTTTCAGATTACAGGAGCTGTTGCAGGTTACGTCCTAGTTACACTACAGTTTAACGTATTTTTGGCTAAGAATTAAAATAAATGCACTATATACACCATTATTAAGTTCAAGTTGTGCACGTTTTTATTACCTTCTAATGTTGTTAAAATCCTTCTAGAAAATACTGTTATTGTAATTTTTCTAACTCGTGATTATGGTGATAATTAATTAACCTTTATTAGTACCTAAGAAACACTGTTAACTACATTAGTAATAATGAAGCTTACATGGTTGATTGATATCTTCTGCCTCTTTAAGAAGGCGGTCGTCACTCGCTTATGAATAATAATTATAAAAACATATAAATTTATTTTTCTTTTCTATTTTTATTTAAATAAATATCGATATAATAAATACAAAAAAAACAGAATATTAAAATAAGAGGAAGTTTCATAGCAGGAACTTAAGTACAGTCTGCAATATAATGCGACTTGATTAATATGGAGAATACCTTTTAGACTTACGAGCAGAACTTGCAGACTTAGGTGCATCACTTGGAGTGGTAGGAGAATAACTTGGGGATGTGGGAACATATCCCAATGATATATCTGTATTACTAAATCCAGTTGAATTGGATGAATAACTTGGGGAGGTGGGAGAGTAACTGGGAGATGCAGGAGAATTGCTCGGAGACGTGGGAACATATCCCAATGACATATTTGTATTACTAAACCCAGTTGAATTGGATGAATAACTTGGGGAGGTGGGAGAATAACTTGGAGAGGTAGGAGAATAACTTGGAGACTTTGGAGCATAACCCGACGATGTATCACTAGGATCCGTCGAAATGGGTGAATCATTTTCGGATTTAGGAGAAGAGCTTGGAACGTTTAGAGAAGAAGCTATAGATACGAATTTTGATCCCTTTGAATTTGACATACTTTCGAGTATATTATCCAAAAATGACAAAGCAGTGTCATTGGTATCTATTTTTTTGGATTCACTCATTGCAGCAACCTCCTCTTCTGAGGTGTAATGTGCAGTATTCAAAATCAAATCTACACGACCTGTTCCTATCCTAGCCATCTGTTCTAAAATAATGTTTTCTGAAACTCCTTTCACTGAATCCACTTCGGCATGACACGCTGCTTCCAATGGTACATCGATCGTTTCCCCAAATGTTGAATTGGATGAATAACTTGGGGAGGTGGGAGAGTAACTGGGAGTTGTAGGAGAATTGCTCGTAGACGTGGGAACATATCCCAATGACATATTTGTATTACTATACCCAGTTGAATTGGATGAATAACTTGGGGAGGTGGGAGAGTAACTGGGAGATGTAGGAGAATTGCTCGGAGACGTGGGAACATATCCCAATGACATATTTGTATTACTATACCCAGTTGAATTGGATGAATAACTTGGGGAGGTGGTAGAATAACTTGGAGAGGTAGGAGAATAATTTGGAGAGGTAGGAGAATAACTTGGAGACTTTGGAGCATAACCCGACGATGTATCACTAGGATCCGTCGAAATGGGTGAATCATTTTGGGATTTAGGAGAAGAGCTTGGAATGTCTGACGAAGAAGCTATAGAACAGGCAGCAGTTGGATCAGACACCTTGGAAGATACGAATTTTGATCCCTTGGAAGTTGACATACTTTCGAGTATATCCAAAAATGACCAAGCAGTTTCATTGGTATCCATTTTTTTGGATTCACTGAATGCAGCAACTTCCTCTTCCGAGGTGTAATGTGCAGTATCCAAAAACAAATCTACACAACCTGTTCCTATCCTAGGCATCTGTCCTAAAATAATGTTTTCTGAAACTCCTTTCACTGAATCCACTTCGGCATGACACGCTGCATCCAATAGTACATCGATCGTTTCCTCAAATGAGCACTTCATAAGAAAACCGACATCCTGCTTATTGATGCCGTGTCGGGTTATGGACATAAGACTTCCACTGGAAGACATTACGTCACAGAGCAGTGTAAGATGTCTGTTGTTGACGTAGAGACCGTAAAATTTCAACACCGCGGTCATCTCCATTTCTATGGTCTTCCGAGCAGCTTCTATACCCAAAACTTTAAACGTTTCGTGAATGTCGTTGGTCACAGTCCGCTTTCTATCAACGTCAGGGTCCCCTAAAGCTGCAGCTAAATTGGTGCCATCTGTTTCGAGCACCCATTCCGAAATAAACTTTACATCGCCTTCCTCACTAACGACTCTTCTCTTCTTCTCATTAGCTTGGGGTTGGTTCATGTAAGCTTTAGAAATTTCTGGAATTCCTTTTAAAGTAATTTCCCTAAGCAAAGTATCTTCAATACCCTTCAATAACTCGAGATCTTTCATATTGTGTGGATCTTGATCATCTTCGCTATCGTCTAAGAACGTTCGAAACCGTAAAACTAATTTATCTGCATTGTCATTGCTGAAAGTGCAGAGAAGATCATTGAAAAAATTCCAGCGGATCGTTGCAGCTATTTGTTCCATGGACAGTTTCTTGTTGATCATTTGCTGACGGTCCAACTCCACGCGTAACAACCACGGTGAAATTTTAGTCGGGTCAAAATCGGGAATATCATAAAATGAGTCGACAAAATCTTGATCTTCTGCAATGATGGTTTTGCGCGGATCGGGGTCGTAAAGAATAGCTGTACTCCGCGCCACCGATTTTAGGGTGGTGTGTTCCATACGACTCAACACCTCTTGTGCTTTTTCAGGATCACAAGCAACGTGTTCCTTCAAATACACCGTCATGGAAGGAGCTTTGGGATTTTTGGAAACGTCGATGATTTCTTTAAGCCGGGGTACACCAAGAGTAACGTTCTTAGATGACACACCGGCGAAATGAAAAGTGTTGAGCGTCATTTGGGTTGCCGGTTCTCCCAACGATTGAGCGGCAAGTGCACCCACCATTTCACCCGGTTCCACTAGAGCAAGTTGAAATCTAGTTTCGATTTCATTCATCAACCATTCGAAAGCATCCGTGTTTAATTTATATTCCGATACCGATTTGCTGTTCAAAATCGACCGTGTCAAACACTGGAAGAGTAACGTAGCATTGTTATTTGCCGCTTTCGAGATAGGATGGTCTCCCTCTACCACCACGCACTTATCCAATAATTGACGAACTCCTTGGATGACTTTTAATGGCGACAGATCGGTTTGTTGCTTTTGGTTGATATGGAACATCTTTTGAGCATTCCAAATCATTCTCTTCAAGTTGCATGGCAAAACAACTTGAGCTTCTCCAGTAGGAATGATATCCTTCAATACGTTTCGATCTTGCTTTAACTGCTCCCATTCGCGTTCCAATTCGGAGACGACCTCCTCTGAAACGGAGAGGTCCCTATTCACGTCTTCATTAAAGTTGCGTGTCAAGTAATCTTCGTTTGTTACGTCGAACCTGTACTTTCTTTCAAACTCGGCGTTGGATAATTTCACCGTAGGTAAATGTTGAAACTCCAAGTGTTCGCCGGCAATTCCATCTTCGCCATAACTAGATTGTATCATTATTCCTGCTGGGCTCCTAACCGTTCCATCATATGCCACCATCACCGATTCCATAGACTTGATGAGTCTACGTTGGATGTAACCAGTTTCGGATGTTTTGCAAGCGGTGTCGATGAGACCTTCCCGACCACCCATAGCGTGGAAATAGAACTCCGATGGAGTGAGACCCGAATAATATGAATTTTCGACAAAACCTTTGGCTTCGGGACTGGCGTCATCTTTCTTAAAATGAGGAAGAGTTCGTCTATCATAGCCGTTTGGAATCCGTTTGCCTTCTACGTTTTGTTGACCCACGCAAGCCATAATCTGCGAGATGTTAATATCGGAACCCTTCGAACCAGCCACAACCATCAATTTAAACTTATTGTTCTTCGCGAGAGAGTCTTTCACCGAACTGCCCGTTTCGTCACGAGCAGCGTTCAAAAGTCGGTTCACTTCGTTCTCAAACGTTTGGTTTAAATTATTACCGGGAGTCATTTCCAATTCCATGCTGTACGCTTTTTTTGTTATTTCAGCAACATCGGTTTTGGCCTTTTTGATAGCGCTTCGAATTTCACGACGCGTTGCAGGATCGGTAATGGTGTCACTGATACCAACTGAATGACCACGGACGCTAAGCAACCATTCGTTTATGACCGTTTGTATGTGCCAGTAGAATTCTCCACTGATTTCGGGTCCCAGCTCCAGCATGCAGATGTGAAGCAAAGAACCAGCACGAGCACCCAACGTCTTCTTACACAAGGTTCCCATTACCAATTCGCCATTTTCAACCAAAACTCTTGTATCTTCAGGCGATATCCATTTGTACGGTCCGCTATCTTCTTCTTCCGAATGTGCCGAATGCGTAGTCATCAAATTTAATTCACCTGGAATGATTAAGGAAAATAACTGTTTTCCTGTCCAATGTGGTACTGGTTTCATTATAGCAGGTTTGGGCAATATTCCATTCCAATTTGGTAGAAACATCATTAAATTCATCATTTTTGCGCGATTCAAAAAGACATTCCTTTTTGTCAACTCCATAACGGCAGTCAGAGTATCTTGCACGATACCCATAACCGGTTTGTTTGCCTGAGGGGTTATAATCTGTCGGGAGGTGATGTGTAAGTTTTCGACTTCTGATCGCGATGGCTCGGATTGTGGAACGTGCATATTCATCTCATCTCCATCAAAATCAGCGTTATAAGGAGTGGTGCAGCTTAAGTTCAATCGGAAAGTAGAGTAAGGGAGCACTTTTACCCGATGTCCCATCATGCTCATTTTGTGTAAAGTGGGTTGACGGTTGAAAACAACTAAATCGCCATCGATAAGATGTCGTTCCACCGTATCTCCTATCTCTAGTTGCAATTTTGTTGGATCTTCTATAAAGCGTAAATCGACACGAACTCCGTTTTTGCGTAATATGTACCTTGCCCCTGGATATTCCATCGGTCCATTTTGAACCATTCGCAACATTAGATCTATATTAAAGGATGTAACATGTTCCGGATAAGTCATATTGATTGCAATGGCTTTGGGAACTCCTAGTTCATCAATCTTAAGGTTGGGATCCGGCGTGATTACAGAACGAGCTGAAAAATCGACACGTTTTCCCATAAGGTTTCCTCTGATCCTACCCTCCTTTCCTTTTAACCTACACGTTATCGCCTTTATAGGCTTTCCAGATTTGTGTAGCGCTTGTGGTAAACCGGCCACCTCGTTGTCTACGAGAGTGGCCACATGGTACTGCAACATTTTGATGTTCTCCGACACAACATGTGGAGCTGCACCGTCCTTGTCGTTCTTTCGCAATTCGTTGTTGGCTTTTATAATTTCAGCCAATTTATGGGTCAAATCATCCTGACATGTCCTCGATTCGTTAATGACAACTGAAGGCCTCACGGGAAGAGGTGCAACTGGTAAAACCGTAACGATCAGCCATTCGGGCCGTGCATATTCGGGATCCATTCCTAAAGCGGTGCAATCTGCATCGCTTATCTTTTTAAAAATTTCTAATACGTCCTCCGCTGATAAGAATTTCTTTTGTTTTGAATTGCCTGCTGATTCCTTCCATTCGGCTGTCAAATCCAGACCTGATCTTCTGATTATGGGTTGATCAGTTCCGCATCCTTCTATATAACATACCTTTTGATCCTTACACAACCCATATACTACTTCTAAACGATTCATCATGGATTTTCCTGAATTCTGTGCTGCATCAAACTTGCTCTGCTTTTTGGGAGTTACTAATAACTTACTACAATCAAAGCAAATACACCTTAAGACTTTCATTGTTTTCTTAAGAAAGCTTATGTGGAAAATTGGTTTGGCCAATTCAATGTGACCGAAGTGGCCCGTGCAACTGTTCCAGTTACCCCCGCATGTTAGACATTTCGAAGTTTTGTCAAACGGTCCCATTCTGGGATCCATCAGGCCATCCTCTTTTGGACAACCATTTTCCATCATGTCGGTATGATATATACCTTCTTTTGAGACGACGGATGTCTTACGAATATCTTCTGGACTGAAAATACCAAATTGTACACGTTTGACGGTTTTTAAAGGAGCTTTGCTATCGGTGAATGATGCCATTTTCTTGATAATCTTCTTGATAATTTGGATGTATACTTGAAGTTAAGTGAATTTTGAATTGCTAATTGATAATTATTATTTGAAAATGTCGCCCTTCATAGGGATTTAATCCTGTTAGACGTTGAGACGTTAAGACGTTGAGACGTTGAGACGTTGAGACGTTGAAACGATTAGTAGATTAGTATGACTCAAGGAGGTCGGTTAAACCTCGTTCAACTTTGAACTCAGTTCAAGAACGGTTCAACCAATCAACATGGCGAAATACGATGTTTTTAACCATGCTGATTGGTTGAACCGAGTTAAACCGGTTAAACCTCGTTCAACTTTGAACTCAGTTCAAGAACGGTTCAACCAATCAAAATGGCGAAATACGAGGTTTTTAACCATGCTGATTGGTTGAACCGAGTTCAAAGTTGAACTAGGTTTAACCGATGTTGGTACAACCCGCCCTGAACCGGATGTATAAATAAAATTTATTTTTTAGGGCTGTAAATACGGTGGTAAGTGTGAGAAAATTTATTAACAATAAATATTACAATGTTTTTAACTAACACTCGGTATACTAAATAAATAACGTATGAGTATTTAGACATTCCATCTATATTTTTAGTGTTCCCAATAAGCGTGAAATTGCAGAGCAACCAAAACGTATGTAATAACTGTTCCAGATATCTAAAAAATTTTTAAAAATTAATAAAGTATGCGCTGCACAGTGGAACCAATGCTTAATAATGCTGGCCAAAACCAATAGTTTACTTACCGATGCTAACAATCCAGTTCCAATCACAAAAATATCGGATGCTTTAAGAACAGGTTTCTGAATGGCTAATGTTTTAATCAAAATTTCTATCTGTAATTTAAAAATTTAAAAAAACCAAGAAATTGTAAGCTAAAGTTTTAACTATCACCTACCTGATTAGCCTCCGCCATACTTAATTTACTGATCGGATATTTATATAAGAACGATAATATGTCATTACTCTGAAATTAATTTAAAAATTTGAAAGTTATTCATAATAATCATATAACCATTTTTTTAACGATGGAGCAGGTTAGTGAGATTGATATGGTTTTTTTCCCAAGCTTTCTCAATAACCTGCACCTTCGAAATTTAAAATTGAAGGGATCACACATGAAAAACTTTGTATCCGAAACTTTTTCTTACCACAGTTGAAACATTTCCTATGCAGTGAAGTAAATAAGTAATTGCTAAAATGATGAAGTATGTTCGAATTTCCAACATAACAAAGAAGGTGCTATAGTGATCGTTAATCCACACAAAAACCAAAATGTAAATATTAACTGTTAAAACCAACAGTATTAAGAGGAACCATAAAAGAATGATTGGGCCCACATAGGATTCCAATTCCTTAAAATTTGTTATCATGGCATAATGAAACTTTTGAATTTCTTTGAGTTGACGTTCCAAACTTGCTCTTCCATTTCCATCAGCAACATTTTCGGGAGCGTCTAATGATTGGTTAATTTTATCCAACAATAAGCATTGCACAGTATCTTGGAATGATTTGAATAACGCAAACAAGAAGTTCAGGTGTATGGCTAATTCAAAAACCGTAACAAGTTGCACAAAGGTTGATAAAACACAACCCGGTCTTCGAATGGTGGTCCAGTTTGTTATCCCTTTATATTCACGTCCAAAAGCGTACATGCAGATAAAGAACAAAAACGAACAGGATCCCCAACACAACCTGTTTCCATAACATCTTAACTTTTTGGTCAATTCCTTATTGATAACTACCTCAATTCCAAAACTGTGCCTATTTTCGCAAATGGAAATCCATCCATTCAAATCTGTTACTTTCTTTTTCACATTGAGGAGGGACAATAACACCAAACTGAATCCAGCCAAGAAATAAAATATTTCTGCCAACATTTGAATAAACAAAATTTTGTTGTTATCTTCTGCTACCGTGCTACTTAGGTAGCTATACCAAATTAATTCCAATAGCAAAATTACGATTACAACCACCGATAAAATTTTGTGCTTTTTGGAAACTTTAAAAAAAGCGTGAGACACTGGAATTTTGGAATGCTGACAAGAGTAAGTTAACGGAAAAATTCCCAAAAGGGAACCCAATTTTAATAACGGATTCAAGGTACACACAATGCAATTTTTTACATCAGAATTTTTTTCACTTGGTTCCATTTTGATACACAACAAACAATTAAACGCATCTAATAAATTTCATCGATGAGAAATTAATTAAATTGAACTTGCATTGTTTACCAGCTAAATGGAGTTTATTCATTAAAGTTAGCAATTATAAGATATTTATCTAATAAATTAATTTCAAATTGAAAACAAGCAGGTTATTGATTAACATTTATTTTGTAAAACTTCTATCAAACCGAATAATAAGAACAGGTACGTGGTCTTTTTCTTTGGGGGAGAGGAGGAACCCAACCCATGGTTTTTGAAACCTTTGAAATAAAAAATATTAACAAAATGTTTAATATTAAATTAAGGGCGGGTTGTACCAACGTCGGTTAAACCTCGTTAAACTTTGAACTCAGTTCAACCAATCAGCATGGTTAAAAACCTCGTATTTCGCCATGTTGATTGGTTGAACCGTTCTTGAACTGAGTTCAAAGTTGAACGAGGTTTAACCGACGTTGGTACAACCCGACCCTAAGGGTGTGAACTGTAAAAAGGAACAACCAGTCAAACGGTTGGAAACAAAAGTCTGGATTGCTTCTCAGTTCCTTTTTGAAATTCAAACTCTTTGTATCCTTACTATTTCATAGGTCTGCTGTACACTGTAAATTAAATCAAAAATGCTGACTCCCATAAACACAGTACGCACTTCCAGAATATGTTTAAATACCGACTCGTGGGTATGCATCCACGTCGACACAAACACATAGAAATTCAAAATTATGGTAACAATCACCAACACAAACCAATAAAAACAATAAATGCTGGCGATTTTGTAAGTCACTTTTACGTTTCTAGTAATTGCTGCTTGCAACCTGCACATCTTTTTTAAGATTGCTTTGGAAACTTCTTCACTTTTTAGGTTTGGATTGAACTCAAAATTTTCTTTCCTTTCTACTCGTTGATTCAAACGCATGGTTAAAGCTCGGTAAACATTTTTGTACACTGTTCGTATAATCAAACCGTAGATTTTGAGCACAGTGACCATGGCAATTTGCACAAGACCGGCTAATAACTCCATCATTGGTTTCCAATAAATCCACTTTTCTAAATTGCTTTGGTTGATGGTCAGGTACAAATTTAAAATCCAAATTGACGTTGATATAATGGATCCGATCACGATATACTCGACGGATTTCCGCTTAATCTTCTCAACTTCTTTCACTCTTACTAAACTAAACAGTCCATAATCCTGTATATTTTGAAACATTTTAATCCATGCTTCTAATCCCACGATGTGGTTCCTTCTTTGAAGGATGGAACAACAAATTAATGCAATCGCAGAGGTGTTGTAGAAAATTATCACCAGCAATTCGAATGAAGCAAACCGATTGTTGAAAAATTTGGTTATAATTAAATGAAGGCAAACGATGATGTAACTTAGCAGCACAAAAACTATAAATAAAGAACACACAATTAAGCGAACATTGAGAACGACGCTCACACAACAGTTATTTTTTGGGGTGTGAGAACAGTGAATTCTTATAGGAAAAACTCCAAAAATGGAGATGTATCTGAGAATCGGCTGCAAAGCGCAAACAAGACAATTTTTGTTTGTTTGTGGGAAAACTTTGTTTGATTCCATTTTTATTATGGAACTAAAGTGGAACGCTTTTACTGTAAGAGTAAAACACTCTCGTCATTAATTTAATTGGTGTAATTAAAATACCATGTAATAGATTTTAGAATGATAATAGTAATACCTCAACTAATAAATTAACTAAAAATGTAAACATTTTCCACTTGGAATGATTTATCATGATATGAGAAAATGTCAAAGTAACGAATATCGATTATTTCCATTTAATTACTCTGAAAACGCTTGTGCTGGCATACATGCTCAAAAATTTGGGCGCTTTTTTATTGGTTAACCGACATTTTTCAGCTTAACCTTCAACTGAGCAAATGGCTATTAACCAGACAACTTCAACTTAAGTACCCATTTCCTCACCACCATAGAGGTAGAATACATGGCGCGCTTTTTTTTACGTGGTATCCCCAGGAGGCCTATTCCACGTGGTAGCTACATTAATTGAGGTAAATTATTCTAAGATTGTGCGCAACACACTGTGCATTCTTGGATTTTAATAAATGGTAAGTAATTTGAAATCATAGGGTAATAAATTAATGATAAAAGTTTCAATTTCAACTCTCTGAAATTTTTACTGAATGTTGTTGTTTTTAATTCAGTTAATTATGTAGGATATATTAAGTAGGTTGAGAGTATACATTTTTTAGGTTAGGTTCACAATAACTCACCATAGTATAGTCATTGATGTAGCTAAGGGGAGCCCACCCTAGATACTATTAACCTAACCTAGAAATTTGAAAAAAAAACTGAATTGAGATTTGTCTCATATATTATTCTTTCATATTAGTAAATGTGACTTAATACATGAAACTCATATTAAATATCTTAAATTCTAAACAACTACTATCGATAACCATTGAACTCTTATTAATAAATTTACACTATTGAGGTATAAGTAGTAAAACCTAACTACGATAAGCAGGGACAAACAATTAAAATTGTCCTTGATTTAATGTCCAATTAAATATTATTTATATTATAATGTAAGCTATAAATCGGGATCCTTGAAGAAGGTGCTATATTAACGAAATAATTTCTATTACTAAATAAATAACATAAAATGACATATAACCTAAGCTATAAACTAGGATCTTTTGACAATTTTAATTGTTCCCGTTCAAACGTTCCTGTTCCGATTGTACAATTATTAATCTAAACATATAAACCTGCGCAAATGTTTTTTTTTATCTTTGTTTGGCACTTAAACAATTTATAACAATAATTTTGAAATTACTGTTAAGGCAGCTGTCTTTTTGAACCACCAATCAACCGGAATTCGTCGACAACTCAAACTTGTACTGCTTTTTTGTTTTGAGCTACAATTTGAATCGTAGCTTCCGATACAACTTGCAAAAATATAAACCTTCTTAACATCTTTAAAGTACTGGACGGATTGATACCTATTGTTTCTAATCCCATATAGTAAGTTTGGACGATTTTGAGTCCGTTATTAAATAAGGTGCTTTGGACCACCAAATCCAATAAATATTATTGTGATCGATAAATCGGCTTAAATTTAGCCAACCCTGAGAAAGATACTTTGTATTCGCTGGGTGCGAAGTGCATAGTGGGGGTATTAAAAACGACGCCAGCGTCCGCTGCGGACAAATTGTGCAAAAAAGTTGGCCAAATGTCACGCACCCAGCGAATACGACTTTGTCTGGGAAATAATCCTTCACCATATCTGGCTACCCTCACTTAGTTTAGCCTGTAGGCCAATACAGTTACCGGAGTGTGGCACTTGGAGCCATAAGTGAGAGTTGGGTGCCCACGAGGACCAGTTACCGCCAACTATCGTCTGCCTGCGGCATTCGATATGACCGTTTAGGCAAAAGGTACTACCTCTGCGGGACAACCCCTACACTCCAATCGGACTTCAAGAAAAAAATACTTAAATCAAGTACAAGAAAGAACTCAGAAAATTAATAACACTTTTTCTGACGCGTATGAAAGATTAACGAGATTTTCATTAGAAAACGAACTTTAATTGTTTTAATATTGAAAAGTTACTAAAATTAAATATTAAAATTTTATTATACACCTAATTTGGTAGCCCAACGTTTGGCATTGGAAGAAAGAGTTATGTACCTGCAATCAATTATTGTAAAATAAATCCAAATTTTTATAAATTTTTTTATATGTTTATTAAAAATTATATAATGATCCCTAAGATAAAAAAAGAAGATTATGAAAACTAAATAATCCGTATCACCATAATTATACAATATCACTACGTTCGAGGTTATAATTTCGCACATAGAAATAATTTGTGATGTTTTTAATGTTAAAATGTATCGTTTGCTAAATTATTCGTAAAATGATGAGTGCGTGGTTTATATAAAGGGAAATAAAATTTTCAATTACTGATACGTAGAAAACAACCTCTACCAAAATGAGATTATTTTTGTTGTACATTTTTGTTGTTTTTGCTGGAACATTTTCGGTAAGAAATATTTTAATACAAAACTTTCTTTCTTTGCCTCTTTTGCACACTCTGCTCATCGTTATTCTTTTTTTGTTACTATCCACTCAATAAAACCATATTCCACCATTATTAATATTTAATTTTAAATTAATTATTGTATTTTAATAATATTAATTTCATTCCTTTAATTGGTAAAATTATTAATATACAACAATTAATTTATTATCACGAATTAACGGCTAACCAATTTAAATATTTAATTTTAAACCTTTAATATGATATATTATTATTTTTATTTACTTTTACGTGTGTAAAGAAATCCGGCGGTACTGGGATTAGAACTCAGAACCGATGCGTTACAAGTCCATAAAACCTGCCGATTTTCAAAAATTCATATAACTCAAAAACTAAGAGAAAGTGATAATTTTTTTAACTTTTAAACAGATTCACCAAAAAACTTGGGATCTCGATTGATGGGTACCTCACTGTAATGTCCCCTTGTAAGTAGCTAAATCTTTGTCACAAATTTAAAATTTTGAATAAGTCTAAATTTTCTTCAGTATTCTATGACTTCTCGAAATTAGGAAATATTGCGAAAATATTCTGGGCCCTAAGTTACCTTCAATTTAAAGTTATTTTAATTCAGAGTATGTAGATTTCAGAGAGATTTCAGAACTACATTTTTGATAAAAATTAAATTTGATTATATAGGGTGTTTTTTTAGCTGCATGAGAACTTCAAAATGAAATAAAACATTAAAAACCTGACGGAATGTTTTGGTTATAATTTTTTTATGAAAGTACAGTTAAAGGCATTTATGATTTGAACATGACTTCCGGCATGTGACCACCACGACTAATGGTTACGAAGCGCATCCGTTCAGTCCAATTTTTGACCACTTTTTCCAATATTTCTGGCTTTATTTCATAAATGGCTTGCTGAATATTAGCCTCCAATGCTTCTTTGTTAGCATAAACCATGGATTTAACATACCCCCACAGAAAATAATCTGGAGGTGTCAAATCACACGATCTTGGAGGCCAATTGATAGGACCACGTTTTGAAATAATGTTGTCACCAAATTGTCCTTTCAATAAATTGATGGTTTCGTTGGCTGTGTGGCACGTAGCACCATCCTGTTGGAACCATAAGTTGTCAATGTTTAGCTCTTGAAGTTTTGGAAACAAAAATGTATTGAGCATGTGTCGATATCTCACACCATTCACCGTAACGGTAGCTCATTTCGAAAGACATATGGACCAATGATGCCGTTGGCGTGTATTCCACACCAAACAGTCAATTTTAATGGATGCAATGGAGTCTCAGGATAATGTCCCGGATTGGTCTCACTCCATATACGGCAATTTTGTTTGTTCACATACCCATTTAACCAGAAATGTGCCTCGTCACTGAACAAAATTTTACGGTAAAAAAATGGATCCACTTCCAATTGGTTGTGAGCCCAATCTGCGAACTCACGACGCAATCGATGATCATCAGGCTTCAGTTCTTGAACCAACTGGATTTTATAAGGTAGTAAATAAAGATCTTTCCGTAAAATTTTCCATGTAGTGGACGGACAAAGCCCAAGTTGTTGAGCACGATGGCGAATTGAAATGTTTGGGTCCTGTTGCACACTTTCACTCACAGAACTGATAGCTTCTTCGGTACGCACATAATTTCGTCTTGCTGGTGTTTTTATATCACGCAACGAAGAAGTGGTACGAAATTTGTCTACCACCGCACGAATAGCTTGCTCAGAAGGTCGAAAATGTCTAACATAAAATGGGCGAAGGGCTCTATATGTTTGGCGAACAGAGCTTTGATTTTTAAAATATATTTCTATAATTTGGTAGCGTTGTTCAATGGTCAATCTATGCATTATCAAATGCCAAACCTTGCTAAACACAAATGTCAAAAAACTGTTTCCATAGCAATCTTGATTCAATTGTTATCCCTATTGAAAGTTCTCATGCAGCTAAAAAAAACACCCTATACTTCTGGAACTACATGCAAATACCAAAAATAACATATTAAAATCAGGAAAAATACTAAAAAATTCTAACCCTCAATTGCCTTGATTTAAGGTTACTTTGATTTCAGTTCGATATTGTATTTTAGTTTTTTTATAAAAATTTAATTTTGATTTTCAATTATTTTGAAAAAATTCAAAAAATATTCTCAAGTTTTCTGAAAATATTAATTTATTTTATATCAAAAAAAAATACCGAAACACACATCCAAACCCTAAATTGCCTAGATTTAAGGTTATTTTGATTTCAAAGCGATTTTTGAATTAAATTTTTTATAAAAATTAAATTATAATAATTATTCAAATATTATGTAACTTCGAGAAAATACTAACAAATGAATATTAAAGTCAGGCAAAATAAGAAAAAAATTGTAAAGTCTAAATTAAGTTATAGATTTGAGCTTATTTTGGTTTTCTGTAAGATTTTTGATTTACATTCTTTGATAAAAATTAAATGTTTTTCAAATATTCTGTAACTTTGTAGAA
This sequence comes from Rhagonycha lutea, assembly GCA_958510855.1. Lineage (NCBI taxonomy): Eukaryota > Metazoa > Arthropoda > Insecta > Coleoptera > Cantharidae > Rhagonycha > Rhagonycha lutea. The sequence goes on from OY294038.1 coordinate 6,457,581, forward strand.
ATGTTAATTCAATTATAATAAAGTTACGAAACATAATAAAAAAATTCTATAGTCTACATTGTATTAGATTTTAGGCTATTTTGGTTTTCTGTGAGATTTTGATTTATATTTTTGGATAAAAATTAAATTTTTTTCAAATATTCTATAACCTCGTAGAAATACTAATTCAATTATAATAAAGTCAGGAAAAATAATGAAAAAATTCTAAAGTCGAAATTGTATTAGATTTTAGGCCATTTTGGTTTTCTGTGAGATTTTGATTTACATTCTTTGCCAAAAATTAAATTGTTTTCAAATACTCAGTAACCTCGTAGAAACACTAATTTTATTATAGGAAAGTCAGGAAAAATAATGAGAAAATTCTAAAGTCTAAATTGTATTAGATTTTAGGCAATTTTGGTTTTCTGTGAAATTTTCATTTACATATTGTTTGATAAAAATTAAATTTTGTTCAAATATTCTGTAACCTCGTAGAAACACTAATTCAATTATAATAAAGTCAGGAAAAATAATGAAAAAATTGTAAAGTCTAAATTGTATTAGATTTTAGGCTATTTTGGTTTTCTGTGAAATTTTCATTTACATTCTTTGATAAAAATTAAATTTTTGTCAAATATTCTGTAACCTCGTAGAAACACTAATTCAATTATAAAAAAGTCAGGAAAAATAATGAAAAAATTCTAGAGTCTAAATTGTATTAGATTTTAGGCAATTTTGGTTTTCTGTGAAATTTTGATTTACATTTTTTGATAAAAATTAAACTTTTTTCAAATATTCTGTAACCTGGTAGAAACACTAATTCAATTATAACAAAGTCAGGAAAAATAATGAAAAAATTGTAAAGTCTAAATTGTATTAGATTTTAGGCAATTTTGGTTTTCTGTGAAATTTTGATTTACATTCTTTGATAAAAATTAAATGTTTTTCAAATATTCTGTAACCTCGTAGAAACACTAATTCAATTATAATAAAGTCAGGAAAAATATTGAAAAAATTCTAAAGTCTAAATTGTATTAGATTTTAGGCTATTTTGGTTTTCTGTGAGATTTTGATTTATATTCTTTGCTAAAAATTAAATTTTTTTCAAATATTCTGTAACCTCGTAGAAACACTAATTCAATTATAATAAAGTCAGGAAAAATAATGAAAAAATTGTAATGTCTAAATTGTATTAGATTTTAGGCTATTTTTTTTTTCTGTGAAATTTTCATTTACATTCTTTGATAAAAATTAAATTTTTGTCAAATATTCTGTAACCTCGTAGAAACACTAATTCAATTATAAAAAAGTCAGGAAAAATAATGAAAAAATTCTAAAGTCTAAATTGTATTAGATTTTAGGCAATTTTGGTTTTCTGTGAAATTTTGATTTACATTTTTTGATAAAAATTAAACTTTCTTCAAATATTCTGTAACCTCGTAGAAACACTAATTCAATTATAATAAAGTCAGGAAAAATAATGAAAAAATTGTAAAGTCTAAATTGTATTAGATTTTAGGCAATTTTGGTTTTCTGTGAAATTTTGATTTACATTTTTTGATAAAAATTAAACTTTTTTCAAATATTCTGTAACCTGGTAGAAACACTAATTCAATTATAACAAAGTCATGAAAAATAATGAAAAAATTCTAAAGTCTAAATTATATTAGATTTTAGGCTATTTTGGTTTTCTGTGAGATTTTGATCTACATTCTTGGATAAAAATGAAATTTTTTTCAAATATTCTGTAACGTCGTAGAAACACTAATTCAATTATAATAAAGTGAGGAAAAATAATGAAAAAATTCTAAAGTCTAAATTCTATTAGAATTTAGGCTATTTTGGTTTTCTGTGAGATTTTGATTTATATTCTTTGCTAAAAATTAAATCTTTTTCAAATATTCTGTAACCTCGTAGAAACACTAATTCAATTATAATAAAATCAGGAAAAATAATGAAAAAATTGTAAAGTCTAAATTGTATTAGATTTTAGGCTATTTTTTTTTTCTGTGAAATTTTCATTTACATTCTTTGATAAAAATTAAATTTTTGTCAAATATTCTGTAACCTCGGAGAAACACTAATTCAATTATAAAAAAGTCAGGAAAAATAATGAAAAAATTCTAAAGTCTAAATTGTATTAGATTTTAGGCAATTTTGGTTTTCTGTGAAATTTTGATTTACATTTTTTGATAAAAATTAAACTTTTTTCAAATATTCTGTAACCTCGTAGAAACACTAATTCAATTATAATAAAGTCAGGAAAAATAATGAAAAAATTCTAAAGTCTAAATTGTATTAGATTTTAGGCAATTTTGGTTTCTGTGAAATTTTGATTTACATTCTTTGATAAAAATGAAATGTTTTTCAAATATTCTGTAACCTCGTAGAAACACTAATTCAATTAAAATAAAGTCAGAAAAATATTGAAAAAATTCTAAAGTCTAAATTGTATTAGATTTAAGGCTATTTTGGTTTTCTGTGAAATTTTCATTTACATTCTTTGATAAAAATTAAATTTTTTTCAAATATTCTGTAACCTCGTAGAAACACTAATTCAATTATAATAAAGTCAGGAAAAATAATGAAAAAATTCTAAAGTCGAAATTGTATTAGATTTTAGGCCATTTTGGTTTTCTGTGAGATTTTGATTTACATTCTTGGATAAAATTTAAACTTTTTTCAAATATTCTGTAACCTCGTAGAAACACTAATTCAATTAAAATAAAGTCAGAAAAATATTGAAAAAATTCTAAAGTCTAAATTGTATTAGATTTTAGGCTATTTTGGTTTTCTGTGAAATTTTCATTTACATTGTTTGATAAAAATTAAATTTTGTTCAAATATTCTGTAACCTCGTAGAAACACTAATTCAATTATAACAAAGTCAGGAAAAATAATGAAAAAATTCTAAAGTCGAAATTGTATTAGATTTTAGGCCATTTTGGTTTTCTGTGAGATTTTGATTTACATTCTTGGATAAAATTTAAACTTTTTTCAAATATTCTGTAACCTCGTAGAAACACTAATTCAATTATAATAAAGTCAGGAAAAATAATGAGAAAATTCTAAAGTCTAAATTGTATTAGATTTTAGGCAATTTTGGTTTTCTGTGAAATTTTGATTTACATTTTTTGATAAAAATTAAACTTTTTTCAAATATTCTGTAACCTGGTAGAAACACTAATTCAATTATAACAAAGTCAGGAAAAATAATGAAAAAATTCTAAATTCTAAATTGTATTAGATTTTAGGCTATTTTGGTTTTCTGTGAGATTTTGATCTACATTCTTGGATAAAAATGAAATTTTTTCAAATATTCTGTAACGTCGTAGAAACACTAATTCAATTATAATAAAGTGAGGAAAAATAATGAAAAAATTCTAGAGTCTAAATTCTATTAGAATTTAGGCTATTTTGGTTTTCTGTGAGATTTTGATTTATATTCTTTGCTAAAAATTAAATTTTTTTCAAATATTCTGTAACCTCGTAGAAACACTAATTCAATTATAATAAAGTCAGGAAAAATAATGAAAAAATTGTAAAGTATAAATTGTATTAGATTTTAGGCTATTTTGGTTTTCTGTGAAATTTTCATTTACATTCTTTGATAAAAATTAAATTTTTGTCAAATATTCTGTAACCTCGTAGAAACACTAATTCAATTATAAAAAAGTCAGGAAAATTAATGAAAAAATTCTAAAGTCTAAATTGTATTAGATTTTAGGCAATTTTGGTTTTCTGTGAAATTTTGATTTACATTTTTTGATAAAAATTAAACTTTTTTCAAATATTCTGTAACCTGGTAGAAACACTAATTCAATTATAACAAAGTCATGAAAAATAATGAAAAAATTCTAAAGTCTAAATTGTATTAGATTTTAGGCTATTTTGGTTTTCTGTGAGATTTTGATCTACATTCTTGGATAAAAATGAAATTTTTTTCAAATATTCTGTAACGTCGTAGAAACACTAATTCAATTATAATAAATGAGGAAAAATAATGAAAAAATTCTAAAGTCTAAATTCTATTAGAATTTAGGCTATTTTGGTTTTCTGTGAGATTTTGATTTATATTCTTTGCTAAAAATTAAATTTTTTTCAAATATTCTGTAACCTCGTAGAAACACTAATTCAATTATAATAAAGTCAGGAAAAATTATGAAAAAATTCTAAAGTCGAAATTGTATTAGATTTTAGGCCATTTTGGTTTTCTGTGAGATTTTGATTTACATTCTTGGATAAAATTTAAACTTTTTTCAAATATTCTGTAACGTCTTTGAAGTACTAACAAGATCATAGTTAAAAATCTGTGGTATAAATTATTAAAGTGTAATCTTCGGAATTTGTAATCGTCTCTTGTTGGGATACCGGGGTTGGTTGGCACAATTTTTTGATTAATTGTGTGTTTTAGTGTTTTAATGTTTTATTGTCTTTTACAGTGTAGATTGAGATAGTAGATAAAAATTGTAGTATTAAGAAGGTAATTTGTACACGTTTACTGCAACATATGTCTTTTAAGGTTGGTTGGCGCAGTAGGTATATTTATGTTAAGTTAGCACTTACCAATACAAATCATATAATTAACGTATTATTTTAGAGCAAACTACATTTTTTGCTTAAATAAAAAATTTATGTACAAATGAAGAATTGAATTAAGTTGGTTTTGAAATTCAAATCTTCAATTTTTCATTTCGATAATGTTTTTAGTTGTATTTCTGCTGAAATTTTTACATTATTTCTATTAACTTATTCGCGTGCCTTTCAAAGAAAATCTCCTTCCCCTAATAGCGTACAAAATTATGAGGAAGATATTATAAGGGACTGGTTTTGTATACCGTGTATTATAAATATTTTGTTTATTTGTATGTTTCACTGTTGGACTGGCATTTTATTAAGTGAACATAATTTTAGTCGCTTGTCCAATATATTTTGGGTTATCTTAATTGGCTTACATTTGTTTTCTCTCGAAGGAGGAGCCTCGGAATAGTTGGCAATTTTGTGGGTTCTTCCGTAAACAGAGTTCTTATATACTTCAAAATTTTTGGGCTGGCTTTAGAGTTGTTTTGCATGTGACCTAATTATTAATATAATATTTATTTTTATTTCGACAGTTTCATCAAACTGATTACCACTTGATAGTCGAAAGAGTAAACCTCGCATTCTACAACAAATCTTATCTAAAGAACCCAAAACTTGAAATATATTTTGTGACCAGATACTCTAAAAGATGTAATTTTAGTGGAGATATCGTTCAAGAAGTAGATATGAGCTTGGTGACCGTAAGTATTATTCAATCTAACACAATAGCCACTTATCATAAAATTTAAAAATTATATAGGAGTGGCACTCAAACTGTTTCTATTTATACCCCCCGTTCCTTTATAAAATATTTATTGCAGCTACATAGAATTTATGTGCTGGTTGTATCCTTGTTTTCAATAATATGTACCATAGTTTTAATTACAAATTCAACTTTTCTTACCTTCTTTCACTGTTGAGAATCACCATCTTGCAGCACACAATTTTTAATTAAACTTCTTTTTACAGTTACATATAGAAGGAAGAAAATTCCAAAGTAACGAATATCGATTATTTCCATTTAATTACACTGAAAACATTTGTGCTGGTATACGTAATCCCAAATTTGGCAATCACATCAACCAATATGAAACAAATTTTATCCGAAATTGCGTAATGAAAGCAGTAAGTTTTGATTATCAGTCCCTTGCAAAATACAAATTTTCTTAACTTTGTTATTAATTTTTTTAGGGTCATTACTATTTTAGAAATTTACATTATAATGATTCGACATTTCCACCTCATGCTCCAAGAGGTAGATATCTACTTATAAGTAAAATGATAAAAAAGAAAAACATATTGTTAACTACCTGGGAAGTGCATATTGAAATCAAAGCACAAAATCCTTTGGAAAGAGTGGTTGGCGTATAAATTCTTATGTCAACTCTAATTGACGCTTTCGGAGTTATTTCCTTTCAAAATCAGATATCAGGTACAAATTATGAAAATGACTCATTCTATAAGAAATCAGTCTTATGGATTATCTCTATTCTATACAATTCAAAATCTAAGTAACTAATGCCCGAGCTTATAAAGGTTTTTCAAAACTTTTTTATACTAAAAGTTTTATAAATTGTGATCGTGCAACTTCGGATTTTCATAGGACTTCGACACATTATTGAATTGCATTAATCATAAAATGGAATCATAATATTTGTTTAAAATTAAAACATGTGGAGTTTTAAAACTTAACTCTAATGTGTTAAAGTCAAATAAAATCCGAAGGTGCAGGATCTCAATTTAAAGAACTTTTAGTTTAAAAAAGTTTTGAAAAACCTTTATAACCTCGGCCATTAATCAAGGGTTTTAGTAACAATATTTTGTGCAAATCTAAATTTATTCCTATTATCTACTTTACCATCTAAGATTTATAATATAAGTGTGAAATTAAAATACTGAGATTTTAAACTATACCTAGATGAATACTGCTTCATTTTTTTTTAAATATTTAATACAAAACTAATTTTGTTTAAATTTTCTGGATCTTCCTAAAAATACTAATACTATTCTAATAAGGACATGAAAGATACCAAATATCCTGAACCAGAAGTTGCCTTAAATTGAAGAAAATTTCAATTCATTGAGATTTTTGAATTATACGTTTTTTTAACAAAAATTATTAATTGTTATTCAAATATTTTGGAACTACTTCAAAATACTAACAATTATTATTAATAATTAGTAATTACTTATTAAAGTCAGAAAATATAACGAAAAACTTCTAAACCCTCAAATTGCATTAGATTTGAGGTAATTTAGATTTCAGTATGATTTTTGATTAAGAATTTTATATCAATATTGAGGTATTACATGAAAATATTATTATATTATATTACAATTACATTCAAAAAAAAAATTAAGAAAATATTCTAAGCCTTAAATTGCCTTATAATTAAGGCTATTTTGATTTTTAGAGCGATTTTAGAATTTAATTTTTATTTATAAATATTCAAATACAAAAATTATGTTATATTAAAGCCAGGAAAACATCGAAAAACTTCTAAATCCTAAATAGCCATAGATTTAAGGCTATTTTGATTTTAAATTTTTGAAAAAATTTAAATTTTATTCAAATATTCTGGACCTACATGCAAAAACTTAAAATAATATAATATCATTGGCTTAGATTTGTGGTTATTTTGATTTCAGTTGGATTTCATATTTAAGTTTTTTGATAAAAATTAAATTTTGCTCAAATATTCAACAAAAAATACCAAAACTCTTCTAAGCCCTAAATTGTTTTACATTTAAAAGGTTAATTTTAAGCAGAAAGCAAAGCGATTTTAAAATTAAATAATTAATGAGTTATTTTTTTAATAAAATTTAAATTAAAATTCTAAGCCCTAAATTGCCTTGTGTTGATAATTATTTTGTTATCAGTGCTATTTTTCATTTAAAGTTTTCGATCAAAATTAAATTTTATTCAAATACTCTGAAAGTAACAAAAATGGTAATAAACCAGGAAAAATTACAAAAAATAAATAATCCGTTTCACCATAATTATACAATGTTGCTACGTTCGAGGTTATAATTTCAGACATAGCAATAATTTGTGATGTTTTTAATGCTAAAATGGATCGTTAGCTATATTATTCATAAAATGACTTTCCGTGGTTTATACAGGGTGTCCCCGCACTCACTTTACATAACTTAGGTGGTGATAGAGGACACTTTTCTAAGAACAATTTTTAACAAAAATTTTTTTCTAAATTCAAACCCTCGAAAGTTAGGCCTCTTTAAAGCATTTTTTTTAATTTCCACCTTCACGTGGCCATAGCCCCGAAAGTATTGATTTTTCAGTAAAAATGGTTTAGTGATTTTTTAAAGAGCGTAAAATAATCTACAAACTAGATTCAAACCTTTTCTTGTCTAAAATCAACGGCTTTCGAGTTATGAATTAAAGTAAGTTAAAAAATGTCGAAAAATTTGAGCTTTCTTTTTTTCTGGTTTTTTTCAAGACCCTGTATCTTTTAAACGAAACATTTTACAAAAAATCTGACGCCCCATTCCGGATAGGAAATTTAACGGACTACAACTTTTGTCTAGTAAAAATTTTTGAGAAACCAATCCATTTCACAGAAAATCAGAAAATAACAAACGAGGCAGCTACAAAACATAAAATTTAATTAACAAAATTTTTATTTTGTTTGAAAAATTATTTTATTAATTAATTTTAAACTATTAGATTATTTAAGTAAATGTTGAAAATGACCACCCTCATTTTTAATACACAGTCGTGCTCGTTTTAAAATATGCTTTATAGTATTATTTATAAAATTTCCTTTTTTTAAAAAATCCATTATAGCAGGGGTGGTCAACAAGGTCGAGGGATTGACCGGTCGATCACGAGGCCAATTTTGGTCAATCCGTGAATGTGAAAAGTGTCAAAAATTCGAATTTCTGCGATTAAAAGTGTCGAAAAATCGCCTTTTTTCGATTTGTTTCGACAAACATCTTTTAAAACAATCACAACTGTATATTGAAAAATGAGGATGGTCATTTTCAACAATTACTTTATTAATGTAATAATTTAAAATTAATTAATAAAATAATTTTTCAAAAAAAATAAAAATTTTGTGAATTAAATTTTATGTTTTGTAGCTGCCTTGTTTGTTATTTTCTGATTTTCTGTGAAATGGATTGGTTTTTCAAAAATTTTTACTAAACCAAACTTGTAGTCCGTTAAATTTCCTATCCGGAATGGGGCGTCAGATTTTATGTAAAATCTTTCGTTTAAAAGATACAGGGTTTTGAAAAAAATCCAAAAAAAAGAAAGCTCAAATTTTTCGACATTTTTTAACTTACTTTAATTCATAACTCAAAAGCCGTTGATTTTAGATAATAAAAGGGTTAAATCTAGTTTGTAGATTATTTCACGCTCTTTAAAAAAGTACTAAACCATTTTTACCGCAAAATCAATATTTTCGGCGCTATGGCCACGTGAAGGTGGAAATTAAAAAAAATGCTTTAAATAGGCCTAACTCTCGAGGGTTTGAATTTAGAAAAAAATTTTTGTTAAATATTGTTCTTAGAAAAGTGTCCTCTATCACCACCTAAGTTATGTAAAGTGAGTGCGGGGACACCCTGTATAAAGGGAAACCAAATTTTCAAATCACTTCTACGTGGAAGCCAACCTCTACCACAATGAGATTATATTTTTTGTACATTTTTGTGGTTTTTGCTGGAACATCTTCGGTAAGAAACTTTTAAATTCTTTGTACCGTCTGTTCACCCTTATTTTTTATTTTGCTTCCATCCACTAAATAAAACTATGTTTACCACCATTATTAATATTTAATTTTAAAACTTAAACTGTTATATTTTTTCATTTACTTTAACGTGTGCCCAGGACCTTTAAAAGAAAATGCAAGGCCTGTATTAGCAACCTATATTTTTGAGGCCTCCTCCCACCTAAAATAAAGAAAATATAGGGGGCTGATTTATAAATATTTTTTTTATTTATGTTCTTATTATGATGAGCGATAAAAAGTTGATAATAGGAGCAGCTCTGTGCCTTAATCGAACGCACCACTGTTTCAAGGAGGAAATTTTTGAGTTCTGTTGTCCGATATATTTTGGGTTATCTTAATTGCCTCAAATTGCCTCCTCGAATAGAGAGGAGCCTCAGATTAGTTGGCAATTTTGTGGGTTCTTCCATAAATTCAGTTCCGACACACTTCACAGTTTTTGGACTGTTTTTTTTTTGAGCTGTTCAGCGTGTGACCTAATTAAATAATACAATATTTATTTTTATTTCGACAGTTTCATCAAACTGATTACCACGTGATCGTCGAAAGATTGAACCTTACATTCTACAACAAATCTTATCTAAAAAACACAAAACTTGATATATATTTTGTGACCAGGTACTCTAAAAGATGTAATATTAGCTTCGATTCTATTCAAGATTTAGATGCGAACTTTATGACTGTACGTATAAATATTTTAAAGCGATGCTTCTCAAACGTATTCTATTTATGCTCCCCCCATATATAAATTTTATTACATCTCCATTGTATTTTATGTTGTCCTTGAAGTATCCTTGTATCAATAACCTAGGAACAAGTCATTTGACACCGTCATTTGGACCGATCATTTGGATACAAGGACATTATTGATGATGAGAGATGTCCAAATGTCTTTGCGTCCAAATGTCCTCATTTCCAAATAATCGGCGGCGTCCAGGTGACGTTTTCCAAATGGCATGTATTAATAAAATTATCAATGAAATACATATCAATTGAAATTTTAAGTTTTATTTAAATTTTAGGGGCGCAAAAGTTAGAATTACTGTTGAGAATTACTGTTTTCTATCACATCCTAATTTTTAATTAAAATAATTTTACAGTTTCATTTAGAAGCAAAAAAATTTCAAAGTAACGAATATCGATTATTTCCATTTAATTACTCTGAAAACGTTTGTGCTAGCATACGACTTCCCAAATTTGGCAATCATATCAACGAATTTGAAACAAATTTTATCCACCGTTGCGATTTAAAAGCTGTAAGTTATGATCATCAGTTCCTTTTTCAAAATATAAATTTCCTTAACTTTGTAACTAATTATTTTAGGGTCATTACTACTTCAGAAATTTGAATTACGATTATTCCAAATTTCCACCGTATGCACCAAGAGGTAGATATTTACTTATAGGTAAAATGATGGAGAAGAAAAATATTTTGATTAGTACATGGGAAGCGCATATTGAAATCAAAGCACAAAATCCTTTGGAAAGAGTGGTTGGCGTATAAATTCTAATTTTTTCTAAACAGTTAAATTAACCTCTAATATTCTGTCATATCATAGTAAGAAGAAATAATGAAAAAAAATTCAGGCTATTTTGGTTTTCGGTGAAATTTTTAATTTAAATTCTTTGGTAAAAATTATATTTTCTTTAAATATTCTGTAACTTCATGTAATTACTAATAAGATTATATTAAAGCCAGGAAAATTAACCAAAAAACTTTAAACTCAAAATTGCATTAGATTTGAGGCTATTTTGGTTTTCGGTGAAATTTTTGATTTAAATTCTTTGTTTAAAATTAAGTTTTGTTTAAATATCCTGTAGCTTTATGATAATACTAAATTGATTCCATGAAAGACAGGCAAAATAACAAAAAAATTCTAAAGTCTAAATTGCATTACTTTCGAGGCAATTTTGGTTTTCGGTGAAATTTTTGATTTACCTAAATTCTTTGATAAAAATTTAATTATGTTTAAAAATTCTGTAACTTCTTGAAAATACTAACAAGATTATATTGAAGTCAGAAAAATTAACAACAAAATTCTAAAGTCTAAATTGCATTAGATTTGAGGCTATTTTGGTTTTCGGTGAAATTTTTGATTTAAATTCTTTGGTAAAAATTAAATTTTCTTTAAATATTCTGTAACTTCATGTAAATACTAACAAGATTATATTAAAGCCAGAAAAATTAACAAAAAAATTCTAAAGTCTAAATTGCATTAGATTTGAGGCTATTTTGGTTTTAGGTGAAATTTTTGATTTAAATTCTTTTATAAAAACTAAATTTTGTTTAAATATTCTGTAACTTCATTAAAATACAAACAATATAATATTAAAATCGGAAAAAATAACAAGAAAATTGTAAAGTCAAAATGCATTACATTTGAGGCTGTTTTGATTTTCGGTGAAATTTTTTATTTTTATTCTTTGATAAAAATTAAATTTTCTTTAAATATTCTGTAACTTCATGTAAATACTAACAAGATTATATTAATTCCAGAAAAATTAACAAAAAAATTCTAAAGTCTAAATTGCATTAAATTTGAGGCTATATTAGTTTTCGGATGATTTCAATTCTTTGATAAAAATTTAATTTTGTTTAAAAATTCTGTAACTTTTTGAAAATACTAACAAGATTATATTTAAGTCAGAGAAATTAACAACAAAATTCTTAAGTCTAAATTGCATTAGATTTGAGGCTATTTTTGTTTTCGGTGAAATTTTTTATTTAAATTCTTTGTTTAAAATTAAATTTTGTTTAAATATCATGTAACTTTATGAAAATACTAAATTGATTACATAAGGCAGAAAAAATAACAACAAAATTCTAAAGTCGAAATTGCACTAGTTTCGAGGCTATTTTGGTTTTCGGTGAAATTTTTGATTTACCTAAATTCTTTGATAAAAATTTAATTTTGTTTAAAAATTCTGTAACTTCTTGAAACTACTAACAAGATTATATTGAAGTCAGAAAAATTAAGAAGAAAATTCTAAAGTCTCAATTGCATTAGATTTGAGGCTATTTTGGTTTTCGTTGAAATTTTTGATTTAAATTCTTTAATAAAAATTAAATTTTGTTTAAATATTCTGTAACTTTATAAAAATACTAAATTGATTACATGAAAGGCAGGAAAAATAACGAAAAAATTCTAAAGTCTAAATTGCATTAGATTTGAGGTTATTTTGGTTTTCGTTAAAATTTTTGATAAAAATTAAATTTTGTTTAGATATTTTGTAACTTTATGAAAATAATAAATTGATTACATGAAAGGCAGGAAAAATACCGAAAAATTTCTAAAGTCTAAATTGCATTACTTTCGAGGCAATTTTGGTTTTCGTTGAAATTTTTGATTTACCTAAATTCTTTGATAAAAATTTAATTATGTTTAAAAATTCTGTAACTTCTTGAAAATACTAACAAGATTATATTGAAGTCAGAAAAATTAACAACAAAATTCTAAAGTCTAAATTGCATTAGATTTGAGGCTATTTTGGTTTTCGGTGAAACTTTTGATTTAAATTCTTTGGTAAAAATTAAATTTTCTTTAGATATTCTGTAACTTCATGTAAATACTAACAAGATTATATTAAAGCCAGGAAAATTAACGAAAAAATTCTAAAGTCTAAATTGCATTAGATTTGAGGCTATTTTGGTTTTCGTTGAAATTTTTGATTTAAATTCTTTAATAAAAATTAAATTTTGTTTAAATATTCTGTATCTTTATGAAAATACAAAATTGATTACATGAAAGGCAGGAAAAATAACGAAAAAATTCTAAAGTCTAAATTGCATTAGATTTGAGGCTATTTTGGTTTTCGTTGAAATTTTTGATTTAAATTCTTTAATAAAAATTAAATTTTGTTTAAATATTCTGTATCTTTATGAAAATACTAAATTGATTACATGAAAGGCAGGAAAAATAACGAAAAAATTCTAAAGTCTAAATTGCATTAGATTTGAGGCTATTTTGGTTTTCGTTGAAATTTTTGATTTAAATTCTTTAATAAAAATTAAATTTTGTTTAAATATTCTGTATCTTTATGAAAATACTAAATTGATTACATGAAAGGCAGGAAAAATAACGAAAAAATTCTAAAGTCTAAATTGCATTAGATTTGAGGCTATTTTGGTTTTCGTTGAAATTTTTGATTTAAATTCTTTAATAAAAATTAAATTTTGTTTAAATATTCTGTATCTTTATGAAAATACTAAATTGATTACATGAAAGGCAGGAAAAATACCGAAAAATTTCTCAAGTCTAAATTGCATTAGTTTTGAGGCTATTTTGGTTTTATTTGAAATTTTTGATTTAAATTCTTTAATAAAAATTAAATTTTGTTTAAATATCCTGTAACTTTATGAAAATACTAAATTGATTACATAAGGCAGAAAAAATAACAACAAAATTCTAAAGTCGAAATTGCACTAGTTTCGAGGCTATTTTGGTTTTCGGTGAAATTTTTGATAAAAATTAAATTTTGTTTAGATATTCTGTAACTTTATGAAAATACTAAATTGATTACATGAAATGCAGGAAAAATAACGAAAAAATTCTAAAGTCTAAATTGCATTAGATTTGAGGCTATCTTGGTTTTCGTTGAAATTTTTGATTTAAATTATTTAATAAAAATTAAATTTTGTTTAGATATTCTGTAACATTATGAAAATACAAAATTGATTACATGAAAGGCAGGAAAAATAACGAAAAAATTCTAAAGTCTAAATTGCATTAGATTTGAGGCTATTTTGGTTTTCGTTGAAATTTTTGATTTAAATTCTTTAATAAAAATTAAATTTTGTTTAAATATTCTGTATCTTTATGAAAATACTAAATTGATTACATGAAAGGCAGGAAAAATAACGAAAAAATTCTAAAGTCTAAATTGCATTAGATTTGAGGCTATTTTGGTTTTCGTTGAAATTTTTGATTTAAATTCTTTAATAAAAATTAAATTTTGTTTAAATATTCTGTATCTTTATGAAAATACTAAATTGATTACATGAAAGGCAGGAAAAATAACAAAAAAATTCTAAAGTCTAAATTGCATTAGATTTGAGGCTATTTTGGTTTTCGTTGAAATTTTTGATTTAAATTCTTTAATAAAAATTAAATTTTGTTTAAATATTCTGTAACTTTATGAAAATACTAAATTGATTACATGAAAGGCAGGAAAAATAACGAAAAAATTCTAAAATCTAAATTGCATTAGATTTGAGGCTATTTTGATTTTCGGTGAAATTTTTGATTTAAATTCTGTGATTAAATTTAAATTTTATTTAAATATTCTGTAACTTCATAAAATTACTAAATTGATTACATGAAAAGCAGGAAAATTAACAAAAAAATTCTAAAGTCTAAATTGCATTAAATGTGAGGCTATATTAGTTTTCGGATGATTTCAATTCTTTGATAAAAATTTAATTTTGTTTAAAATTTCTGTAACTTGTTGAAAATACTAACAAGATTATATTGAATCCAGAAAAATTAACGAAAAAATTCTAAAGTTAGAATTGCATTAGATTTGAGGCTATTTTGGTTTTCGATGTAATTTTTAATTTAAATTCTTTGATAAAATTAAAGTTTGTTTAAATATTCTGTAACTTCATGAAATACTAACAATATAATATTAAAAACGTAAAAAATAACAAGAAAATTCTAAAGTCTAAATTGCATGAGATTTTAAGCTATTTTGGTTTTCTGCCGTGAGTTTTTGAATTAATTTATTTGATAACAATTAAATTTCGTGTAAAATATTCTGTAACTTCATTAAAATAATATTAAGATTATATTAATTGCAGGAAAAATAAGAAAAAAACTCTAAAGTCTAAATTGCATTTGATTTGAGGCTACTTTGGTTTGCGGTGAGATTTTTGATTTAATTTCTTTGATAAAAATTGAATTATGTTTTATATTATTATAAGTACCATTTAGGTTATAGTTGAAAATCTCTGGTATTAACCCATGAAGGACTCGTGTTGCCATAATGGTTAATTAATTACCTTAGGGTTAATTAAGTACCTTACCTATTTTAAAGTTTACTTTTCGGAATTTGTAATCACATGAGATTTGTGAATCTTCTAAAAAACTATTTAAAATCTTCTTCAACATCTGCTCGTCTGTTGTTGGGATACCGAGGTTGGGTGGCACAAATTTTAGATTAATTGTGTTTTTTAGTGTTTTATTGTCTTTTACGGTGTAGATTGATATATTAGGTAAAGATTCTAGTATTAAGAAAATAATTCTGTATACATTTCTTGCAATTTGTCTTTTAGGGTTGGTTGGCGCACTATAATGTTAAGCTAGCACTTACCAATATAAATTATATAATATTAAGGTATTGTTAAGGTAAACTAAATTTTTTGCTTAAATAAAAAATTTATGATCAAATAAAGAATTGAATTGAGTTAGTTTTGAAATTTAAATCTTCAATTTTTCATTTCGAAAATGTTTTTTAGTTATATTTCTTCTGAAATTTGCATGTATTAAAAAGATTTTAATTAAACTTACTTGAATTTAATTTGAGTGTTATTCTAAACATTACATACATTACCAAAAAAAAAAATAAACTTGATGATCAGGTTAACTATATAACACGCAAAACTGTGGATGCACCTCTGATAACTTGAGAGAAATGCAGTCCTTAAAACTAAACATCGCGTATTTATATGCTTCTAGCTTGCATCAAGCGTTTTGTTTTTAGTTTATTGTTAAGCTCTAAAAGCCGCAAATGCGTTTTCTGTTTGTTACCCATAATTGAACAGTAAATTGAGAAGATGTGCGCTTGCAAATTTAATTATTAATGTCTTCGGTTATTAATTAAACCATATTGATTATTTAGAAAACTTACTCCAGTCAATTAAGCTAAAATTTAAAAAGTATAAATACGTAAAATTATTAATATAAATAACAAAATTAATACGACTATGCGTGATTTTAGATGAAAATGTCCGGTGTGCCAGGTCGGTGCCAGGTTATGATTGAATTTCTAAGAACCTAATTATGAGTAGGGTTAGAAAAAAATATTTCAGACAAAATTTGTAGAGAATTTTATCCTCTACAATTTTTGTAATAGCTATTTGTTATCTACGAGATACTCGAAATGAGATATTGTCAAAACAGTGAATTTGGTCGTCGGTTTTCCAATATGGAGCAATAATTTATTATTATCTTCAAGTTGGAATTTACCAGGTTAATTCATTTTAAACAAGTAAAAACTTGGAATCCAACTTCATGTACTAGATTTTGTTCTCAAATTTTAAGGGGGCCCATTTTTTATTTACGAAATCTTAGTACGGCACTGAGCACTGACATTTTTTTTGACATTTATATTTCATAAATCATAACCAAACATTTTCATGCCGTTTGTTGTTAGTAGAAGAATCACAAAATGGTAAGCCGCATTTAACATTACAGCTTCCTTATAAACAAAATAATTATTTTACAGAATTTTTTGTTACGTCCGAGCCTAAGTAAGGCTTCAAATTTTGTAGCCAGACAATTTTCGGTTGTTGCAAATGCTGATCCAATTAACTTGGAATCTAAAACCGAACCAGACAAGTTATATAAACTAATGGAATTGGAATGTCGTGGACACGATTCCGCAGTGCTGAATAGTTTCGCAAAGTTTGCTACAGAAGCAGGAAAGCATCTGGATGTGCAGGCCAAATCGTAAGTTCAAAAAAGAGGAGAAAAATTAGACCTTCATTGTTGTAACTTTTAGGTGGAATTTGCGGAAACCTCTTCACGAAAGATACACAGTCCTAAAATCAGTTCATGTTCACAAAAAGCACAGGGTGCAGTACGAACTGCGTACCCATTTTACTTTCATCCAATTCAAGCATTTGACCGGTTCTACTGCCGACACTTTATTGGAATACGTGGAACGGAATCTACCTGAAGGAGTTTCTTTGAAAGCTACAAAAGTAAGGTTTTGAAATTTTCTTGGATTTGTCTCACTTGTTTTGTTATAATTTCAGATCGAATTGCAGAAACTTCCAGATCATTTGACTCCGCCAGAAAATGAACAACAAAGATTGAAATAATTTTATTTTTTAACTAATTTAAATGTACATATTTTGAAATAATTACACGCTACTAGACCACACTTCTTCCATTTTTCTTCCGATTTGTCTTCATCTCCTGTTGAAGCAAAGAGGAATAGTTAAAAATTGGGTAATTTCAAACCGTACTTTTTTTTTGCTAATAATTTATAAAATATAGAAAATAATTACAAGGTATAATTTATTATTAATAGAAATTATGCTAAAACAACTTTTTATTATTTACAAATCATATTTTTACGATTACCCCTAATGGGGTACGAAATAGGAAAGTTTAAAAATTTGTACTAGCATACATTTTTTAACAGCATTGGATAGAAAACAATATTAATGCTTGGGGGGGTTTTCTTGGTTAGTTTGATCCTTACGCTGGATTAAATTGTCGCAAATCAGCCAACTTATCTCTTGAGTTCCATAAAGCATACAAGGCCGAAAGTCCAAATCCTACTGCACCTCCAATGCCACATTTTCTTAAACCAGCTATAAACAAAAAATCAAATTTAATATGGAAAATTGAACTACAAACAAATGAGAAACTTAAAATGCAGACTTTTTAATTTTAAATAAAAAATCTGAAGTTTAATTCAATTTAGGGTTTAGAATTTTTTCGATATTTTTCCTGGCTTTAATATATTTGTTTTAGTATTTGCATGTAGTTCCAGAATATTTAAACAAAATTTGATTTTCATCAAAATTTTAATCCTAAATTCGCTCCGAATTCAAAATTACCTCAAAACTAATTCTATTTAGGGCTTAGAATTTTTCTGTTATTGTTTCTGGATATTAGAATTAGTATTTGCATGTAATTCCAGAATATTTAAATAAAATTTTTAGTATTGTCAAAAAATTCTTAAATCGGAAATCTCAGTAAAATCAAAATTATCCTAAATCTAATGCAATTTAGAGCTTAGAATTTTGTCCATATTTTATATGACTTTAATATTATATTATTAATATTTTAAGGAAGTACCAGAATATTCGAACAAAATTAAACTTTTTCCAAAAAATTTAAAAATAAAATTCAACTGAAATCAAAATAACCATAAATTCAAGGTAATTTAAGGTTTAGAATTTTTTCGATATTTTTCCCGGCTTTAATATATTTGTTTTAGTATTTGCATGTAATTCCAGAATATTTCAACAAAAGTTTTAAGTATTGTCAAAAAATTCTTAAATCGGAAATCTCAGTAAAATCAAAATTATCTGAAATGTAATGCAATTTAGAGCTTAGAATTTTGTCCATATTTTATATGACAATATATTATTAATATTTTAAGGAAGTACCAGAATATTCGAACAAAATTTAATTTTTACCAAAAAATTTAAAAATAAAATTCAACTGAATTCAAAATAATAATAAATTCAAGGTAATTTAAGGTTTAGAATTTTTTCGATATTTTTCGTGGCTTTTGCATTCCAGAATATTTAAACAAAATTGTTAAGTATTGTCAAAAAATTCTTGAATCGAAAATCTCAATAAAATCAAAATTATCTGAAATGCAATGCAATTTAGAGCTTAGAATTTTGTCCATATTTTATATGACTTTAATATATTATTAATATTTTAAGGAAGTACCAGAATATTCGAACAAAATTTAATTTTTACCAAAAATTTAAAAATAAAATTAAACTGAATTCAAAATAACCATAAATTCAAGGTAATTTAAAGTTTAGAATTTTTTGGATATTTTTCCCGGCTTTAATATACTTATTTGTTTTAGTATTTGCATGTAATTCCAGAATATTTAAACAAAATTTTTAAGTATTGTCAAAAAATTCTTAAATCGGAAATCTCAGTAAAATCAAAATTATCCTAAATGTAATGCAATTTAGAGCTTAGAATTTTGTCCATATTTTATATGACTTTAATATATTATTAATATTTTAAGGAAGTACCAGAATATTTGAACAATATTTAATTTTTACCAAAGAATTTAAAAATAAAATTCAACTGAATTCAAAATAACTATAAATTCAAGGTAATTTACGGTTTAGAATTTTTTCGATATTTTTCCCGGCTTTAATATATTTGCTTAGTATTTGCATGTAATTCCAGAATATTTAAACAAAATTTTTAAGTATTGTCAAAAAATTCTTGAATCGAAAATCTCAGTAAAATCAAAATTATCTGAAATGTAATGCAATTTAGAGCTTAGAATTTTGTCCATATTTTATATGACTTTAATATATTATTAATATTTTAAGGAAGTACCAGAATATTCGAACGAAATTTAATTTTTACCAAAAATTTAAAAATAAAATTTAACTGAATTCAAAATAACCATAAATTCAAGGTAATTTACGGTTTAGAAATTTTTCGATATTTTTCCTGGCTTTAATATATTTGTTTTAGTATTTGCATGTAATTCCAGAATATTTAAACAAAATTTTTAAGTATTGTCAAAAAATTCTTAAATCGGAAATCTCAATTAAATCAAAATTATCTGAAATGTAATGCAATTTAGAGCTTAGAATTTTGTCCATATTTTATATGACTTTAATATATTATTAATATTTTAAGGAAGTACCAGAATATTCGAACAAAATTTAATTTTTACCAAAAATTTAAAAATAAAATTAAACTGAATTCAAAATAAACATAAATTCAAGGTAATTTAAGGTTTAGAATTTTTTCGATATTTTTCCCGGCTTTAATATACTTATTTGTTTTAGTATTTGCATGTAATTCCAGAATATTTAAACAAAATTTTTAAGTATTGTCAAAAAATTCTTAAATCGGAAATCTCAGTAAAATCAAAATTATCCTAAATGTAATGCAATTTAGAGCTTAGAATTTTGTCCATATTTTATATGATTTTAATATATTATTAATATTTTAAGGAAGTACCAGAATATTCGAACGAAATTTAATTTTTACCAAAAAATTTAAAAATAAAATTCAACTGAAATCAAAATAACCATAAATTCAAGGTAATTTAAGGTTTAGAATTTTTTCGATATTTTTCCCGGCTTGAATAAATTTGTTTTAGTATTTGCATGTAATTCCAGAATATTTAAACAAAATTTTTAAGTATTGACAAAAAATTCTTAAATCGAAAATCTCAGTAAAATCAAAATTATCTGAAATGTAATGCAATTTACAGCTTAGAATTTTGTCCATATTTTATATGACTTTAATAATATATTATTAATATTTTAAGGAAGTACCAGAATATTCGAACAAAATTTAATTTTTACCAAAAATTTAAAAATAAAATTCAACTGAAATCAAAATAACCATAAATTCAAGGTAATTTAAGGTTTAGAATTTTTTCGATATTTTTCCCGGCTTTAATATACTTATTTGTTTTAGTATTTGCATGTAATTCCAGAATATATAAACAAAATTTTAAGTATTGTCAAAAAATTCTTAAATCGGAAATCTCAGTAAAATCAAAATTATCTGAAATCTAATGCAATTTAGGGCTTAGAATTTTGTCCATATTTTATATGACTTTAATATATTATTAATATTTTAAGGAAGTACCAGAATATTCGAACGAAATTTAATTTTTACCAAAAAATTTAAAAATAAAATTCAACTGAATTCAAAATAATAATAAATTCAAGGTAATTTAAGGTTTAGAATTTTTTCGATATTTTTCGTGGCTTTTGCATTCCAGAATATTTAAACAAAATTGTTAAGTATTGTCAAAAAATTCTTGAATCGAAAATCTCAATAAAATCAAAATTATCTGAAATGCAATGCAATTTAGAGCTTAGAATTTTGTCCATATTTTATATGACTTTAATATTATTAATATTTTAAGGAAGTACCAGAATATTCGAACAAAATTTAATTTTTACCAAAAATTTAAAAATAAAATTCAACTGAAATCAAAATAACCATAAATTCAAGGTAATTTAAGGTTTAGAATTTTTTCGATATTTTTCCCGGCTTTAATATATTTGGTTTAGTATTTGCATGTAATTCCAGAATATTTAAACAAAATTTTTAAATATTGTCAAAAAATTCTTAAATCGGAAATCTCAATAAAATCAAAATTATCTGAAATCTAATGCAATTTAGAGCTTAGAATTTTGTCCATATTTTATATGACTTTAATATATTATTAATATTTTAAGGAAGTACCAGAATATTCGAACAAAATTTAATTTTTACCAAAAATTTAAAAATAAAATTCAACTGAAATCAAAATAACCATAAATTCAAGGTAATTTAAGGTTTAGAATTTTTTCGATATTTTTCCCGGCTTTAATATATTTGCTTTAGTATTTGCATGTAATTCCAGAATATTTAAACAAAATTTTTAAGTATTGTCAAAAAATTCTTAAATCGGAAATCTCAGTAAAATCAAAATTATCTGAAATCTAATGCAATTTAGAGCTTAGAATTTTGTCCATATTTTATATGACTTTAATATATTATTAATATTTTAAGGAAGTACCAGAATATTCGAACAAAATTTAATTTTTACCAAAAACTTTAAAAATAAAATTCAACTGAATTCAAAATAATAATAAATTCAAGGTAATTTAAGGTTTAGAATTTTTTCGATATTTTTCGTGGCTTTTGCATTCCAGAATATTTAAACAAAATTGTTAAGTATTGTCAAAAAATTCTTGAATCGAAAATCTCAATAAAATCAAAATTATCTGAAATGCAATGCAATTTAGAGCTTAGAATTTTGTCCATATTTTATATGACTTTAATATTATTAATATTTTAAGGAAGTACCAGAATATTCGAACAAAATTTAATTTTTACCAAAAATTTAAAAATAAAATTCAACTGAAATCAAAATAACCATAAATTCAAGGTAATTTAAGGTTTAGAATTTTTTCGATATTTTTCCCGGCTTTAATATATTTGCTTTAGTATTTGCATGTAATTCCAGAATATTTAAACAAAATTTTTAAGTATTGTCAAAAAATTCTTAAATCGGAAATCTCAGTAAAATCAAAATTATCTGAAATCTAATGCAATTTAGAGCTTAGAATTTTGTCCATATTTTATATGACTTTAATATATTATTAATATTTTAAGGAAGTACCAGAATATTCGAACAAAATTTAATTTTTACCAAAAACTTTAAAAATAAAATTCAACTGAAATCAAAATAACTATAAATTCAAGGTAATTTACGGTTTAGAATTTTTTCGATATTTTTCCTGGCTTTAATATATTATTTTTAGTATTTGCATGTTGTAGTTCCAGAATATTTAAACAAAATTTGATTTTCATCAAAATTTTAATCCTAAATTCGGTCCGATTTCAAAATTACCTCAAATGTAACGCAATTTAGGGTTTAGAATTTTTTTCATAATTAGTTATTGATATTTATTATTAGTATTTTGTAAGGTCTCAAAATATTTGAACAAAATTTAAATCAAAAATCGTACTGAAATCAAAATAACCACGAATCTAATGCAAATAAAGGCTTAGATTTTTTTAGTTATTTTTTTCCTAACTTCATTCATTCATGTAGTTCCAGAATATTTGAACAGAATATAATTATCAAAATAACTTTTTAGTATAGGTTTAGAATTCTTTGGTTATTTTTTCTGACTTTAATATTTATTAAAAAGCATTAAAAATATTTATTATTAACACCACAAACTGCATTTTAAGCTACAAGATCCTTAAGAATGTTGTAAAAAATTACGACTAAAATAAAGAAATTTTTATGCAACTTCAAGGTGAAAAAGGTGGATATTTGTATCCTTTGTTTACCTCCTGATTTGTCTTATTTCTTATACTTACCGGTAGATTTATATAACATTCCAGTAGCAGTAGCTGCAGCTATGGTATTGAGATCATCATCGGCCCCTCGAGCCCACGAGGTGATAACTCCAAAAGCGGAGTACATAACAGTCAATGTACCTAACGTTTTAGCAGAATTACTCCCCCGCTTCATAACGTGATTTATTAACCTAAAATGTGTTATGAAAATAAAACACCGTACAAACCCCAAAAAAGCCTTACTGTGTACGCCTTAATTTTCCAGTTTGACCCTCAATCATGGTACTTTTAAGACCGTTAAAAAAGCCAGTAGCTCCTCCAATACCTGCACCTATCATACACGAAGTTCCAATTTGAGCAAACGCCAACTCAAATCGCCCCCTTTGTTTGCTGTTGCCTTCCAAAAATATAAATTCGGGTTGTGCGGGAGGCAAATAACCGGGGTCGAAGTTTAAATACGGAGACGAAAACCCCTTGTAATTTCCTGCCAAATAAAATGTGTCACTTTTAGGTTATAAAATAACAAAAATAAAACTTACCTGGAATACTTCCGCCACCATAATTTTGCCCGTAAAAGTCACCATCGTCGTTTACCGTCGACATTTTTTCTTTCTAATTTTGAGGAAATTTAAAGTTCTACAGACGGAAAACTCGTGAAAACGAACGAAAAGACAACCGAAGGTCGTAAGGAAGTCTGGGGAAATTTAGCCAGTTTATTCTACCAACCGACTAACCAAATCAACCAAATGTCAAAAATTTTGAAGTTTTGTTTGTTTACTAAATTTTTGTGCAGAAATGAGTAACCGAAATGAGAACGTTTTTGGAGATAAAGGGACTGCTGAAAATTTACAGCCCAACCAGAACGAATTTTTTCAATTAACCCTTTTGGCAGGTTTAAATTTAAATCCTGTGTTGATCTGGTGAGGACTTGTTTATGCAATGATAGTATAAGTAAAATTTGGTTGTTTTAGGATCCTTATTCAGCTGTTAAATATGAAGGTGCCTCCGGAAGCGATTTACAGGTTGCTAAAACAAATGAAAAAGTCTGGAAAATACTCAAAAAGTAAAAGTAATCGGCAAGCGGAGGCTGGAAAATAGGATGCCGAAGTTGGAATTTTGTAAAAATGTATGCCGTTTTGTACCTATATTGAGGAATTTAATTTCTTTTTCTCACCTAAAGTTTTATTGCATATTTTTATATTTATATTGTTTATGTAAGCACCAGAAAATGTAGCTATCTTACAAATATTTTTTTTATAAATATACAAAGTTATTTATGTAAATAATAACTATCTTGAAAAGTTGTGCCCTTTAGAGATTCATAAGTCGACTGGAATTATACAATTTGTAATAATTTCGAAAATTCAAATCATAACTGCATTTTGACATCTACGATTTACCTTTGCTCGCCGCTAGGTTTGTAGCGTAGGTCGAAACTTACCTTGATTTTTTATTTAAAATGTTTACAAGTTTAAGTTTATAAAATAAGCAATGTTAAGGTACAAACACAGCAAGGAAACATCAATCTGGCTACTGGATTCCGGCTTTGGCCATGCCTTGCCAACAACCAGGTAAATCTAAATTTTCGGCAATAATTTTGCCATATTTACAAGATACGAAAAGTATAAGAATCACTGCCAAGTAATTCTTCAAATATTAGGTTCCTACTCCTAGGATATAAAGTAATACTTTTCATCCCTTAAAGTTTTGTTTGATCAAAACGAAACCAAAGGTAAGAATTACAACATGAATGAAAAACCACCAGAAAAGATGCAATTAAAAAAAGAGGTTCTATTTTAATCATTTTTATGAGTGTAGTTTCTAGGTTCATCTGCACGTTTTAAACTTTCACGTTTACGTGGTTCATTAATTAAATTTACAGTCTAATAACTGAAGTTTAAGTGCGACCTTTAGGCCGCACAACCAGGTAAATCTAGATTTATTTTTGTTAAAAATGAAGCAATGGAAAAAAATTTACCTGAATAATATAATATCACGAAAACAGAAGTATTGGATATAAAAAAAGTCCTATTTTTGTTATTATTACTACATTGTCCAGGCTAAGCGGCCTAAAGGCCGCACCAAAGTTATTTTTAGGTTGATAATAAAACGGACGAATCAATCCCAATTGGATTTTTCTCTGTAATATTTATATTCCATTTCTACGTAGTTCATTAATTAAAATTTTAGCTTAAAATCTCTTTACTGGTTTACGTTTTCGAAGGAAAACAGGAGGGTGATCGTACCTTTCGCCCTCGCGTTAGATCCGTCACTGACAAGTTGACAGCTGATTTGACATTGCAATGTTAGGTTAGGTTATTTGTTAAAGTTTCTGTTGTAGTTAGCTTAAATTTTTTTAAGTTGTTCGTGTTTCGATGAATTTTGTGAAATGTCGACCGAAGAAGACGTAGAATTAAAAGATTTACTTGCTCAAACATTGGAAATCAATGGATGTTTACCCAAAATTAGGGTAAGTTGATGATAACCAAAATTGCAGTACACAATTCTCAATTTTTGTGTAATTTCAGGCCGAATTACGCTCAAGTGTATTTTTGGCACTCGAAGAAGATGGAGAGGTAAGTTATAGATGCTGAGTGTTGTAAGGTTACCACGCTGATTTTACAGAAACAGGAACCTTTGCTCAACAAGAAACTCTCTGCTCAGTTGGAATCGCGCGAAGGCCGTGTGATGTTTTGTTTGGTTCGCGAGTTTCTCGAATACTTCAACTTGGACTTCACGGTTTCAGTTTATGAACCTGAGTCTTATCTTGGAAATGGTTACAAATACGAAGGCCGCACAAAGATCATACAAGACCTGGGGATCAAGCAGTTGCGGGAGGATTCCCAGTCACCCCTATTACTTCAACTAATACAAATCGCTCAATCGAAAAGCAGCATAGAAATCGATTTGAGTAAAATCCACAATGGCGGTGCGGAAGACTCCGTCGACACAATCTCGTCGGAAGAACCCGAGAAGAGCGACAAAGTAGAAGGCAACGAAGAGAGAGTGGCGTCGCCCGAAGCTCTCGCTAACTCCCTTTCAATGGAAACGTCGAAATCTTCCAAAGAAGAAGTCTCCGAAGCCACTTCTTCCATCTCCGAAAACGTTTCATCGGCCGACTTGGATAAATCGACTCCTCACCTCGACAAGTCGCCCACGGTCTCGGAAAACGAATTTTCACCTCCAGTATTAAAGGACAGTAAGTCGGACAAATTTAAAACGAGCCCCAAGGGCGACAAGCTCAAATCTAAGAGCAGCCTAAGTTCCTTAGCCGATCTTCCACCCTTACAGTTGAACAAACCCCGCAGCAACGAAACCCTCCTCCTACCGTCCCTCTACAACAAAGACTTCAAGGACAAATCCTTGAATCAGAATTTACGCGAAATAGACCGGTTTTTTGACGTGGAATTGGATAACTACGAAGAAGATTTTATGTCGGACAGTGATGTCAACTTGAATAAAAGTTCTGAAAGTTCCAAGAGCAATTTGTCTCACGATTTCGATCCAAACAAAACTTACGAGGTTAATAAGTAAAATATTGAAATTTTATTGCTCAAAGTAATATCTACGTTTCTGGTTTTCCTTGTTCGGAAAGTTCTTAATTTGATTTTTGTTAGATTACGTTTTTTAATTTATTTGTTTATTAATTTTTGCTCAAAACGTTGGCAGCTATCCATGACTGGGGTGTTGCAATAGTGTACACTTCACTCTTATATATTTTATTATTAAATTGGTTAGATTCTTCTCATGTTGATTTAAATGGGGGAGGGTGACTTTATTCTTCCCAATTGTTACAAAATCAAACGTTTTTATTATTGTTTTAAGTGAAATTTAGGGGGAGAGACTTTTCGTATTTTTCCTTTATAACGGCATATTTTCATCTTTCTTTCTCCTATAGGAAATTTTATCCAAATTTGAAAATCACATTGGCTACAGCCCTTGAAAAGTTACGCAGTTCTTTAGAATAACTTATAGAAATTTAAATTGACCCCCCACTCACCTAAAATAAAATAACACGACAATAATATTCTAAAATTGTTTCAATTATTATCAAGTTGATTGAAAAGAGGAGATGAAATTATTACCCTCTCCTTTTTATTGATATGTTTTATTAAGAACTAACTTCTTATATTTCTCATTTTTTCACCATGACAAAAAAAGTTGCTGGACCATACAGGAGCTGTATGGTGACTGATGATTCCATAACTCTTTTGGAAACTTAAGACTCATTTTTGCCTCACCCCTAACTCTGTTGCTCTTGGTTTTATTAAGAATACAAAATTCTCTATCCATTGCTGACTCGCAATAACCGGGTTCATCCGGTTAGTACAGTTTGTGGCGTCCTCTAACGGATTCTTTTTGAAGCCGATAAATAACGTTCGTTTTCATTAAAAAACCGATCGAGGACGCCACTAACCATAATAACCAGATTAACGTGGTTAAGTATTCGAATCGTTTTTATGAGAGTCAAGTAGCATTGGATATCTGTATTTTTTAGGACTGATCTTTAACCGTCTGCCAGTCTAAAGCAATAAAAGGTTGGACAATTTCACGGTAGTTCTCATACATAGTCAATACCGTCCATTCTTCACAATAACATTAGCAAATTCTTAATTTGAAGTTTACTGAAATTTTTGTGAAGATGCAGCTTTAAAATTATTTCAATTTCTCTCAATAGGATTAAGAAATAGTTCAAAAATCTCATATATTTTTTTATGTCACAAGGTGACTACTGATAAATGCAGCTTTGAATAAATAATAGTCCCATACACATTCCGTTTTCAAGTACTTAAGTTATTTTTTGTGTATATTATTTTTTAATTATTATGTACTTAATTATTGTTAATAACACTTGAGTGTGAGTGCCTTCTTAGTATTGTAAACCTGTTGTTCAATAAAATCAAATTTAATTTTATTTCTTGTCTCACAATCAGTACTGAAGATTCTAAACCATGGATTGGAGTTTGGTGGCCATGAAGCCGAATGTTTTACAGCTTGTAGATTATAATAATATAGTCATAAACCACGAGAGCTCAATGATAACTTAACCCAGTTTTTTCTAGTAACTGGAAGACAGTTGAAACAAAAACTACCCTCTGAAACGCAAAAACTAACCTCTAATTATTTCGAGAAAAGAGATTTTGGATCAGCGAATAGATTAATGAGATTTTTGTAATTCAAGGGCCATGGATGTGTACGCCGCACATGGGCTTACACGTTATCTTTTGATAAAAACTTTCTATTTTAATAAATTAACTAGTCTGCAAAAAATGATAGGATTTTAACGCAAAAAAAAATGTCAATTTTGATTGGCCTAAAATGTAATTTTCCATTTTATTATTTACATGGAGGCGGTAACAAAACAAACACCCTGTACATAGTGGCAACTCAAGGCGTTAAATTACATAACAAATTTATTGTTTTGGATTACAAAAAAATGAAGAAAGAATGCAAGACAAAATGATAATTGAAAATAGTCCCACGATACCTTCTGACTTACGATGACGAAAGTCTAATTCACTAAAAATCACTGCTAAAAAAAAATGTGTCGATCAGTTGTAACGGCGCCGCTCATTCTGTATTCTATCACTATACGTTTTGGAAACTAAATTCCACGAATCCATATACCGGTCCATACACATCGCAATGCATTTCTAAAAACACAAAATTTCAATACAGAACTGAATTACAAGACAAAAATACGACGAACCTGTTCTGAACTA
Source organism: Rhagonycha lutea (assembly GCA_958510855.1). Lineage (NCBI taxonomy): Eukaryota > Metazoa > Arthropoda > Insecta > Coleoptera > Cantharidae > Rhagonycha > Rhagonycha lutea. The sequence continues at coordinate 6,486,375 of OY294038.1, forward strand.
TCGAGCGCGGTGCCAGGCTTCGAAATACATTTTTTAAAACATTTTTCCGTCATTTTCTACAACAAAAAAGGAAAATTATTTTGAATTTCAACCACACATGTGATACTAACGGTTAGCAATTCTTGGGCATTGGCTACGGCGATTTGTTGTTTCACTTGGTCCATAAGTTCTCCTTTCTCGGAACTACTCAATCCACTAGGTAACGAATCCATTGTAATTTTTATTTAAAAAGCTTCTAAACTTCAATCAAAATTAATTTTAGGTTAGGTTAATGGTGGCCAACTTCTGAAGGAAAACTGAATTGTGGGTAAATTAGGTTCCTGTAATCGGCAGATTTTCTAAATATATAGGGAGCGGAAAAATTTTTTGAACTTCTCACATCAGATTTGGTTTTTACGTTAACCCTTCACTGCATGACATTTTTTTTTGCCTTAAAAAAAATATATTTTGTTTATTGTGGTTTCCTGATATATGGAAAAATATTAAAAAAAATATTTCTTGCAAGGAATTTTTTTTATCGAATAAAATGATGTTTTTTTCTAATTATGTTATTTGCTATAAAAATTTTTCTTTTGGACTAATTTACAAATAAATTAAATAAATGTGTTAATCAATACCTTTCTAAACTAAATATCACTTCACAACAATAAAAAAAAAAATTTAAAACGAAAATAATTAATAAATGAATACGGAGCGAAATATGCATTAATAAGCAATCACATTAGATTCACGACTTCGAAAGAGTAATCTGCTGAAATCTGCTTATCTTTTGAAATTTATACCTTTTGCATGTGATAGCAAGAATCTCAGATATATCGTGGCATTGTTTAAAGAAAAAAGTTCAAATAAATCCAAAAGTTTAAATTTTTACAGGTGATTTAAATTTATGTTGTTTATAAACATCACGATGCAGTGAAGGGTTAAACCGAGTTTGTGAAATGGTTCGAAACAATATCAATTTTTGTTTGGAATTTTGGGATATTCTGTGAATTTTTTTGTTTATTTAAAAAAACGGAGTACTTTACGAGAAAAAAATACAAATGCGGGGATGATCAAAGAAATGCTGCGACAATAAGAATACTTTAATTTTGGTTTGTTCTCATTTACCTCAATTACTCAGTCTTCTTCACAGTGGCGGTGATATGAGTAAGTGAATGTAAGCTATGCTTAGGGGGCCCCCGGGATCATAAGGGGCCCTACTTTAAATCAAAAACCGCTCCGAAAACAAACCATAGGAAATTAAAGAAAACTTTTGGTTTACAATTTTTTCATTATTTTTCCTGGCTTTACTAGGTTGTAATCAATAGGTTTATGCAGTTGCAGAATATTTGAACAAACTTTATTTTTTATCCAAAAATGTAAATCAAAAATCGCTCCGAAACCAAATCATGGGAAATTAAAGACAACTTTTGGTTTAGAATTTTTTCATTATTTTTCCTGGCTTTACTAGGTGGTAATTAATAGTTTTATGCAGTTGCAGAATATTTGAACAAACTTTATTTTTTATCCAAAAATGTAAATCAAAATCGCTCCGAAACCAAATCATGGGAAATTAAAGACAACTTTTGGTTTAGAATTTTTTCATTATTTTTACTGGCTTTACTAGGTTGTAATCAATAGGTTTATGCAGTTGCAGAATATTTGAACAAACTTTATTTTTTATCCAAAAATGTAAATCAAAAATCGCTCCGAAACCAAATCATGGGAAATTAAAGACAACTTTTGGTTTAGAATTTTTTCATTATTTTTACTGGCTTTACTAGGTTGTAATCAATAGTTTTATGTAGTTGCAGAATATTTTAACAAACTTTATTTTTTATCCAAAAATGTAAATCAAAAATCGCTCCGAAACCATATCATCGGAAATTAAATACAACTTTTGGTTTAGAATTTTTTCATTATTTTTCCTGGCTTTACTAGGTTGTAATCAATAGTTTTATGCAGTAGCAGAATATTTGAACAAACTTTATTTTTTACCCAAAAATGTAAATCTCAAAAATCGCTCCGAAACCAAATCATGGGAAATTAAAGACAACTTTTGGTTTAGAATTTTTTCATTATTTTTCCTGGCTCTACTAGGTTGTAATCAATAGTTTTATGCAGTTGCAGAATATTTGAACAAACTTTATTTTTTATCCAAAAATGTAAATCTCAAAAATCGCTCCGAAACCAAATCATCGGAAATTAAAGACAACTTTAGGTTTAGAATTTTTTCATTATTTTTCCTGGCTTTACTAGGTTGTAATCAATAGTTTTATGTAGTTGCAGAATATTTGAACAAACTTTATTTTTTATCCAAAAATGTAAATCAAAAATCGATCCGAAACCAAATCATCGGAAATTAAAGACAACTTTTGGTTTAGAATTTTTTCATTATTTTTCCTGGCTTTACTAGGTTGTAATCAATAGTTTTATGTAGTTGCAGAATATTTGAACAAACTTTATTTTTTATCAAAAAATGTAAATCAAAAATCGCTCCGAAACCAAATCATCGGAAATTAAAGACAACTTTTGGTTTAGAATTTTTTCATTATTTTTCCTGGCTTTACTAGGTTGTAATCAATAGTTTTATGCAGTTGCAGAATATTTGAACAAACTTTATTTTTTATCCAAAAATGTAAATCAAAAATCGCTCCGAAACCAAATCATCGGAAATTAAAGACAACTTTTGGTTTAGAATTTTTTCATTATTTTTCCTGGCTTTACTAGGTTGTAATCAATAGTTTTATGTAGTTGCAGAATATTTGAACAAACTTTATTTTTTATCAAAAAATGTAAATCAAAAATCGCTCCGAAACCAAATCATCGGAAATTAAAGACAACTTTTGGTTTAGAATTTTTTCATTATTTTTCCTGGCTTTACTAGGTTGTAATCAATAGTTTTATGCAGTTGCAGAATATTTGAACAAACTTTATTTTTTATCCAAAAATGTAAATCAAAAATCGCTCCGAAACCAAATCATCGGAAATTAAAGACAACTTTTGGTTTAGAATTTTTTCATTATTTTTCCTGGCTTTACTAGGTTGTAATCAATAGTTTTATGTAGTTGCAGAATATTTGAACAAACTTTATTTTTTATCCAAAAATGTAAATCAAAAATCGCTCCGAAACCAAATCATGGGAAATTAAAGACAACTTTTGGTTTAGAATTTTTTCATTATTTTTCCTGGCTTTACTAGGTTGTAATCAATAGTTTTATGCAGTTGCAGAATATTTGAACAAATTGCTTGTCGAGTTTCTTGTTATACATGCATTTGATGTGGAGTTCCAACGCGATTCACAATCGGCGGGCTTTGGCATCAGCTCGACATTGTGTTTCGTTTTCACGTCTCATTTGTAGACCTTCTTGTCGTGGTTTCATTTGTTTAGAATATTCAACGCGACTACCAATCGGTGAACTTCTGCAACTAGTTTATGTCCTGTTTGTGATTTTCTGATTAACAAATTTTATATTACAAGGATGATTCATGTAATTTAATTTCGTCGACACTCAGCTGATAAAAGTAACCTTTCGAAAATTGATTATCCATTCATTCCGTTATCAATTCCTCCTTATCAATAAATTTAATAAAAGATAAGATTACTTCAATAATTTTTAGGTGCATCTATCTAATTCTAGCTTTTATATTTGTTATTAGTAAAATTTTTTACGTTAAACAACAAAAAGTAAAAATGATAACCACGCACGATGGTAAACCTATGATCGAGAAACCACGCAAATATTCAATAAATTTGACTACGGAAATGGAAGAAATAGAAAAAATTACGTTTCCACCATCGACGGAGCTAATACCAGATGAATACAAACATGAAGACAACAAAATGGGTCTAGTTTATATTTTTTATTCGTCAGCTGATACGGAAAGTATGGAACTGTTAAAGCAAGCTTTAAACGATCAAGACTACGAGGTGCCGCCAGAAAATACCATTAAAATTATCAAAAGGGAAGTGGTTCTAAACGCATTGCAAAGAAGTAAGTTGAAGTGTATTATTGGTTTTTATTCGGGGGTCACCAATTTTTTTTTTATTTAATGGGAATCATACCTTTCTTTGTCAATTTGATTTATTTTCCTGGAATAATTAAGCGTGTTAATTACCTAGATAAGAGAAGAGTAGATGGGTAGATAATATTAAAATTGCAATAATTCCTCGTACTTGTAGATAACATCTGAAGGTTCCACTATCGCAAATTTTGTTCCTACTTATACCAAAATTAACTTTCTTTTTCGGTACAATTTTATAACTTAAAGAAATAAATTAAAATAAAATTTTAACATTTATTTAATGTTTGTCAGGTTGCTTTGGCAATGATTAAATTTAAACCCAATTTATTCCTTATATAAACTTAATTTACCATCAGTATTTAAATTTAATCTTTAAAACAATTTTTTGTTACTACCATCCACCCAATAAAACCACATTCTACCATTTCTTACATTAACTAAAATTAAAAAATGGCGAGTGGTTCTGATTTAGGAGGGATAATTATTACTATGTTTACAAATCGTTACAACTTTGTGACCTGGCACGAATTACAGGCGTTCATTAATATCTTCATTTCAAATTATATCATAATTTTGGATTCACTGAATTTGGGTTATTTTTATGAAGTGCTACTAACTACGACCTCCTTTTAATTGTCCAGTTAATTGCATCCATTGTGCTTCCATATGCTCCTGACCTCTAACACTTTTGTTCTAGTTGCAAGTGAAGATAACTCAGATAAAACATGTCTGATGGTCTTTATTTTGGGACATTCAATTGGAGATGATTTAATCCTGCCAGAAGGGGAACTTAATGATTGGAAAAACTGTGTAATGGTCAAAGACGTTTGGATCAATTTTACCGGAGACAATTGCGATTCTTTGAGAAATAAGCCCAAACTTTTTATCTTTCAAGTAAGTTGCTTTTGGAGGTACGATTCGAACCGCTAGGGTCTACAAATTTTTACACCTTTTTAGGGATCTCTAAAACCTCAAATCACTCAGGTCGATTCTTTGCCTAAACAAACAAACAATATAAAAACAAGATACGGTTTTCCCGCAGAAGCTGATATGATGGTGGTTTACAACAAAGTTGAATGTAATACCTTCGTGTAAGCTTTTAACATTTAGAAAACAAGTTTTGTTTCAGTTTCAAGAAGAACCAATTTCATCGAACATTTTTGCAACAATTTGGACGAATATGGTAAGGAAGATGACGTGATTGGAATCGTAACACGCGTTGAACAACCTTACGATCAAAGACCTTTGATTATATCGACTTTCACCAGAAAATTATTCATATCGCCCAATAGTAACAGGGGCCACCATTACGAATATAACTTGAACTACGACTCACTTGTGGATATGGTGGAAGCACTCAACATAAAAGTTGACTGCGTAATCGACTACATATCAAATTCAATTAGAACTTCCAGCCAAAAAAGTTCTCCTAACGATTCCACCCACGTGGTTGATGGGCGAGTAAGAAGAACTCCAGCTTCGACTATTTCGAGAGGCAATTCAAACCTAACGGGCTCCACAAAATCTGCCAAATCAACTGCCAAAACTGTAGTAGTGCCTCAAAGGGAACGCTGGAGATTTTAAACGGTTTCATTTTTAATTTAATTCGATTCAGAGTTAATTTTATTTATTTATTACAAATTATTTGAATTTATTTAAATTTTAAATAGTGTAAATTTGGGAAAGATACGTAAACATTAGGTGATTCCAGATGTAAACGACTTGAAAGGAATCCAAAAACTATATCATATTAACAACCGGCTTACCTCCACCATGTGTCGCATATGTTAAAAGCAACAAATGTTTTTCATTCTCTGAACTAAATTAGTTAAATCAACAAAGAAATTGTTTGAAGGTGGCCAGTTTCATGGACACGAAAATTTAAAATGATATCCTATTCGCTTAAATGACTTGAATTTATGGAATTGGAACTGCAGGAAGAGGGATGAAAACTTGAGTTTTTTGTTTTCTTTTGTTGCGCATCTTTCTCAAATTTATAATTAATATTCGTATATAAGCATAATCGAATAGTTTGAAGCCAACACTGCCAGCGGCGGATCTATCGGGGAGGGGGACTTATAGGGGCTAAGGTCTCTCCACGAAGTTAAATTTACTTAAAAATAATAGAAAGTAAATTGATTTTAGTATAGAAATTGTAAAATATTGGCTTAATTTGGAATTTATGTCCCATCCCCATGGAGTAGTTTTAGTTTCGCCACTGCACTCTACAAATATTTATGTAAAAATTATGTTTTAAAAAATATAGAATAAAAAATACATAAAGTTTTTATTTTTTAGGCTTATATAAAAATCTTATATGCTATGTTAGTGATGTGTCAGATGGAAGGTTTGGTCAAATTTTGGGGGTTATCAAAAAGATTGCTTGAAAATTGTAAAAGTCAAAAGTGGTAGCGAGAGCGAGATTCACTTAATAATTTCATCTATCTCTACTGAGACTTTAACAACAAAAAATCAAAATACAACCTTTCAATTCATCAGTTACAGAAACAGAATATTGTTTATTTGCTAACATTTTTACAAAAATTTATACCGCTGACCAAATTTCGATTAACAAAATATGCATTTCTATAATGTAATCCATCCTCTCTGATGGGTCAAAATACGTAACACGACAATATATTTATGTTTAATACTGAGTATGCAAAAATATGCAAAAAATACAAGCTAAAATAAAATATGGATTAATTTTAAGTAATCGCTACTTCTTTTTTAGTTTTTTTCTTCCTTCATAATCTTCATACAAAGTATCAACTTTCGCTTTTAGTTGCTCTAAATTATCAGTAATATTTCGTTGCCTTTGCAAATACGCTAAACCTAAATTTCGATCTTTACTTTTGGTTAAGTAAAATCTCTTCGTAAGAGTCGAGAGAAACAGTGGCATTTGTTTCGTTAAAGTTTTATCTTCCGAATCGGTAATATGATAGTAATTGCTAGCCACACATTTGTTAGTTCTCAGCAGCAAAGTAATCACATCATCTCGACGTCCAAAGGCCGAAAAATTTCGGCACATCTCTTGGATAAACCACGTCCCATTAAAAATGTGCCTATATGACCGGTTACCTAAAATTTTGGTTTTAAAAAATAATATTTTGGCTTGCCTAACTTATTCGCACCTTCAACTGCAGAAAATGCTACCAAAAAGTCTGGTTCCAAGCTACTCCGAAAAAACTCCTTGGATATAATGTCGCTATCGTTGCTATCGATTTGGGAATAGCTGTCTCCTTTGCAGGCCTAAAATTAGAAAAACTGTCAAGATGCGAATTTGTGGATTTCAGAGCAGGGAAGGGGTAAATTCGAATTTTCCCCGCATCACCTCAACATTGCCAAGATGAAATAACGAAAAATAAACTTACCTGAAAAATGAAAAACTTTGGTTTGTCAACCAAAGTTTCACATCTTTTACTAGAAAATGGCTCCCAAATGTTAGATGTTTGGAGAAAAGTATCTCTAGCATACAGAAGATTATTTTTATCGCCGTGGGTAAGATCAACAACAATCAAACAATTTCTATCAGTGTGATCTTCGGCTGAAACTGATAAAAAGAATTTTTCCTTTTCTGGAACGCTTACCATCATTTACCTACTGTCTTTTAACGCCTTTTCTATTTGGGGTTTCGTGAAATCAGTGTGGATGTATTTTCTATCAACGTTAAAACCAAGTCTTCCAAAAGTTACAATCAATTCGTTCACATCCCTGTTGCTACCAGAACGTGGATCCAAATTATTGTCAAAATTAACCTGATTGAAAATAACGACCAATCCAGGATCTCTACCAGACCGTTGGTACTCATTTTCATCATGAATTTGTTGGGGATTTTCGGTAAAATTTTCTCTGTACTGTGATTCTTTGTTAATTTCTGTAAGAGCCAATACGATTGTAATATTAGTAAACAATTCAACAAAAAGCGAAATATTGCAAAATCTCCCTTGTCTCATAGCGTTTTTATTTTTTGTTGTAAAAAAGGGAAATTAAATTGGTTGTTTTTGGGAATAATAAAGCAATTACCTGTCTGCGAAACATATTTTGTATTTGATGGGGCCGTTCCCAAAAATTTGGAGGCATCGGAAACTACCAGGCTCGCCATGTTAGCGCACAATTTAACAACTAGTAGTCATATTTTGTCTAAATGACGATTTTTGTAATCTTATCAGTTTGTTCTTGAGATAAATTAAAGTAGCCCTTTATGCCTTCATGAAATTAATGCGAAACCTTGCAAAAACGTACTTGAAATAGTAAACCCCCAATTAATTTTCCGAACTCAAATTGGAACAAAAGAAGATATCTAATCAATTAATAGCGATACGAATTATTATTATTATAGTTCTGTTTGATGATATTTTAGGACATATTTTTTTATAGCAACAAAGAAAAATTGTTTACTTATATGTAAAGCGTATCAACAATTTTTTTATTATCTTATCTGGTCGACATACTGAATCGATTTTAATAAATTTATATTAACAATATCCTAATATGGATAATGTTAGAATATTTTCAGGGACGTAATTTATCGATAAAAATTAAAAATAATAATAAATTATAGCTAATAATTTAATGTGTGCAATTAGCGATAAGATATACAATGCGCTCGATAATTGTTAGTCACATTTTATTTTTAGATAAATTTAATTTGTTTGAAAAGGAAGAGAAAAAATTGATAAATCAGATTAATAGGAAAGAAATTGATAGGAAACCATTAAAAGTGTATCTAATTAATTAATTATAAAAATAAATAAAATTTCAAAATACAAAAAATTAAATTAAATGAATAATTCTCCCTTTAATAGTTCTCCTTCCACCACTACTGCACAGAAAATTGACACTTCTAATTTTTCTCAAATGATAAAACTTTACGTACAAACTAAATAAAAGCAAAACAATTGAAATTGCAAAAATTTTTTTTTAATAACGAATAAATTAATTGTCATAATTTGCCCGAACCGGGCATTTAGCGTTCATAGTCAACTTACTAGACCACTATGCTCCGACCGCCTCTAACTAACAAATCTGAACATAAATTATATCTACAATACAGGAGTAGCAGCTCAAACTGCAACATCAAAATTAAATTTTATTCAAATACTGTGAAACTTCTTGAAAATATTAATTCCACTAGAGTAAGGACAGGAAAAACAACGACAAAATTTTAAGCCTTAAATTTCCTTAGATTTAAAGTAATTTTGAAATCGGTGCGATTTTTTATTTAACATTTTTGAAAAAAATTAAATATTGTTAAAATTGAACCTAAAATTGGAAAAAATGGAACTTCACTAAAATACTAATTCTACTAGACTAAGAACAGGAAAAATAACAAAAAAATTCTAAGCCTTAAATTTCCTTAGATTTAAAATAATTTTCATTTCGGTAAGAATTTTGATTTAAAAGTTTTGATAAAAATTAAATTGTGTTCAAATATTCTGAAACTTTTTGAAAATACTAATTCCACTTGTAACGCAAATTGCTCTAATTTGTGCCACTTGCCCCGCTGATCTACGAATGGAATGGTAGACAGGCCAGCTAAGGGAATACACCCCCGTCCAGTGCCAGAGCATGGGTCGCGCGGACGCGGTTCGTAGGTTCTTCCGTTGGCTCAGGCGATCAATTGGCAACTAACTAAGAAAAAAAAACCTTTCGGGCGCCAGTCCTCTAAATAAAATACGGAAGTAAATAAGAGTTGATTTTATTTAAAGAACAAAGTATAGATAAAGATGGGGTTGACAATATCTGATTCCAAAACTCCAATAGGAGACACAAAACACATAACAAAGCAAGTGAAATCCAAGATACCCTGAGGGGATACCTTGGGACAATCAAATCAAAAAAAATAAAATACAGATGAGTTGCTATCTGAAAACAACTCACAAAATAATCCGCGCATCCAGGAGATTGCCCAACGCAGACATTAAACGTTGGTTAAAATTGACTGCAATTAACACATTCGCAAGATATATCATCAAGTAAAATTAAATACAGCAATTGCTTTCTAACTTACCCTTCCACCTCAATCCGTCCGATTCAACATCTCAATTCTTTTGGAACCTCTGGAATATTAATGATTCATCGTTTAAACTGAGTTTCGGGTGTAAAGCTAAAAATAACAAAAACTGCACAATTAAACAAGAATCAATTCACCTGCGAACGGTATAGCATCTTAATGACGATGTAAATTATTAAGACAAGCAAATCTCTTAAATGCGCTTCCAAAAAAAAACTAATTATTGGTTTTCCAGCCATCCTACGTCGTTGGTGCTGTCCTAACCACTAGAGATGGAATAGTGGTATAGGCTCACGCTACCGCTGCGACAAAAATCCCACAATGTTGGAATGGAGCTCGCACGTCTTCCCAAAAAGTATGGATAAATCGTCAAAGGAGACGGCCAAAGTGACAAACTTATCACACCACTTCTTAATCAAGGACGCAAAACTGCGGTGAAGCTGGGGATAAATGAATGTTGATCAGTCCTGCCCTCTCCATTGATCTCATACGGGAATGGTGAACCCAAAAACGAAATCCCAACATCCTTAAAAATGGCTGACACAGATGGTTCGACGCAGGAATCAAGGTCATCACAGGTGGAAACAAGATAACCAAACTGCTGGCCCATATCCATACAAATAACCATATGGTTGGTGGATAAAAAACAGCTAGATGGACAATCAGCCACTGATGCACACCATATTAACCGCTCAGAAAAACCATAACCAAAATTGGAAACCAAAGAATGAACGTCACATAAAATTGACGTGGTAGTACGAAAAAAAAAGCTAAAATTTATCAAAAGTCAAACTTCCGCTCAAGATAGAAAATAATGCAATCTTACCCACAAATGTAGCACAGAAGGTAAAATAAAAAAAGATCACTTCAATAAACTAACAATTTGTGGCTTTTAAAAACATAAAATTGCACAAACGTAAAATGAAACTTGCACTTTTCATAAAGATAAGCGAAGAATGAAATTTTGATAAACTTTCGAAATTCAAAACGCGTGCGCGTGTTTGAAACGCACACAGGGTGATGCATAGATTTCCGCCAAAATATAAATAATAGCATTTGAAATGCTACACACTGTAATAAAGACAGAAAAAATAACTATAAAATTCTAAACCTCAAATTGCATTCATTATTTAGATATTTTGATTTTTTCGATTCTTTATTTAAAATTTTTGACAAAAAATAAATTGTGTTCAAATATTCTGGAACTTCATGAAAATACTAAATCCACTAGGATACGGACAGGAAAAATAGCGAAAAAATTCTAAGCTTTAGATTTTTCTTAGATTTAAAGTAATTTTGATTTCGGTGAGTTTTTTGATTTAAAATTTTTGATAAAAATTAAATTGTCAAATTATTATGAAACTTTTTGAAAGTACTCATTCCACTGGAATAAAGACAGGAAAAATAACTATAAAATTCTAAACCTCAAATTGCCTTCAATATTTAGATAATTTGATTTCTGTGCGATTTTTTATTTAAAATTTTGAAAAAAATTAAATATTGTTCAAATATTCTAGAACTTCATGATTCATAATTCTACTATGCTAAGGACAGCAAAAATAACAAAAAAATTCTATGCCATATATGTCCTTAGATTTAAAGTAATTTTGATTTCGGTGAGTTTTTTTATTGAAAATTTTAGATAACAATTAAATTGTGTACAAATATTCTGAATCTTCATGAAAATACTAATTCCACTAGGCCAAGGACAGGAAAAATAACAAAAAAATTCTAACCCTTAAATGTCCATAGATTAAAGTAATTTTGATTTCGGTGAGTTTTTTTTTAAATTTTTGATAAAAATTAAATTGTGTTCAAATATTCTTGAACTTCATGAAAATACTAATTCCACTAGGCCAAGGACGGGAAAAATAACAAAAAAATTCTAAGCTTTAAATTTCCTTAGATTTATAGTAATTTTGATTTCGGTGAGATTTATGATTTAAAATTTTTGATAAAAATTAAATTGTGTTCAAATATTCTGAACCTTTTTGAAAGTACTCATTCCACTGGAATAAATACGGGAAAAATAACTATAAAATTCTAAACTTCAAATTGCATTCAATATTTAGATATTTTGATTTCTGTGCGATTTTTTATTTGAAATTTTTGAAAAAAATTAAATATTGTTCAAATATTCTGGAACTTCATTAAAATACTAATTCCACTACGCCAAGGACAGGAAAAATAACAAAAAAATTCTAAGCTTTAAATTTCCTTAGATTTAATGTAATTTTGATTTCGGTGAGTTTTTTGATAAAAATTAAATTGTGTTCAAATATTCTGAAACTTTTTGAAAATACTAATTCCACTGGAATAAAGACAGGAAAAATAACTATAAAATTCTAAACTGCAAATTGCATTCAATATTTAGATATTTTTATTTCTGTGCGATTTTTTTATAAAATTTTTGATGAAAATTAAATATTGTTCAAATATTCTGGAACTTCATGAAAATACTAATTACACTAAGCCAAGGACAGGAAAAATAACAAAAAAATTCTAAGGTTTAAATTTCTTTAGATTAAAAGTAATTTTGATTTCGTTGAGTTTTTTGATTTAAAAGTTTTGATAAAAATCAAATTGTGTTCAAATATTCTGAAACTTTTTGAAAATACTAATTCCACTGGAATAATGACAGGTAAAATATAACTATAAAATTCTAAACATCAAATTGCCTTCAATATTTAGATAATTTGATTTCTGTGCGGTTTTTTATTGAAAATTTTTGATCAAAATTAAATTTTTTTCAAATATTCTGAAACTTCATGAAAATACTAATTCCACTAGGGCAAGGATGGGAAAAATAACTAAAAAATTCTAAGCTTTAAATTTCCTTAGATTTAAAGTAATTTTGATTTCGATGAGATTTATGATTTAAAATTTTTGATAAAAATTAAATTGTGTTCAAATATTGTGAAACTTTTTGAAAGTACTCATTCCACTGGAATAAAGACGGGAAAAATAACTATAAAATTCTAAACTTCAAATTGCATTCAATATTTAGATATTTTGATTTCTGTGCGATTTTTTATTTGAAATTTTTGAAAAAAATTAAATATTGTTCAAATATTCTGGAACTTCATGAAAATACTAATTCCACTATGCCAAGGACAGGAAAAATAACAACAAAATTTTAAGCTTTAAATTTCCTTAGATTTAATGTAATTTTGATTTCGGTGAGTTTTTTGATAAAAATTAAATTGTGTTCAAATATTCTGAAACTTTTTGAAAATACTAATTCCACTGGAATAAAGACAGGAAAAATAACTATAAAATTCTAAACTGCAAATTGCATTCAATATTTAGATATTTTTATTTCTGTGCGATTTTTTATTTTAAATTTTTGATGAAAATTAAATTGTGTTCAAATATTCTGGAACTTCATGAAAATACTAATTCCACTAGGCCAAGGACAGGAAAAATAACAAAAAAATTCTAAGGTTTAAATTTCTTTAGTTTAAAAGTAATTTTGATTTCGTTGAGTTTTTTGATTTAAAAGTTTTGATAAAAATTAAATTGTGTTCAAATATTCTAAAACTTTTTGAAAATACTAATTCCACTGGAATAAAGACAGGAAAAATAACTATAAATTTCTAAACCTCAACTTGCCTTCTATAATTAGATAATTTGATTTCTGTGAGTTTTTTGATTTAAAATTTTTGATAAAAATTAAATTGTGTTCAAATATTCTGGAACTTCATGAAAATACTAATTCGACTAGGCCAAGGACGGGAAAAATAAAAAATAAATTCTAAGCTTTAAATTTCTTTAGATTTAAAGTAATTTTGATTTCGGTGAGATTTATGATTTAAAATTTTTGATAAAAATTAAATTGTGTTCAAATATTCTGAAACTTTTTGAAAATACTAATTCCACTGGAATAATGACAGGTAAAATATAACTATAAAATTCTAAACATCAAATTGCCTTCAATATTTAGATAATTTGATTTCTGTGCGGTTTTTTATTGAAAATTTTTGATCAAAATTAAATTTTTTTCAAATATTCTGAAACTTCATGAAAATACTAATTCCACTAGGGCAAGGATGGGAAAAATAACTAAAAAATTCTAAGCTTTAAATTTCCTTAGATTTAAAGTAATTTTGATTTCGGTGAGATTTATGATTTAAAATTTTTGATAAAAATTAAATTGTGTTCAAATATTGTGAAACTTTTTGAAAGTACTCATTCCACTGGAATAAAGACGGGAAAAATAACTATAAAATTCTAAACTTCAAATTGCATTCAATATTTAGATATTTTGATTTTTTATTTGAAATTTTTGAAAAAAATTAAATATTGTTCAAATATTCTGGAACTTCATGAAAATACTAATTCCACTATGCCAAGGACAGGAAAAATAACAACAAAATTTTAAGCTTTAAATTTCCTTAGATTTAATGTAATTTTGATTTCGGTGAGTTTTTTGATAAAAATTAAATTGTGTTCAAATATTCTGAAACTTTTTGAAAATACTAATTCCACTGGAATAAAGACAGGAAAAATAACTATAAAATTCTAAACTGCAAATTGCATTCAATATTTAGATATTTTTATTTCTGTGCGATTTTTTATTTTAAATTTTTGATGAAAATTAAATTGTGTTCAAATATTCTGGAACTTCATGAAAATACTAATTCCACTAGGCCAAGGACAGGAAAAATAACAAAAAAATTCTAAGGTTTAAATTTCTTTAGTTTAAAAGTAATTTTGATTTCGTTGAGTTTTTTGATTTAAAAGTTTTGATAAAAATTAAATTGTGTTCAAATATTCTAAAACTTTTTGAAAATACTAATTCCACTGGAATAAAGACAGGAAAAATAACTATAAATTTCTAAACCTCAACTTGCCTTCTATAATTAGATAATTTGATTTCTGTGAGTTTTTTGATTTAAAATTTTTGATAAAAATTAAATTGTGTTCAAATATTCTGGAACTTCATGAAAATACTAATTCGACTACGCCAAGGACGGGAAAAATAACAAATAAATTCTAAGCTTTAAATTTCTTTAGATTTAAAGTAATTTTGATTTCGGTGAGATTTATGATTTAAAATTTTTGATAAAAATTAAATTGTGTTCAAATATTCCGAAACTTTTTGAAAGTACTCATTCCGCTGGAATAATGACAGGAAAAATAACTATAAAATTCTAAACCTCAAATTGCCTTCAATATTTAGATAATTTGATTTCTGTGCGGTTTTTTATTGAAAATTTTTGATCAAAATTAAATTTTTTTCAAATATTCTGAAACTTCATTAAAATACTAATTCCACTAGGGCAAGGATGGGAAAAATAACTAAAAAATTCTAAGCTTTAAATTTCCTTAGATTTAAAGTAATTTTGATTTCGATGAGATTTATGATTTAAAATTTTTGATAAAAATTAAATTGTGTTCAAATATTGTGAAACTTTTTGAAAGTACTCATTCCACTGGAATAAAGACGGGAAAAATAACTATAAAATTCTAAACTTCAAATTGCATTCAATATTTAGATATTTTGATTTCTGTGCGATTTTTTATTTGAAATTTTTGAAAAAAATTAAATATTGTTCAAATATTCTGGAACTTCATGAAAATACTAATTCCACTATGCCAAGGACAGGAAAAATAACAACAAAATTTTAAGCTTTAAATTTCCTTAGATTTAATGTAATTTTGATTTCGGTGAGTTTTTTGATAAAAATTAAATTGTGTTCAAATATTCTGAAACTTTTTGAAAATACTAATTCCACTGGAATAAAGACAGGAAAAATAACTATAAAATTCTAAACTGCAAATTGCATTCAATATTTAGATATTTTTATTTCTGTGCGATTTTTTATTTTAAATTTTTGATGAAAATTAAATTGTGTTCAAATATTCTGGAACTTCATGAAAATACTAATTCCACTAGGCCAAGGACAGGAAAAATAACAAAAAAATTCTAAGGTTTAAATTTCTTTAGTTTAAAAGTAATTTTGATTTCGTTGAGTTTTTTGATTTAAAAGTTTTGATAAAAATTAAATTGTGTTCAAATATTCTAAAACTTTTTGAAAATACTAATTCCACTGGAATAAAGACAGGAAAAATAACTATAAATTTCTAAACCTCAACTTGCCTTCTATAATTAGATAATTTGATTTCTGTGAGTTTTTTGATTTAAAATTTTTGATAAAAATTAAATTGTGTTCAAATATTCTGGAACTTCATGAAAATACTAATTCGACTAGGCCAAGGACGGGAAAAATAAAAAATAAATTCTAAGCTTTAAATTTCTTTAGATTTAAAGTAATTTTGATTTCGGTGAGATTTATGATTTAAAATTTTTGATAAAAATTAAATTGTGTTCAAATATTCTGAAACTTTTTGAAAATACTAATTCCACTGGAATAATGACAGGTAAAATATAACTATAAAATTCTAAACATCAAATTGCCTTCAATATTTAGATAATTTGATTTCTGTGCGGTTTTTTATTGAAAATTTTTGATCAAAATTAAATTTTTTTCAAATATTCTGAAACTTCATGAAAATACTAATTCCACTAGGGCAAGGATGGGAAAAATAACTAAAAAATTCTAAGCTTTAAATTTCCTTAGATTTAAAGTAATTTTGATTTCGGTGAGATTTATGATTTAAAATTTTTGATAAAAATTAAATTGTGTTCAAATATTGTGAAACTTTTTGAAAGTACTCATTCCACTGGAATAAAGACGGGAAAAATAACTATAAAATTCTAAACTTCAAATTGCATTCAATATTTAGATATTTTGATTTTTTATTTGAAATTTTTGAAAAAAATTAAATATTGTTCAAATATTCTGGAACTTCATGAAAATACTAATTCCACTATGCCAAGGACAGGAAAAATAACAACAAAATTTTAAGCTTTAAATTTCCTTAGATTTAATGTAATTTTGATTTCGGTGAGTTTTTTGATAAAAATTAAATTGTGTTCAAATATTCTGAAACTTTTTGAAAATACTAATTCCACTGGAATAAAGACAGGAAAAATAACTATAAAATTCTAAACTGCAAATTGCATTCAATATTTAGATATTTTTATTTCTGTGCGATTTTTTATTTTAAATTTTTGATGAAAATTAAATTGTGTTCAAATATTCTGGAACTTCATGAAAATACTAATTCCACTAGGCCAAGGACAGGAAAAATAACAAAAAAATTCTAAGGTTTAAATTTCTTTAGTTTAAAAGTAATTTTGATTTCGTTGAGTTTTTTGATTTAAAAGTTTTGATAAAAATTAAATTGTGTTCAAATATTCTAAAACTTTTTGAAAATACTAATTCCACTGGAATAAAGACAGGAAAAATAACTATAAATTTCTAAACCTCAACTTGCCTTCTATAATTAGATAATTTGATTTCTGTGAGTTTTTTGATTTAAAATTTTTGATAAAAATTAAATTGTGTTCAAATATTCTGGAACTTCATGAAAATACTAATTCGACTACGCCAAGGACGGGAAAAATAACAAATAAATTCTAAGCTTTAAATTTCTTTAGATTTAAAGTAATTTTGATTTCGGTGAGATTTATGATTTAAAATTTTTGATAAAAATTAAATTGTGTTCAAATATTCCGAAACTTTTTGAAAGTACTCATTCCGCTGGAATAATGACAGGAAAAATAACTATAAAATTCTAAACCTCAAATTGCCTTCAATATTTAGATAATTTGATTTCTGTGCGGTTTTTTATTGAAAATTTTTGATCAAAATTAAATTTTTTTCAAATATTCTGAAACTTCATTAAAATACTAATTCCACTAGGCTAAGGATGGGAAAAATAACTAAAAAATTCTAAGCTTTAAATTTCCTTAGATTTAAAGTAATTTTGATTTCGGTGAGTTTTTTGATTTAAAATTTTTGATATAAATTAAAGTGTGTTCAAATATTCTGAAACTTTTTGAAAGTACTAATTCCACTGGAATAAAGACAGGAAAAATAACTATAAAATTCTAAACTTCAAATTGCATTCATCATTTAGATATTTTGATTTATGTGCGATGTTTTATTTAAAACTTTTGACACAAATTTAATTTTGTTCAAATATTCTAAAACTTCTTGAAAATACTAATTCCACTGGAATAAAGACAGGAAAATAACTGTAAAATTCTAAACCTCAAATTGCCTTCAATATTTAGATATTTTGATTTTTTCGATTTTTTATTTAAAATTTTGGAAAAAATTAAATATTGTTCAAATATTCTGGAACTTCATGAAAATCCTAATTCCACTATGCTAAGGACAGGTAAAAAAAACTAAAAAATTCTAAGCCTTAAATGTCCTTAGATTTAAAGTAATTTTGATTTCGGTGAAATTTTTTGATTTAAAATTTATGATCAAAATTAAATTTTCTTCAAATATTCTGAAACTTCTTGAAAATACTAATTCCACTGGAAGAAAGACAGGAAAAATAACTATAAAATTCTAAACTTCAAATTGCATTCAATATTTAAATATTTTGATTTCGGTGAGAATTTTTATTTAAAATTTTTGAAAAAAATTAAATATTGTTCAAATATTCTGGAACTTCGTGAAAATATTAATTAAAATATAATAAAAACAGGAAAAATAACCAAAAAATTTTAAACTCCGTATTACCTTGAATTTTTAAATAATTTGATTTCGGTTTGAATTTTTATTTAACATTTTTGATAATTAAATTTTGTTAAATAATCTGGAATTTCATGAAAAAGAATGTGAAAACAATTCAATTTTCAAATAATTTTAAATTTTAATTTGATGTGTTATTCGCAATAAGTGGTGCAAATTGCATTTATCGAATAATCAAATGAAAGTTTCATTCATTTGACACAGTTTACACTTTATGTGGATGCCGCCGAAGTTTTAATTAATTGTGTGAGGTATTTTAATAATTTTCTCACATTAATGAGCAAAAAACATAATAACTTTCACTTAATCAACAAAATTTTAATATATTATTATGTATTAATGTTTGTGTAGTACTCGTAATCTAAACAAATACTGTATAATTTGTATTCCCGCTTAACGCGGTTTATTATTAATTAAAAGTGGGTCAAGGCTGTGGCGAACGAGCCGGCAGATATCTGTAAAGAAATACCGAAAGTTTGTTGCAGTGAACTCCGCCCGCAGGATTTCAGAGTGAGCTAGCAGTAAAATTGAATTCCTGCGACGAATTGACGCGGTGGCGTGCGCACTAAGGAGCTTTGGCTGGGCCGTGCTGAATGCTCCATCTTGAGTAGATTATAGCTGGCGATCGGTGAGTGTATAATTGCGCGACGTAAATCCTAATGTTTATTATAGTTTAAAGTGTAGGTACAACATTATTTCGAAATATGTCGTCAAATAATCAAAAATTATCGACCACGCAGCGGATGATACAAGGTTAGTTTTGTTTTTTTTTATTTTAACATTTTTTTCGTAACCTTGTTCGCGCATTTCGTGAGCACGATTGATTTTCCAGGCGCCATGACTATCGATTTCACTAATCTTGTAAAAAAATTACGTTAAAAACACCACAATATCGGTCAATTACATTCGAATATGCAACAACACGATTAATTCCAATTCCTCGCATCTCAGCGTAATTCTCTACATTCCTGCAACTTCACTCGTGCACTCGGCAGTTCTATTCCTGCCACAGCAGGAACCAAATCGCTGCTTCCTCCAACATTTTCCAAATCATAAATATATCACACCTTTTCGTTTTTCGGCCACCCATCCAAATTTATTGCTTATTACCTGCACCTGCAAACTTACTTTTCTCCTCATGTTTATTTTTTTTTATTAACTAATCTCTTGTTTACATTGTGTTACCTGGTTATGTTCACTTTATTTACACTCGCCATCTAATCCACCTCTCAAAACATCAATCTTAATCACCAATAATTCCAAAATAACCAAACAACTTCGTTACCAAATTAAAAGGTGTGGAGGCCGCACTTTTACATTTTTTTTATCGCTCCCGGTGTCCGTCCACATTATTTACTCCCTTATCGTTCGTCATAATAGGAGGTGTAGTACAAATATTTGATTATCAGCCAAAAATCTTTGCGTCGTTTATTTTGGTACAAAAAATGAAAATGGTGTGACGAAATAAGTTACATTGAAAATAAAAACGAACAACCAAGTTCCGTGGATGAGGGAAGCAAATCGAGGAAACCACCAGTTTTCCTTGACAAATTGGGGAAGCAATTCGTGACTACAACCAATTCAGACAAAAATCGGTAAATAAAAACGGAATAGCAGTAAATGAAAATTAGAGTAAAATTAATTCCTTTTTTTATACGAATAAAGTAAAACACTACGTCGTTTTATAATCAAAATCGTAGGTACCTTCCATGCAAACTACCAATCAACGCTCACCAGGGGCTCGCGATGCGGTTGTCAGAAAGCAGGGAAAATGGCTTACAAATCAGCTGGTGGGTAAGATAACGAAGAATTTTATGACAGAAAAATCTTTAAAACTGCCTCTCTCGAGTTCACAATATCCTGTTTACAATATTATAATACAGGATGTAGAATTTCTACCATACGGTTGTTTTGTTGGTAATTTTTCTCAATAATTAAAAAAAGCAATTCCAAAGCAAATTTGATTATTGTTAAAATGCAGTGTTCAACGATTAAGCTATGAAATTGGTTTTTTCATTACATGGTTAGCGCTACCCATTGATTAATATTCTGGTAATAATAAAGCCTGGTTCTTCCATTTCGACTTTCACTTGTTTTCGGTTACTTTTCCAGCTCTCTTCCATTTCATTTTTCTGCCAGATATTCGTTAATTGATGGTTTCGAATTTCGATGTTCCATATCGTCGAAGAGATTTTCTTCGTTCTGTGTCTCAAAGATAGAGAGCCTCATCATCTGCATACCATACCATGCTGTACCATTGTGTATTATTTCGCCCCTTTTCCATTTACCATTGGATAATATTTTCTGTATAAGTATCTTTTTATTAAGTCCATACTTGTTTACTCAATAAAGTATTTAAAAAATTTAGGGTTATGGTTAGGTCAAAACAGATAAGACGAATTAATACAATTTAAAATCAGTCGTCTTATCTGTTTTGTTGTAACCACGGCAACGCTCCATTACTCCCTTTCTTTTAGTTATTACTCGTGTAAACAGGTAATAATTCTGGCGTTTTGGCCAGGATCAATCTGCAAAACATTGAAACTTAAATCAAACTGAGCATTGTTAAGCAATTGATTGCTTATTCGGCCTTCTGTTCCACAAATTAATATGGAAATATTAATTATTATAAAGGCGGTTCGAAGAAGTCATGAGAGTGGGCAGATGAAAATGCAAAAAAATTGACTTCGCTCATAAAAAACGCAACCTTTTTTTTTTATTGTAATTCTCATTATTTTCGGTCGCACGTGACTTTTGCGTTACTAGTAGACATAAGTGGGATTTGATATAATAGTAAATTAGAATGTAGTAGGCAGACGGTCGTTAGCATAGCGATTAAGCGCATAGCCTGCTAATACAGAGAACCCGGTTCGATTCCGGACGAAGTAAAAATCATATTATGGCCGTCTCCCCTCGGCAGGCAATGGCAAACCACCGGGGTGTAATCTGCCATGAAAAGCCGTTGTTAAAAGGCTCACCGCACCCTCTTTAGGGTAAAAGGATTGAGAAGGAAGAGTAGTAGGCAGGGGGGGGGGCTTCATCCAACCTAGAGAATGTTTGGGGACCCCAGGGAAAATGCAAAAAATGTTAGCGGTATATTCCGTATTCTTTGCTTTCACAAAATCCTTTCTTTACATTTTACCCTTGGAACCTTTCAGTAAGGAGCTATAGTCTCCCCCCCCCCCGCATTTAAGCTATCCTCTAAAGGCAGATATGCGTTGTGGCAATCCAAAGATTTTATATTAATTTATACAAAATAGCACAAAAAATTAAATTGGTTTGAAAATCTACGAAAGTCGCATTTATTAAATGAGTAGGCTAGGAGGTAGAGTAGCAAGGTGGGTATACTATTTTCTCTCGGGGGCGTACCTAGTCTCGAGTGCTAAGGAAAGCAGAGAGAAAAGTTCCCTTCCCTCAGGATCCTCTTGTTCTGGGATGAGAAACCGGGGGGTCTGGGGGGTACGGAATACCCCCCAGTCACATAGGAAGTAAATAGATGACTTTTAAATCGATAACAACATACATTTGATTCTTGAAACGTCGTTATGTTGCTTACTTAGGATTGGGGGTATTCAATTTCTTCCAGACTCCCCGATTTCTGCGGAAAATATTTTGCATAAATTAACCTATGATTGGAAAGCAGAGAGAAAAGTTCCCTTAGGATCCTTTTGTTCTGGAGGGTACTCCGTACCCCCCAGACCCCCCGGTTTCTTCATACTTTACAAACAATTTTTATCGTATTGCTCATAATTTTTGACCATACATGACTTTTTGCGTTACGAACAGACATCTGGGGTTTTATTCAAGAATGTAGCTGGACTTGCATGCTAGGAAAGGTTGTATTTCTGTATTGTAAGTTGCTATGTATAAATATAAAGAGAAGAGGGAGAGGGGGGTCTGGGGGGTATGGAATAGTATTGAGAGAGTATATGGAATACCCCCCAGTCACATAAGAAGTAAATAGACGACTTTTAAAATCGATAACAACATAAATTTGATTCTTGAAACGTCGTTATGTTGCTTACTTAGGATTGTGGGTATTCAATTTCTTCCAGACTCCCCGATTTCTGCGGAAAATATTTTGAATAAATTAATCTACATTTATTTGATTTTTCATTTTGTTTCGTAGGCTGGGAGAAACCCATCCAAGCTACGCGGTTGTTTCTCTCGATGAACAGAAATATGACAATAAAACAATAATTAATGTGATTATTCACATCATGGGATGCGTGTGGGAGTTTAATTAGCTTCCATTTAATTTACACTACAATTAAATGCTGCGAGGTACAGCAACAATCTAATTACCGAAGTAAAAATCGGTAAAAATGCAAAAATATGAAGAAATCGGATTAAAGGTATATCTGGGAAGGGGGGGGGGCTAATAAAATTCTAATTTCAACACTCTTGTTCTTTATTTATTTTTTATTTATTTTAGTGGAAGTCTCATAAAAATTAGATAATGTTAAAGGAGGGAAGTCGTAACAAATTAATGACTCAATATAATTACGACCGATGTTATTGTTTCTGCAAATTAACTAAATTACATCTTATTCGTTATTTTAGTGCAGTTTCATAAAGATCAGGAAATGTTAAAGGTGTAAAAGCTCGTTATGCAAAGTGGAAGAGCTAATCGTTAAGCTTTTCTTCGCTGGCCTTCATTGACGGTTGCATCATTTACAAGAAAAACCCAGACGGTATAATTAACTATAAGGTATAAACAACAATTAAATTGCAGTTATATAAAAATACAAATTACAAGTCCATCATTAAGCTTTCCTCGCATTCTCACGTTTGGAATCGTAAATTTTTTTCCTAAGCATTTCATATGCGGTAGTGCGGTCGAAGTATTTCATATAATATAGGTAGGGAGGAGTTATGGCCAGATCCTCCATAATATGGAGAGGCTTATGTCCAGCAGTGGGCGGAAAAAGGCTGAAGAAGAAGAAGGTACATAGAAAATTCACTGTTTAACTTGGGGTTCTAATCGCTTAATTTTGAGAAGGGTTCAGTTAGATGACTGCTTACTTTGCTCGGGTCAGCAGTAGCAGTCGGTACGCTAATCGCTAAGCATTAATCATAAACTCAGCGTGAAACATTAAAATTCTTCATAAGGAAGCCTGCAAATAAGATTAGCAAATAGTTTCTACAAACCTCCAAAGAAAGAGATGTCCAAGTAAGCGGTTCGTCCAGAAAACTCAGCCGCTGTTAATTAAGAGTAGCATAAGCCACGCATTAATTCTTTGAGCATATGACTATTTCACATCCGCGCGGTAAGTAGCTTGCTAGGTTGGCATACAGATGTGCCTATAACCTTGGTGAGAATTCATCACGGTTTTACGTGTCCCCAAAAACATAAGAACCCTTAATTCTCTGAATTTGAATTGTATTGAAGGTTAAAGTCTCCCACTATGACAATCCTGGTTTAAGGGAAAAGTCATGCTACACTTTTCTAAAATAGCACAAAAATTAATATATAATCAATACCTGTCGAGCCAATATCAATTATAGTATTGCCGATCATTACAAATACGGCGGTTTTAATTGTGTTGATAGTATCAATTAATGTAACAGCATGTCCAATATGAGCGAGTACCAGTATAACTTACAAATTTCATTAAAAGTTTTTTTCTATTCTCTTTGTAAAGCTCGCACTTATAATAATAAATTGGCTGTTCGTCTTCGTACCATACCTTTAAAAAATAATCGTTATTACAATTCATCTATTATTCCATCTCTGGACATAAGTCTCTGCAAGCTTCCCAATCATCCATTGTATTTCAACCTCAGTGTCTGGATGTCGTCGTTCCATATTCTCCCGCTCTCATTCTTGCCTATTCCCTATATACCCAACCAATTCCTGTCAACATCTTTGGATTTTTAGAGTTACAGCCATAGCACAGATATTTCGTATCCATTCGTTTGTTTTTTTAGCACCGGGCGCAGACTATAAAGTAGTAATGAGCTGTTCCGGTCCATCTTAACGATGCAAAAAGTACAAAATAAAATTTAAACTGCGGAGCTGTAGTTAGCACCCTCCAAAAATCCTTATAAAGCCGGTCTAGACGGTAATCGTACACCTGATCTCGTAATATGTTTACGATATCGTAAAGGGTGAAAAATTCACTCTGATGGGTTCGACTATAATATCGATCCAACACTGCGCTACGGAAGCATTATTCCCCTTGATGAGGTAACTGTTGATATAAGAACCATGTCAATCTTCTAATTCCAACTAATATTTTTATTTCATTTTGTTTTCATTCCCTTCAAAATGCGAGCGACTTTTCAACCATATTGTGTGCTATTTTCTTCTTATTCCATCGTGAATTCTATTGTAGCGAACTCTTTCAACTTGGAACCTTTCATAAATTTCGAGTTTTGTTTTCAATTGTTCACATTTTGCAAAGATAATCTAACTTTGTTCATTTTAAAATTTGTGCAGGTAATTTAATTTTGGATATTTTATTTATCTAATATTGAAAGGGTATGATTTTTTAATAACATTTGGCACTCTACGTTAATGGAACAATTTGATAAAATATTCACAATTTAACCCGTAATGATTTAAATTGCGCATAATTTATACGAAATTTTGTAACCACTCTGTATAATAGACTGTGGATAATTAAAACTCCAGAAACTGGGTCATCTTGAGATTTACCTTTTAACGAAAGTGCGCGATTATTAAACTAAAATTTAGTACCTGCGAAGGTTAATTATTTTTTTTAATTATAGCTTACACGTGGAGATTATTAAATTAAAACAACATATCATAATTTTAAGTAAAGTAATTCTATTAATTAATTACATTTTAAACACATGCAACGGTTAAGCAATTTTTCCTTAATTTATGATAACTAAAGTTGATTTGTTGCCCACCTTGAATTAAAAAAAAAAACCGCTTAATTTTAAGTTTGTTGTTATCTTCCCTGATACAAAAGTATTAGAAAACTGTAGCACAAAGTATACGATTAATCCAGGTTCGATTCCTGATTAAATATATAGTAGCCAATATTAAAAAAACTACCCGATTTTGCATTCTTGTGAAGCCTTTGAAGAGCTGCAAGATCAAACAAATTTCAGCTACCTATCTCAATCAGAACGAAAGTTACAGCCATTTAAAGTAATTCTGTTTTTCCACATTTCAAGATCCAATATCTCAAAACCTAGCCGAGTTAGAAGGCTAATATTTGAAGAATTTCTTTTGTCCATCAAGCTCAACAATCTTACCAAATTTGATCATATTCTGCCAAAAAAAAAACAATTGACTGATGAAGCATCTCTGAATCAGTGCGCTTCATTTTTGATTTTTATTTAAAGTGCAATTAATTTGCAAATTAACTGTGCCGTTTAATGTTAGTTTGTTTACGGAAAATTTTTGTCGTGGTTTCCAATTTAACGTAAACTGTTTTCCGAACTCCACATGTTAACATTTAATTATGCATTGCTTTGAAATTGCTAGCAACCCCTGAGGATATTTGCTGTTGTATGTATTTTGTATAGTACAAAATTAAATGAACGAAATGAAAACCGTAAATATAGCGAAATTCTGAATTTCACTCAAAACTGTTTAAAGTAAAAATATAACCTGTTCAAACCACATCAAAAACTTTTGGATAACAACATTTTTTTTTTCGGTGTTTTTAATTCATCCAACTCTTGGACCAATTTGCCATTTCCTTACAATATAATTTTATATACACAAAAATTTATTTTTGAAATAAAGCCAAGCTAAATTTGAAATATATTTCTACAAGTTGAATGTTAGAATTGAAACTTTCCATTTCAACGCTTCTATTTTTAATTTCTCTTTCACCTGTTGCCTTCCATCATTATAAAAGGACCAGGTATTTAAATAATATATTGTGTGTCCCGTGCAACATTTTGTATGTTAAAAAGGTCGATTAAGTGATATTTTGATGTAAACTATGTGTTTTTGCGAAATCTTAATCTAATCGTCTTGTTTCTTTATTTTTATCATTGTTATGTAGGAGGTCGTTTTCTATCGCACTATTTAACCATCGTTGTTTGTTTACATCAAATTAATGGATAGAATAGACATTCTTGTACTTGTGACGAAAACAAAGCTATTGGATGAGTTAGACAGAGTAGCAAAATAATGTGAAATGCTTCACTGGCGCAGTCTATTCTTCCCCATTGTCTATTTCCCCATGAATGCTTCATGTGATCGAAATCAAACAAGGGTCCCTTCAACATTGTTAAATAATACCACACTATCCAAATGACCTTCACTGAGGTTTTATTTCACACTTTTACCTGGTGGCAGCGGTGGGATTAAAAATATAGTCTAATAGATACGAGTATTTTTTTTTGGATCTATTTTGATCAATAGAAGCAGACCATCCGTTTAGTATGGGTTTGGTGAACTTTGGTAAAAATGAGCTCGTCTAGAGAAGTTTAACCGGATATCTCGTTACTTAACCGAATTAAATTTTTATTACAACACGAGCAACGTATTTTGCAGTTCACGTAAACAAACATTTAATTATATTACCCTCGTGCTAATTACTAATTGAAGTTTATTGCATTTGAAGTCCATAAACTGCTCGTAAATGTATTGATTATTATTAATGAACGTAGACACATGAAAGAACACGAAATGTTTGGATCAAATTTCAATCCTGCCTACTGTGCAGTTTCGTGTCGTGCATTGTGCCAGAATACCTTCACGGTCGTGAAAAGCCAAGCTGACATTTGTCAAAAATTTTTGTTATGGCAATGGTTCTTGCAGAAGCATATATTGCTAATTAGCCAGACTGAGTTCAAAAGAAAATTCAATTTGGTTGTGGGTTTTTAATAATCTCATTTCGTTAACACAATAAAGAATGTTTTCAATATCCTTAGAATAAATTCAATTTCTAAACATGAAGGGTAATTTTACGCTTAATGAAAACAGAAATGCGAATATTGACCTTTGCTAAAAATAAAAACCTCTGACGCACATATAACTTAACCTGAACTAGAAGAACACAATTAAGCAGCTAGTAAAATAATTGGTTAATTATTGCACTTGGATTTTATTAATTACAAATACAGCTCGAGTATTCTGATCGTGAAGTTTTATCGGCTTTTGATTGCTCTATTATTTACGAAGTTTAAGTGGGAGTGGAATAAACCAATTCGGAACTTGAAAGATGAGGGCCGTAGTTTATCGATTTAAAGAGTTAAACAAATTTGTGCATTAAACAGAATATATTTTAATATTTCTGCTAATCATAGCAGTTACGTGTTTGAATTTGGGGATAGAACTATATACAGATGCTTTTCGTGGTTCGGATTCCACGTTAACCATGCGAAAATTCGGTAACGATAGCACTACGAAAATTGAAACTTACATTCCAGAACGGTTGCAAGAATATCATTCCAATTCCAATGACTGCTAGATCAAGAGCCTGTTATAAAGCCTCTAGAAGCCATTTCCACTTCCATATTCCATAACTAGTAGTTAAGAGATGGATAGCGAAAACCATGGCGATTGCAAATCATCTAGAAGATATTATATTTAATCCCTTCCCAGCGTCTATTCCAGTTGAAGAAGAATAAGACATCCATTGGGTTTTGAAAGCTTACTCATCAAAAAGTTCAAACTTCAATCCATAATCCTGATTGACTTGAACCCCAAGAGAAGAGAAGAGTGTTGAATGAGTTTAGTAAGTTCCATTGATTAATGGAATGTGAAACAGATTATAGCCTAGTTATGGAGTAAATTAATTTTCAACAGGAAAATTGAAACAAAAAACCACGCAATTACACAAATCAACTGATGATTTCAGCTTTTCTATGAAATGGATTCATTTTTCAAAGAATTTGACAAGGTTAAAGTTGTAGCCCATCAAATTAGCTATCCGGAAAACTACGTCAATTGTTTGTTAAACTTTTCGTTTAAAAATTATAGGGTTAAAAAAAAATTGAATTTACAACAGTTTTGTACTTAATTTCCTCCATAACTCGAAAGCTGTTGATTTTAGACAATAAAGGGTTAAGATTTAGTTTGTAGATAATTGCACATTTTTTAAAAGTGCACTAAACCATTTTTACTATAAAATCAATATTTATGGCGCTATGGCCATTTGAAATTCTCAGCCATTCAGGAAATATATCCAATAAAACAAAAGTTCAAAAGAAAATGCATTTGTTTAATGTTTTGAAAACTGATACCTCAGAAAAACAATTAATACCAAAGTTTTTCTATATTTTTTGAATATTTTCAATGCTAATAATCCATCATCATTCAAATAAGCAAAGAATCGCTTAGTGATCGTCCATAACTTTTTCAATAATTTTTTTACCCCCCCCCCCCCCCCCGCAAATGTCAGATGAACACAAAGCAAAGGCATCCTCTTATTTTTCTACAATCGAAATTGGGTAGCCACCGCACCTCCCCTGATGGTCACAATTATTAGTCACGTTTTGTGCCCCCTTCTCTCTTATGTGGAAATTAGTTCTAGATTTGGCTCAATTTTTCCATATTTCCAGTAAACCATCATTAAAAGTAATACAGCCCATGTAGCACACAATGTTGGCTCAATATTGGTCCAATATTGAAAATATATATTGGGCCAATATCGAGATGTGAGCATTTTCCAATATTGGTACAATATTGGCGCAATATTTATTTCCAATATTGCGCCAATATTGAGATGTGAACATTTTCCAATATTGGTTTCCAATGGTGGTGCAATATGTATTTCCAATATTGGTGCAATATTTATTTCCAATATTGGTTTTTACTTCGACATTTTAAAAGAATTTCGTAGTCGGAAATTCATTTTTTAATTTTAGTTACGTTATAAAAGTTGGAATCTCATTAATCCATTCATGCGCATCACTGATACAACGTGATATTATGTAGATACATCGACGGATTCTAACGTACTTCTAGGAGAAAATTTAACTGGCGTAGTTGGTTTTTGCGTAAGTACTATAATATTTGACATTTTATGGACGAAAAGTCAAAATTGTTGTTTTTACGACTTCGTGACGTTTGCGGCAGTCAATTGGAATAAAAGAAATTTAATTTTTAATCATCCTGGTCTTTGATTACTATTATAGCGCCGCAGACGATTTTTTATCAATAATTATGATTATAAAAGTTTTGTATCGGATTTTTCAATTTGATTTGGCAGGCTTCATAAAATTGATAACAAATTTAGTTGATTTATTGAATTTTAAAAATTCCAGCCCTTGATTATTACAGAGCCAGAGGCGAATTTTCGTATGCCTTCTTTTTAAATTTTAATTAATTTTTTTATTAATAATTAATAACAATAACTATAAATGTAACTAAAAAAAAAAAAGAACACTTTAATAATAAATTAACTTGTAGAATTTTAAATCATATTGGTCCTTGATTACTGCGGTACCGCAGGCGATTTTTTAATATTCTTTTAAATAATATAAGATAGAAAAATCATATTTTTAAATTTTCTGGTGGCAGTTTTCATGAAATTGAAATAATTTCGGTTAATTTGTTGGATTTTAAGTATACCCTAGACTTTAATTACTATAGAGCCGCAGGCGATTTTTTTATGACTTAAATTTTATCGTAAATATCACAGTATATTTTCAATTTTACGTGGTAGTTTTCAGAAAATCAGAATCTTTGAATTACTAATTGAATTTTAAATGATCTTGCTCTTTAATTAATACAGTGCCGCAGATGATTTTTTAATATTCTTTGATTTTGTTATAAATTAAAAAGTTTAACTTCAAATTTTTCAATTTTATTTAGAAATTTTCATAAAATTCAAAACAAATTTTTAGTTACAATTTTGAATTTTAAAAACCCTGGTCTTTTTATTACTATACCAACCCGCAGGCGATTTTCTTTCATGAATGAAATTTTTATTTCATTATTTATATAATATTTTTTAACTTTATTTGGCAATTTTCATAAAATTCAAAACAAATTTCGTGAATTGAATAAAATGTTGAATTTGAAAACTGAAGATTTTTTATTGATACCAAGCCGCAGGCGATTTTCTTATGGTTTATAAATCTTATTTTGAAAATGTATTATTATTAACATAACATTTTTCAAGTTTACGTGGCAGATTACTACAGTGCCTTTAGGCGATTTTTTAATATTTTATGATTTTATTATAAATTCAAAAAGGATAATATCAGATTTTTTAATTTTATTTCTATATTTTTATAAAACTCCAAACAAATTACGTTAAAATGTATTTAAAAAATCTAGATCTTGGATTACTAAACCAAGCCGCAGGTGATTTTCTTATGGTCTGTAAATTTTACTGTAAAAATGTAATATAAAATCACACTTTTTCATTTTACGTCGCAGTTTTCCAAAAATAGGAACCTTTTAAATAACTTGTTAAATTTAATTCGGCATAATCTTTATTACTTCAGTGCCACAGGCGCTTTTTAATATTTTATGATTTTATTATGAATTCAAAAAGTTAACTTCAGAATTTTCAATTTTATTAGGCAAATTTTATATTTTATTTTAAAATAATTTGTTAAATTTTAATCATCACATGGTCTTAGTTACTTCAGTGCCGCAGGCGCTTTTTAATCGTATTTTGGGATTTTATTATAAATTCAAGAAGTTTAACTTCAGATTTTCTTAGACAAATTTCATAAAATTCAAAATAAACTTCGTTAAATTATTGAATTCAGAAAATCTAGGTCTTTGATTATACTATACCAAGCCGCAGGCGATTTTCTTATGGTTTTTTAAATTTTATTATAAAAATGTAATATAACACCACACTTCCAATTTACAACGCAGCTTTCCGAAAAAAGGAACGTTTAAAATAATTTGTTATATTTCTAATCGTCCTGCTCTTAGTTACTTCAATGCCACAGGCGCTTTTTAATAGTATTTTGTGATTTTATTATAAATTCAAAAAGTTTAACTTCAGATTTTTCAATTTTATTAGGCAAATTTCATAAAATATAAAACAAATTTTGTTAATATGTTGAATTTAAAATATCTAGGTCTTTGATTACTACCAAGCCGCAGGCGATTTTCTTATGGTTTCTAAATTTTAATGTAAAAATGAAATATAAAATCAAACTTCAATTTTACGTTGCAATTTTCAGAAAATCGAAACCTTCAAAATAATTTATTAAGTTCTAAATCGTCATGATCTTTAATTACTTCAATGCCGCAGGCGCTTTGTAATAGTATTTTATGATTTTATTATAAATTCAAAAAGTTTAAATTTAGATTTTTCAATTTTATTAGGCAAATTTCATAAAATACAAAACAAATTTCGTTAATATGTTGAATTTAAAAAATCTAGGTCTTTGATTATACTATACCAAGCCGCAGGCGATTTTTTTGTGGTTTTTAAATTATATTGTAAAAATTTAATATAATACACCATCACACTTTTTAATATTACATGGCAGTTTTGCAGGAAATCGAAACTTTAAAATTAAATTGTTAAATTACTACACAGTCGCAGGCGATTTTTTGATATTTTATAATTTCCATATAAATACCACAATTTACCATCAAATATTTTTCAGAAAATTGAAAAAAGATTTGTTAAATTTTCAATCTGCAGTGCCGTAGTGTATTTTTATGTTCTTTAATAATTTTACTGTACAGTTTTTAAGAAATTTTTAACCCTCCAGTGGTCGCGTGGTCTGCTTTTTTACCATGCCTTTTTAAGCCTTCTTTAAACCGCCATAGCTCGTAACAGTTCGAATTATATCGGTTGCATCTTTGAGTAGTTGACAAAAATTAGTCAATCTTTCTGATCCAGTAGTTTTTGAACTTTTAATGTGGTAAATTATTGGTTTTATTAGTTCTGAAACAGGGCTTGTCTACAAGCGTAAATCACGCGCCTACTGGAGGGTTAATTACAACAGTGCCGTAGGCGATTTTTTAATTTTATTGTAAAAAAGATATCACAAATATTTCAATTTTACAGTTTCTTCGAAATCAGCTATATTCAATTAATTTATTGTTTTAAATTATCCTAGTCTTTATTTACTATTGCGCCACAGGCGATTTTTTATAATAACCATAGTAATCCCAAAGCTTGGTAAGCCTCCAGATTTTCCTCAATGGTTTTCTAAAAACGAAACGTCTAGATGTATTCGTAACGCCTTTAACATCTGTGACGCAATTTTAATTGATATTAATTCATTTATTACTGACGTAAATGGTTACAGTGCGGCCTTTAGGCCGCACAACCTGGGAACTATAATTTAAACTAGGTTGTACTTGAGAACCCCAGTTTTAAGGTTCAGCTGGTAAATGAAATGCTCAATGGTTTCTTACAAATCAGGATCATTCGCTAGCCTATTCAAACAGAAGAAATCGCAAAATATCATGATGAAAGACTTAGTCCCAGATAACACGTAAGCTTACGTCCAGCTGTATTTTGATTCGATTTTCGCTTGCTTATCCAGCTTAACGTGGCTAGCTTAGAACAAGCTTATTCTACGCTTAGAATTCAAACATTTCGCAATTACTTGACGCGGCAAGCTTGGTACAAGTTTGTTTTAAGCTTAATTCAAGTTTGCTTTGCAAGCTTAATTTAAGCTTGTTTCGTGTAAAGTAGGAAGCGTGATTCTAGCTGGATATAAGCTTCACAGTTTACCGTGCCAAGCTGGATGTAAGCTGCCACGCTGTCATGTCAAGTTATATTCCAGCTTGTTTCAAACAAACTTTGCTATGTGAGGTATAGTCATCCAAGTAGCTTAGCTTTAAACTGACCAGATAATGCAAACTTATGAGATTTAAATGTTACACTTTAAACTAAGCTTAGGTTAATGAAGATGATTTGTTACCTTCATTGATAATTGATTATTAGGTTAGTTGGAGAAGTGGCCAATAGACTTTTCGGGTGTTTTTCCCGAGGAAAATCGTTTCCTGCCGAACCAGGGAGAAGCGGTTAAAATTTTTCTGCACTTTTGTTGGATGTCACCTTCAATTGTACCGTCTGGTTTGCACGGTCGTCATCTGAAGGAAATGACTTACTGAATTTTTTCCGATAACCATATGAAAGTTTGTAAATAAAACGGGAAAATGAGTATGACGGTGCTTTGCATTAATATAATGTACAAATATATTATTGACCTCATAAGTAGACAGATTGTAAATATTTATACAAGTCGATTATGCAATCATCGCAAAATCAATTGAATGATAGCAACTTTTTGCTACAAAGCAAACGAAAATTTCCTCATTAGCTTAAGCGTGGCAATTAAAAGAGTTGTTCCGCACGTTTTAATTATGAACGTGTCGTCCCGTGTTCGTGCATCATTTAACGTGCTAGTTTTAAAAATATGCATTTTAAATTAGGTTTGCCGGAAGTCAAATTTCGGATGCTATAGTAACGCTTTTGTGGGAACGGTTATTTATCAAGATTTTAAATTCCTTGAAATTAATGATTCGCTGCTTTCGCATAATTTTGGTACTGACGCAGGAGCACAATAAGAATTATATACATGGATGGCTTTATTACGTTTCAACTAATTGCTTGGTGATCATCGCTGAGTAGAAGGTCAAACTTTCAATGGATACGAAGATATTGGAATACGTTATTCTGTGGTTACGAAACCGTCGACGGTATTCTCAAGCACCGCTTCCATTATAAAAGCCGTAGGCAAACGCCGTATCGGAATGAAATAGAGAAACTAAACCCCCAGAAACGACGCTACGAAATTATTAAAATCACACGTGACTTCAAAAACTGTTTTTCTCTCGAATTGAGGTTCGATCAGATAATATATCGTAGATGTGCCGATAGTACGCATGCAACGGAAATTGAAAAGTTCCTTAAAATAACCAGACGGATGAATATTTTTGAACGAATAAAACTTGTGAAAAATGTCTATTTTGATCCTTTGACATATTTTAAAAGAAAACTTGAAATATTATGTACGATTAATCAATTTGAGACTTAAATTGTATAAATAATTATTTTTAATCCAATGTGAATAGAATGTAATTAAAATGGTGGCAGCGGTGGGATACCGAATCGATTCAATGCGTTTGCTGCTTTATGCTCTTGTATTTATCATAAATTTATAGCTTTTTGTGCAACTGTGACATTTAATCATGACAATATTTGTTTGTTGACCAAGGATTTCGATTGAATTACACTACAACCATACGAGTACTTCAGTTTGTGGTTATACAACATTAAATTTTGATAGTAGGATTACCTTGCGTGATTATGATATTGTGATTAGGCAGTGTCGTATTTATATTGTAATTATTATAGCTTTGCGCCATGAAAATTCGTAATTCCACTTCATCAGTTTAGGTATGCAGGGTGTAGAGGAGTTTCCATATTTGTAATCTAATAACTGAGCCAAAATATTCTTTTACATATCCACCAATTTACATTGAATTTTTGTTTTACAAAACCAACCCTATTTTTAAAGCACAAAACTTTAAAAGGTGTCGCACCCCGTTTTAGTATTTTGAGGCTACAAAAAGTGATTTGTAAGTGAGATAGATGAATAAGCTAATTAAATTAAGTTTCGTGTGACACATTTACTTGATTTAATTATTTGCAATGGAGGCTTAGCGTGTAATTAAATTTTAAAGAATGCCACGAATGATGATGCTCGAGATATCTATGTGAGGGCACCCAAATTTGTTTAATGCGTGAGACGCAAGATTGTCTTAATGACATCATTTGAATGTTAA
The DNA here is from genome assembly GCA_958510855.1 of Rhagonycha lutea. Lineage (NCBI taxonomy): Eukaryota > Metazoa > Arthropoda > Insecta > Coleoptera > Cantharidae > Rhagonycha > Rhagonycha lutea. Next base: position 6,521,674 of record OY294038.1, read on the forward strand.
AATAAATTAAGTAATTGCAAAAATTTGTTACTTCAATTTAGGAATTAGGGTGTTAATTTTTATTTTATTCCGTCCTCTTAGAATTTTTGACGATGTTTTCTTACGTTTTATTGTTTAAAGTTTAACATATCAAATCTTGCAACATCATCTTTTTGAAACCCTTTGATGTTCAGACATCCAGCTTTTTATTTTTCGTATCCAGTATCGAGAGCCTGGAGCTTTAACTGCGCCGCAGGTGATTGATAAAATTATAAAAATGTTCTAATTGAAGAATGCAAAATTAAATTCATAAGAGATGCTAAATTCAAAACGATCTACAAAAACGAGAAAAGTTTCCCCTGTCAAATTTTGTTATTGGCCTGAGTGACTATCACTCTTAAAATAAAATTCCTCTTTTGAATGAATGCGTGCATACACCACCCATGTCATCGTCAAAATGGACTCCATTCACTTGGTAATATTTTCATCTTCCTTTTATCCAGGTTGATGGAGATCCTTGTTGTTTATTTTCTACATTTTGACAGTTTCAGATTGCACGAAATACATAAACTGAAACATTTTTATTTTTCCCATTTGTTATCATATTTTGAAAACACGGATTACAGTATACCAGACGCTTTTCCAAATTGCTCTAAAAGCTTTGGACTATTAAAACAAATTCGTGCTTTTTGGATTTTAAGTTAATTTAAAATTTAATTTTCAAGAGTTATCGAAATTTTTATGACTCGCTTCAGATATGAGGCAACTTTGAATCAATAAATTGGAGACGATGAAAAGAAAATTGAAAGCTGCATTTATAAACCCCAACTTGTTTCTTATAAATTGAAAAGCTAAATTCGGGGGTTGCTTGAGTACTTTTAATGTATGCAGAGCCACGAATAGTGGAATATTGAAACTTTTAAAAAACTTATTTGAATTGTTTTTTTTTGTGTTACTTCTCGCACTAATTGGTCGAGCTTTTCGGCTTATCGTGAAGACGATCGATTCGGGGTCACCAGTTTCTTTTTAACCTTTCAGCTCTGCACTTTCTTTCTCTTAACTTACTAGACCCGATTAGAAATAATTAAATTGCTTTGTATGTTTTCGGGCAACGACCTCATGATGTAACATTTGTTGGAAATTTTACGCTCGTTTTTGGAAAACGATCTTTTTTACAAACCGGACGGAAGGAAGTGGAGAATTGTTAAAGCGAACGAAACTGGCTTCTATTTGATTGATTGTTTTAGTTCCATCAACGTTTTTAGGCTGCATTTGTTGGATGAAAACGCAGTAATAAAAAATGTGCTACATATGTCGTTCACATTTGGAAATACCCTTTGTTTTAGGGTCGTAAAGTCCGGGGTTAGTTGCATTTTCACCATGGGGTGCAGTCGTTAGGCAAGCTAACTTATTTTTTTTTATCTCAAATTAATGTTGTAGTTTAGCAACAACAATAACAGTCTGATTTACTATTTGGGGAAGAAAAAGATTAGCAATTTGGTAAATATCGCTTACAAAGTGTTGTTGACTTTCTGGATATTGATTTAATATTTTCATCTCGATTGTGACGTTCAACATTTATTTAATGCATAGCTTAGGGGTAGTAAAATATTTTTCCAAGATATATCGAGGTTATTAAAAGATATTTTTATTTTATGTGAAAATATGATAAATTGCATAACGCCGGTATCACCGCGCGCGCCGTTTAAATATTTTATGTGCCTTTTTGCAATTCACGTGTATTTGATTTTATTTTCAAACTTGTCAAGTGCAAGAACGTTTGCAAATTAATTTAACCAAGTCCAACCTTTCTAATTACGAACGTAAATTTATTTAGGAATTAATTTCGATAATTTAAATAGGATTTTGTTTTCAGGAAATTAATTGGTATGATTGTAATTATTAATTTCCTTTTTGCTTTAGAAAATAATAAATTGCTTCAAATTTTTCCTCAAACTCTTAACCCACTTCTCAATTCTTTAATTGATGCAAAATTCAAAATGTTGGCATTTGTTTGCTAACGAAGAGGAAGTACATTAAATCAAAAATTCTAAAAAGTCGAATGACAGCCTCGATGGTTCACGGATGTTTGTGGATAGACTAGCTAGAAAATAAAACCCCACCTCCTGTCAGGACCTGGTTGTTTTTATGTTTCTGCAAGAACCACATTTTGTGTTAACCTTCGAACAGCATCAGCATCCCCCATTTATACCCCAATAAATGGTTCAGATTAAGAATAAGAAATCAGAAGAACACAATTTCCAAGAAAGCATGGGGAATCCTCGAGGTAGATTACTGGAAAGTTGCTTACATTAAACTAAAACAGAGCTGGGATGGCTTGGGAGTGACAGGATTGGAGTGGAGCTCAAAACCGGTTTATCTTATCCTGCAACAAAAACAGGTGGTTTTAAAGTTACGAAAAAGCTGAATTGAAATAATTTTAACGCCCTGCAATATCTCGCAAATCATCGATTAGTGGTTTAATATCCATCCCATGCCCAAAAATAGTCCGTATCAAAATTAAACAAATTAAATTATGTTTACCTACAAAAAAATCTTTTTGTTAGTCTAAAATGAGGGAAGATAGACAAAATATTCAGTTAATCCTCGCAAAGAACAACCTTCTAGTTTTACCAGGACCCAAACTGCGAACTTTCAAAGTTGATCCTTTTTTAATTTGTTTTCTAAATTAAACTAAAGTATGAACATAAAAAGTCTTAAAGTATAAAAGCAAAATTCTGCGTAAAAGTCACTAAAATAAAATGTTATAACCTCAATAGTTTTGGAAAAACACCTTAAGATAGATTAAAATTTTAACATATAGGGGGGGGGGGGTATAGAATAACTCCAGTCGTAAGTGAACAACAGATCCCCTTCAATAATAAAATTTTTTTATCAATTTTTAAAGTGGAGGCTTCAGCCTCATAATATTATCATCCCTACCTGGAGATACTCCGTGTCCCCCAGACCCCCCGGTTTGCTAACTATTTTTTCATATTTGACATACGACGCCCTATAGTAAGGCGTTATGGCATCTCCTACGCCCCTGTACTTGATTAAAAAGTCCTTGTTACTTCGTTACTACCCTTTTTTGGGGTTACTATATCAATTTAAAGAAAGATTTCTTTTCCATCCGTTCTCCCTAACACTAACATCTTTAACTTAAAAGTGGACTAAAATCTGCTACGTTCTACCCCAGATAACACCTAAGCTTACGTCCAGCTGTATTTTGATTCGATTTTCGCTTGCTTATCCAGCTTAACGTAGCTAGTTTAGAACAAGCTTACTCTACGCTTAGAATTCAAGCATGTCGCAATTACTTGACGCGGCAAGCTTAGTACAAGTTTGTTTTAAGCTTAATTAAGCTTAATTCAAGTTTGCTTTGCAAGGTTAATTTAAGCTTGTTTCGTGTAAAGTAGGAAGCGTGATTCTAGCTGGATATAAGCTTCACAGCTTACCGTGCCAAGCTGGATGTAAGCTGCCCGCTGTCATGTCAAGTTATATTCCAGCTTGTTTCAAACAAACTGCTATGTGGGACGCGATTGATCGATATTTATATTTATTATTACATAAGACCTAATTATTCGGATATCGCCCCTTAATTTTAGGTTACCAATTTAGTATTTAGCAACGAATTGCTCGCAATTTTTGAGCTCCAGGTCATGGTTTATATTTTTCACGATAAAATATTAAGGATATTTTTCAAAATATTAGTAATTTTAGTTTCTTAATCGTTTTTATTCAATTTTTGAAATTTATTAAGGGGGGAACTAACTTCCTCACCCCTACTTCTATCCACTTTCGAGTTTGACTCTGACAATCTTTTTGAATGATCTTCCAGCTCATGGTTAGTATTTTTCACGATAAAATCTGAATTTAAATTTTAGTTTTTCAATCGTTTTTATTCAATTTTCCTTAAAGCTTCATTAACCCTTCCTTCTATCCACCTGCGAACTGTACTCAGAGACTCGGACAATTTTTTTGAATGATCTTTAAATTTTGTGTTATATTACCGTTGATAATTAATTTGTTTGATGTGCCCCTTTGTTTTCGCCGTTTTAAATATCTAATATAATAAATAATTTGCTAGAAAGTTCCTCCTCCTCTGTGTCATTTACAGGATTCTAGGACGTTTGATCCCCGGACGATTGATCCAGCTGACGATTGATCCCCGGACCATTGATCCCCAACGTCCATTTTGTTTCATTTGAAAAGATTGATCTTTCATAATGATTATTATTGGTTTAACGAATATAAATATAATGTAACCGCTATGTTCAATTCTATAATCTTTATCTTCTTTATTTTATTTTATTATGTCTACCAATACAGTTATTTTGTTTATACCGGGTGACCGGCCGCCGATGTGAACATAGGAAAATAACATGGGAAATTGACTTTTTTTAAATTCTTGCTTCCGATTATAACGGATTAGAATGAAAAGAGTATCAATTTGCAGCGCTCCAGAGCCATTTTGGCAACATTATACTCATTAAAAACATCCCCCTAGGGCCTGCCAACTCGGAAAATTGTGCTACTGAGAAGGGGGTGAATCTCGCTTTTTTGTTTGCAACTCTGTCGTAGGTGGATGTCTTGCCAAAATTGACTCTTCCGCGCCGCACTCCGCTTCGCTCCACCTTGCAGCGCTCCAGAGCCACTTTGGCAACACTAAACTCATTATAAACATCCCCCTAGGGTCTTCTAACTCGGAAAAGTGTGGTACTTCATAGCTACGCATCGTACTAACATTTTAATAAGAAATTAAATCGTCCGCTGGATCAATCGTCCGGGATCAATCGTCCGGGGATCAAAAGTCCGGATACCCATTTACAGGCGCACTTCCGATTGGTTCGTTTATTCCAACAAAGAAAATTTACTTACCGAAAAAGCGTTGACGGTCTCTAATTTGTCGCAATCGCCCACGAGCGAGGCCAAAGGCCGAGTACTATGACTTAAATTTATGTTCTTTATGTTGGATGTTTTTCTCAAAATATCCCTCTTACAAAATATATTATATAATATTTTTCTGTATTCCTTGTCCTGGAAGATACTCCGTATCTCAAGATCCCCGGTTTCGTATTTATTTGAATTCCAAGTTATCGACGGCAATGAAGCTTACAATAATTGAAACCATTCAAAAATTGAATGAGAATTTTAATTCTTTCATTTGTAATTAATAATTATTATCACAAAATTGAAAGCCGCACTGGTATTATTTTTAGGTTAGTGACAAATGATCTCCCCATAATTTTACCTCCAGTGCGGCCTTCAGGCCGCACAGCTTTGACCTTCATAATCCATTATGAAAACTAAATTATTTTCCATCGTACGTGAGTTTGCTGATGCTAGCAAGTTTTATTTAAAAAAAGGACGGTTTGATTTTTCTAGCCGTTGCTAAGGATAATTTTAATGTTTTATGACTGAAAGGGGCTAATACTTTGTAATCTATGCTATTCGACAAAAATTATTTATTACATTAATGCAAGAAATTAATTGATTGATATATTGATAATTTTAACAATTTCAATTAGATTCAATTAGTTTAACCGTTTTGAGATAGATTGAACTGAAATGCAACTTTACCAAGAGCGAATCCCACCAAAGTTCAATTAGAGCGGGAAGGGGGGGGGTATTAATTGCATTTTTGACCGTATAAAAAATCTGAAAGGATATTTTTCACATTTATAGCAATGTTAAAAAATTTAATTGTTTTTCTTTTTCAATTTTTAAAAATTTGCGGGGCTGAACTACCCCTACCTACTTTAGTTTTTATTCCCCTCCTCTTTTACTTTGCTGTAACGTCAGTTTCTTTTTTCCAATTGTAATCGATCTTTAATTCAAATTCAAATAAAATTCATACCAGGTATAATCCTTTTCACGAAACTTGAGTGTCACGTCATCGCACGTCAAGCACCACCATTGGTTGTCTCACCAAAGAAGCCTCCTATTGGTTAGGTTAAGATGACGTAACCTCAAAGCTTCGTGGCAAGAACTACACCAGTGGTTTTCAACCTTTTTTAGGTGACACCACTGAAATTACATTTATATTGCTAATTAGTAATTACTCTTATCAGTAGTTATTATCAATTACCACTTATTTAGTCAATAAAACACTTTGATTATTATTTTATTTGTGTTCATAAATTATAAACATGATTTTCTCCCTGTAACAAATGTTATTGTTTTTAAATTGTTAAATTCATTTAATAAACAAATTAATTAATCACAAAGTTCAAATAGCAAACTATTCAAGGTTTCGATAAACATTTCCGAATATTTTTCTGTTACTTTTACTTTAATAATATATTATTATTCTGTCTTATGTAATTCAAGCTTCATTTAGTTGCGTTCTATTTTCAATAATTCCAATTATTTCTTAAATTCAGTTTTTCATTATTATTTTTTACCATCCAAGGTTTCATTTTTTTCCTACTTTAGTTAGGACGTCATATTTATTTTTGTTGGATATAATTCTTTATTGTTACCTAGGCAACATCATTCTTTTTACACATTTATTGCAATTATTTGAAAATGCTCCGCATTAACGTGTCACAATTGATTCGATCAAACTTTATGATCTTGGCGTTGCGTTTGTTGAATATTTTATGGAAAAAAAATTTCGACTTAATTTTTTAAATTGAGGTCAGTTGAACTATATAAACAGGTGGTTCTCTAAATTTTGTATAAATGGAATAATCCGGTTTTCTGCATTTATTGACCGGAATTAATTAACGAGTTTCTCATGAACTGTCGACATGAAATCGAGAAAACTTCGTTTTAATCTTTACCTTTGATAAAAATAAGGGAACACGCTAATGAAAGTACGGTTTTGAATTTTAACCATTATGCAAATTATGGTAAAAATTAAAATTGTATTTTCCTAATTGTTTGTATGGATGGCGTGTGTCTGTAAGTGCTTTTATTGTATAATTAGATAAAGGAGTTTGTATCGTGTATTATACATAATATGGTCTGCGTTAGAGCAATATAGCGCGCATTCAACTTAGTAATAAAGTGAATTACTTTATTTAATTATAAACAAGCTTTCATTGTCATATCTACAACCTAGTTTCGAATTGCATACGATCAAATTGGTGACCCTGTGGCGAACGAAATGTAATAAAACTAATCGCATCGGTAGCGCAGTTGGTTAGCTCACGTATTCGCAGCTGGATTTACAACCTTGCAATGAAAACGAGTGTATGTGACGTTCTTATAGTAACTAGCAAAATTGCAAATCGATCTATCGGATCGGGGTACTATAAATAATATAAAAAGCGCCGTTGTAATCTCCTCATCGTAGAAGCTTGTTAACCGGCTACTACAAAATACAAAATTGAATTAAGCTAGGGAAATGTATGAAGGAACTCGATAATATGATCAAATTATCCGGTTTAATTAAATTTCGTTTGTGATCATCAATATTATTGATAATCAATTTTTACGAAGTTCAATAAGCTGCATATATTAAATAGAAAACGAGGAGAACCTTCAATCAATTTATTTATATAAATCTTTTATTTAATGCTTGATGGATAGCTTACGTGTCGTAAGTTTGTAATGTGAGTTTAACTATACAGTATTCTCCAAATCAATCAATCATCGAAACATTTACCTTCAAAATATTTACAATGCAAGTCGATTGCCCTTTTTTTTTATTTTGATGGCTTCTTTTTATATTTTTCACGCAATTTAAAATTAATTTCATTTTCTAAAATTAGAACTTTTCATCCCAAATATTAACAAATGAAATTAAATTAATAATAAATAAATCCTAATTAGTTTTCCGCTAATGGAAATAATAACGTGAAAGCGATGCGTAAATTACATTAAACTGCCAGGTAGATTAATTTTAAATAATATGTTCACTATTAATAAATAATAATAAACGCGTTACACGTGGGTGGGTTAATAATTTTCGGCAATTTATTTTCCATAATATTATTTAGTTGATTCTTTCCCCCCAAAGATTTCGGTCGATGCTCTTCGAACTGTGACTTTTCCAAAATAAATTTCTGTTTTTCTCGGTTTTTCTTTATTTTAGTTTAGGTAGCGGAAAGCGGTGAATCTTTTTAGCAAAATAAATATGGGTGGGTCAGCAGAACCCACCCTAAAGCGGCGTTCACAATGAAGTAGGGTCTTGCCTTGCTTCGGTAGAAAGCTGGCAAGCGCCAATTAGATTAAAGTATTTTCTTCTATCCTTTTCTATGATTAAAAAATCGTTCATTTTGATTGGCTCTTGCTATGTTTTTACCGAAGCAAGGCAATACCCTACTTCATTGTGAACGCTGCTTAAGAGTTCTCAGTGTTTTTCTTCCCTTCTGTACGTTAATTTTGAATAAGGAATCTTATTTTAATCTGTCGAATTAATTAAAACGAAAGATTTTGCAATTAACCACTTAAGGCCCAAGCTTATCTGCATCAGTTTCTCGCCCCATCTTGTAAATTGCATGTCGAGAACTTTGATTAAATTGTTTTTATTTTCTGCATGAAATGCGATACGAGTGATTTAAACCTTTTATTTGTTAATTTGTTTTATGAACAGCTACGGCATGCGACTAATATATGAAAAACGGTCGTTTTATCGTTTATGTTTTATTATTATAAGTTGAAACAATACTTTGCTATATAAATATGGTGAAGTATAAAACACCCCGATATGACACTTCATATAAAGGCCAAGAAGCACGCACACTCGGGGTCTGTGCATGTTGTAACACAATTCCCCCATTCTATCGATTTTAGCTCGAATGCGATAAAGTGGTAAATTGCACTCAACAAGGGTTGAAATTAGAATTTATTTTAGCAACTAGCTGTTGCTAAAGAATGGTCAATTAATATTTTGCAATCATTATAATGCTTCAGTTATTCATTCCAAGTTATTTGTGCTCAAATACAATGTAAACTACAATTAACGATTTATTAACCGCCAAGTAGGCTAATTATCCAAGAAACTGGAAACTGCTCAGAGATTTGCCAGGTCACCACATCGTTAATTTTAATTGTTATTTTTAAGGTTATCCGTAAATTGCACGAAAATTCGCACCAAAACAAGTCATTAAATTTATAAAGTTACTGTTCCAGTGAAGCTTCGATGTAACGAATTGAATCACGAAGTTATTTCATAATAATCAAAACAATTTTTACTGTATAAATGACGGAAGCCATAGAATTACTGTCTTCAACAAAATTTACTAAGATCGGCTTATTAACTAAGGCCCTCCTCGGCGATAAGATTTACTATTTATAGGGGGGGACCTACTGTTTAATGACTAATGTTTAGCCCTCCCGTTATAATATTCTACATCCTCCATTTACAAATATGTATAATTCCAACTCGACTAGAATTCGGCCTAACGATATAAATCAAGGGTAGCGTCAAAACCGGAAACTTCTTTGTTGGTAATCCATAAATCTGAAACGAAATAAGATTCGAGTTTTTCGATACTTTTTCCATTACATAGTTTTTTTCTCATCAAAAGTATACTAAATTTTAAAGTGCCACCGTACACGAAAAGTGTTTTAAAAAGTTAATAAATGTAACTCTCGGCGAATTTTCCACATTAATAATTCTTCAGTGTATTCAAGTGGCCACTTAACCAAAAACAGCATTTGTAATCAAACTACCTAATCGTCTAGATTTTAACGTCATGTTATTTACTACTAACCAAATTTTTTTGCAATAAAATATTCGAAATTTGTAGAAAAGCGCAAACAAGCAAGGGTTAAATCGGGTTACATTTATAATTTTTAATAATCTACTAGAAAGCTCCTCCTCTATGTCATTTATACAAACTTCGTCTGATTGGTTCGTTTATTTGTTACTAATTTAAAAGCAAAAGAAAAGAAATAGACGCACACTTCTGGTTTATCACAATCCCCCCCGAGTGAAGCTGTAGGCTGAACAACTATGGCTTTCTTGAATGGTTATATTCCCCAATGGGGGGGGGGTCAATGACCTTATAACTACATCAATAATATAATAATAATAATGGGAAATTCAACGTTTACTATGATATTTAAAAACTGTATAGCCTTTAATGGTCTGCTTCTAAGTAGGGCGGGGGGGGACACGACTACATGTTACAGTATGTTACAGTAAAAACAGCATTTGTAATCAAACTACCTAATCGTCTAGATTTTAACGTCATGTTATTTACTACTAACCAAATTTTTTTGCAATAAAATATCCGAAATTTGTAGAAAAGCGCAAACAAGCAAAGGTTAAATCGGGTTACATTTGAAATTTTTTAATAATTTACTAGAAAGCTCCTCCTCTATGTCATTTATAAAGCTTCGTCTGATTGGTTCGTTTATTTGTTAGTAATTTAAAAGAAAACCAAAAGAAATAGACGCACACTTCTGATTTATCACAATCCCCCCCCCCCCGAGTGAAGCTGAAGGCTGAACAACTATGGCTTTCTTGAATTGTTATATTCCCCAATGGGGGGGGGGTAAATGACCGTATAACTACATCAATAATATAATAATAATAATGGGAAATTCAACGTTTACTGTGATATTTAAAAATTGTATAGCCTTTAACGGTCTGCTTCTAAGTGGGGGGGGGACAACACTACATGTTACAGTATGTTGGTCTTTATGCCCGGGGGTGGGGTATTGAATACTTTCCAAGCACAGACGGGTTTCGGGTTTGCTAACCTCATGTAATTTAAATCCAACATAACAATTTACTAGAAAGTTCTTCCTCCTTCTCTTTGTTACTTAGCTTTCGAGGGCCTTTGATTGGCTCGTTCATTTATTACTATCCAAAATCGTTTGTTAACCTAAAAAAAAATTCAAATCGTGCAATATTAGACTAAAGTAGACAGCTAGTAGATAATTAATTGGACTGTTTTGCTTCTTCAAATTTGTAAACTTGTGTAATAAATTCTAAAGTTTTATTTTAACAACGAAGCGTGGGTTTAATTCAGAGCCAACAAAACACCCCAAATTATTATTTACATTGGAATCTTCTATTTATAGTCAAATTTATTTGTTTCTCTTTGTTTTTCTTCTTTGATTTGTCTCAGAGAAGGAGGAGAGATTGGCCGAGGCAATGTAATGTAAAAAATAATAGCACCATACCATAGTAAAAAACGTGCGCGTTTAGAATGGACACTGTAGGGTGTAGTAGTAGAGAAAATATTTAAAGGGGGGACTCAAATTACTAATGACCCCCCATGGAATACAAAAATCGAAAACAAAAGACTCAAGACTACAAATTTTAAAAATGTACTTTAATGTTTTAGAAATGTACTATAAAATTTTCAAAAAAATTGTATTTACCCCTCCCCCAGAACCGTAACAATGGTAAAAAGCGCCTGTGGCAAGCGGTTAAATTTGCACTACCCCCCGGCCCGTTCAAATAAAAGAGATATAGAAATATTTATACAATTATTAAAAGTGTCGTTAAACCGAAAAAAATTTCTACCTTATAATGCGAAGAAATGGGCTTGAAACCGGGGGGTCTGGGGGGTATGCTATAAAGCTATAAAGAAGAATAAGATGACTATTCTAATTTGATTCATAAACAGTCGTACTGTTGCTTATTTATTGGTGTACCTGGGGGGTATTCCATACCCCCCAGACCCCCCGGTTTCGCAACCTCTTCTTCACAATTAACACACGACGCTGTACATTAAAGAACTATAATCCCTTTCCCTAACATTCAGGACTAGGTACATCAGTGGAATCAGTCGAGAGCCCCCCCCCCCCGATGTAAGTAAATAGCAAGGCGACTGTTAGTTCAAGAATCAAATCAAGATATCAAGACAAATTTATCCCCTAAAATGTAAAGAAATAGGTGTGAAACCGGGGGGTCTGGAATACCACCCAGCACAAGGAAGTAACGATAGTCCTTTTCAAAATTGATAACAGGCGCAAATTTAATTCTTGACAATAGATATTTTACCTAAACTGGATAAGCCCTCTAAATACCCTAAAATGTGAAAAAATTAGCACGCAATCGAAGGTTTGGGGAGATATGGACAGTGGCGTAAAGACCGGGGAGAAAGAAAGAAGAATGGTCCCGACCCAATGTTTTGGACCCCCCTAAACTCCATTATATTGCGACCTGATTTTGTTCTATTTTATTTTTCTCTTGCTCACGGGCCCAAAATTTGAAGTTACGCCACTGTCTCAGAGTTAACCAAAAGGGTGGCTGTGAGGCCGGTTGTACTGGTTAATCTACTGTAACATTTATACTTTCTAAATTGTGAAGTTAATTAAGCAATTAATTGGTACTAGTAATCACATTAAAACTTATAGAAGTCTAAGAACTGCGGTCATCCGAGTTCCACCTTGTTTAACTTGGTCATCAAACTCTTTTCGGTAACTTACTGGTATAGCTAGCGTAGGGTGGTAATAGATGGGGTTATCTTTAGGTCGCCGTGCATAAATTGTGAAATGGTGCAAGACCGGGGGGTCTGGGGGGTACGGAGTACCCTCCAGTGCAAGAGAATCCATGGGAGTGTTTTTCAGTATTATTACAGATTATTCGCCGACAAGCACGCTAGCGGTGGTCGTATTCTGTACTACATGGTTCTCGTCTCCTTTTGAGACAGTGCTCACATTTGCTGAAGTGTCTCCAACGCAACTCACAATCGGTGGGCTTCGGCATCAGATTGCTCTGCATTGCTGGCGTTTGCTGAAGAATTTTGTTCTCCCGGCTCTTTTGAAGAACTGTCTTCGGCGTCAGATTGGTTCAATGAATGAACCAATCGTACGAGAGTTAGTTTGAGAGTTTATGTTTGTTTCCGAACAATTAGAAATTGACACCGTCCTAATTTGGACCTCATCTTCCATACATACCTTTAATAAAATATTCATCGAAAATCGATGGGGTGATTTGCGGTTCTGCCTGCATCGAACGTCCCAATAGGTTTGGGGTCAATTACTATCGGATTGATAGTTCAGTCCACTGATTGTGAGTTAATTATCCCTAAAATATTAGGTGTAGACGAAACACTGCAAACATAATTTTAATAAATTTGGAAACCATTTTTACTAAAATAATCCATTGTGAGTTTATTTGCGAATAAAAGTCAGAAAATAAACTGACGCTTCTCTTTAATCGTGGGCATGTCAACAAATGGCAAGGAAAACTATTTTAGTTTTTCACCATACAACCAACACGCGTTAAATATAGACAGTGTCTGTTACCTCTACACTAAAACTGATCATAGAATCTTCGACCACACTCAGTTCAAGTTGCCAACAAATGACAGTATAAGCGGCTAAAATTAGCAACAATTAATCAAAACATTTCCGCCTTTCTGTACGAAATTTTTTGTGCAAATTTCTGGGTCGCGGTATTAGAAAATGGGAAAAAAAATTATCCGAACTGTCCCGGTATATTATGTTTGTTGTCGAAGTGTTTGTCAAGGTTTGTTTTGTAAACTTTTGAATTGCAAATGTAAATTTAATAGCATTTTCATTCGTCAGTTATTTATAGATCAATAGGTAAACAGTAAATAAATTATTAATTTTAATGCTTTCCAGGTTGAGTCAAAGCAAGCCAATCGATTTTAGCAAAATATTTAGATACTAAAGTCGTCGCGAAAATTATTTTCTTGGAACAAAACAATTTTGGATGCTTTCGATTAAAAATTCCAAAATAGAAAGGTTTTCTTTGATGTGATTGGTTTATTCTTGCATTATGTTTGTATGTATTTTTGATTGAGCTTTTAAATGTAATTTTTATGGTTTGTTTATTTTAAACGGTAGCAAATTATAAACAATCTTTTTGTACGGGGATCGTTCAATATTTAATGGACATTTTTGTTACTTTTGCGAGGAGTAGCGTATTAACCCTTGAAATCCGCGTGCCAGGTTTGCACCGCACAGGACAACTGAAGGAACCAGTATAATAGGAATGAACAAAAGATAATCAGTTCTTCTAACGAAAGAATCAGAATCTAGTAAAAAAATTTTAAATCGGTTCGCACGTTCGTGAGTTATCATGTCAAGCAGGCTGTTAGGTCAGAAGCTGGTTGGTAAAGAAAAGTGATTATAAGTTTTTCTAGACTTTTTTCCATTGGCGATTATAATGCTTAATAAAAAATGGTTAAAAATGGCTTTTCCACAATCACAGTTGTTTTATTAGCCACAAAAGTTGAGAAAATTCAGCTCTTATTCCTTTCTGGAAATGAACGCAGAAAACAAAATATCCTCCTGTTGGCGTTGTAAAAAACATAATTTAATTTCAAAATTTGTTTGTAACTATTGATTTTCACGTTACATTGGTAATCTGTTTAAATCTATATGCATTACGCCTCGATCGTGTATCGAAACGTGACAAAATTGTGTATAATCACCATTGAAGAACTGACAGGCATATTTGCGTTAACAAAATGAATGCATTAATATCTGTCGGTTTTGTTATCGCACTTGTGATAGATTATTACATTTGAAATTATTTCACAAACTTATAATCGAGAATACAAAACGGATTTTACCTTTCAGTTCAATAATGGAACTCTTAATCTGTCATCTTCAGAGGGAACCTGGTTAGATTTAAATTTTGCGCCCAATGCCGGTTTATACCACTGACCTACTTAAATTCATCCTTTGATTGTGGGGGAACGAATCATGTGCACGCGTGATTTTATCTCATAACGAAAGAGGAGTAAGTATTGATCGATAATATCAGTGGAAACAAAATGTCCGGTGAACTATCCAGTAATGCATTCAATAATTAAACAGTTTTCGAGTAGTTTTCCGTATCTCCCAGTGTTTCTTTTCAGAAGCAGCATTTTCTTAACCCTTAACTGCTGAACTATTCAAAATTTAATTTAAGGATAAACTGAGTGTGGCCGCTTGTTTACTCGGTACAAATTACTTATAATTACTTCCGAAAATTATCTGTAATTACGAAGATAATACTTATTATTACCGATTATTACTCGGCGGGATGTATATTTCATTAATTCAGTTCTAATAGTGCAGTTCTGCAACGATTGAAGGAAATGTAGGATAAACTATTAATTTCAACCTTCATTATAATAAAACATTTAAATTGCATTTAAATATAAAAGGTAATTTATGTAACTGCATTATTAATTATTTTTTCTGCGTGTTAAAGAGAAATTATACATACAATTTGAATTATTTATTTACAAAATAATCTTGTTTTATTTTTACTTTTTTAATATCAATCAAGATAACGCTAAACAAAACATAATTTTATAACGATCTCTTGAAAATAGGGGGTTAACGCACACCCAGATAGTACTTGTAATATATTTATAAAACATTCATAATTTATTTATAATCAGGACTATTATTAATTATCAAGTCTTTATATAAACCTTTGGCAGCCAAAAATAAAACAAAATCTATATTGTATATTTATATTATTTGTCCGGTTTATTAAGTTTAAGAAATAATATTCAACTTTACATAATATGATCCTAATTAGAATGATCTGTCATGAGCAAATCAGGGGTGGAACGGTGAGACGTAACATCCTCAAATTAAAGGATCTCACCTGACCTGGAATTTTAACCGACTAAATTGCTTGTTAGCAATTAAAATTTTTAAAAACAACTGACTCCAAGCAGGAAACCGACATTCGGAATGTCACAAGTCGACCACGTCGTTTGTTCCATTTTATCAAACAAATCAGGGGTGGAACGGTGAGACGTAACATCCTCAAATTAAAGGATCTCACCTGACCTGGAATTTTAACCGACTAAATTGCTTGTTAGCAATTAAAATTTTTAAAAACAACTGACGCCAAGCAGGAAACCGACATTCGGAATGTCACAAGTCGACCACGTCGTTTGTTCCATTTTATCAAACAAATCAGGGGTGGAACGGTGAGACGTAACATCCTCAAATTAAAGGATCTCACCTGACCTGGAATTTTAACCGACTAAATTGCTTGTTAGCAATTAAAATTTTTAAAAACAACTGACGCCAAGCAGGAAACCGACATTCGGAATGTCACAAGTCGACCACGTCGTTTGTTCCGTTGTATCAAACAAACAGCTTCACGACCAAAAAATTGTGGTATGCAGCAGAGATCATTACTTAAAGGTAAAACTTTTTTTGTGGGGACTGACTTTTTATGCTTCTCAAAGGAGCAGCCGTCTCCTGAATAATGGCTCTGGAAATCTGGTTAGTGGAATGGAGCATTTGATAATAATCCATGACTGACGAATTGAAGGAACGATAACTTCCAAATTCAATTTCAATTTTACTATAGATCCACTAACATTTGGTCCCACTTTTCCTTACGTCTATATCGAAGCACTCTATGCTATTAAATTATTTTATTGACGCTAACTTTGTTGTAAATGTTAAGCATACGGGATTTCAAAAGTTAAATTGAACCTGGAATTGTTTGTATAACTCGTTTATTAGCAAACAAAAGTTTTCATTTTATGCAATGTGTTTTTAGTATTTGAGATATTTTGCTTCCTTATCTTATTTTACGTAGGGAATTACATCATTTTACTGAGCTTTTGGCTGCCTGACGGCAATAAGGAAGAGTGGCGTTTGAGATAGGATAACGTTCTCCACTAGGAACGCTATAACGATATCATAAATAATCCTGTTTCCAGATGCTTTCCGTATTTGTAATGGCATCCTGGAGAAATGAAAACTGCTCACTTCACAAGGATAGTTTTTATTATTTGAAAGGATAATAGTAATATTTTATTGTAAGTTTTCTAATTTTTGTTTTCTTTGTTTCAGCGGTACCATTTCCGCCTAGTCACAAATTGACAGTGGCCGAAGTGTTTGATACGCGAACGGCAAAACCACGACCGGATGTCCTTAAGCAACATTTTATATTAGAAGGACGAATCGATGAATCAGCCGCGCTTCGAATAATAAACGAAGGAGCAACACTTCTTAGGTCAGAAAAAACTATGATAGATATAGAAGCTCCCGTAACAGGTTAGTCATTTTCATATTTTCTAGAATTAAGTTCAAAATGTTTCAACTTGACCTCCCCTAGTCAAAATGGTGGTTAAGTGCGTTTACTGTTAATGTAAGCCGGTGGTCCGCCTGGGTTAGTGAAATGCCAACATTAACATAAAAAAACAGGATACAGGCACATCTGCAAGCCAGCCTAGCAAGCTACCTACCAGATGTAAAGCTCACAGTGGTAATTGTGCTTAATTTTGAGTAAACTCGGTTCGACCCTCTCGCTTCGGAAGGCAACGGCAAATCACGGAGGTATAGTTTGATTCGTAAAGACCACTTTAATAGTAGGTCTTCGAACGATATACTATAATTAACGATTGAGAATATTTTATGTGCAATTTGTTATCTGCAGATATCCCAATTTGAGCGTGATAAACGCATTGTTCCTTTACAATCCAGAGTTGGTTATCCAGGTTTACTAAATCATTTTAGTTTATTGTGCTGGCGTTTCCATCCTTTTTGCTTTTGATGCTGGAACGATGAATGAAGTGCGCTCCCACTGAGTATATCGATTTAGTTAGCAGTGCAAAGATTTATGGAAACTTTGTTTCAACTTTTTTTATTCATTGGAAAATTTGCCGCAGTATCAGTAGTTGGAATTAATCGGTATTTTTCAAAGTATACTTTTGACAACTTACCAAAAACTGGATAATGCATCTAACTTGATTGGTTATTTATTTACAAAAGTTTTTCATTTTAAATCGTTCAATACGAGCGAATCTCCGATTAAAAATTTTCTTTTGCTTTTTTTATACTTTTATTGATCTTTAAAGCGTTTTTTTTATCGTAACAATGGTTTTATGGAACTGTGGGAGTTTTAGAACTAAATTACTATTTCGAATCCTTAACGAAGTTTTAATTACCACCAAAATTAATTGAAATTTTACATAAACCGGATGCTGTTGATTGAAACAATAAAATTTCTATTGTATAGAATTTAACTTGATTTTGATAGTTGGTTACCACGTTTACACGGATTCCTTAGACCGAATCTGACACGTTTATTTTTCACATTAATCAGACCTTTACATCGATTCGGGGTTTTTATAGTTTGAATGATTAATTGGTGTGTTTAAATGTGTTGTTTACATAGTCAAGTCAGTAATTCTATTAGATAATAATAAAAGCGATTTATGTACCTTTGTATGTAATTACCATTTTTAATAATGCTGGTTAAGTCAAAGAGCTGATATTTACGAGTACATTAAAAATTTTAATTCAAAGTTGTTGACACTACAAATTTCAACAGCTTTCGTACAGAACAACCAGTGACGTCCTGATATTGTTTCCCTTCCCCCTCTGGTGCTCTTGATGTTCTTCTTTACGGAAACCCACTCCATCCTCACTGTAGCAAGCCGCCCACCAAGTCGTACTACTGGAATTTCACTTCTAAATGTTGAAACTCTTCTTTGAGTAATGAATAAATTGCATTTTTGGAGCAATGTTACATAGTTTAATTCTTTTAGCTTTCAACCGGAAAATAACTTCATTCAAAAAAGAAAACTACCATAAAATATTAATTTCTTCCAACGATGACGTACAAACGACCAACAATATTTTGTTAGATGGTCTCGAAGTGTGACTGTTGCAATTGCGCTGCTAACTTCCCCAGGGTAATCTAATGGAACGCTCTTAATTATTCATGCAAAGGTCACGGAAAGAATAATTTATTAGAAGTGTTTTTTTTTATGATCTAATTACAAAGAAACTGAAATATAAAATTTTCTTAAATTAGATTCGGTTTTTGTTGAAAACATTTAATTAGGATTTGTGTAAAACGAACTAGGGCCATTCGAAATCCAAAACTGGGTGAATTAAATAATATGGAAGCCTTTCATTGGGTTTTCTTTTGTTCCGTGGATAATTAGCACAGCGTGCGCCCTAACATTGTGTTTGTTATTATTAATTCTTTACTACAAACATTTATGGTGCTTTAGTTTTTGAAATACGAGAGAATAATGTTTTGTTTTCGAACATTTAGGTGCTCTGGATAGCGTGGAAAATGCACCCAGTTCTCTCCCACGCTTATAAAAAGTCAGAAATAACTTGAAAATTGTGTTGGAAGAACGAAATTGTTTTTTTAACGTTATTAGAGTAAACCTAAAATGATAAGAATTTTTCTAGCGTGAGACATTGTATCGAAAATGTTTACTTTTCCAAGTTTTTGGATGCTTTTTTCTCATATTTTCGTGGATCCATTTATTGTGTCACGTTGCTTAAATCGTTTATCATCTTAAAATTTATTTTTCTAAATGGATGTCTAGTGCTTGTTCAAATTTTAGCTTTTATTGGACTTTCCAGAGTTGGATGAGATTTTTTAGTAAGGTGTTAGTTAATGTGCTTCATTTAAATTTTAACGAGTTTTATAATAATTGGAAGAAAGTCTTTCTACGCCGGTAGAATGAATGAGTACTTTTGCTTTTCATCTCCATGCCTTCGTATCGATTCTGATAAAGACGATCTTCTGTAATTGCTTGTTCATTCAATAGCGTACAACATTTGTTTCTTGGGCTTTGAATCGAAAGTATTTCTTTGCACTATCTCTTTAACTAGGTCAGGGGGATTCAATTCGGTCTTAAGAATAAAGTCACGCCAGTTGTTCCAGTGGCCCAAATTATATTTGAAATTAAGGGGATCTCGTCTAGATGGAACTGTAATCTTAATTTATTCGTGCACGATTGCAATAAAATACTCTCGACGATGCTGATATCTTAGAATAATAAGAAAGCAATGGAAAAGCGTGATCAGAAACCTAAGATGAGGAATAGAATGGAAAGAGAACACTTGAGATTACATAAAAATGAAACCATGATATGAAGTCCAACACTCAAAAATTCTCCCTCCTACGCAAAGTGAAAACAACAAAAAAGTCACCGAGCTATGCGAAAACACTTCATCAGATGGGAAAACTTCAATTAAACTGTAGAAATCGATAAACAATTATTAAAAATTCATTACATATTTGCACGCAGTTAGTTAAATCTGAAGTTAATGTCCGAGTACTGATAATCCCAAAACATCGAGGTTGAAAATATAGTTAGACAAATTTTGCAATAACCGTAAATTCGGTAATGAATTAGAAACTAGTAGGAATCAAACGTTTGGAGCCCCACGTTGGGGGCGCCATTTCTTAACGATAAATTCAATTTTTTTATTTTTTTCGGATTTACCATCCGAAATTACCGAAATTCCTGGCGGAGGAAGTAGAAAATTTGATTGGTAAAAACTTTGGATACAAAATTAATTTGTTTTGTTTGTATTCCTCATAATTATCCTCCAAGTCGATGAATATTGATTTGGAAAAGTGGCTTTTTCCATTTTTCTTATTTTTTTTAAAGTGATTAATGAGAAGGATTGATGATGATTATTACACAGCTTTCACATGTTGAGTGGTTTTTATGAAGCAACATAAAAGTTTGTTGGATTTTTATACGGGGCGTTTCCAACGGCTTAGGATGGGAAAAATATTTTTATATATAAAATATATTATAAAAAAATTAATTTGTTGTAAGCACACGCATTTATCAAGTTGGCTTTAACTTTCTATTTATTATCAGATTTGTCATGAATATATTTTACAGATACGAGCATAAATAATGCGGTAAACAATTTGATCGTTTAGTTTTTGTCGTAGACGAGGGAGACAGCTATCAAATATCGATTACATGCCTGAAGTAGTGGTTACACGTCGTATATTATTAGGGGTACAAAAAATTGAGTTATGTCTCTCTTCATATTAATCATAAACGCATAAGCGTTGGGTGTGGTCAAAAATTGGATGTGTAAAATTCTTCTTCATCGATTCAGATTAATTTACTTGTTAAAGTTTTTTCTCTTATTGTTAGCTAAAATTTGTTTGTTTCTGGCACTTGTAAATATACACCCAATACTCGGCTTTGTGCTTTCATTTCCAATAAGTAATTCAATACTCTTATTAAAATTTAAGTGTAGCTCGTTAACCTTGCTCGCACAACCTGATAATACTCCTAATAAAGTAACCCTTGAAAATATTATTAACGTGCAAAGTAGGACAGATTAATTTGAAGTGACTTGCATATGTCATTAACGGAACATTGCCTGTAACAGTAATCAAGCTTTTGAATTAATATTTTACTTCAATGAAGTTTATTAAAAGCTGTTGATGCAGATAACGTGTGAAGTTGATGATATAAATGTTGAGCTTTTGTCGTGTATGGAAAGTAATCAAGTTACATGTCGAGCAACCGTTCCAGCCCAGAGGCGTAGCTCAAGTTTTGTTAAGTGAGTAATATACAGGAATAAATTAAGTGGAAGCTAATTAGGGTGGGGGATTTATTACGGTAAAGGAAAGTACGGTTAGTGTTGAACTGAAGATAGCAGATCCAAAACTTCACTGCTAGCAAGCTAGCCAGCCCAGCGGTTTTAGAACTTATGAGGCTCCAGGCGCAATTCAATTTTGAGGCCCCCCTCTAAGTATTTTCACTAATCCTACACTCCCTAAAGCAGCGGTTCCCAATTAGTTTTGACTGCGGAACCCTTGGGTGATGTAAAAAATTTCGTGGAATCCCAACTCGATTTGTTTACTAGTAACTAAAAAAAATATTTTTTAAGGGGGGGGGGCAAAATTGCGCCGCAGGCAAATTTTTTAGATTTTCAAGGTCAACAAAGCTTAGATTTGAAGTTAGAAATTATAAAAAGATGTTTTTGTACTAATTTTAGTGATACCAGGGGCAGAAAACTATTTTTTGAAAAATAATAAGCTTCTGGAAAACCTGGCCTTCGACGCTAACCTCATCGTTTGCTAATCAATTCAAGTTTCTATACCCACTAAACTGAAGTATCATAATAACAAAAACAATTTTTTTAAATATAACATATTCGGTAATTAAACTTTGTTAACATTTATTTATTGTCAAAAAGTAGCATAGTATCTACTATTAATTCAAAAACCAGTTTTAAGCATTTTTAGCTAGTTGCTAGGATAATTTCTAGTTACAGAATAGACCCGAATATCTATTAGTGAGAAGAATGACATTCGGACACGGATCATATAAGCGTATAAGCATACAGGGTACTCAAAAGATAAAAAAAAGTTAAAAAATATTTTTTAAGTGGCAAAATTTATTGTTACCCCATTTTGAAATTCTTTTTGGCCGAACCCTTGGATTTTTTCGCGGAACCCCATTTGGGAACCGCTGCCCTAAAGCATTTCATGTGAACCCCTGGTGTTCGGGGGGCACATTCACCAGCCCGCAGACGATTTATAATTTTAATACTTTTTTTTTTACTTATAATTGCACTGAAATCAAAATAACTACAAATCCAAGGCATCTTAGAAATTTTTTGTTATTTTTCCTGAGTTTACTACTACAGAATTGATATTATCATCAAATTTCAGAATATTTGAAGAAAATTAAATTTTTATCAAACAATTTAAATCAAAAATTTATTGCACATAAATCAAAATTACTTGAATACTAGGGCATCTTAGGGCTTAGAATTTTTTCGATATTTTTCCTGTGTTTATTACTACAGAATTGATATTTTCATAAAATTTCAGAATATTTGAACAAAATTAAATTTTTATCAAAGAATTTAAATCAAAAATTGCACTGAAATCAAAAAAACTGCAAATCCCAAGCATCTTAGGGCTTAGAATTTTTTTTATTATTTTTCTTGAGTTTACTACTACAGAATTGATATTATCATAAAATTTCAGAATATTTAAACAAATTAAATTTTTATCAAAAAATTAAAATCAAAAATGTATATTGTACTGATATCAAAATTACTTGAAAACTAAGGCATCTTAGGGCTTAGAATTTTTTCGATATTTTTCCTGTGTTTATTACAACAGATTTAATATTTTCATGAAGTTTCAGAATATTTGAACAAAATTAAATTTTTATTAAAAAATTTAAATCAAAAATTGCACTGAACTCAAAATAACTGCAAATCTAAGGCATCTTAGCTTAGAATTTTTTCGCTATTTTTGCTGTGTTAATTACAAAAGAGTTAATATTTTCCTAAAGTTTCAGAATATTTGAACAAAATTAAATTTTTAACAAAAATTTAAATCAAAAATTTAAAACACTAAAATCAAAATTACTTGAAAGCTAAGGCATCCTAGAGCTTAGAATTTTTTCGATATTTTTCCTGTGTTTATTATAACAGAGTAAATATTTTCATGAAGTTTCAGAATATTTGAACAAAATTAAATTTTTATCAAAAAATTTAAATCACAAATTGCACTGAAATAAAAAAAAACTGCAAATCCCAAGCATCTTAGGGCTTAGAATTTTTTTTATTATTTTTCTTGAGTTTACTACTACAGAATTGATATTATCATAAAATTTCAGAATATTTGAACAAATTAAATTTTTATCAAAAAATTAAAATCAAAAATGTATTGCACTGATATCAAAAAAACTGCAAATCCCAAGCATCTTAGGGCTTAGAATTTTTTTTATTATATTTCTTGAGTTTACTACTACATAATTGATATTTACATAAAATTTCAGAATATTTGAACAAAATTAAATTGTTATCAAAAAATTTAAATCAAAAATTGCACTGAAATCAAAATATCTGTAAATCTTAGGCACCTTAGGGCTTGGAATTTTTTCATTATTTTTCCTGTGTTTATTACAACAGAGTTCATAGTTTCATGAAGTTTCAGAATATTTGAACAAAATTAAATTTTTATCAAAAAATTAAAATCAAAAATTTATTACACTGAAATCAAAATTACTTGAAAACTAAGGCATCTTAGGGCTTAGAATTTTTTCCGGATTTTTCCTGTGTTTATTACAACAGAGTTAATATTTTCATTAAATTAAAATCAAAAATGTATTGCACTGATATCAAAATTACTTGAAAACTAAGGCATCTTAGGGCTTAGAATTTTTTCGATATTTTTCCTGTGTTTATTACAACAGATTTAATATTTTCATGAAGTTTCAGAATATTTGAACAAAATTAAATTTTTATTAAAAAATTTAAATCAAAAATTGCACTGAACTCAAAATAACTGCAAATCTAAGGCATCTTAGCTTAGAATTTTTTCGCTATTTTTGCTGTGTTAATTACAAAAGAGTTAATATTTTCCTAAAGTTTCAGAATATTTGAACAAAATTAAATTTTTAACAAAAATTTAAATCAAAAATTTAAAACACTAAAATCAAAATTACTTGAAAGCTAAGGCATCCTAGAGCTTAGAATTTTTTCGATATTTTTCCTGTGTTTATTATAACAGAGTAAATATTTTCATGAAGTTTCAGAATATTTGAACAAAATTAAATTTTTATCAAAAAATTTAAATCACAAATTGCACTGAAATCAAAAAAAACTGCAAATCCCAAGCATCTTAGGGCTTAGAATTTTTTTTATTATTTTTCTTGAGTTTACTACTACAGAATTGATATTATCATAAAATTTCAGAATATTTGAACAAATTAAATTTTTATCAAAAAATTAAAATCAAAAATGTATTGCACTGATATCAAAAAAACTGCAAATCCCAAGCATCTTAGGGCTTAGAATTGTTTTTATTATATTTCTTGAGTTTACTACTATTAATTGATATTTACATAAAATTTCAGAATATTTGAACAAAATTAAATTGTTATCAAAAAATTTAAATCAAAAATTGCACTGAAATCAAAATATCTGTAAATCTTAGGCACCTTAAGGCTTGGAATTTTTTCATTATTTTTCCTGTGTTTATTACAACAGAGTTCATAGTTTCATGAAGTTTCAGAATATTTGAACAAAATTAAATTTTTATCAAAAAATTAAAATAAAAAATTTATTACACTGAAATCAAAATTACTTGAAAACTAAGGCATCTTAGGGCTTAGAATTTTTTCCGGATTTTTCCTGTGTTTATTACAACAGAGTTAATATTTTCATGAAGTTTCAGAATATTTGAACAAAATTAAATTTTTATCAAAAAATTAAAATCAAAAATTTACTACACTGAAATCAAAATTACTTGAAAACTAAGGCATTTTAGGGCTTAGAATTTTTTCGCTATTTTTCCTGTATTAATTACAAAAGAGTTAATATTTTCCTAAAGTTTCAGAATATTTGAACAAAATTAAATTTTTAACAAAAATTTAAAGCACTGAAATCAAAATTACTTGAATACTACGGCATCTTAGGGCTTAGAATTTTTTCGCTATTTTTCCTGTATTAATTACAAAAGAGTTAATATTTTCCTAAAGTTTCAGAATATTTGAACAAAATTAAATTTTTATCAAAAAATTTAAATCAAAAATTGCATTGAAATCAAAATAACTGCAAAATTTTAGGTATCTTAGCTTAGAATTTTATCGCTATTTTTCCTGTGTTAATTACAAAAGAGTTAATATTTTTATCTAAAAATTAGATCGGTATCGTAGGCCTTAGCATTTTTTTCATTATTTTTCCTGTGTTTATTGCAACAGGAATTTAATTAATAAAAATAAAATTTTCCTTATTTTGTGCCCCCTTGATTTACGAGGCCCTAAGCGCGCGCCTCTTGCTCCTGTTGGGAAATCCGCCACTGAGCTAGCCAGCTGTTTCTGACTACCACTAATCTTAATACCTACTTGCACAACACTCGCGTCTAGTTTAACATTTCTTGAATCCTCCACTCTACCACCCTTAATTTTTTGTTTGCAAAAAAAACTATTTTGAAAAACAATTTCTAATATCTTTTCATTTATTTCTCGATTCTCTATGCAGATCGTGAAGAACCATCTTTTTTTGTAGCATATTGTGACACAAAGATAAAATTATTTGTAATAATAAACTGACCATCGCGGAATGAAAGACAAAATCTGCAACTGACAAAACCGTCTGTCTTGGTGATTACTGTCGCCCAGTCACTTATCGACGACAGCGACACTTCATGTCAGCACAACAACTTCCTGCTGTTCACATGTACAGCGTACTGCTGCGGTGATTCATCTTTCATCCCCGAGAATTTATTGGAAACTTTTTTTATTCAACTAAATAATCGCCGTCTCGATAAATCAACCGACCGGAAGATATTTTGTCACCACCAGGAAAAAGCATTGAATTCCTATCGGTTATCAAACTAAGCTCAGTAGCAAACATACCTAGAACGTTTATCTAGGCGACAAAATGAGCACTTTGCAATTACAAGAGGATACGAAAATACCGTAGTTGTTCCATACGTTTCACGTCATTAGAAAACAAAAGCACGTTGCCAAGCGTAATAATTTTAATGTCATTAGGTTAATTTGTTTTAAATGCATCTACCAGGAGCTCTTTAGAAGCGCTTATGTATAACTCAGCTTATTTTTCTAAGGAAAATTTTGCACGCTTTGCTGGTTTCAAACCTTAATCGAATAGCAAATTTGGAAAAAATTTTGGTTTTTGTTCAAGTGTAATACAATTTATGACGGTTTTATTCATGTTAATTAATGTTGAAGGCGTCGGTTGTGTATAAATGGAATATTTGTCTACCAAGCACTGAATTTAAAAGCACTGGGGGAGCGAACATTTTCTTATATAAAATTGAAATCAACACTCGAACCAAAACTGGGTCATAGCGATTTTACAAGAAAATAGATCGCCTATGAATTGTTGATTTATTACTTCATGGGGATGAAGTTCAATGGACTAAATGCGAAATGGAACTTCATCAATTTCTCGCGTTTTTCTTTTAATTTTTTATTTACGTAGAAATCAATTTAATTAAAGTTGGAAATATTGTAGATTAAGTGGATTATAAAAAAGCGATTTCTTTTTCTACTGTTTTCTGTCACGCATTCCTCAATGCAAATCTGCTATCGATTGGACTCCTTGCGTTTCTATTGACTCCTTCCCTCTTATAACTATTTAATTTTTTACGATACAAGATGATTTTTGTTTTACAATGAAGTAGGACAAGAGACAATAGCAAGCCCTGCGTTGGGCGCCATTATGTTACTTCCTTTATTCCACAACTCTCGACGGTACGTTTAAAAAGGTAACTGTGCCCTAACGGCATGAAGAGGCTTATGTATAAAATTTTGTCTATCACGCATTCCTCAATGCAAATCTGCTATCGATTGGACTCCTTGCGTTTCTATTGACTCATTCCCTCTTATAAAAATTAAATTTTTTACGATACAAGATGATTTTTGTTTTACAATGAAGTAGGACAAGAGACAATAGCAAGCCCTGCGTTGGGCGCCATTATGTTACTTCCTATATTCCACAACTCTCGACGGTACGTTTGAAAAGGTAACCATCGAAGATGATGGGGTACCGGTGCTCTAACGACATAAAGAGGCTTGTGTATAAAATTTTCATTGCTGATCTCGTTAAAAATGCAGAATCATTATCCTTTTTAGCGATAGTTCCTTGAAAGGATGTCGTAAAAAAAGTATTTTTCGGTGTTTTAGAGTTGCCTGACAACCTTAATATTTTAGTCTCATTTTATATTGATAAACTTCTGAAAACACTAACTTGATTATAAAAGAAACTTTGCAGTAAAGAGCGCCTCTCTATCATCGTGCGATAAATAATTTTGAACTTCCTGCCTCGCCGGTTTGTAAATTATTTTAACTTACTTATCGACCTCTTCACTAATGGAGATATTTTTATTAAAATACTCGATGATGCTTTTCAGGAGGAATTTATCCACAGGTTTATGAATTTCGAATTATTATCAACAAAATTTAATGGTTACAACCGGGAATTCCAATAACGACGTGCAGGTTGCAACGACATAGAATCAAAACTGAAGCACGTGCATTGGATTTTTAGCAATTTTGTTGCATTTTGCCTTGTATACAAAACAAAAAGGATTCAAAACTGCTTTATTAAATCACTGTCACAGTGATGAGCATTTTGGCTCGCTTTTTTCCCATTTTGTTTTTTAATGTAAAAGCGTAACATTTTTGCTCGAATTGCACGAAAAACTTCCATAACGAAGGATTTGTCAACTATGGTAATATGTCAAGACAAAACATAATAAATGTCGTCGATGTGACTTTTATTTACTTTAGCATAAAACATTTGGCATCGAGCTTAGTTTTAAGTTGCTTTTTATAAGTCTTGGGATATTTTGCCATGATTGCACAATTATTTTAAAAAATAAAGCGAAAATACTTTCGAATTTGTTGGTCATATGATATCAATTTTTAGTTCCAATTTAGGATCGAACCTAACATTTTGCTTTTTGTTGCAGGTGAGGAAACTATTTTTTTGAAGTTATATCGATATATGTAAGTGTTTTATTAAACTTAAGTAAATTCTTGACCTGATAATCGATGTGATTCGCAATGTCACCCCTAAAACTCAGATCGGTATTGTCGGTAACTTGAAATTTTTTGTTTTATTTATTAAACCTATCGGAGGAAATGCATTTCACACGTAACTGGTTCTCCTAGCTTAAAATACAGTTTATTTAGTTACCACAAAACTGCTGTTAATAATTTATTATTAATAAATAAGTTATTAAAATTTTGAAATTAAAATTAATTCAAATATGACGAACTCTCAGCTCCCATATTATTTGAAGGATTTGCTTTTCAATTAATTTTAATTTCAAAATTTTAAACCTTTACCGAAATAGTTTTAATTTTTACCTAATTAATTCTTTTTGAATCTTTTAAAAATATTTATTATTAACAGCAGAATTTTGATTTGTTTCCGACTATTTTACTACCACTTTGTTCTAAATTATAAAGCGCGGTTGTTATCCGATGAGGTAATTATTCACTCAATTATTGATTATCCAAAAATGTAGTAGGTAATGCGTGCATGCAGAATGCGTGTTTTCGAATACTTCCGTATTACAATAACGTTATCAAGCTCAAGCTCAAATTTAAATTACTTATACGTAGTACATGCAATTATTTTTATGCTGAATAATTATAGTTATTATGAATTTTTCTTAGAAAATCTTTAATCCACCATCTACTTTTTTAATTGATTGGAAGGGTGATTAAATTTCTAACTTTTTGCGTGTTAATTCTGACTTAAGTATGCAGTTTGTTACCCTCCCTTTATATAAAAATGTAAAAAAGTTAAAACTGAGCTTATATGAAACTTAATAAATTAGGGAGTAAACCTAAGTTTTACTTAATTAAGGTCTGGCGCATTAATTACCTATCTTACCTGTTCCTTGGTACCTACTTAAAAATCATTATTAAAAATAATTAATACTTACTAAGTGAAAAGTCATAAATATTAAATTTAATATGAAAATTGATTATTGAATTTTGACTCCAATTTTATCTGAAAGCTTTACAAATATAAATTAAATTATCGAAATATAAAATTAAAAGTAAATTACTGTTATCAACGGAGTTTTTAAAATGAAGCCATTGCTGTCAAGTCGAATTATTGATTAATTTCTAGACGATTAGACGAATTCTAAATATAAAAGCGAATTGCATTGTGCTCGAATAAAGGCAGATGTCTTCTGTTCAGAATCTTTTCTTGCCTATCGCACGAAAATTACGAATTGTTTCGATATAAGCAGCAATAAAGCGCTCTAACAATTTATCGTACCATAACTTGAAATTAATCGCTAACGAAACCACAAAACTAAACTAAAATAAGGAATTAACTCTGGAGAAGTGCGAACTAAGAACTAAAACCACAAAATGAAGCTATCAACTATCTAGGACAAAGTACCACACACTAATGAATACTCGAGTATCGATCACGAAGAAACACAGACTAATGAATCTACGAAAAATAAACTTTCCATGACAAAGTACCACAAACTAATGAATTATTGCTAGAAAAGGTGCGAACAGAACGGTAAAACTTCAAATCGCCACCCAAGCAACAAAAATCTAGATATCTCTGAAACTAATGCAGATTCGTCCAAAATTACGTAAAATGATTTTGTAGAACATAAAATTCTGTACAAAATCTGTTAGAACGATTATCCTCCTAAAACCAACCGTTTGGACTCTACGCGCCGGCAAAGTCGGATTTGTGGACTTACCTCGGATGGGCAGTGCAACCGGTTAACCAGACGGCTGCTATCGTTATCAAATGTATTCGGGTCGCTTTAGACGATTTCAGCTTAATTTTTTTTATTCTGCCAATTCTTTATTCTCCACAAGACCAAACTGTACGAACGGAACATTTTTTCGGTTATAAATTTCAACGTCTCTTTTAAATAAACATTCGAGCAATAAATCACCCCTTGCGAGTCGAAAATGCTGTGGATTTTCGAGTTTTTCAATTTTGATGTTGATTTCGTAGTTTACTGTTTTTTTAATTTTTAGTGCAATAAATTGAGAAGTCAAACATTTTGATGTAATAGTGAGAGCTTTCCATTCTCTCGTCTCTCTAAGGGCGACCGACCGCATACCCAATTTGTTTTCGTTTATGTTACAAACTTGAAACAATAAAAAGCTCTATTCACATAAGCGGTTGGTTGTATTGAGTAAGAAGAAAATCGGAACTAATTTAAGTGTTTTTACTAAATCAGGGTCTGTGCACATTTTTCCTTGGATTACCCGATAATTGGGACCTAGGGTTTTAATTCAACCTTACAATAAAAATCAAATTGTTTTTATGTGAACAGCACTTTCGACGTTTTGATCGATTGAAATTGTAGTTTATGTACGGGTAAAAGGCACGTAGGCCCTAAATCCAGAAAGGCTAATAACGCCATTTCACCCAAAACTACTTAACCCTTAATGGATTTTGAAGTTAAAACAAGCTTTTTTAGCCGGCCCGGTTTCTGTAGTAATTTAATGATTCCCATCCAACGTTTGATCCTGTAATATTTTTTTTAATTAATCCATTCTTGCAAATTACACATTCCTCGAATGCCACAATTTCTTAAAACCCTTGCATATTTTAGTTATGCAAACTTTCATTATTGTTACTATTAACCCTTTGCATGTACCTTCTGCTTTTGCGTGGTGAAGTGCGCATTATTATAAATGAAGTCTTTAATCTCTCTGGTAATGTTCGTCCATTGTATACTAAAATTTGCCACGGGTTTTTGCACATAAACAATGCATTATAGCTTTGTGTATGGTTTTTCAACCTATAAGAAGCTTTTATCAGCATAGCATAATATCATCTATATATTTTTACTACCCTATAAATTCTTTTGTGAGAGTATAGCACCCTGCATATTTTTTTCACATACTCGAACGACATGCAAAGCATTTTCGTGTCACGCTTCATACATTTCGTAGGAAACGTAATAAAATTTTTTAAATTGCTTTTCAGTAATAACAAAGTTAAATAAAACCTATTAAAGGTGACATAAAATTTCGTTGCGCAATACACATAAGAAATTAAAATTTTACTACTCAATTTCCTCCAATTATGAAGGGAGGTACTATTTATATCCTCTGCAATAAAGCTTAACTTAAAATTTAGTTCCCCCCAAATAAAGCTCCGCATAAAGCGTATCACAATTGATTTTATCAATTTTAATTATTACTCTAGTTTAACAATTAATTAAAATTTGTTAAGCAGAAAGAATCAGTTTGGATTTCTTATTGAAATCGCTCATAGTTTACCCTGCTGCCTCGATGGCTCACCTGATGTTCGCGAACTCTCGGTTCTAGATCAAGGTACAGCTTAATCGGCACCTTAGAGTACCATCTGGTGATGGATGTACCCGCTTCCTAGCCTTAAAATAACAAGCTTTGAGATGTAGGAATGAAACCGTAACTTTTTACGAAAATAGTTTCATCCAATGAGAAAGCACTTAACAGGAACGGCAGCGTAACTAGTAGGTTTGGGGTCTTGGTTCGAGGTCTGACTTCTGAGTCAGAATTGCCTTACTTATGAATAAAAAGAAAGCTTATGTGGATAATATCAGGATTGCAACAAATCTCATGTGCTAGAGGCGGCTATTGTCCTATATTGTAGGGTATCTTGTGTAAAATGTGACGAAATAGTTGGGAAACCGGAGGGTCTGGGGGTAGTAAGGATGCAGTAAGAAGAATTTTCAAAAATAACAATAACAACGCAATTTTAATTATTACTTAAGGTTAGGGGGGTATATCAAACGCTTTATAACATTTTTTTTAAGTTTTAGGCCCTTGTGAGGCGTCATGATGAGAAATCGGGGGGGGGGGGGGGTAGGCAATAAGTAAGTAAGCAATTAGATGACTTTCTAAGAATCAAATTTGCATCATTATCAATTTTTATAGTCGTTTTGTTGTTTTCTTACAAGGAGTAGAATACTCTAGACCTCCCCTCACCCCAGTCCATGGGAAGAATTTTGAATTATTTTCAAAATTTGCCTAAAATTAAATATCAGTAAGGTATAGGGGCCACTATATTGATCAAAAAGAAAACGGGGACATTTTCTAATAATTTTGTGGTACTGGGATAACTAAAATCTACCAGAACTTTATTTGTGAGGGGGGGGGACTATTGAAATTTCTTAAAGATAAAAGAATCTTCTGGAATTGAAGCGACCAAACCGAGGCAGGCGAATTTTTTTTAATGAGCCGTTATTTATGTGGTCTCTTAAAGTTCTTAGGTTCTGGTAACCCCGGTAGTTACGCCCCTAGCAGTCATTCAGACTTACTCTAACTCAGGTGTGGCCAACCCAAATGATCTTGCGGGCCACTTTGGAAATTAATCATAACTTCGCGGGCCACATATAAAATTATATATCCCCATATTAGATTTAGATACACTATCATAGGCGCAATTGGGGTCAAAAGTTTGGGGGGACTAAAACAAAGTCTTCAAACAATTTTATAAGGGTGGGGGTAAACATAGCGCAAAACATTTAGATTTTCAAGGTCAACCGAGCTTAGATTTAAAGTTTGAAATTATAAAAAGATGTATTTGTACTGATTTTTGTGATTTCAGGGGAACAAAACTATTTTTCGAAAAATAATAAGCTTCTCGAAAACCTGGCCTTCGAGGCTAACCTCATCGTTTGTTAATGAATTCAAGTTTATTTCCCCAATAAACTGAAGTTTATAATATTTGCAAATATAGCATATTCGGTAATTACAATTTGTTAATATTTATTTATTTTCAAAAATTACCCCACTATTAATTCAAAAATAAGTTTTAAGCATAGAAAAATAAAGGGGCTTACTCTAACTCTGGTCTGGCGAACCCAAATGATCTTGCGGGCCACTTTGGAAATTAATCATAACTTCGCAGGCCACATAAAATTATAAATCCCCATATTAGATTTAGATACACTATCATGGGCGAAATTAGGGTCAAAAGTTTGGGGGGACTAAAAAAAAGTTTTCAAACAATTTTTTAAGGGTGGGGGGTAAACATAGCGAAAAAATTTAGATTTTCAAGGTCAACCGAGCTTAGATTTGAAGTTGGAAATTATTAAAAGATGTATTTGTACTAATGTTTGTGAATTCAGGGGCAGAAAACTATTTTTCGAAAAATAACAAGCTTCTCGAAAACCTGGCCTTCGACGGTAACCTCATCGTTTGATAATTAATTCAAGTTTATTTCCCCAATAAACTGAAGTTTATAATTTTTGCAAATATATCATATTTGGTAATTACAATTTGTTAATATTTATTTATTTTCAAAAATTACTCCACTATTAATTCAAAAATCAATTTTAAGCATAAAAAATAAAGGGGCAGTTCTTAACATTTCTGACAGATTGCCAACTCAAAAATAAAATTCTTGTGGAAATTCAGTGTTTACTAAGAGGGTAAGGGTTGTATCGCCATTAAAAACTTATAATTTTCGGGATATTTGGGGGGGGGGCTAATTTGAATTTTGGGGGGCATACCCGTAGTTGCGCCTATGTACACTGTAGAGTATAGACATGTTTTTGGAGTGAAAGTGTGATGAATCTCGCGGGCCGCAAAAATATTCAAGGCGGGCCGCGGATTGGCCATCCCTGCTCTAACCCTATAAATTAGGTGGCCAATATGAGCGTAGTTAACTTCAAGTTAACATTAAAACGGCAATAGGTTTTTATTGATATAGTACTTGTGTAAAATGTGGAAAGATTGATTCAAAACCGGGGGGTCTGGGGGGTATGGAATACCCCCCACCAGTACGAAAGCAATACGAAGATTTTTCGACAGTGGTAACAACCCAAATTTAATTCTTGATAGTTGTCTTGTTGCTTACTTTGTACTGGTGGGTATTCCACCCCCCCAAGACTCCCGGTTTCTGGAAACGAATTGTTGAGAAAAGAAATCGGCGGAGGGGGGATTGTGATAAGTCAAACTTTTTAGTTAGTAATAAATGAAGAGGAGATTTCTAACAAATTATTATAGTGAATTCTTATTTCCTTATCAATACAAGTCGGGTACCCCATTAACACACTTAACTGTGGTAGCCATTGTTGACAATGGCCATGTCGAAATGTGGAAGATGTATATCAATATCGGTTACCCACACAAGATTATCAGTAGGCTCTCCGTGCATGTGAAACAACCTTGGAACGCATATCACACGATATGACGAAAGAGAGAAAGAATAAGAGCTGTATGGATTTTATTGTGAAGGGCGAGATAGATTCGCACATATAGGCCTCTTAATCGGCCCCATTGTACTGTTTCCAGTTTCACCACTGCGTGCGTCGATGTTCACCGGAGGGTCAAGCTAAGAAATTCTGTCAAGTTCGCTATTTTCGTTCAACCAGCGATCACAATACGCCATTGCTGCGGCTTAAGAGCTGTGTGAAGTTTTTTTGTATTAAATCCTACTTTAAGAAACCTTGATGAACTACAATTCCATGTGAAGATAATCTGCCCCCCCCCCCCCCCGATTCTTTTTGCTGGAAGAGACTTTTTTTATCTAAATATCAAAATTAAAATCACCAAACTGCGTTAAATTTCACGATCTTGGCGGCCAATTTTCATCGTCACGTTGTGTCTGTTTGGCATGGGGCACCGTCTTGTTGGAACCACGTATTTTCCAAGTCACTTCGATTCAATTCTGGATGCGTTTTTGTTCTGTGCATGACTGTTAGACTAAAATATTTGACATTTATATAGTAAGAAGATAACCTTAAAACTTCCTCGAAGTACTGTTAGAAAAGCTACCAGCAGCGCTGTATTTGCAATTACGTCTGAAGCAGAAGGATTTGTTCTATCGATTCGATTATAAAAGCGCTTAATCGTTTCATTCAATGACAAATGGGTTAGCTTTAGTGTTAACTTTAAGTAACAGGTGTCATTTTAAATCGGTTCTTTAGTCCTGCATACTTCAGAATTCGGAAACGATAAATATTAGAATTACAGATTTCGTTTTTGGATTTATCTTGTACAATAAATCCTTTGTAAGAAATCATGCCCCTGTTAGAATAAAATACCACCTGTTAGCAAATATTTAAGTTTCGCCCCTATATCAACTTTATAGCACTTCCCTCCCTAAAAAGACTTTCATTATCTATAACTTTGCACAGTTTGTTTTTCCAAAGTGCGTTTCAAGATTTCCTCGTTAAGAAATTTATAATTTTTTTTTAAATTTGTTTTGACGGAAGATTAAGGCATTTTCATCAGTTGTTTGTTTAACGAAAAGTTTCCAGCGTAAGGTTATGGTTAAATATAATAACGTTTCACTTTCAGCTTTACTCTCCAATTTAAACGACTTTTCCGCTTAGTCCAATCAAGAATTCCAACATTCTTGTTATTCATAACAAAGTTACGAGTATCGATTTTATTAAATTCCATTAAAAGCCGGAGCGTAATTCTTGAGATCGTGCGGTCTCATGAAAAAGCTTTTGTGGATTTCCACAAAATGGACTATTTTGTCGATAAGTATTTGCATTCGTGTAACGGTTTTTGGTGGAATTGGAAAATTTGTTTTTTGACAAAGAGCACTTGAGAGAGTTAATAAACGACTGTGCCCGAAACTGAAGGAACGGAGGTTTAGCAATCGATTTTTGGAAGCGAACCAGGTGCACGCACCAGCGCTACGCGTCCTTTTTAAATGTAACACCTTAATACCTCATTATTGACGGTGACTCGGCATGCAGATTCGTTTCTGCAGGTTTAATTAGTTTTAAAAGTCATTACTTTGTCAGACGCTGTATAATGTAGTACAAGTATTCAACTTTCAAAGCTAAAACTTCTCGATTTTCCTAGTTTCCTAAGTACTTTACCAAGTTGAATGCTCATGGGTCTAAACCCGAATTTCTCATTCGCTATTAATAGCAGCAGTTTGATACATAATGTACCTAACTTTACAGAATAATACATTAGATAAACTTGAATAAAGACCGACGTTTCGCGTCAATTGAATTCTTTTATTTTTTCTACCTAAAATAAAATTTATCGGCGCTGTACAGGTATCCCATCCAACACGCGGTGGTCGAGTTCGCCACTCAAGTGAAATTGGAATAAAAATACGTAGTACCGATAAAAATATGCACAACGCTCTTGGATTCAATATTCAACAAGTAATGAAGCCACTTTCCCCTAAGCTTCACTTATCATCACAAGACCACTTCAAATCATCGAGTCGACCAAAATGTCTGAATTGTGGTGATGTTTAGTATATTTTACTTTTTGATCAAAAAGCATCGTTCGAAATTCACATGTATTTCTTGTTAAATTGCTTTCTTAACCTTCATCCGCTCGCGTATGCGGCAAATTGGCCGCAGTAAGACAATTAGGGTAGTTTGTGGCTGTACTGAGCCGGCTGTAGTGGAGGAGATAGTAATTAGAGAATACAAGCCCTTCTCACTTCTCCTATGACGCTCTGGAAGGAAATGGGAGAGAAAATTCAAAAAGACAACTTTCAACTCTAAAATACGTGAGCGGATGAAGGTTAAAACAAACAAGAAAGCGCTCGAATAAAATTATTTTGAAATTCAAAATCGCGTACAAAATATAAAAATTAATTAATCAGGCCTTCCTGAGAGATGAACGTAACAGAACTAAATCTTTGTGAATCTAAATGACCTTACAACGCACGCAAAATACCAAAAGAAATTTAATTCTGAATAAATATTAAATAGGTATATTATTTTATAAAACTAAAAGTTGCTCTGGATAAACATGAAATATTTTATATTACCTTCAAACATGAAAGTAAATTACATGTAAATATAATTTTATAAACAATGAAGACAAATTGCAATTATTCAACGTTTTCATTAGCTTGACGTGGAATGAAATTTCAAATTATTTTCTTTTTTACCTGCTAACAAGAATTTATAACAGTTTTTATAGGCCATGATTCGCCGCCATTAAAAGTTGAAATTGGTTAACTTTCAAGATTGCTATATTACGCAAGTACCACTTTTTATCTGTTTTACTAAGTTGTGCATAAACTACCCTAAGATGAGTTACGTTTTGCTCTGCCGAGTCTAACTTAGTAATCTTCTCTTTCGGTAAGGAAACACGCTCTAAATCCCTTCCAAATATTGATTCTATTACACCCCAACCCCATAACACAATTTGATAAGAATGGGGTCATTTTAACGCGTTTGTTATTCATACCAAGTTTATTTTCCAATGATGAAAGTTCAATTTCAAGCTGAGTTCACATAAAATTATACCGGGTGTAACCGAACGAATTGACATTTCTTTAGGGGTTGCATTATATTATGACGACTGATTTATTTTGTAATAAGTGTCCTCAATCCAATCCAATGGCTAACCGAACCGTATCTTGCCTCTAAAAATCTAACACCGCATCCAGGAGCACCTCGATCTCCAATCAGAGCTTAGGAGATTTACGGAGCTTTGCTTGACATATTTCCCATAAGGGATGATTATGCACGTTTCTAATCTCTTCCAGCTGTACTTGGAAATTGGACATCTTTTGTGTTGAATCGGCTTATTTAGACAATATATTTGCGTTTCACTGCAACGAAGTTTGCTGCTTGCGAACCATCGTTAGCGCATCCCACTTAAAAGGCATCAATAATGCAGTGGTTTTTAATTATTTTATTGAACAGAAAGAAACTAATTTATAATTTAGTGCTTCATTTATCTGCTGATAATTACAACAGACAGGCTGTCCTGGAGGATTACTGACTAATATTGATTATCTGAGTTAGCTTATTCGTAACCTGTGCCATAAAATGAATTATTTCTCTCTGCAGTGACCCTCCCCGCCGCCAGGGAAGCAACGAGTGAATACTTAAACGTCCGACCGACCTTTGTAACTATCTATATCCAATTTCATTGCAGCGTCCAGAAATAAAGACAGAAAAAGTAACCGCCCTATTTTCCATGTTTTACCAGTACTGCAGGTTGATACCCGAAAGGAACGTAACTAATAAACCGGAAGCCTTCCACTAAGCAATTAGCTTAAAATTAGTCTATATAGCCTCCCCCTTAGTTGGATTATAATTAACCCGAGATAGTTAATCAGGTTCCTCTAGAAGAAATATACAAATTACTGTTGTAATTCACGTGAATTGAAGAGGGAGCTTATGATGTTCATTTATCCATAGGTATCGAGAATCTGAAGGTATCTGGGGAAAGATACGATAGGGGTATTAAGTATCAACGCAGGGATGGGTACCTTTTATTAGGTAAAAAGATAAAAAAAACGTTCGGGCCCCACGTTGGGCGCCAATATACTGTGACAACACTGGCAAAATTGAGTGAAAATAACACAGTCGCGTATACCATAAAAAAAATCAGTTTCTACGACCGCATCATCAGCGCATCAACGCAGGGATGGGTACCTTTTATTAGGTAAAAAGAAAAAAAAAGTTCGAGCCCCACGTTGGGCGCCAATGTACTCTGACAACACAGGCAAAATTGAGTGAAAATAACACAGTCGCGTATACCATAACAAAAATCAGTTTCTACGACCGCATCATCAGCGCATCAACGCAGGGATGGGTACCTTTTATTAGGTAAAAAGAAAAAAAAACGTTCGGGCCCCACGTTGGTCGCCAATGTACTGTGACAACACTGGCAAAATTGAGTAAAAATAACACAGTCGCGTATACCATAAAAAAATCAGTTTCTACAACTGCATCTATAGGTAGATGTCATATTATATCCTGCGTATTTCCAAGTATAGCTACAAAATTGATTACACGTTAATTAAGAGTCTTCAACGCGATTAACAATCGGTGGGATTCGGCATCGGCTTGATTTTCGCTGCTTTTGTACTAGAAAAAGTATCTTGCCGCTATAACTTAGTTACTTTTAAAAACAGCTTGCTCAACTGTATAAATAAAATATTATTTAGTTGTTCCATGTTGTGAAAACAAAATTGTATAATTTACGCGTCCAACTATAACAAATCACACGGTTGTACAGTTTTCTGTTTTCGGTGAGTGGAGCGAAACGATTACATACAAGTCTATTTTATTCTCTGTCCAATTGTGAATGGATAATAGTCATTGCGGAATAAATCCCACAAAAGCTATCAAATCATATAAATCCAATGAAATTAATTATTTTGAAAATTAAATTTTAAATTTTGTTTGTGTATGCTCGCCACATCGCGTGATTAAAATTCAAATTAAGTTAAATAAAAGCACAATAAAATATCCTGGTGCGGTTATGAAAATCTTGGCAGTAATTGCAGATGATCACCGATTTCTGTCAATTAGTGCCAAATAATAAAAGTCAAGTTTGATTTAATAGAGCGAAATTTCAAACAATTCTAAGATCATTTTTCTTTATGCGTTCGGTGATTGGTTAACAGTGGTAAATTTAACTTGAGTGAGAAAATGGTCGGACGGTTAACATTCTTTACAGACCCTCACAATCGGGCTGAATAGAAGCACGCCATTGGCTGAAAACCGCCAATAATTTTGTATTGTAGAAAATTAACCCTTTACTTTGAAAAGAATGGGACTGAATAGTTTTGCGGTTTTTTGAGGGTTTGAGTTTCATTGGGAACAACCCCGGCTAGATTAAACTTGAAAACTTTGCAATTAAGTTTATTTCTTTGAAGTTTTGCAACATTTATCGCTTAATTAACTTGTGTCAAGTGTTATTTTCTTCTCATGAATACACAAAACTCATTAACTATGCAAATTTTACATAAATTTTGTACGAATGCACTGAACTATAAATTACCAATCTCAAAAGTAATTATTATCTTCTACTTACTCTCTCGGTGTAGATGTAATAAATCTCGAGCCTGCTTTAAATGCATGGGATGTAAGATGGGCAATCTTAATAATTTAATAATCGATTTATCATATTTCCGTTTTTTATTCAATTTGTTTCTTCAAATGAGCCAACATTTAAAATTATTTTTTCTAGAACGCGATTATCTCTCGTCTGTATTGGTAATGAAAAATATCAAATCGGAAACTTTAAAATACATTTCCACTTCTAATTGGTCGGTTGTACGCTGAAACAGAATTATACATTTAATTTATTAGCAATAACCTGTTTTGTGGAATACGAGGGCTGGCCCA
This sequence comes from Rhagonycha lutea, assembly GCA_958510855.1. Classification (NCBI taxonomy): domain Eukaryota; kingdom Metazoa; phylum Arthropoda; class Insecta; order Coleoptera; family Cantharidae; genus Rhagonycha; species Rhagonycha lutea. Next base: position 6,561,857 of record OY294038.1, read on the forward strand.
AACGATTATTCCTTAGGGGAATTTATAACGATCATTCTCCTGATAGAGAGAAAATATTTTCAATATTTCTTAATTTTATTTAAAACTGGAAATTCAATTTAAAATGGCGCCCCACGTTGGGCGCCAATTAATTGTAATGAATTTATTTTATCATCGAGCATTTTTGGAATAATCAAAATAAGATGACAATAGAAAAGTGTACAGTTGCTTAGCAACGCGCTCGAGGTTACCAAAATTTAATCATCATTTATAAACTATAGGGTGCGTCGTAATTTTTGTCTGGAGCTTATGTTAATTAGAAACGCTGGGAAAACCATTAAAAATACGATAAAATTACATATTACTAATTTTGTAGGGAATTAAATTTTCTACAAAAAAGTTTCCATCAGGAAAAATTTATCTCTTAAAATTAAGACGCCGGAGGCGTCCAAAGTCGCAGATTTCGACTTTTTATTGTTTTCCGTAACTTTGCAAGTCTCCCAAGTTTAAACAGAAAAGAATTTTTTTGTTGTGGACTTTTTTGTATAAAATTTAATTGTAAGAAAATATTGAAAGATAGATTATGATTAAATAGAAAGATTATAAAAGAATATAAGAAGATATAGTAATAACAAAAAGAAATTAATTCTTTAATCGCTAGAAGTCCATTATAAGCGGATTATGCTGTAGTTTATAATTATGATTTGTGTATCGGTACAAGAAATTTTCAATTAATTTTTTCTGTAAGGGAAATTACTAAAACTTTAGCGCTGGATGTCTACTATTTTTATACAGAAAAACCAAGGAGTCAGGTTATACTGCCACCCCCTACGGCAGTAACCTGCAATGGATAGATTCGAATTTAAACCAATTCTTTACATATTTATTCAATCTACATTTATTTGTACTTATTATTTCAATTTGTTTCAAGTAAATAAAATTAAATTGTAAACTTTTGTTTCGCCAATAAAGCTAGAAGTTTTTCTTTTATTGCGCTTGGAAGTTTTTCATTTCGATTTGCTGCATTCGATTCCCAAAGAACCCTGCATTGTTTTAATCACAAAAATAGTTGCAGGAGACATCCATTTTTAAATAAAGCGTTCCGACTGCGCCAGAACAAATTTTTATGTTTAATCAACGTTCGATGGTTATTGACGTGGAAGTCATTTTAATATAATAGGTATTTAATGGGAAAAGTTATAAATCATTTTTCAATATGCGTCATTCTTAAAAATTTTCAAAATTTAATTAACGAGTTTCTAATTTCTGTTTACAAAAATATTTAAGGCAACTTGCCAGCGCTGTGATTTGATAGTAGAAAAAACTTAAAAGAAAACTAAAATTTTGTGTTTTTTAGTTTTCTCTGCAATTTGAAATGCCAACCTCAAAGGATGATTCTTCTAATTTTCAAATAAAAACTGGTTTAAATGCGTTTTCTTCGTCTGATTTAGATAACGAAAAAAGTTTTTCACATAGAAATTTTCTTATTTTTTTTTTTAGTTTTGTTTCTTTCTTTCTATTTTAAACCTTTGTGCCTGTAATATGAGTAAACGAATTACAATTCTTTTATTCCTTTATAACATTTTAGTAGCCGTCTAGACTTCTATACTTTTCTAAGTAGCAATTTTCCACTGGTAGGTAATCAGATTTTTTTTTTCCTCTTTGTCGTTATTATTTTCACCCGCATCCTTTATTCGACTTTCGAGGAGTTCAAGAAATTTTATGCAACAGGATAATTTTTATTTGCTGCTTTTTGCACTACGGAAACTTTATAAAGGGAACTTTTCGTTTTAGGTCAAATCGATTTACTTTACTGTTGAATGTTGGCGAATTGGCCATCTATATGGGCGTGTGCTGAAACCCTGACCTGTCTCATATCAATGTGTCTGCGCATTCGCGCCACTCAATACCCACTTGTTAATCTTTCAGGATATTTTCAGGTGCAAACATTAAATGTTTGTTAAACTTCCACACCTAATTGAAATATTTCATTCAAAAACTGCATTTTCATAAGAAACATATTTAATTTCATTTTACCTGGGCTTCGATGAATTGAACGAATCGATTTTTCAAGTTTTTCAACGACAGTTGTTTTATAATGACTATGCACAGTCGAGGCTAAGTTAGAACTTATTAGCTGAAAAATAGGGGATGAAGATGAAAGGACGTTTTGGCATGACAGTGCACCACATCGTACATCACTTAAATTTACAAGCAAAGCGAAACTGCAAAATAAAGGTTAAAGGGCACCCTTCTGGTTGACCTTGAAATGTCACAAGTCAATTATTGTCTCAATGCAAAGTCAGTCTATATACCATACATTTTACAAGGTCATCAAAAAAGAAACCATGCGGTTTCGGACGTCACAAGGTTTTCGATTTCGGCCGCAATGTACAGGTCGGCCTGCGGCCTTCGGGTTAAAGTCTATATACCATTTGATTGTACGTAGTCAAAAATGGTATGATTTTATGATTTTCACACATTTCGTGTTCATTGACGTGCCTGACACGTCCATTTCCACGAGCCTCGTCCTTGTTTAATGCACTGTAGGTGAAATTAAAGTTTATGTCGCATCTTTGTTTGACGCTGACCACCCACAATATTACTGTTTTCTTTTTGTTAAAAAGTGAGTAAAAGTCTGATTTATGTGCAGTTTCACTTTCCATGGAGAGGATTGCCAAACCGACAATTGTTTCTGGCTCATTAAAGATTTGAAATAGTTTTTGATGAGCTTTAGTTTATTGAGCGCGAAGTAAATCCGGAATTCAAATGCAGCGTGGATGTTATTTGTTTGTATAAACTTCCTGTAGCAGTTGATGGCACTTGTTTCCTGTGGTATGTAGAGCTACCTCGTCTAGCAGAAAACGACGGATTAAGATCACTGACTTATTTTAGGGTTAGGTTAGCCCCATGATGTCACACATCTTCATTTCTTCTATCATCTGCCAGTGCCTCCAAAAAAGGGCATTTTTTCAACTGTATATCTCAAACTGGGGTCTCATCTTTCGAGTACAACACCTAAATCATCTACAGACGATTCAAACCTACAATTGGCCATTCGAGATCAGACTAACATCCCTGGTTCGCTAGGTTATTGTTTAGAGCAGCAACCTGAAGGTCATAGTTGTTCAGCTCTGCCTGTGACATCACAGGTTCTGCAACCAATTCGGCACGATGTTCAAAGAATCACTCGCAGTGCTTTTCTTAAACTACAATTTGATCTTAATATACAGAAAAAAAAAAAAAAAGAAGAAAGATCGTGAAGTTTTTCGTTCTTAATTACCGCAGCTTTACCGCGACCATATAAAACTTGATACTTAAATATGTAAATTGCTAGTATCAAAAACATTCTCTTGGGAAACTTCTTATAAGTTTCTAATTTATCGAGATATTTTTCATGGCTAAAGTAAAATGGAGTTGCAGTAAAGTAAGGAACTTCGTTTGATAGACACTGTTTCAACATTTTCTCAAGAGGGCTACTCCATACTTTCTCAAAGGTATTACTTCTTAAAACATTGTGTCACGAAGTTCGCAAGACCTTTTTTAGTTCCAAAGTTTTCCAAGTTGGAAACTTGAATATAGCGACGAAGTTAGCGATAGTTTTCGTGTTGGGACTTTTATCATATATACAGTGCACCTAATTAAAAGTAGCCTAGCCTAATTGAAATTTAACATCTGTACTAAAAGCACTGGCCTAAAATTTGTACTACTGTTTTCTAAAAACGCCATCTCTTGACAAAGATTGTAATAAAATTTCCGATATTTTGTAAAATAAAAGTAGCACAATTAATAATTTTCATAGTATAATCAACTGTTGAGCTGGAAATTTTAATATTTTACCTTGAAATGCCATTATTTATAATGACAATAATTACTTCTAAAAATATCTTTTTGGATTGGAACGAACAACAAACAAAATAAAATATATTAACGAACACGACAATATCCTGTCAAATTATACGCCGCAAGTCAAATAAATTTCTTCTTTAATAATAATAATTATTGTCGTAATAGATAGAAACTTCATATTTCTACCCATTTATTGGAAGCTGAAGATTTGCTGCTACCTCCCCATACCATTGCATAATAATTTTTTTTACAGAAATTTAAATAATTCTTTTAATTAATTATGTTGCCAAGATTGAAATCTCTTATACTAATTCGGAACTAAATCATGCTTTGTGTGATATAATCGCTCCCAGAAACTTTTTTTATCGTAGAACTTTTGTTTAAAATCTGAATAAATGCATTAATTCTTTAGTACCACTGTTCACGAATAATAGTACCGCATATTTCCTGTTTTCTTGGCACGCAATAACAAATTTTGAATCTTTTTCCTTATTATTAAAAGCAATTTTTTTTATCAAGCAACCCCCGATAAGTTGTGGTGGAATCAAATTCCGACTCTCGTCATGCCGATTAATTGATTGTAAATGTGTGGTTATCTTGATCTAACACACAGGAAGAGCATTTGTTTCCGGTACAGGTATCATCGTTAGGTGGTACAAATTTGTTCCTTTAACATATCAGTAATTAATTTGTATTTCCTTAACTACTTCCGTTACACATGCTGATTATCAACACGTTGATCGCATCATCACGTTATTTTTTAAACAGTTGGTCACGTTTGATCTCGTTTTAAAGGGGGTGAGGTTTGAACAAACTGATCGAAAGAAAAGCTGGAGAAGTTTTAAATTGAATTGTTTAGTACAGCTTCTTGTGTTAGCAAACGAAAGTAAATACGACGTTTTGTATATTTCATAGATTAATCTTTGCTTTTCTTGTTTTACAATTCCAAAGTAAATATTTTTCTTATCCTGTCCTGTCCATATTGAATTAACAATGAGAATGCCGGAAATTTAAATGGAAATGTAACGATTTCTAATGAAGTTTTATTTCTTTGTTTCCGATTCTTTCGTATCAATCAATGGCTACCGAATATATACCATCATAGTTGTAAAAACAAAATGTAGCAAGGTGCAAATTTGATTTGCATCAACATTAAGCGTGGCACCACTTTTGGCATCTGTAGCACTGGCCGATGTTGTATTTATTGTACGAGCCCCAAACTTGAACTTTGTTGGTTTCCGAAACTGGAGATTATGAAGAGAAGGGTTTCGAGGTACTAGAAATCTCTTAGAGACATGCAGCAGCATTAAGCGTGACACTACTTCAGTCATCTGTAGCACTGGCCGATAATGTATTTATTGTACGGGCCCTAAACTTGAACTTTTTTGGTTTCCGAAACTGGAGATTATGAAGAGAAGGGTTTCGAGGTACTAGAAATCTCTTAGAGACATGCAGCAGCATTGAGCGTGACACTACTTCAGTCATCTGTAGCACTGGCCGTTAATGTATTTATTGTACGGGTCCTAATGAACTTTGCTGGTTTCCGAAACTGGAGATTATGAAGAGAAGGGTTTCGAGGTACTAGAAATCTCTTAGAGACATGCAGCAACATTGAGCGTGACACTACTTCAGTCATCTATGGCACTGGCCGATAGTGGTTTTATTGTTCGGGCTCTTAACTTCAACTTAATGCTTTTGTTACTAGGTTATTAATTTAGGAGTGAATGGTTTCCTTTCCCGAAAACTGAAGATTGTTTGTTTTACGAAATTGATAAGTTTCTTCTGCAAAGATCGAGAACTTCGTAGTTTTAGCAATCTTATTTTACATTAAAAAGTTGTTTACTTAGAAAGTTTCCATTTTATATAATATTTCAATTATTATCACGATACATACAATGTATACAAAATGGTGAATTTACTTTGAAACTTTTGATCGAGTAAGAGAGTGTGAAAACGTATGAGGAAGTAGTGAAGTTTTTTTAATGGTTGCTATTGGATGAAAACTTGGACGTTTAAGTTTCATGGATATTACAAAAGAAAAACTTTGTATCCGGTGAGACGACAAATATAAATATTCCTTCTGAAGTAACTAGAGCGTATTTATGCACTTTCATCTTAAAACATAATTTATTAACTCGATTCTAAATCTACTTCGTTATAGTGAAAGTTCACTCTTCTAATGGTTAATTTACAATACAAAGTTGATACGAGTAGCTTATGCAAATTAGCTGCAGCGTCTCAAAGGAGTTTGTTGCATCTGTAGCTAAATAATGTAAATTTACTCTCAAAACTCTTGCAGGCGCTCGCTTACATTTTAATTTAAACATTATTGTTTATATATCACATGCTATTTCATTTTCCAGCAATAAAACAAAAATATGCCTGCCCTGTTTTTCATAAACTAGCTCCGAGATTGCACCTGATGCACTGATGGACTGGTAGTTATCGCGATCAATTGCTGTTGCCATGGGAACCGATTCTTATGAATCTTTCCGTGTTTCGGAGGATCCGTAAATCCATCGCCCCCCCCACCGCGATGAATTGCCTCGGATAGTTTCGATAGCTAAACACCGTTTCCAGATAAAAGAAATATATGCCTGCCCTGTTTTTCATAAAGTAGCTCCGAGATTGCACCTGATTCACTGATGGGCTGGTAGTTATCGCGATCAATTGCTGTTGCCATGGTAACCGATTCTTATGAATTTTTCCGTGTTTCGGAGGATCCGTAAATCCATCGCCCCCCCCCCCTGCGATGAATTGCTTCGGATAGCTTCGATAGCTAAACATCGTTTTCAGACCTACCATAAGAGGAAGATAAAATCTTGAATTAACTGCGAACAATTTCGCATAAGTAAAGAGAAGAGGACAATGAACCTAATCCGATTACAAAAATTACAGACTTAATCGCAAGCAGGATGATGTAAACGCCTATTATCGCTTCAATTTTAAATTTTCCTTAATCAAATTTTATTGATAACTCCGAGTATGGCGGATGTAATTAAAGAACGATTGATGAAGCTACGATTGTGTGCTACGTCGGAATAGGAAATAGTGCTGATTTGGAATAGGAAACTTTATCATTTTGAAATAATTCCCAGTTCAATCGATGAAATAAATTGAAACTCGAGTTTCTATTTGTACTGCAAATTCAATATAACAGAAAGTTGTTAACTTTAGCTCCGAATAAGCATGCAGTTCAGACAATCGAATCTGATTTCGTGAACAAACTTCTAAAATTGCAAAAGCCGCCCACATGAAGAGATTATTGCACCCAATTGCATCCATTTATTTTTGTGATATAGTTTTGGCACATTGAAAATACCGGTTCCAAAGTCATCTTTATTAATTACTTCCAAATGTTTCAACACCAAAACATTTGCCAAAAAGAGTTACGTGGCAAGCAGTGGTTCTCAACAGGAGTTCACAACATAAATTTTGTTACTGCTTCTTGGATGGGTGACCCTTTTCGAACTAGCGCATGCCGGGTGGTGCAAAACAAACCAACGACTCGAAGAAGAAACCGTAATCTGATAGTTGTTGACGTAATCGATACATGTAATTAAATTACGATGTTCCACGTGGAATTCCGATTAAAATGAATATTGCATGCATAATCGAATCTAATCAATAATTGTGCATAATTTGATTTTCTAGGAAATATATATTTAGCACTTCGATAAACGTATCTGCAAAGTTCGTTAATATTTAAATTTTTAGCATTCAATTTTTTATTAATTTTTGTGCAAACTCTAAAATTAAATTATCAAAGTTAATACCAAAAATAAACAACAGTTTGAGGAAACTTAATATTGGTTAAATTGGTTTCGGATACTGAATTAAAAATTAGCCGAGAGACTTTTTTCATGATAAATTGCTTTGAAAACTTTAAAGCTTGGAGATTAAGTGGGTGATTTTTTACAGAAAATATTTTTATCGGTTTAGCGGTAGCGTTACATTTTTGTTATTTATGCAAATTGGTTTTTCGTGCAAACGGTAAAACCGTTTTCAAAATTGTTAAAGCTAAGTGGGCGTAGAGATCGTCTAATCTAACCGAACGTCTACAACATTCCTCTCTTGTTTTGATTATTATGAAATAACTTCGTGAATAATAGCTAGCCTGATCTAGCTTACAAAAAAGAAGTGGGCGTGGCTTTCGAGGCAATTCAATAGCTCGACTCGAAGATATTTTTTTATGTTAATAGGAATCCTATCAAAATTTTATGGAGATAAATACTTGAATAAGTCATTCGATGAATTTTTTAAGACAAACGATAAACAAAAGCTTTTTAATTTGATTGGGTTTCTGTATCGATCTTGGTTAGGGTCAATTTATTGCTATAAATACTCTACAATGAAATAATTGTTTTGTTTACAAAAATACTACGGTTTCTTCCATTTAATTAATAGGGTCATTTGTTTTCTTTTTTTTTATTCCAATTAAAGGTTTCCTGTTAGCAAAATACGTATAATTGTTTTATTATTATTATTTACTTTAATTTGCATCACAATAACCAATCACCTATAACCATTATTGCGATTTTTGATTTAAAGTTTTCGATAAATATTAAAATGTCTTCAAATATTCTTGAACTTCATCAAAATACTAATAATATTACAGTAAACACAGGAAAAATAACCAAAAAATTGTAAGCCCTAAATTGCGGTAGATTTCAGGTTATTTTGAGTTTATTATTGCGATTTTTGATTTAAAGTTTTCGTTAAATATTAAAATGTCTTCAAATATTCTGGAACTTCATTAAAATACTAATAATATTACAGTAAATACAGGAAAAATAACCAAAAAATTGTAAGCCCTAAATTGCGGTAGATTTCACGTTATTTTGAGTTTATTATTGCGATTTTTGATTTAAAGTTTTCGATAAATATTAAAATGTCTTCAAATATTCTGGAACTTCATCAAAATACTAATAATATTACAGTAAACACAGGAAAAATAACCAAAAAATTGTAAGCCCTAAATTGCGGTAGATTTCACGTTATTTTGAGTTTATTATTGCGGTTTTTGATTTAAAGTTTTCGATAAATATTAAAATGTCTTCAAATATTCTGGAACTTTATCAAAATACTACTAATATTACAGTAAACACAGGAAAAATAACCAAAAAATTGTAAGCCCTAAATTGCGGTAGAGTTCAGGTTATTTTGAGTTTATTATTGCGATTTTTGATTTAAAGTTTTCGATAAATATTAAAATGTCTTCAAATATTCTGGAACTTCATCACAATACTACTAATATTACAGTAAATACAGAAAAAATAACTAAAAAATTGTAAGCCCTAAAGTGCGGTAGATATCAGGTTATTTTGAGTTTATTATTGCGGTTTTTGATTTAAAGTTTTCGATAAATATTAAAATGTCTTCAAATATTCTGGAACTTCATCACAATACTACTAATATTACAGTAAATACAGAAAAAATAACCAAAAAATTGTAAGCCCTAAAGTGCGGTAGATATCAGGTTATTTTGAGTTTTTATTGCGGTTTTTGATTTAAAAGTTTTCGATAAATATTAAAATGTCTTCAAATATTCTGGAACTTCATCACAATACTACTAATATTACAGTAAATACAGAAAAAATAACCAAAAAATTGTAAGCCCTAAAGTGCGGTAGATATCAGGTTATTTTGAGTTTATTATTGCGATTTTTGATTTAAAGTTTTCGATAAATATTAAAATGTCTTCAAATATTCTGGAACTTTATCAAAATACTACTAATATTACAGTAAACACAGGAAAAATAACCAAAAAATTGTAAGCCCTAAATTGCGGTAGATTTCAGGTTATTTTGAGTTTATTATTGCGATTTTTGATTTAAAGTTTTCGATAAATATTAAAATGTCTTCAAATATTCTGGAACTTCATCACAATACTACTAATATTACAGTAAATACAGAAAAAATAACCAAAAAATTGTAAGCCCTAAAGTGCGGTAGATTTCAGATTATTTTGAGTTTATTATTGCGATTTTTGATTTAAAGTTTTCGATAAATATTAAAATGTCTTCAAATATTCTGGAACTTCATCAAAATACTACTAATATCACAGTAAACACAGGAAAAATAACCAAAAAATTGTAAGCCCTAAATTGCGGTAGATTTCACGTTATTTTGAGTTTATTATTGCGATTTTTGATTTCAAGTTTTCGATAAATATTAAAATGTCTTCAAATATTCTGGAACTTCATCAAAATACTACTAATATAACAGTAAACACAGGAAAAATAACCAAAAAATTGTAAGCCCTAAATTGCGGTAGATTTCAGGTTATTTTGAGTTTATTATTGCGATTTTTGATTTAAAGTTTTCGATAAATATTAAAATGTCTTCAAATATTCTTGAACTTCATCAAAATACTACTAATATTACAGTAAACACAGAAAAAATAACCAAAAAATTGTAAGCCCTAAATTGCGGTAGATTTAAGGTTATTTTGAATTTATTATTGCGATTTTTGATTTCAAGTTTTCGATAAGTATTAAAATGTCTTCAAATATTCTAGAACTTCATCAAAATACTACTAATATAACAGTAAACACAGGAAAAATAACCAAAAAATTGTAAGCCCTAAATTGCGGTAGATTTCAGGTTATTTTGAGTTTATTATTGCGATTTTTGATTTAAAGTTTTCGATAAATATTAAAATGTCTTCAAATATTCTGGAACTTCATCAAAATACTAATAATATTACAGTAAACACAGGAAAAATAACCAAAAAATTGTAAGCCCTAAATTGCGGTAGATTTCACGTTATTTTGAGTTTATTATTGCAATTTTTGATTTAAAGTTTTCGATAAATATTAAAATGTCTTCAAATATTCTGGAACTTCATCAAAATACTAATAATATTACAGTAAACACAGGAAAAATAACCAAAAAATTGTAAGCCCTAAATTGCGGTAGATTTCACGTTATTTTGAGTTTATTATTGCAATTTTTGATTTAAAGTTTTCGATAAATATTAAAATGTCTTCAAATATTCTGGAACTTCATCAAAATACTAATAATATTACAGCAAACACAGGAAAAATAACCAAAAAATTGTAAGCCCTAAATTGCGGAAGATTTCAGGTTATTTTGAATTTATTATTGCGATTTTTGATTTAAACTTTTCGATAAATATTAAAATGTCTTCAAATATTCTTGAACCAATCGAGCAACGACTCGTGCAGTAAACGCAATTCCCAATTCGTTCGATAAAGATATGTCAATATGCGTTTTTACTTATAATTATGCGATAAATAAAGACAAATTGGTTAATGCCGTGACATATTTCTATTAGTCTTTAAATACGAGAAATTTACAATTTTTCTTTGTTTCAGTATGTGGAGATATACACGGCCAGTTCTATGACCTTATGAAACTGTTCGAAGTAGGTGGACCTCCAGCTAGTACAAAATACCTTTTTTTGGGTGATTATGTCGATAGAGGATATTTTAGTATAGAGGTGAGTTTCTCTGTGGTGTAGTGTCTCTATGGTTACAGCACAACAGTAACATTAGCAAATAGTTCAACTTTTTACCAAAAGGGGATAACGCAGTGTTTAATTCGGAATCCACCTCGAGATGTACTATCTTCCCAGTGCAAGTCACAAACGAGCCCCACGTTGGGCGCCATTTAGTAATGCAATAAAAAAAAGAAACTAAATTCAAATTATAGTAATTTTATTTTGCGTAAAGTGAATTTGTGTGAAAGTATTTTTTATTTATCCCTTGATCAGTATAATATATACGGCCCTAAAAGTTCCAGGTAGTTTAAAATTTACGGTTAGTCAATAAAGAATTGAAACAAAGTTTATTTTGCGTTGGGAAATTTTGGAATACAAAGTGTACATCTGCTACGTTTTATTTTTCATTCGAAAATTTTCATTTGTTCCGGAAATAAACCAGGTTAATTAGAAATTTTAATTTGGATCTGTTATTTTAGTAAAGCAAAAAAAATTTTTTAATTAAAATCTAATTTACATTTGAAAAATATTGTTATTGCAGCCTATTTCTTTTTTTGTTGTAAAATTGTTTTAAATTTAAGAAAATTGTGTATTTCCTTTTTATTATTTTTCCTTTAAATACCAAAGCAAACAAATAAGATGTAAAAAGGGTTTACTTTTTTAGGGGATGTATTTGGTTTTTAAAAAGTACATTATAACAAAAAAATCAGTTGTAAGCATGAATATTTTTAATTCAAGGTCTTTCCACATTTATACTTAGCTTACCTATTAATTGGGAATTCAGCTTAAATGATTAAAAATATTCGTTAATACAACGTTCAATATTGCACGTGAAAAATGCGTTAATACATAAAATTTTTGTAAAATGAATCAAACTCCGCCTTTTAACGCTTTTTAAACCAGAAGTTTTATTTTAATCAAAATTCTCAAAAATTAACGGTTTTTCCTGGTGAACTTTTTGTTCCAAAAAACTTTTCTACCACTTTAAATTGATTGTTAGTTTCGTGCAAGGTTCTAAATAATTATATTGATGTTTGAATTTGGAAATAAGTAATTATTAGTTTTAGAGTACAAATATAAATCTAATTATTGTCAAATAGAAAATTGAAGGTAAATTAGATAGGAAAATAAAATAGATTCTGATTGTGAGGTCGGATTGTCGGTTAATTGGACCCACAAATGGAGTTCAAATATAGTTGTTTGAATAAGCGCCATTTTATCTCAACGAATTATTGACGCGAGAGTAAATTTCTAACAAACTATTAATAATAATCCATAAGCAGATCCAGTAAGCAATTGTAATTCCTTTCAGATTAAAAACTGTAATTTAATGTTATAAACCAGCTGGTGGTATTCAAATTCTGGGTTCCGTGGGAGATTTTCTAGAGCTTTGCAAAGCAATGGCGTGGATCTACGATTAAATCCGGAGGGAGGGGTTAGAGTATTCGAGAAAGGAGATTTAACCCCCCCCCTTATAGTTGCAATTCAGATTAACGAATATTTTCACCTTCGTCGAGCTAGCCAGAAGGATTAAAGATGAACTTCGAACGACCTCTCAGAGTTAAGCAGAAGGGTGACCATAAGATCGGAGGTACTGGTTAATCTGAATTACAATTGATACTTTCTGAATTCAAGCTGGAAATGGTGTAGTTATCGTCGCTACCGGCAGTTCCACTCTACACCGCGCCTGGGAGTCTTTTTGGGCTAATTTTACAGGGTTAATCAATGTGTGAAAAGTATGTTCGCCTCTTAGTACCTTTGACAGGAATTCAATAAATGCAAAAATTCAAAATTCGCCTTAAAGTGCCTAGAAATAACTAAATCGTTAAGGGAGTGATTTATCAAAAACGTGATGACTTACTAGGGAAATGTTGAAGGGGTGGTTTCCCATAATCCACAGACAGATCTTAGACTTTAGATATAAATCCGACGTGACCAGGATTTAAACTGCGGCTTCCAGTGTACCTATATATAATTTTTATATTAATCAAATTTTTAATGTATTAGAACCCTCATAGTCACTCTACTTACGCAATATTTCTTTCACTACAAAAAAGTGCTTATAAATTTGGTTAGTGACCTGGAAGCTTTAGGGTAATCCCTAAATTTAGTGATTGGACGGCATTTCTTTTTTCAAATATTGAAATCAGTTCGTTGGTGCTGAATTGGACAGTAGTACATAGGGATTTAACACATGTAATCACAAATTCGCCATTTCCTGCTCCCCTAACCGTTTTAGAGCAAAACTGAATAGAGGTAAAAATAACCAGACGTAAAAGATCTACATAATAGGCTATTTACTTTTAGAAAAAACATGGTTTGCCTTATGAGTTTTATTACTAAATGTATTTTTTGTTGTAGTGCGTTTTGTACCTGTGGGCTCTCAAACTATGTTTTCCTACAACGTTATTTCTTTTACGAGGAAACCACGAGTGTCGCCATCTCACAGAATATTTCACTTTTAAACAAGAATGTAAGTATCAATTTATAATATTATATTTTCCAAAAAAAAAATTGTTCTTTTTAAGCTTCAGAAAAATTCAGTCATTTTAATTAAATAACCTCTCGAGTTTTCGTCCTTTTTCCTCAAAAGTAATTTTGTTGAATCTATCAAGTGGCTCATATCTTTTTATATTTCTAGGAAGCTTGACACCAAAATTAATTGTAATTGAAAATCGATTAAATTTTTTTTTCATCCTGACGTTGTGCATGATGGGTTTTTCTTTTAGGTTATGTTTCTCTTCTTGAACACTTCTGGTTGCTACGTGACTTAGGACTCATTTCATCTGAAACCTTCAAAACCTATAATTGTAAAGGTATTGGAAGGTAGTGTCAAAATAAATTTAACACTCGACGAAAGTAAGCACTAAAAATAGAACTCCAGGATTAAATTTAGATCTTATTTCGGTTAAGAATTGCTTTATTTCTCTTTTGTTGACTTTCACTTCCAACTGCAGGAAGTTTATCAAATATATCATTTTTATTATATACAATAATTGGTCATACCTATAATCTCACCTCTGCAAGCGGAAACTACTTCCGTTTTTAGGATGTTTTGGAACTTTTAGGATATTAACAATGGAAACTCGAAGATTTTTTAAATTTTATTTAATTTCGCTTGTGGAATTGCTTCCTCAAGACAAAGCTAAGTAATGGGTGAGTTCTCAAAGGACTATCAATTTCGGCACGTACAACTCTGAAATTTATCTCTCAATTTTTTGATAAACTTTTGATGCAGGATATTTATTTATTTTTTTAGCGGTAATTACAATGAAATTGTCCCAAAAGCAAAACAAAACAAAACTAAAAAAATAATCATTTGTAGGTTATCTGTCAAAATATTGACACATTATCTGTCAATGTCAATATTTTCGAACATAACCTACAAATGTGAATCCACGCTAACTGTTTTTAAACAAAAAAAGATGATATAAAATGCAGAAATAACGTAATTTACAAGTAATACTTTAAAAGGATCACAGATTTATCTACAAAATGTTCAAATAATCTAAACTGATACATTGTCAACCCAGTGAAGTGGAAACAACGGTTTAGATCACTTTTTAGATTGATGTATAAAAAACATGGTTGCAGAAATAGGTTTACAGTTTGATCGACTTCAGTTTCAAAATTATTTTTGTTCTTAAATTTTTAATTAAATTTGTTTCTCTTCTTTTGGGCTGGATTGGATAGTTTGATAATAATTTTATATTTTTTAATTATGATTAATATAGTACTACCTACATACCTAATTAATAATTAGTTAATTATTATCTATTATTATCAATGGTCCCCATAATATTATAATAACTAAATTTCGCAGTCTGTGCGGCCTGAAGGCCGCACTGGGTCTAAATGTTACATATTATGAGTTACATCAGCTATACATAAAACATAAAATGAATTCTTTTAATTATTTTTTTTGGGAAGCTTCGATTTGGCACTTACTTTCAATACCCTAATATGATCCTCCGTTTAAAATGTTTGGGGATCCTTGATCTATATTGCATAATTTTCTCTAATCAAAATTGTGATTCTTAAATAATTATTTTCGATTTATTTAATTCTTTATCATTTTGTTTAATTCTCCCATTCATTTAGGGGTAGAAACTTAATAATTGTCAGAAACCCACAACTGTCAGTTCTGTGTGATTTTAAATGAAGAAGTTACCATATACCATAAAGCCCCCCCCCTTGCAATATTTACCAATGAACCTCTTGCAAAATCATTTTTATGTAATTAAATGTAAATGTATCTGGTTTTTAAAATATTCTCGGTTGTCTTGAGGGCGTCTAAATTACCTAGGTCCTACGAAGGTCCTAATGGTTAACAGCTCTCACCCCATAATCTTTATGGGACGGACTGCTTCCGTAGTCTCTTGATTGTTTATTCCTTTCTAGTTCTTCTAGCAAAAAAATGATGAGATCTGCTCTGTCCTTATCTCAGTTCTTGAATCTGCTCCAATTTTATGAGAGATGCTAGGTCACGGATCCATGCGAAATCAGTCTTCCCTTTCTGCCCTTTCTGACTCGTTCCGCAGGGTTTGCTATTTTGTCATTTCCAGGGCTTACAAATCTTTGGTGTCTGATATGACTCGATATCTTTTCAATTGGATATCCATCGTCAAGTGTACTGGTATTTGGGCTGAGAGAACAAATGCGGATTTCAGTATGGTTCGGGCTTCCAGGGAGAAAGTTTTAATCGCTAATACGGTTACTATGGTAACGTCGTATTTAAAACCAATACTAACTATTCAGGATGAAACAGTGGTGTAACTTCAAATTTTAAACCCGGGTGCAAGAGCTTTGACGGACCCATCGATTGAGATGTATGCGATTTAAAAACAAAATTTGGTCCCAAAATAATACAGTGTAAGGGGACCATTCCTCCCTTTGCCAGCCCCTAGATTGCACACTCATTTCTTCACATTTTAGGGTGTTTAGTGGGCTTATCCACCCTAGAAAATTGAAAAAACACTTCAAAATGAGATAAATTTAATTTTTATCAATCTACTAAAAAATCAATTAAAACATTGTTAAACCAAAACAAATTTATTTCCCTGAAATGGACGTGAAACCGGGGGGTCTGGGGGGTATGGAATACCCCCCAGGTATACGTAAGCAACAAGCCGACTATTTAAAATTGGTAACCAAGCAAGTTTGATTTTTGAATTGTCTTGTTGCTTACAAACCAAACGGAATATTTTATACCCCCAAGCCCGGCTGGAGTAGCTTGGGGAGTGACAGGATCGGGGTGAAGCTGAAAACCGGAGGTAGTACAATGAGCTCGATTTAGAGGCCTAAGTGTGTGTGAGTTTATCTTACCCTCTACAATAAATCCAGACCCCCAAACCCACTTGGCCCTATAGTGGTTCCCAGTGGCGTAACTTCAAATTTTAGGACCGGGAGGAAGAGCTTTGACGGGCCCCTCCATTGAGAGGTGCGTGATTTAAAAAAAAATTTACTTCCTTGTTCTGGAGGGTATTCCATACCCCCCAGACCCCCCGGTTTCACGCACATTTCAAGGCAATAAATTGGTTTTGGTTTAACAATGTTTTTAATTGTAAAAATAAATATTTTAATAAAACGTATCCATGGCAAGCGGTTTAATTTGTACTACCCCCCCCCCCCCGGCCTGTTCAAACAAAAGATTTTTTGTTATAAAAATTCAATGAAAACATTGTTAAACTAAAAGAAATTTATCCTCTAAAATGGTCGTGAAACCGGGGGGTCTGGGGGGTATGGAATACCCTCCAGAACAAGGAAGTAACGATATGACTTTTCAAAATTGATAGACGCAAATTTAATTCTTGAGAACATATATTTTGCTTTTGGAATACCCCCCAGCACAAGGAAGGGTATGCACCGGGATAACTCCGTACCGGCGGATTTCTCTATTTAAAAAATCGTTTCCTGTCACTAACCTAAGCTCGACAGGTGGATTTCCGTTGCTGAATCATCCAGTGCCGAGTTGTCCCGCTTGCACAGGTGCTGTTTAGTCATGTTTAAGAAGACTAACTCAGTGCCATTATTTTTTGCTTTACATTGCCGCGGGCCCCTAATATTTTACGGGCCGTGTTCATTCGCACACTGGTAGTTACGCCACTGGGATGAAACGGATAGTCCAAAAGATGTCGTTGTGTATGGTGTTCCATAGTAGTTGAATCGTCACTTTTATAGTGCTCTCCAAAAGCTTTATCAGGTTCCAGGTTTCTCTGCTCACATGACAATTTATCCTGAATGTGGCTTTTATGGTTCCATAAAGCTATACAGTCGGCCAAGCAGACCATAGTTTGTATTTCTGCTGCAAAATTTCCCAGTCTTCCAGTCCAGATTGGAGTCTTCCAGATGCTTAACTCATTATGACCAAAACCAGGCCCGTAGCCAGGATTTCATTTCGGGGGGGGGGGGCACTTGTAAAAAACCTTTTGTAAAATGTAAAATTTTCGGTTTTTCCCCTTCCATTTTCTTTGTCTTTTCAACATTTCGGGGGGGGGGGCACGTGCCCCCCCTGGCTACGGGCCTGACCAAACCTATGTATATAATCTGGATTTATCCGATCTTCTCCGCACCACAGGAACTTCATCAGATCCTGATGCTATTAGGAGTTGGTTTTCGCAACACCAGCGTCTTAGGTTAAAACCAAATTTGTTGAGAAAAAATTTGATCCTAAGATGGATGGCCTGCTGAGTCATCAGAACCTTATGCTTTCCTCTTTTCAAGAAACTCCCGATGCCTCATCAAGTATTTTTCATGTAAATACTTCACCTATCTCTCAAGTATTTCTCAAGTACCTACTTCACGCATTTCCCAAGTATGTACTTCAATGATATTACAAGTATTTCACTCGGTCTGCACAAATATTTCACCAACAGTTTATCTTTTTAGGGGATTTGTATCCCAGCTCATCACGTGATCATGGTATTATGTCACGATTGGATGTAGCATTCTAAGCTTCTGAAGCCAATCGTAACGTCAGACCGTGATCACGTGATTTAGATTAATTAACATCGAAATATTTGCTGTATCTGTGCCCTTAGGGAATGCACACATCGAAATAACGAGAATCGTATCATGAAATGCATTCAAATAATTACCATACTTGCATTATTGTGTAGTTAAGGTAAAACGGAAGCGTACTTTGTCTGTAGAACGGAATTTAACATTATTGGATGCACATTTCAAATAACAGCATTAGTTTTAATTGTAAAGGCCGATTTATCAATGCCGGGCTTCATAATGGAATGTTTTCGTAAAAGTCCTTTTCAATTTTTATTAAAATATTCTTGAAAGCTTTCAATAAAGTGCGCTTTTATATGGCATCGAGAACCTTAATCTTCCTGATTTATCAATACGAATTTTGTAATACATTTTATTTTGTAATCGTGTTTGAATCGTCTCAACTGTTGAAAGAAAATATTGATTTTTACTTTTCTTCCTTTCTATGTTTGCTGATATGAATTGTCGATGTTTTCAAATTTCTACTCTTAAGAGCAGGATTATAGCTACAACTGCAATTTTATTACGTTAATCTCAAATTTAAATATAGAAGCAGGCCCGGACTGGCTCTTTTGAGGGCACTCGGCTAGAGACTGAGGAGGGGAGATTTTGAAAATCACATTTTCCGCTATTTTGACACTTTGGAAGGTATATAAAAATACTAATCACTTTTATCCCTATAGTATAAGCCACTTTTTTGAGGCCCCTTGAATCACGGGCCCTCGGCGACCGCCGACCTAGCCAGCCCGGGCCTGTATAAAAGTTACTAATTCGAAAATTTAAATGAAGTTATTCTTGAAATTTTAAGGCTTTAGGCAACTAAGTCTTCTGATCTACTTGAAACAACCTTATATAAGGCGCCGTATAATAACGCCATCTGTTGGCAGTGTTTTGAACTATATTAGGTGTTTCCAAAGCCAATTAGAAGTTCTAAAATTTTAATTTTTGTTTTTAGGTAAAATTAAATATTCAGAACGAGTGTACGATGCTTGTATGGAAGCCTTTGACTGTTTACCTCTTGCTGCACTTATGAACCAACAATTCCTTTGTGTACACGGAGGTTTATCGCCTGAGATACACAACTTAGATGATATTCGAAAGGTAAGAAATTTTACTATTATTTCGGTTTATATTCGCCGTACATGAATGTTCAATTTACTGGTACGCTGCAATATGATGATAATATCGTAGGATTACAATGCGTATTATGATTATCACCTGCAGTGCTATATTGATCCAGATAACAATCGATGGAAATCAATTACCAAACATGTCGTATGTCCTTCACACAAAGGAAATTCATTGATCAATTTTGGACTACAAACTCGGATTCTATTCAGATATATTGACAAAGAGTCGGTCTTGTTTCATTGTGCCCCTTGGTGCTTTGATTTAGAGAGACTAGCTTTTATATCCAGTTCCTACAGTTGAGGAAGCACTTTGATATAATCATCCTAAGGCGATGTGTATTTAAATGACTTTGCAACGCACGCAAATAAACATAAAAATTATAACGAAACATTAAGATCCCCTGTTACACAGTTTATTGCGAAGATTATTTCAATTTCTCAACTTGTTCAAATTTCACACGTACAGCATTCAACTGCATGTTTCTCCGAACGTGAAAATCATTCCGTAGAGGCGTGCAGCAAATCGAATCAATGACTGACTATATTTTTCATCCGGAATAGCAATATAGCGATACAATATCAATTTGTTGGTTATTGAATATAAGCCGAAACTGATCGGTTTAAAATGTTATCCATATAAACTTACAACTTCAGTCTTAATAATCAACTTCAAAATATTCTGCATAAATTAGTAATTTGGCAATAACTGGAAAGCGGCGAAAGATATCAAAAATATCAAAGGGACCAAAAGCGTTCGGATTTAAAGGGGGCATATTTTTTGTTCTAAATGTTTTTTATTATCTTGCACCGTTTTAGAATTATTACAGAAAATGTGGAGTGAGTAATACTCGAGCTCTTGTGGTTCTGAGTAATGTACGATGATTCTGTCAAAAAATGACCCAATAAATTACTGCGGCAACCTTGTACTTCAATATTTCAATAAATGAAACCTATATTTACCCCGTTAATTTGCTTTTTTTTACATTTTAACGATAATTTATTCCATTTTTGCCATTAAATTTATTTTGTTTTTATTTTGATGCATTATTTGGTAGAAGTACAAAGCGATGTATTCAGAATTGTAGCAATTGATCAATTTTATCGTTGTAAACCTCGTGTACAGCTAATGACTTGCAGCTTTTTAGTTTTACAAGAATTAAGTAGGGTAATTTGTGAGTGCTTTTAAATGTAATAGAAATGATGTGATATTTTTCGACTGGTAATTTTTGAGAACAAGTGGCTGGTTACGTAATTATAATCGGTAGAATATTTTGCATAGCGAGCTTAATTTGCATGCAGAAACCGAAATTATCACTCAAAATAATAAAAAAAAATGCAGAAGCTTTCAACGCCTCAGCTACTTAGCCAAATGAAAAATGGTTGTAAATTATTGCTTTCCGATTATGTAAACTTCTTGAAATTGAACATGTGCCAGCAAAATAATTGGGTCGATCAATGTCTTGTCAAAAAATCATAAATATCGCCTGAAATGCCCGAAAGTTGGGCGCCAATTAATTATGCTATGTATAAAATAATTATCCTCAAATCTGAGGTCTGATCGTTGGCCGCCAATTAATTGTAGCGTAATCTTCGAATTAAAATTGTTTATAATTTCTTATAAAAGTCTTTTCATCCTAATTTTCTTAATCCCCCTCCCCCACAGACATTAACATTTTAATTTGAGACTTTAATGTACTCTTATAATTTTGTTTTCTAAATATTTCGTCGTTATAATTTAAATTATTAGTGTTATTCTCTGATTTAATATTTAATTAGTTTCATAATTATTATTCATTGTTAAAATTTAATTTTGCGTGTTAATCAAGCATTTATGCTCTTTAAATTATCACAAAAGTTTACGTGCTAAATAAAATTTTAAAGCCAAAGGCCGCACTAAAGTATTTTTATCTTCAAAATTAATATTTTTTAAATTCATTTTCATTTTTGCCTTTCATGTTCAAGATAAGCTAAAAAAAGTTACATAAACTTTTGATTAGTTAGGTTCTGTAGTCTGCATGGTAGTACTCACTACCAGATGTGCGTTACGAACAGATAGACTACAGAACTGGTGTTATACTTGTTTTACAACATAGAAAATGAATGTTAATTTAATAATAATTAATATTTTTAAATTCAATTCCATTGTATGCCTTTTATGTTTCAGATAAGCTAAAAATTCTATAAATTTTTGATTGGCCAAGTTGTGCGGCCTTAAAGTCTCACTTAAACTAATTTTAAGTGTAGTTTCTTATTTCGTTAATTTCTTATTCTGATTATTGATTCCATCAGAATTTTTAGTACTTGTTTCATAGAACCCTCGGTATCACAGAACCAAGCAGAGATGCGTTACAGACAGACAGATAGATACGCGAAACTAGTATTGTATATTAGATTGCAAGGGTCGCACTTCAACTATTTTCAGTAGTTGGTAATAAATGAAAAATCCACAATAGCTCTTTTCTACGCTATATTTTTGAAAGGAGGCCAGTCTTTATATCCAGCTTCTCGTTGGGAATGTTGTGGATTCTTTTAGCTAGTCTTACAATGGTGCAATAATATATTATCTTAATTATAAGTATATGGACTGTACAATGGATGCATTCTTTCCATCAGGTTGTACCAAGAACTAAGAAATCCGATATTAAAAATTATGTGGCACTGAGGAGATCTAATAAGATCGAAAACAATGAGTTAGTCATTGTTGAAATATTTGAATATAACTGATTTGAAATTGAATGAGTGTATTATAGACCTACACCCGAGGCGAAGCCGAGGATATTAATGTTTTTCCCCTTTAATCCATGTTTATTAATCCACTATTTTCGTTGTTTCGATTGCAAATTTGTAATAAAAGATATTCTATGAACTTTCTAAAAATCCGATAGATAGCATAACCCAAGTGGTTGAAAATTTTGTGCTTTCTTCGATAGATGGCTACTTTTTTGATAATTAATTGTTAAACTTTAATTTAATTATTTAATTATGGGCATTGAGACGGTCATTGCCTTGCAGCTAACGCAGTTGGATGCGAATATGGGGCACCGGGTTCAAACCTGGGGAGAGTCAAACTTTCTTATGACTAGTCTCCGTGCTTCGGAAGGCACGTTAAGCCGGTGGTCCCCTGGGTTAGTGAATTGTCACCTTTAACATAAAAACCAGGATAGAGGCACATCTGAAGGCAAGTCTAGCAAGCTACCTGATGGAAGTAAAATATTGTGGTGAAACAAAATGAGATACAGCTTTTGTTTTAGTAATTTACCTTAGATTAAGGGATGTTTTATCCATAGTGACATGGTCGAGCACGGTTTTGTGAATAAAGGTCGATTTATGTTACCACTGACACAAGCACACAATTATTGTTGAATGTTGGTGAAATCCAGTGATTTATAAAGTTTTTGCGGCGATTTAAACCTAAAAAGGAACAAATTTAATTATTTACATTTGAATTTTAACCGCGAAAATTTACCTTAGTTGACGTGCAAAGTGGCTCAAAATTTCGATTTGTGTGTTGGTAATTTGAAGTTTTTCAACATAGAAGGTAGAGAATGTTGGCGAGGTAGCGTTGGTAGGCGACTGTGAAGCCAGCAAGGCGTATTTTTGGTGAGGTCCACCAGAAGTGACCAATTTTCGATTTTTCTTGGAAAACCAAGTGTTTTTCAAGCTGAGAAGTAGTGCGAAGTATCGTCTAGAGTGGACGAGTGTTTTTAGATTAATTTGGAAGTAGAATCTTCAAGTTGCAGCGTTTTTTAGAAACGCACATTTGGAAAGCTTGATATCGTACATGTGGATGAAAATTTGTGATTCCGCCATTGACGAATAACCGAATGATTTTTGTATTCGAGGAGATTACGTGCCTACAATTGAATGTTTAGAAGAATAAATTCAAATTCGTTAAATTTTAGATGAAAAAATGTTTACATACCAAAATTTGAGGTTTTGCCAACAAACTTTGTTATACGATTGCCGATCGTCCTTATCTGGATATTTTGAGAGGAATTGCGAAGATTTGGAATCACAATTCGATTTTTATGAAGAACACAGCTGTTCAAGGATGTAACAGCTTGCCGAATGACAGGTGTCGAATGCAAGAAAACAGCGGTTCTAAAACGTCAACAAGTGCCGTATAAATGGTAAATAAACAATTTTAATTTGTACACATTCATAAAAAATTTATTTATGTCACACAATTACATTTAAATAGAGACCTGGAGTATTTTGAGATATCGATTTGCAATTAAATGCAAATACGAAGGGTTTCTATAACACAATTTTACACGCCGACGACCAAAACGAATCTGTTCGTAAACAGCTCATGCTCGACCTGTTTATGCTTATTAAATTAAATTTATTTTATGAAAATTAAATTAGTAATTTTTCACAAAGCTGCGTTTGATTTTATTTTCATGCGACCAAACGAACCCCAATTCATTTTAGCAGCGTTGTCGATAACGACAATAATTTTGATTAAGGCAATTCATGCAATTGTGTTCCCGAGAGAGGAATTTCAATTTTACGAAATTAGTGCGGTAGCAAGGCCGTACAATTTGTTTTGTTTAGCGACCCGAAAAGGAGAGAAGTGCGAACCCAAACCTGAGATCTGTCTCCGTACAGAAATTATATGTGAACCGACACATAGCTGCCGATGGTACTCTAGTGTTGAGATATTGTCCTGGAGAAAATAAATTTTAAAGTTACAGGGTCGTAGGAAATATCTCTACAATATTTATATGCTCAAAGTTTCTAACACTACGCCAAGGAAATGACGCATGTGTTGTGAAATAACAGGCCTTGACCTACTGGAAAAGAATTCTCTAGAGAATTACTTCTAGAAAGAAGAAGAATTTTTGCCTTCAAAATCACGGAAATTGTAAATTTTCATACTTTTCATTACTTATATTCCCGTATCTAGGTTGTTGTAATCCCGTTGCTAGGCAACCATATTCCAGTTGCTAGGGTGTTGTTTTAAGTTCCAATAAATTGTATTCTAGCTAAAAAAACCTCAATTATTCAGAAAAAATCATTTATTACGAAATTATGCTTCCTTTAATTCGGAACCATCGGATTTTCACATGCAGTTTAAAAATAAACAATTTAATACGAAGTTACCTTTGAAGTTACAAATCGAACATACCGAGAGGTGCAAAATATAATATAAAATCTATTGATGAGATAAGATAAGTTCTCAACTATGAATATGGGCGCCACTTGGAAACAAAATCTCAGTTCAGTACTTGATATTATTTTAACCGATTAGGAACTGTAATCCTTATTAGGAATCGGAGCTTTTTATAAAGTAATCCTGGTTAACTCATTTTCTGATTGCATTTAGCTAAACAGCGTCAGCATACTTGGAAAATCTGAATATGAATTTTACGAGTTTGGAGATTAATTACAAACTTTAATTTAGTTTCGTTATGTAGCTGCAATAACCGAGAAAACTAGAAGCCTTTATATTGAAGCTCGACTAGTTTCAAGTGGTTTAAGTGGATTTAAAAAAGTTTTGATGCACAATAGTAATTAAGTTATTGTAAACCGTTGCTGGAACTTGAAAATGATGCTGATTCGTCAGACGTGGTTGCTTGTGATTAGTCAAAGAAAATATTTTTGAAATTGATTTGAATAATAAAGTAAGATTTTTGCTTGAAATTACATGCAGAATTTCAAGCTTCTCTTTGTATTATTATGCTAGAATATCACCGTCGTTGTTTTTCATGTAATGCTTCAATCAGATCCGTTTATTTTAACAAGTTACTAACGGCTCTGACATTTGCGTACATTTTAATGGGTGTTTATAATTAATACAAAACCACTGGTAAGCATTGAACCAGAAATTTCACAGAGACCGGTGAAAGTGACAAACTGTGCAATGAAAACGTGAATATCAAAATCTCTCCATGTTACATGCACTCACCACTGTGTGATTAACGTTAACATTGACATCAAAACAGCGTTCTCTCGCTTTTGTGGTTTTACGAAATGCCGTATTGAACGTGGTTATTAGCCGCTTGTATAATAAACATTTATGTTAATTTAAGTTTTTTTATCCTATTGTGTCGTATCAACATTACAATGCACCATGCTGTGCATCATTTTTAATCTAGGTTAAAATAACTCGAAAACATCCCGAAGACTCATTTACCGTTCAAAACCTCTCGTGCAAGTTGTATTATGTACTTTTTACAGTTCGGAGCAGGAAATGTGGGAAAACTCCAAAATTTCTATCAAAAACTGCTAACGGTAAGGGTGCAAATCCAAAATATTTCATAAAACTCACGAAATAATTAATTAACGCGACGCCATGGTAGCGGAACGCGGAGTCAACAAACATCCTTAACCAAATCATTATAAAAGCAATTGTTTCGAAATTTTTTGAATATGATGAATATAATTGAACGAGCTGGCCTCTTCGTCGTAGAAGCTTTCAATTTTCCGCTATTGAAATTTGAACATAAATCAAAATTCGCATTGAGAACTTATTTTCTAACAAGTTTTCATAACGAAATGTTCAACAAATACTCGTAGACGAATATCACATCCAATTTTTTTTATTGACTGCACTTGAGTTCTTATCGGAAGATTTTTCAATTCTCAGCGAAATGGTATTAAAACGGTAATGTATTATTGATTTCACACGTTTGGGTGATTGAACTGTTATTAATTTGGAATCAAAATTTTGCGAGATGCAATTTTTTCCATTTAGTTTCTCTTTCCATTATTAACCGACTTGAAATGTAAAATTGGAGATCGAGATGAAACGCACTTGTGTAATTATTGATGCCTGGAAAACTGGAATACAGGAATGAGGGTGGGTTGAATTGCGCTACTTCCGGTTTATATTGAATTATATTACCTTGCAACAGGATTATGTTTTTAATATCGAACCGCATTGCTTTGAAAAACAAACTTTTCTTGAGATATCCAATTAATTGAAGTTTTTGTTGGGGTGAAATATGGATTTTACCTTGGTAAATATTTCAATTTAAACTGAAGCAATTATAATGCAAGTAAGCGAACCTATCTATTTGGTTTTACGAGATATTGGTTTATGTTCCCATGGTTAATGCATACTGAATGAACCTTGCCAGGGGATACATCCTGAAAATGGCTATAAACTTCAGGTCAAACAGACAGTTACAAGGCTTCACATTTAACAACCCCTCTTGATGTAAAAACGCCTTCAAGTTAAAGACATAAAAAGAAGCGAATACAAATGTCTTCTCTCAACATTAAAGCTGTTTTTTTCTTATTTGTAAACCAAATAAAAAGCAAATGTTTTCGCAAGCACTCGAAAATTTTTGTTTAAATTTTACAAACAACTTTTTATAAGAATTATTGTTAGCCCAATTGACACCGGGGATACCTACGCGCGTTTAGTTATGGAGTAAAAGCATTAAAATTTTGAGTCTTAGATAATTATTATTTTAAATTGGGGGAGAAGTGGCTCAGAATCTTTGTGGAGCATTTCATAAAATGCTTTCATCGATTGTTCCTGCAGATGATGAAAAGCATTTCAAATAGCTGTTGATGGCAACGCGTAATCAAAAACATCTTACGGGTCTTTTCAATTAAACGAAAAGATAATTAAGTTGAATTTCAACCCAAAGAAAGCTCGAGGGTGCATTAGATGATGTTTTAAAAGGCCTAAGAGTCATCGCGTGCATCGTTAGCAGCAGCAAGCACTCCGACGAGGCCCTGGAGGACTGATGTGAAGAAGGGTTACAGGTAAACCCCCTAGCTACGACGCCATCGACAAGTTCTAGGAATGAGATCTAAATTACTCGGGTTGCGAAAATTGCAAAAACCTTGTCTTGGTGAACCAACCTTTAGACGCACCCTACCCTTCAGAATAAAATAAACAAAACGTTTTTCACTTAAAAAAATTCGTGCATGTGAAAACGTTTCCAGTTAATTTCTTCCCTTGGGAAATCGATCAAATTGTTTTTAACTTTTATTCGTATTCCGGATAGTTTCGTCGGCTAATGAAGTGAAGTTCATTTAGAATTACGCAAATTGAGTAGGTCTGATCAAAACGTGTAAAATGTGATGGATTGAACAAGTCAAATTTTCTTGCGAGATGATGGATTTTTTATTCTAAAATTTACCTTGTCTAAAGCTATTTTCCGGTACATTACCTTATCTGATATTTTTCATCTACTTTGTGTGAGGTGTGATTAATAATTCAAATGTCGCAAAAAGCTGTAGCTATATATTCGCTTTTAAGGGAGATAAATTTTCAAAATTATTGGACGCTAAAATATTGCGATTAGTTTACATGTAAATGTATAAATTTGAAACATCAAGATTAAGAATTTTGTGTAAATATTTTAGCAAGTGCCCTAACGCGAGTTGCAGATATGGATTAGTGCTCAAGGGTAGGGAGAAAGATTAACGTTTGGCTTTTACCTTGTCGTTTTAATTAAGATTCTTGTTTATATCCGTCATGTTTTGTTAATAGAACAGCTACGCTTAAAAATTTAAGTATTGTCTTACATCGCAATAATAAATATACTAAATTAACTAATTTAAATTAAACATTTCATTTTGAAATTTATTGCAACCGTTTACGACTTCCGGTTGTTATTTCATTCTACCTCCCCTTAATGTTTTTAACAGGAAGCCACCCCATCTCCACTTATGCTAGCTGGCCAGTAGTTCTTAGAGTGTTATCCGTCTGTTCGTAACGCATGAAGTTTAAATTGAATTTCGTTTGTGCTCGAATATTTGCTTTAAAAATTATTGATTCTAAGATGCCATCTGCAAGAGTAGGTACGTCGACGTTTTTAAATATTTTAGATTTAATGAACATTTTTCCTAAAGGCTGATAAAAACATCGCTGTTTGTGTCAGTACGAAAGCTCTTTACGCATTAATCTTAAATGGAAAAAAAATTCCGTAATGCGTCTCGTCCAATTGTATCTGCATTTGTAAGTTTCCGGGAATATATCTAAATAATATTAATGTACTGTGAGGGTGGCTTTGACAGATTCCTATACATTTAATGGTCCGTAAAATAATCGAGTAAAAATTTTCAAGAGATAAAATGAAACCTCATTTTTTGATAATCAATTTTGTTTGAATTAATAAATTTAGTAAAGCTTGTGCAAATTGAAAAATTTATTTACTTGCATAAACCAATTTTCTTGGTGTTGATTTAGCTAGGAAGGAATAAATTGAATATTGATAAGTTTCAATTTATAAAGTTAACTTGGCGAAATAAAAGTGGTTTTAAATTAACTTAGGTAATACTAAAACTTTGATTGGAAAATATCTCGGGGACTTTAGATTTCAACGACCTTTGTAATTAACTAAAGTCACCTCCAAATGGAGGGCAATATTAAAATTGGAAAAATCTGTATTTACCGTGGTAATATCAAATTTCCGTTATCCAGGAAATATAATTCAAATGTAAATATGAAGAAACAGATCGATTGCAATGCAAAAGCATTTTCAAACATCAAAGGCTTACCATTCCAGATTAAAGCCAATCTTTGGAAATGTTAAAACGGAATTTATTACAAGTCGATGTAATATTATGAAAATTTGTTACTTGGAGCAAATAAATTTTGTAATATTTTTGATTATTTTAACATTTCATAATTTATTTTCTAGCGAAAAGCCTCCCGAGATTTTCGTATTTACCTTGGTTAGGAGGCTTACCAGGCGAATTATTTATTGCGTCCGGGTTTTTCTCGAAAACCATCAAGTTAAATTTTTTTAGTATTTGTTATAGAGATTAAATCCATGAACCGTACGAAGGTCAGCAAAAAAATTATTAATTCTGACATCGATACAATTTAACAATTCAAAAATATTTTTACATATTTTGTATGGAATAAACCTTGAAGTATGTAAATTAATGTATACCACACACAGCATGCGGTTGTAGCTGTGGAGACGAGGAAAGGGGAATGGGTTAAGAATTTTATTTTTAGTATTATATAAAATTCATTTCATTTATTGTTTCAATTTATCATGACAAGAAACCAATAATGGGTCGTTCGCGAAACTCTACGGCTGGGCTGGTGGGTTAGAAGGCAGTGGAGATGGAGTGGGCACCTTAAAAGGAATCGAAATCGTAGAGGAAGGAACAAAATAATCATTTTCAACTGAAAGTCAACTTGGTGACGTTCAAATCCATCACTCATCCGAAGTCATAACTCCGAAACTTACAAATAGTATAAGAACTGGCTACCCAACAAAAAATCGTCTGCGGTTCTTTGATGTGCCATACAAATATGTTGAGCACAATCCTTCTTCCTTTTTGGTAGTCGAGTAAAAATATAAATCTTCTGATGATTGTTTCAATTTATCACGACAAGAAACCAATAATGGGTCGTTCGCGAAACTCTACGGCTGGGCTGGTGGGTTAGAAGGCAGTGGAGGTGGAGTGGACACCTGAAAAGGAATCGAAATCGTAGAGGAAGGAACATAATAATCATTTTCAACTGAAAGTCAACTTGGTTACGATCAGATCCATCACTCATCCGAAGTAATAACTCCGAAACTTACAAATATGAGAACTGGCTACCCAACAAAAAATCGGGTAGTCGAGTAAAAATATAAATCTTCTGATGATTGTTTCAATTTATCACGACAAGAAACCAATAATGGGTCGTTCGCGATACTCTACGGCTGGGCTGGTGGGTTAGAAGGCAGTGGAGATGGAGTGGGCACCTGAAAAGGAATCGAAATCGTAGAGGAAGGAACAAAATATCATTTTCAACTGAAAGTCGACTTGGTGACGTTCAGATCCATCACTCATCCGAAGTCATAACTCCGAAACTTACAAATAGTATAAGAACTGGCTACCCAACAAAAAATCGTCTGCGGTTCTTTGATGTGCCATACAAATATGTTGAGCACAATCCTTCTTCCTTTTTGGTAGTCGAGTAAAAATATAAATCTTCTGATGATTGTTTCAATTTATCACGACAAGAAACCAATAATGGGTCGTTCGCGAAACTCTACGGCTGGGCTGGTGGGTTAGAAGGCAGTGGAGGTGGAGTGGACACCTGAAAAGGAATCGAAATCGTAGAGGAAGGAACATAATAATCATTTTCAACTGAAAGTCAACTTGGTTACGATCAGATCCATCACTCATCCGAAGTAATAACTCCGAAACTTACAAATATGAGAACTGGCTACCCAACAAAAAATCGGGTAGTCGAGTAAAAATATAAATCTTCTGATGATTGTTTCAATTTATCACGACAAGAAACCAATAATGGGTCGTTCGCGATACTCTACGGCTGGGCTGGTGGGTTAGAAGGCAGTGGAGATGGAGTGGGCACCTGAAAAGGAATCGAAATCGTAGAGGAAGGAACAAAATAATCGTCTTCAACTGAAAGTCAACTTGGTGACGTTCAGATCCATCACTCATCCGAAGTCATATCTCCGAAACTTACAAATATGAGAACTGGCTACCCAACAAAAAATCGTCTGCGGTTCTTTGATGTCCCATACAAATATGTTAAGCACAATCCTTCTTCCTTTTTGGTAGTCGAGTAAAAATATAAATCTTCTGATGATTGTTTCAATTTATCACGACAAGAAACCAATAACGGGTCGTTCGCGATACTCTACGGCTCGTATGGTGGGTTAGAAGGCAGTGGAGATGGAGTGGGCACCTGAAAAGGAATCGAAATCGTAGAGGAAGGAACAAAATAATCATTTTCAACTGAAAGTCGACTTGGTGACGTTCAGATCCATCACTCATCCGAAGTCATAACTCCGAAACTTACAAATATAAGAACTGGCTATCCAACAAAAAATCGTCTGTGGTTCTTTGATGTCCATACAAATATGTTGAGCACAATCCTTCTTCCTTTTTGGTAGTCGAGTAAAAATATAAATCTTCTGATGATTGTTTCAATTTATCACGACAAGAAACCAATAACGGGTCGTTCGCGATACTCTACGGCTCGTATGGTGGGTTAGAAGGCAGTGGAGATGGAGTGGGCACCTGAAAAGGAATCGAAATCGTAGAGGAAGGAACAAAATAATCATTTTCAACTGAAAGTCGACTTGGTGACGTTCAGATCCATCACTCATCCGAAGTCATAACTCCGAAACTTACAAATATAAGAACTGGCTATCCAACAAAAAATCGTCTGTGGTTCTTTGATGTCCATACAAATATGTTGAGCACAATCCTTCTTCCTTTTTGGTAGTCGAGTAAAAATATAAATCTTCTGATGATTGTTTCAATTTATCACGACAAGAAACCAATAACGGGTCGTTCGCGATACTCTACGGCTCGTATGGTGGGTTAGAAGGCAGTGGAGATGGAGTGGGCACCTGAAAAGGAATCGAAATCGTAGAGGAAGGAACAAAATAATCATTTTCAACTGAAAGTCAACTTGGTGACGTTCAAATCCATCACTCATCCGAAGTCATAACTCCGAAACTTACAAATATAAGAACTGGCTACCGAACAAAAAATCGTCTGCGGTTCTTTGATGTCCCATACAAATATTCTGAGCACAATCCTTCTTCCTTTTTGGTAGTCGAGTAAAAATATAAATCTTCTGATGATTGTTTCAATTTATCACGACAAGAAACCAATAATGGGTCGTTCGCGAAACTCTACGGCTGGGCTGGTGGGTTAGAAGGCAGTGGAGGTGGAGTGGGCACCTGGAAAGGAATCGAAATCGTAGAGGAAGGAACATAATAATCATCTTCAACTAAAAGTCAACTTGGTGACGATCAGATCCATCACTCATCCGAAGTAATAACTCCGAAACTTACAAATATGAGAACTGGCTACCCAACAAAAAATCGGGTAGTCGAGTAAAAATATAAATCTTCTGATGATTGTTTCAATTTATCACGACAAGAAACCAATAATGGGTCGTTCGCGATACTCTACGGCTGGGCTGGTGGGTTAGAAGGCAGTGGAGATGGAGTGGGCACCTGAAAAGGAATCGAAATCGTAGAGGAAGGAACAAAATATCATTTTCAACTGAAAGTCGACTTGGTGACGTTCAGATCCATCACTCATCCGAAGTCATAACTCCGAAACTTACAAATATAAGAACTGGCTATCCAACAAAAAATCGTCTGCGGTTCTTTGATGTCCCATACAAATATTCTGAGCACAATCCTTCTTCCTTTTTGGTAGTCGAGTAAAAATATAAATCTTCTGATGATTGTTTCAATTTATCACGACAAGAAACCAATAATGGGTCGTTCGCGATACTCTACGGCTGGGCTGGTGGGTTAGAAGGCAGTGGAGATGGAGTGGGCACCTGAAAAGGAATCGAAATCGTAGAGGAAGGAACAAAATATCATTTTCAACTGAAAGTCGACTTGGTGACGTTCAGATCCATCACTCATCCGAAGTCATATCTCCGAAACTTACAAATATGAGAACTGGCTACCCAACAAAAAATCGTCTGCGGTTCTTTGATGTCCCATACAAATATGCTGAGCACAATCCTTCTTTCTTTTTGGTAGTCGAGTAAAAATATAAATCTTCTGATGCAGCTAAATGGAATTGTTATGTCTATAATGACAGGATGTGGTTTTATTTCCGACTACGTTATCAAAATCCCATTATAAACCAACCAATTTTACTACAATTATTAGTAAATTGTTAAAATTAGGAATTAAAATGTAATCAATTTCAGAAATTGTAAATACGCGTTTAGCATTTAAATTACTTTTCGGTTAGGAACTTGCTTGTTTTCAAGTTGTCGAAAAGAAATGCGTCAACTTAGCTGCATTAAAAACTTAAAAAGAAGTTTTTCTACAGTATAATGAATAAAAAGACACGAAGTTAGGGGTAACGACTTTTTTAAATTTTGTACGTATCGTACGTAAAGCTCATGAAAGCTGTACGAACATAAAAAATTAATGACATATTTTTTCAGCTTTACGTTTTCCCGAACTTTACATTTTCTTTTAAGAGAGTCATAAAAATTAATAATGAAACATGCTCGGCACAACAAAAGAAATTTAGAGAATTTCTCGACTTTTTGCTTAGTTTTATTGTTCGTTGTCTTCGAACATTTTTCATATAAATTATTTAGGTCTTAATTTTTTATTAATCATCACGATTTTTAAAATACAGGATCTACTGAAGCTTCGGGATTCAATCCCCCCCATAATTACCTTTATCCTTAATAACGATTTCTTGGAACATTATTTAAATGCAATAAAATTGTATTAACTACTCAGTGGCTTAACATCGCAACTTTTCTGTTCTATAGAACACATGGAACACCGGTAGTTTCTCTGCTGAGTGAGCCGAATCGGGTACAACTTTTCTCAGGTTGTAATATAAATATCTTAAATTTGATCATGATTTTTAACTTTTAAGTACTTCTTTTTCGATTAAAAAAACGTTAAAAGCCTTAATTGGAATTGCCTGTTCCTCGATGGTTTGCACCAAGCAAAACACCTTTTTACCTGTTTATTATTCAAAACTTGATCCTTTGGACGTTTTACATTTGGGTTTACTAAAATAGAAGTAACTAGCGTCGCAGTTACATAATTTACAGTTTTATTATAATTTCCAGCCATTTATATGTTCCAGACGTACAAGTTAGGTTATGGTTTTCATATTCAGTGCTCTCGTGGTATATACCGTGCTTACGTTCATTGGTCACGTATCTTTTCTGAGCTTTTCCTTCATACAATTTGCATTATATTCTTATAAAGGTTTTGTGCTCGTTTTACGTGTCACGAAGTAAGATTCATCTGGAATACGAGCACTCCATCCAAAAAAAAACTACTTTTGCAGTTTGGTAGTTTTTAATACCTTCATTCTATCGTGGGCTATCCATCTCAAATTTTCCGATGAAAATTAACTAATTAGGAATCGGGTCACGTTTAACCTAATTAAAGTTTAGGAAAATTTGCAAATGAAAGGCTTTCCGGTCATTTGAAATATTACAAGCAGAAGTTTAATCTATTTGGGGAGTGTATTTCATAAAATCAGTGAGGAGCATTATTTTTCTTAATTTCTCTAAAAGAAAATTGTCTGACTTTTCATAACCCGAAGGAAGAGGCGCCTGTAATGAGTTTCAGAAAATTGTGTTACCGAAACGTTATATCATAATTACTAGAGAACATTGCTGACATTGAAAGTTTTTTAACTTTTGTAACAGCTACATTTTGTATCCTACGGCAATGTCGACTAATCTCGAGATATACTCTCATCATTTTTAATTAGTTATGGTATGAGGTGCACAAGGAAGTGAAAGCATAATGGGTGTTCCTCTTCAGAAAAACACTGAAAGTTCCTCAGTATTGATTCGCTTACCGTAATTCTCGTCAGCGGCGCTGTTGCTTGTATGTACTTGTTGGCTTGCAACAATCCGACGAATTGATCAACCCTGGTTTGACGTTAAATGGCCGAAACTCTTCGAGTTCCACCTTCACCTTTTAACGTTTTAGATCTACCAGTCATTAAGCTACGTTTCGCGATCATTAGGAGCAACACCTTAACACCCGCAATTACTCAGAACATCTAACGATTTTTTTAAATTACAAAAACCTGTAGCTCATTTTATTTGTTTTGTTCTAATAAAATCCTAGTTTCCTCGCTTCCTTAACAACTTCCTTAAGTAATTTCAACTTCTGATGACGAAATTAACATTTATTGCGGTCTTTAAAGGCGCACCATTTAATTAGAAATATAAATGGCAAAACTTCACATCTCAAAGTAAGTCATTTTAATTAAGTAATGCCGATGTTGCGTAATATAATGCAGATAAGCCATTTTATGCGGGTATGAGAATAATACCCCTATATCACATTTTGTGTCTTGAGTGCCATGTTCCACATTATGATCCCTCTTAATGATTCTATTCAACTTTTATACTAAAATTTTAGGGTTTCAACATTTTGCTAACCAAAAACTTTACTCAGTCAATACAATTTGCTTGCAGGTGTCACCATCTCTGATTCCGTGGTGTAACTTGTTGATCGCTCTTCAAAAACGACACTTCCGAATTAAACAACAACTCTCCGCAGAAATGCGTGTCTTCTTTGTCCATTTAAATTATTAGATTGGTTACTCAATTTTAAAAGTTAATGAAGTAAAAATATTTTGATTATATTTCGTTTATAAAATAAATTGATTTTCCAGTGGATTAAACGCGATTTTGTTTTATAAGCCGTTTATATTATCAATGCTAAAATGTTATTGAATTTGAGCGTGTCTTTATTTTGCTAACGCGGTTACGTAAATTGAATTTCCAATCGAAGAAAGCCTTTAAGTCTTCAGGCTCTTACAGATCAGGCAGTTTAGATTTCAAATCAATGTACTGCGTCGCATCTACGCAGGTCGATGTAGTCGTGAAAAATTACATCATTTCCTTTCAAAATATAATTCCCTACAGAATCGCCTACGGCGCTCTTTTAACTCAACAGCCGACAGTTTTAGTCAGGAGTGGCATGTTTAAATTACTGAACTCCCAATCTTATGCAACAAAATAAAAGTAACAATTTTGATCGCCTTGAAGGAGCAAACTCGAACTAACTCAGCCTCGCCTTTCTAAATGACCTTACAACGCGTAAATAGACGTCTTTCTAAGTGATTAGCAATGAGCCGTTGCGAAAAGCATTTCCAAAAGTTAGAAGGTAATTCCAACTGTTACACTCACCTAAAAGACATTAACGTCAATTAGATTCGGTTTCGGTAGAACTTTCGTTCCTGAATGTGAAACCTCGAACAGTTCAATTATAAATAAAGTTCACTACACAATTATTTTCAGGTCAATTGTATTTTACGATTCCATCTCGAAATAAACGTCACAGATTATATCAAAAGCTTTTTGGATTTGAGGAATCGGAAAACTAAATAAATTAAGAAAACTCAATTCATTTTTAAAATTGCGCCTTTAGTTGACGGTTTCTGATAAATTTTATAATAAACTAAGTTGAAAACGATCCAAAATTACATTAGAAACCATAATAATTAGTTTCTTCTTAACAAAAATTTAGGAAAATATTTAGGACGGCCATATCACCCTTATTTACATTCATTTTCTGGATATAGCGAAACGGCATACCAACCTTCTTTAAAAATTATAAATTATATTTTAAAAGTTCGTTCACGTGGTTGCCATGGTAACGTCAGTTCGTTTGTCGTCTAACTCCTCGAACTAATAAGCTTCGAGAGCCAGGATAGCGCCGAAATTGAGCACTATATTTTATAAAACTAAGGAAGAGGAGGAGGTTACTCCTAAGTAAGTAACTAAGTAACCGTTAATAATTTAAATTTCAAATATACGGGGTGGTTCAAACGAAACTAACAATCGCATTGCTACATTCTCAATCAAAACTGCAAAGCAAAAAAGTTGTAAACTGCTGCTCTATTTAATTTCTTGTAAAAAGATTACAATTAAATTAAGTAGAAAGTTGTCGAAAAATTAAATAAAAAACAAGATATTCTTTGTAATGATTTTCCGGATTGTGGAAATATCGAAAAATGCGATGAAAACGCATTAGTACGTAATAAATCACTCTTACGTGTGCTGATCTGTTTTCCTTTATTTTTTGTTGTAATTGGAATAAATGGGAAACGTGATTTCGAAACTATGTTCTAAAAGTTTAACGATCCCACTTCTGATGAAAAAATAATTCTGCGGCGTTCTTATGACCCGAATTTTCCGTAATGAAAATCTTGAAAAATATTTTTCATGTCAATCAGGTGAATTATTTTCAGTTGAAGTAGTTTCAAATTTGTTCGTTATAACGACTGGAGGAAAGTAGTTTTCCGCGTCGATATTACTGACTTTTCTTTTGTTTATTAAAGTTGCCGGTTAATGAAGTTTTTGTTGTTAACTTTAAGATGTTTTAAAATGCTTTTTAGCATAAAAGCCATATTAGTAAAGTTTTCCCAACTTTGGAGAGAGCTTTTTGATAATGGAGCGCATGTGGTTTTTCTTTTAGGAAATTGTGCTATTCTGTAATTTTTTGATGTTTTCACATGAATTTGTGTAATACTAAATTTCTTGTTTTGTTACAGTTAGACCGATTCAAAGAACCTCCTGCGTTTGGTCCCATGTGCGATTTACTTTGGTCGGATCCATTAGAAGATTTTGGTAATGAAAATAACGCGGAACACTTCTCACATAATTCAGTGAGAGGGTGTTCGTATTTTTACAGGTACGTCTGAGATTTTTAAATCATTTATTTTATGAATATGTGGGTAGAAAATACGATTATTTATGTTACCGCATATTTTCACCCTCAGTGTTTTAATATTAATGCGGGGGTGTAATATTTGCCTCGGTATTTCTTTTAAAATTTAGGTTTTGCGGAAAAAGGAAAAGGAAAATCATTTATATTTTATTATAATTCTTCTCCCTAGACGAAAAGAAACTCATCAAATATTAATTTTTATAATTTTGGGGTGGATACCCCGTTCTGTGTGATGTTATATGTTGCGGAAAATGTACACTTATGCGGGTTCTAGTGGTGAATGTAAATTCACGGAGTTAGAATTATCTCCACATAATATAATAATTGTAAAGGAAAATTCACTACAATGAAGTCAATGTATAGCTTCTGGTGTGTTATGTAATTTAAAATTCACAATAGCAGGCTGTGTTTGCAATAAAGGTTAATAAAAGCTTTACATTGCAGCTGATGGATTGGTCATATTACAATATTTCTTGTTTAGCATCCCCATCAACCATTCTTCTTCAGCATTGTCTATTTTAAGCTTTCTACGTCCCATCTGCTAACCCTCATCGCTCACTGTTGATGTGTCCTTATTCCTCAGTATCTGCTATCTACGATTCATCGATGTCTTTCCCCATCCGCTTCTCTTTAATTTCATAATTCATTAGTAGTCTAATCTTCTTAGACCTAGAAATCTCAAGAGTGCAAAATGTCGTGGATTTTCCACCGCTTAAAACACAAACTCCACGAAATTTGGACTACTCGCTTCGATGATCCACGAATGTCGAGGTGAACAGACTAGCCAAGTTTCATGCGATAAAATGCAAATCGCTGATGTCTATCGCACAAAAGGAGCAAATTAAGTTGTGAAGACAAGAATAACCTTGGTCAGTGCAAGTGGAACTGATAATATCAATTACTTATATTATGGAAATTAACCCTTCCAGAGTCAAACCAATGTCCCATCAAAGATACAATTCATAGTATCTTTTCTGCAACTGTTTGAAACTATTTTTAAACTATCATACGCCGCATGAGCAAACTAAAACATCACAGAAGGTTGCAGGTTAAATCATCAAACACGCCGAATACTGCTGACACAAGGTGTAATGACGTCACAAGTCGTACGAAGCAATTGGCTGAAGGCTGAGATTGAATTCGACAAATTCAATGTCTTTGTGAAAAACCCCGTATATGCTGTAACATAGAATGTCGGAGAAAATGTCTGTCTGTTCGTAACGCTCTCTCGCACCTTTGATTGGTAACCTAAAAATATTTCCCTTAACGACACTCAATTTCTAAACTGAAGAACGGTCATTATTGGCCAATCTCTTGTAAGTAGAAATCATTCAATGTTTAGTAGTAAAAACAGTTCAAGCGACATTTAACCGCTAAAAACCGCATGTTCACCTTTTAGTAGTTACTATGTATCAGAAGCAGAATTAAAAATGAATTTTAATAAAATTATAACTGTGAAGTAATTATTTTTTGTTTTTATTACATACATACACCGCATTACATAATTAAAAATTTAGCATCCAGCGCAATTCTCTAATTACATTTTATAATACCTGTTAATTTTGTCGCCGGAGGATACGAAATTTTAGTGTGCACAATTCAATTAAAATTTTAATAAAATATACAATTTCAGTTTGAATTATTTTATGTTTTATAAAACAAATGAAATCTTGATCTCCGTTGGAGCAAAATTCGTTACGGGTCCTTGAGAAAAATGCTTTTACCAGGTTGTTCGATTTGATTGGTTAATTTAGGTTAGGAAACCGATACCGATTTTTATTACGTTACAGTAGCCACAGAGTAAACGCTGGTCGCCGAAACCGGCTTACCTGCTTTTAAAAAAAATTATTTAACCAATGCAGACATAGAGGCGCGTTACGAACAGACAGATACATAGATGAACTGTGTAGGTTAGGTCTTTGAAAAACTAATAAGTATTTATTTGTTTCAGTTATGCTGCGTGTTGTGATTTCCTACAAAATAATAATCTACTCTCAATTATACGGGCACACGAAGCCCAAGACGCGGGGTAAGTTGATTGGCAGCAGTGTGTGGCGCGACTAGGAATATAAATATGCTTAACGTCGCCACACTGCTGGTTTTTAAAAGTATTTTTAATTTATTTATATTTATAAGGATCTTATGTTAAATTTTCTAGTTATTTTTTAATTTATTTCTCTAAATATTAAGCGTGAAAGATTTTTAAATCAGCACCTGTAAAAAAATTTTAACAAACCTCGCCCGGCGATAATTTTTGAATTATTAATTGGAAGGTCGGCTGTATCAATCTTATTATATAAACATCGCGTATCTAATGACGAATTTTTAAGTTTTTGTAAAAAAAAAAAGTGATGGATCATTAACTCTCCTGTTTAATAATTGTAGCTTGGGGGTTGGTAGTTGAAAATCGATTTGGTCCGGATCCGACATATGAAAAACAGCGAAATTGATTAACGAGGCCATAGATACTTCGCTTAATGATCGAATGCTATATAGCTAATGATAGAATTTATTGTTGGTCATTATTTGATATATTATATTAATCGAACCCTTTTAATTAATTGGGTTTTTTTTTTATTTTAAAAAGTTTATAAAATTCACATAATATTGTAAACATTTAAAATTGGTTTATTATTAATTCGTGAAATTAAATATGTTTTATTTTTAATAAATAGCGAATTAAGGAATAATATTAAAAGTTTTATTTTGAGCTTTCGATCTTGCATTAAGATCTTCGTCAGAAAATTACAAATAATAAGTGGGTAAACATGGAAACAAATATACATTGTATTGTCATTTTACCGGTAACTAGATAAAATCCAATACGTATTGGAGCTAGGTTTTCCTTTTTTGGGGGAACACAATCCAGGTTTTTCCTAACTCACGGTTATTGGATTTTATCTAGTTATCGGTCAAATGACAATACAATGTATATTTGTTTCCATGTTTACCAACTTTTTATTTGTAATTTTCTGACAAAGATCTTAATGCAAGATCGAAAGCTCAAAATAAAACTTTTAATATTATTCCTTAATTCGCTATTTATTAAAAATAAAACATATTTAATATTGTAAACGTGAATTTTTTTATTATGCAAATTTTGCGACGGAAGTTTATTTTCTCAGCCAAATTTTGTTCTCTTAAGTAGATCAAACAATCCTCAAAATTAATTTTAATTGTGTACGCAAGAAGATGCGTCGGCAGAGGTACCTATTTTAAGATAATTCAGGTTTCGGCTACCTTTGTTGTTTATCAAGTAATTAAAGATAATATAATTATAATTACACCACAAACTTCAAAAAGATTTATCATGTTTACATAATTAATATGCGATTGTTTAAGATGTTGCAATAACAGAAGCTGCGTTATGTTTAATTGTAACGCTACTACTCCCCCCCCCACGTTGCGGTTAACTTCAATTGTGTATCTGAAAAATAAAAACAATTTTGTGTTGATAAATCCCTTATTTTCTTTTATTTTATTTTACGAAATTGAAATTATTTCCGATCGTTTTTCAACGAATGCTGAGGTGCCCGGTTCGATTCTAGCAAAGTTGTGGTCGTCTTTGTGTACTTGGCGCCGTTTGGACCTCATATGAAGTGTAGGTCCTATTCGCAAACATAATTAAGAAATGAAGAAAGAAACCTTTAAATCCAGCGTCGAGAACCGGGATAATTAAAATTATTAACAACTGACATTTAGAATGTTACAAATTTTAGCACAATTTAGGATCGGTTAAAGGGAACGTTCAAGCTTGAATGTCAACATTTAGAGTTTAGCTGATGCCTGCTAATTGGCACTAAATTTTAAAAAACCTACGAGGTGCCGCCACAAAATTTATCGCCACTTAAAATCCCCACCGCGCAAAACCGTGTAATTTAAAACCGTGCAGATGGAGAGTTTACCTACTTTCGTGTATTTTATAGGAAAATCCAAACCAAACTAATCCTATTTATTATATGAAGGGGGAGGGGGTAAAATCTTTACTTTAATATCGTTAAATTGATGTATCCAACACTAATTTTGACAGTTTTTGATAAAATTTATCACATTCGTGACTTCATGTTAAGTTCAATTTACAAGAAAAATTGCGTCTATCCAATTTTCGTTGCAAAAATATTGCTAGTAATAAACAGATAACCTCCTTTGTTTGAAAAATAAAAGTGGAGATAAAATTACCATAACAGTGAAAACAAATAGTAAATGGATGATTTTTACTTTTTCTTTTTTTTTTTTTGAAAAACACATTTAAATATCAAACCGTATATAGCGTGCTAATATGCAAAATAACTTATGGAAATGCTTAACATATTTTTACATCAAAAAATGTAATTTATGGTAATTTAAAATGCCTTTTTAAATTTAAAGTTCAATGAATTATTCAGATTGCTTTATATTATCTTTGGTACATCGTCGTTAATCATCAGTTACCGGGTGTCTAAATAAATTTTCTTGACAATAAGTGGAACCTACAAGTACGACCGAGCTGTAATAACAATATTTGCATTGCTGTCGTAATAGTTTGGTCTGCACTCCAGAAGAGTAGAATCCGGCCCCAAGCACTTTATTTCAATTTAATTTAAATAATTGTTCGGAACCGTAAGTTATTTAAACTTACCGGGAAGTTATTCCAACATTCGGGAAAAATTCAAATGATCCTCAACTTTACTAAAAATTTACATATTTGATAAGTAAGCTCACCAAAAATCAGCTGCTGAAAAGGGAAAAAAATGGTTTCGTCCTGTACAGAGATTAGCAATACAAAATTACCGATTTATTGAACAGAAATAAACCTGAGAACTAAATTAAAATTTCTATTAACTGACGCTATTTTCATTAAAATATTCCAACGAAACCAGCTCTTAATATAATTGAAAAGTAGCGTTGACGCTACTTTAATTATAGTGGAAGAACGTGAGCCCGCTATCCTTCGGGACCTAGTCTGGGTTATACCAAAGCCTGTTTTTTTTTAAGTTTTCTAATATTAAATTACAAATATTTTCTTACCGATAGCGCAATTCCATTCGGAAAGCCTAACAATACTCACATCCTTGCTATGTTTATACCGGAACGTTGCTTATTTTTTAAAATTAAACTATATTGTGGGTTATTAACTTGTGCAAATTATAAATAAAAATTAAAAAAGGCAAGATTCGAACTTGGGATTGTTGAGGTGACAAAATGTAACACCGAAGCTATTTCCGTATGTGCACCAAAGCACACTAAAGAAAATGTATCAATTTGTATTATTAGGTATAAGGCTGGGGGTATGTGCAGTTTTTCTTAAGCCCACCCTAATAATAATAATAATTTATTCTTATTTATTTTCTTGTGAATTTTTTGAAGGTGCTAATGATATTGTTATTCTTTCCAGATACCGCATGTATAGAAAATCTCAAACTACGGGTTTTCCTTCCCTTATTACAATTTTCTCGGCGCCAAATTACCTGGACGTATATAATAATAAGGTAAGTTTGTTAAATCGTAATAAATTAATAATTAATCACGAAACTCGTGATTTTTATTCAATATTGAGCAATTGATCAACCGCACAGGCAATTTAAATCCTCGCAAATTTTCTAACCACTTTACATGCTTGGACTCAGAAAAGTGTAGTGCATTAAGTTAATTATGTAAGCAATGTATCAGCATGAAACACTTTATGTAGTTTATGATTTGCGATAAACTTGGTAATAACTTAGATGAAATTGTGAAACACTTAAACAAACTACAAAACAAATTAGCAATTTTCAACGCAAACTTGAGCGAACCGATAAAAGCGGAATGTTTACTTTTAGTTGCTTGATTGATTCTTACTTTAATGGATTTAAATTAATCACGAGAAGAATATTAATTTTCTATAAATTTAAAAGTTTCTGTTGTAGTATTGTACAAAATTGAAAACTTGATGGATGTTTTATGTTTTTCCATTACCGGTTACATTTTGTAAAAGCGGTTAGGCGCGCACCTCATATGCAGTTCTTTGTTTTTGTCCTTTCGTGCATTGAAAATTAACCACTGAGACTTTTTTGTTGGATATTTGAATAGATTACACGAGTTCAGCATTGTTTATAATTCCGATTAAAGTAAATAATGGGTT
Source organism: Rhagonycha lutea (assembly GCA_958510855.1). Taxonomy (NCBI): domain Eukaryota; kingdom Metazoa; phylum Arthropoda; class Insecta; order Coleoptera; family Cantharidae; genus Rhagonycha; species Rhagonycha lutea. The sequence goes on from OY294038.1 coordinate 6,605,531, forward strand.
TTCCAGTTAAATTTAACTGTTAGTGGTGCATACTTAAGGTTTTAGAACTCACTTACAAGATTTAGATAGTTTAGTGGTTGCTATCTACTAATAATCCGTATTAGGCGTATTCGTAAATGTGGTTTACTTACTTCAGACTAACAATATTGTTTGTATACGATTTAGTTTATTATAATATATTGAAAATATTAATAGTTGCTAGATATGCGGATCATATAAGATCATAAATATCGATTATTCTGAATAAAACATTTTATATATTATCCAATTCGTAATGGCTAATATCCATACCCCATACTCCCCGGTTTCCCATTCATTTATTTACATTTTACACTGAGCGCCCTACAATCGAGATGATCAGCGCCCCCAACGTTCGTCACTCGCCCTAACATAGTAATAAAAATGGTCAATGATAAATAAAAGGTTAAGGGCGCCAACCAAGACTTAACACAGAACTTAAAACGGAATCGGACGCACCTTAGTCTACAGCGCTTTATTGTCCGTAAAGTACTCCCCAATCCAAACTCTAAGAAAGCTACAAAATTAATAACATACAAAAGAAAACCATCCATGTATGTTCCTGAGTATCCAGGCCTGATCAGGTTGCCAGCAGACGATTTATAATTTTAATACATTTTTTTTACTAAAAATTGCACTGAAATCAAAATAACTACAAATCCAAGACATCTTAGGGCTTAGAATTTTTTTGTTAATTTTCCTGAGTTTACTACTACAGAATTGATATCTTCAGAAAATTTCAGAATATTTGAACAAAATTAAATTTTTATCAAAAAATTTAAATCAAAAATTTATTACACTGAAATCAAAATTACTTGAAAACTAAGGCACCTTAGGGCTTGTAATTTTTTCATTATTTTTCCTGTGTTTATTACAACAGGGTTCATAGTTTCATGAAGTTTCAGAATATTTGTACAAAATTAAAGTTTTATCAAAAAATTAAAATCAAAAATTTATTGCACCGATATCAAAATTACTTGAAAACTAAGGCACCTTAGGGCTTGGAATTTTTTCATTATTTTTCCTGTGTTTATTACAACAGGGTTCATAGTTTCATGAAGTTTCAGAATATTTGAACAAAATTAAATTTTTATCAAAAAATTTAAATCAAAAATTGCACTAAAATCAAAAAAACTGCAAATCCCAAGCATCTTAGGGCTTAGAATTTTTTTTATTATTTTTCTTGAGTTTACTACTACATAATTGATATTTTCATTAAATTTCAGAATATTTGAACAAAATTAAATTTTTATCAAAAAATTTAAATCAAAAATTATTGCACTGAAATCAAAATATCTGTAAATCTAAGGCACCTTAGGGCTTGGAATTTTTTCATTATTTTTCCTGTGTTTATTACAACAGAGTTCATAGTTTCATGAAGTTTCAGAATATTTGAACAAAATTAAATTTTTATCAAAAAATTAAAATCAAAAATTTATTGCACTGATATCAAAATTACTTGAAAACTAAGGCACCTTAGGGCTTGTAATTTTTTCATTATTTTTCCTGTGTTTATTACAACAGGGTTCATAGTTTCATGAAGTTTCAGAATATTTGTACAAAATTAAAGTTTTATCAAAAAATTAAAATCAAAAATTTATTGCACCGATATCAAAATTACTTGAAAACTAAGGCACCTTAGGGCTTGGAATGTTTTCATTATTTTTCCTGTGTTTATTACAACAGGGTTCATAGTTTCATGAAGTTTCAGAATATTTGAAGAAAATTAAATTTTAACAACAAATTAAAATCAAAAATTTATTGCACCGATATCAAAATTACTTGAAAACTAAGGCACCTTAGGGCTTGGAATTTTTTCATTATTTTTCCTGTGTTTATTACAACAGGGTTCATAGTTTCATGAAGTTTCACAATATTTGAACAAAATTAAATTTTAACAAAAAATTAAAATCAAAAATGTATTGCATTGATATCAAAATTACTTGAAAACTAAGGCACCTTAGGGCTTGGAATTTTTTCATTATTTTTCCTGTGTTTATTACAACAGGGTTCATAGTTTCATGAAGTTTCAGAATATTTGAACAAAATTAAATTAAAATCAAAAATTTATTGCACTGATATCAAAATTACTTGAAAACTAAGGCACCTTAGGGCTTGGAATTTTTTCATTATTTTTCCTGTGTTTATTACAACAGGGTTCATAGTTTCATGAAGTTTCAGAATATTTGAACAAAATTAAATTTTTATCAAAAAATTAAAATCAAAAATTTATTGTTCATAAATCAAAATTACTTGAATACTACGGCATCTTAGGGCTTAGAATTTTTTCGATATTTTTCCTGTGTTTACTACTACAGAGTTCATAGTTTCATGAGGTTTCAGAATATTTGAACAAAATTAAATTTTTATCAAAAAATTAAAATCAAAAATTTATTGCACCGATATCAAAATTACTTGAAAACTAAGGCACCTTAGGGCTTCGAATTTTTTCATTATTTTTCCTGTGTTTATTACAACAGGGTTCATAGTTTCATGAAGTTTCAGAATATTTGAACAAAATTAAATTTTTATCAAAAAATTAAAATCAAAAATTTATTGTTCATAAATCAAAATTACTTGAATACTACGGCATCTTAGGGCTTAGAATTTTTTCGATATTTTTCCTGTGTTTACTACTACAGAGTTCATAGTTTCATGAGGTTTCAGAATATTTGAACAAAATTAAATTTTTATCAAAAAATTAAAATCAAAAATTTATTGCACCGATATCAAAATTACTTGAAAACTAAGGCACCTTAGGGCTTCGAATTTTTTCATTATTTTTCCTGTGTTTATTACAACAGGGTTCATAGTTTCATGAAGTTTCAGAATATTTGAACAAAATTAAATTTTTATCAAAAAATTAAAATCAAAAATTTATTGTTCATAAATCAAAATTACTTGAATACTACGGCATCTTAGGGCTTAGAATTTTTTCGATATTTTTCCTGTGTTTACTACTACAGAGTTCATAGTTTCATGAGGTTTCAGAATATTTGAACAAAATTAAATTTTTATCAAAAAATTAAAATCAAAAATTTATTGCACCGATATCAAAATTACTTGAAAACTAAGGCACCTTAGGGCTTCGAATTTTTTCATTATTTTTCCTGTGTTTATTACAACAGGGTTCATAGTTTCATGAAGTTTCACAATATTTGAACAAAATTAAATTTTAACAAAAAATTAAAATCAAAAATGTATTGCATTGATATCAAAATTACTTGAAAACTAAGGCACCTTAGGGCTTGGAATTTTTTCATTATTTTTCCTGTGTTTATTACAACAGGGTTCATAGTTTCATGAAGTTTCAGAATATTTGAACAAAATTAAATTTTTATCAAAAAATTAAAATCAAAAATTTATTGTTCATAAATCAAAATTACTTGAATACTACGGCATCTTAGGGCTTAGAATTTTTTCGATATTTTTCCTGTGTTTACTACTACAGAGTTCATAGTTTCATGAGGTTTCAGAATATTTGAACAAAATTAAATTTTTATCAAAAAATTAAAATCAAAAATTTATTGCACCGATATCAAAATTACTTGAAAACTAAGGCACCTTAGGGCTTCGAATTTTTTCATTATTTTTCCTGTGTTTATTACAACAGGTTTCATAGTTTCATGAAGTTTCAGAATATTTGAACAAAATTAAATTTTAACAAAAAATTAAAATCAAAAATGTATTGCATTGATATCAAAATTACTTGAAAACTAAGGCACCTTAGGGCTTGGAATTTTTTCATTATTTTTCCTGTGTTTATTACAACAGGGTTCATAGTTTCATGAAGTTTCAGAATATTTGAACAAAATTAAATTAAAATCAAAAATTTATTGCACTGATATCAAAATTACTTGAAAACTAAGGCACCTTAGGGCTTGGAATTTTTTCATTATTTTTCCTGTGTTTATTACAACAGGGTTCATAGTTTCATGAGGTTTCAGAATATTTGAACAAAATTAAATTTTTATCAAAAAATTAAAATCAAAAATTTGTTGTTCATAAATCAAAATTACTTGAATACTACGGCATCTTAGGGCTTAGAATTTTTTCGATATTTTTCCTGTGTTTATTAGCACAGAGTTAATATTTTCATGAAGTTTCAGAATATTTGAACAAAATTAAATTTTAATCAAAAATTTAAATCAAAAATTGCACTGAATTCAAAATAACTGCAAATCCAAGGCATCTTAGGGCTTAGAATTTTTTCATTATTTTTCCTGTGTTTATTACAACAGAGTTCATAGTTTTATGAAGTTTCAGAATATTTGAACAAAATTAAATTTTTATCAAAAAATTAAAATCAAAAATTTTATTGCACTGATATCAAAATTACTTGAAAACTGAGGCATCTTAGGGCTTAGAATTTTTTCCATATTTTTCCTGTGTTTATTACAACAGAGTTAATATTTTCATGAACTTTCAGAATATTTGAAAAAAATTAAATTTTTATCAAAAAATTTAAATCAAAAATTGCACTGAATTCAAAATAACTGCAAATCTAAGGCATCGTAGGGCTTAGCATTTTATTCATTATTTTTCCTGTGTTTATTACATCAGGAATTTAATTAATAAAAATAAAATTTTCCTTATTTTGTGGCCCCTTGATTTACGAAGCCCTAAGCGCGCGCCTGTTGCGAATTCCGCCACTGTCAAGGTTTCAACTTCAATTCAACCTGATGTTAGCATACTCTAAGGGGGGCCATAAACCCACAGCTGTAAATGTGAAACTTGATCTGAATCAAAATTGTGTCAACTACTTTCTCCGAAATCAACAAAACAAGTGTAAAATTTACGGCCTATTTCCTCTTGCAAGCAACAGGTACCCTCAATCTGTACCTCAATTGCCTCTGTAATTGCCAGCAAATGGAGCTTTAACATCTTTCGGCGTGGTTGCCACGTCTTTTTTATGATTTCGCAAGTGTTATTCTTTTTTAAACATTTGAGGCTACAAGTGGCATACAAACTATCTGTCGCATGTAGTGGTTACCATGGTTACCATATTGGACGATGGCGATCGTCATTTGTGATCACTTTTGTTTTAATGTGGGAGCTTATTTGGAGCGATCCTGCCTAACACTGCTATGCATTCCATCAGTTAACGGTTAACCTAACGACCTAACCTACCATTTTGCGCTAGAAAGGATTAAATCTTAAAAACACCATTTTAGCCCGTACTGGGTGGTAGTGTGGAATTTCAACTCATTAAAACCCCTACCTTGTCGATATTGGGAACTGTCATTCATGTGAGGAAATATGGGTCGCAAACCGGGGGGTCTGGGGGGTACGGAGTACCCTCCAGGCAGGGAGAGTCCATATAGGACACAAAAAGTTACTAGGGTAGACTGGTTGAGCTCAGCTAATGTTTCTGGCAATTATTGTAACCTGGAGAGGTAAATAGATACCGTCCTATATTGTGCTCCTAGTATTATTGGGGGGGGGGTCATCTTTCTCTTATTTTGAATGCTTAGAAATACAGTTACGCTATTTTAACGATAAAAAATTTGTAAGCAGATATGTTACATAACCTATAATATGTTGTTTGCCAATAGTTACACGTGTACCTTCGCAGTAACAAAAGGTTAATTTGGTGTAAAAATATTAATAAGATGTTTGTTTTTTTTCAGGCTGCAGTACTAAAATATGAGAATAATGTAATGAACATCCGCCAGTTTAATTGTTCACCTCACCCATATTGGTTACCCAACTTTATGGACGTATTTACGTGGTCCTTGCCGTTTGTAGGTGAAAAAGTTACGGAAATGTTAGTAAACGTTCTTAACATTTGTTCAGATGACGAATTAGTATCTGATGGCGACGATGGATTAGAGGAAGGTATGTGACGATTTTTTTATTTGCTAATGTACTATTTTTCGGGTTAAGTCGCACTTACGTAAGTTACTTAAGCCTGATTCTCCGATGCGAGTTAAGCAAGCTTAAGTGGCGTGGGTTGCGAAGGGGTAGTTTTTTTCGTGGTGGGGTAATTAAATTTATGTGCACGTATTTGTATAATGCAGTAGAACATTGTAATAATGAAAAATTCAAAAAAAATTTTATTTTTGAATGCTACTTGGAAATTCAGATGGTAAGCTTCAGTTTTTCCACCTAATTAATTATGCTTTAAATTGTAGTGGTGGTATTATTTTTAAGTTATCTTATAAAATAATTAGAAATGTTTTATTTTGACAAATCTTAGGAAAAGATTAGAAGTTTTTTAAAATATTGGTGTGCTTTATAAAAATATTTTGATTTAATTTTACCTTTTTTTAAAAAATCATAACATGAAACTACAGCGATGTATTTGCAAAGTTAAATTTTGAAATGACACTCAGATTATGTTTTGTTTAAATATTTTTTAAATGTATGTTACCCAAGTAGCATCTTTATGTACCGTACTATATGTTTCCGATTTCTATGAACTATCAAAGGTCTTTGTTCTAATCGCACTGCATAAAATCCAGCACCCAATTCTAAATTTTTAAATGTAGTTTCACTAAAGCAAATCCATGCACACGTATTGCTTATGTTTTTTCTTCTATTCTGACACTTCTATTTTTCACTATTTATCTATATTCGCCTTGGATTCGCGCCCCACACAGCGAAACAGCCAAAAATAGTTTATAAAAGTAAGGGTAAGTTTATACAAAACATGCAGCTTAACAAACGAGTTTATGATAACACTGCATTAATGATCATGTTTTTTAAAGCATCGAATTTTTCGTTTGATTTTCAAAATTATATTGCTTATTCGCCCTCAATTACATTATCTTTTCGAGACCGCTCCCGAAAACCTGCGCCCGTGCCGATTCAAAATACAACACCACTTGTTTTCACTTAGCCTAATCTTTCGTGCTTTGATTCTGATTTTCTTGATGGTTACACCCAGTAATAATTAAAAAAATTTAATAGACGAGCTGCTGAGAAAAAAAAATTCTGATTACAATGATAACTAAACTTTATTTTATTAACGCGCCAAGTGGTTCAGAACCGCTATAGTTTTACTACTTAATCGAATCTGATTGGTCTAACACCTCTAAGTTGCATTCTGACGTCGTTAGAGTAACGAAAACTTTTTTTATGTTATTCCAAAATTTACAGCTGACTTTACACATTTTTAATTTGTTCAAATTCGGGCAACATTAATTTAATTTATGTGATAGGGTGAATAAGCACTAAAAAGTTTTTAAAACCACGAAGTACAAAATTTAATCAAACGCTGCTCGTGTATTTACTTTTTTTGATTATTTATTATTGATGCACTAACCAACTTAATTTCTAAATTTTCGAAACTTTCACTTTAATTCATGAGCCGTAGAGTAGTTGAAAAATTTAAACTTTTTGTTATTATTTTGAAATTGGGTTTTATTGCGTTTTTTTAAGTTTAAAAATGCCGCATGGTGCTTAAGTTGATCATTTTGAGTTTTTTCACTAAATTTTATTTTTACGCTGATTAATTTGTGAAATCTGTTTCATTTTGTAAAAACATCCGAAGTTTTATGTGACCACAGTTAAGGAACTGAAATTACACATGAAAAGGTCAAAATCAATTTTGTACTCCAGAGTTGTCCTGGTTATTGTATAAACTTATGTTTGGATTGTTTTTTATGCACGTTTTTATCAAACTTATGCTTTCAATTAATCTTTGTGTACTACTTACATGATATACAGTGTATTTCAGAAATCAAACTGGGATGTCAAAACATTTTGTTTTTTTACGAAGAGAACTAAAACGAAAAACTTCTTCCACTTTGAAATTCCGTTGAATTTTGTCATCATTCTATCATTTTTGCAAGCAAGCAAATTTTATATGTCCCTTTAAATACAGTTCATATTTCTTCCAATATTTTTTTTACATGAAGAGGAATCTGGATTGGAGGTGCGACAGTTTCGGCTAATAAATTTCCCAAAAAATTTACTTATTAGGGTTTGGAAACGTAGGAAATCAGGTGCATGTAACATAAAACCGATCACCTCAATTGGTGACCCCGACTAAGCCTCCAACATTTTTCTGTGTCATCTTCTAAAAAACATTTCCAAACTAGATCACTTGAAGTAGTTGCGCGGGAGGGGGTGCTAGTTTTATTTGATAATACCAAAGTATGCTCTGATGAGCATTGCGCTCACCACATTTTTACGTTACTGCTGAGTAGAGTTGGGGAGCAGCTTACTACTTTTCTGGAAAATAAGCTACACTCTCAGCAAATTATCACCTGGGCAGCAGTAAATATACAACAATATAATATTATTTAATTTAATTTTTTTTTATAATATTTAATTAAAAAGCATTAAAGTTACAGGGTTGAATCTCCACCATAGCCATAGATAATTTTATAAAATATTAAATATATTAATCATTTTAATTTTATAAGCCCAATATTCAGGTTGTTAGCTAAATAAGTGCCGTAACGACTTGAGAGAATTCCCACACACAAAAAAACTAATCGGAGTGATCCGGTTATTAACGTTCGTTGCGCCCTCTAACAGAATTTTGTTGAAACCGGTTGATGCATGATTCCTAAATTTCACGACTGTTGCAATATCCTAAAATTAAAAAACAAGAGCATCTACTTCTTTTTTTACCTTCCTAATGTTGTCACAGGCATTGAATTTAAGGTTATGATGTACCAATCAAACTGTGCTTGTTTCAACAAAAATTTGTTAGAGGACACCAGGAATTGTAATGTGTGACGTCAACGCACATACAGCACCATCATTAGTTATCCAACCAAATATGCCTCAATGATTGATTAGGTTAGAGCACTCCACCACATCGCAACATTATTCCCGTAGGTTTTAAGCCAATGAGATGCTTCAATTTTAATGTGGCCCTCTAGGATTGTAACACGAAACAGAATCGCCATTTCTGCAATTAAAATCGAGAATTATTTTTACCTTAGAAACATATCGAAACTAAGCAGTGCACCCACCGTAATTGCGCTAGACTTTGAGGGCAAACCGCTGAGAATCTTCGATATGTTTCTATCTGTAGCTTAAGATTTGTTAAGCGTTGACTAAGCTTAAGCGGCAGTGTCATCTTGTAGTTAGCCGCTACTCCAACTCTGCTGCTGAGAACTAACAAGTTCCACCGTTTCCAAGGTCGCTTGTATTACCGAGGGTGGTAATGACCTGGTAGGGGGCTGCAATAATTTTTATTTCCTCTGCGATAGCTTCGCTTCCCCTTGGGTTTAACAAATCAATCTTTTTTCGGGGTTATTTTTATATCCACAGTCCCCTTGTTTATTTTATAATTATTGTTTACCGAACGGTAAGAAAACAAACCAACTTTTTAATTTAAATTTTGGTTTTCCCATATTTGCTCGGTTAAAACTTTGAATATCAAAACATTACGTTGTGGTTGAGTAACGCAGAAGGTTATTACTATTTCACTAGATATCCGGGTATGCTGATCCCTGGAATTACCCTCTTTAATGATTCAATTATAAACTAAGTCTGTTTCACCTTAGTGAAGTAGTAAATTTTAGGGGTAAATTTCCCTAGCTAATATAACTAGGCAGTTGGAAATCGATAACTTGACGGTTATTGAAAAAGTTTTTTAATATTAATCGAAGGTGCGATTTCCTATCTATTTAAAAATAATTGTGTGTCACCCTATAGATTTAAAGTAGTTTCGTGCTACCCTATGGTCTTGCTAAAACTTCACCCACTCCACCCTACCCCGTATGAATAACGATAGTTTTTTATTTACAATTTTATATCCAATATATTCTGTGATATTCTGTATGTAATGTTTGGTTTTTCCGCTTATTATTAATAATATTATTAGCATTCTTTTTTTTTTCGATTAGTGTTGGCTTTTTTATTATAATGTCATGTTTACCTACCCAAAATTTATACCTAGTGGTAGTGCATATTTTTAGTTTATATTTTTGTAAGAAGTACATTTAGTTCTTACATCGATTTTTTTTAAATTTTATTGTGGACATACACAATTTTTTACCCTTAAAGTGTGATTATTTTTTTGATAATAAAGTTTTCAATTTTCAGAAAATTTAATTTACCTATTATCGTTGTGTTTTAGAAAGCATGAGTGGTTCATTTATAACAAATTTTATCCGATAATGTTCGATGTTTTTCGTTCGTCTTAGGACCAGTTCTACAAAGCAAGTATAAACTAAGAATAAGCTATACTGAGAATAAGTCTCTATTTTCTCTCTCTAAATTGCGTTCTACGCTTGCGTACAACGAAATCTGTGTGACTTATTCTCAGTATAGCTTATTCCTAATTTATACTTGCTTTGTAGAACTGGCCCTTAATGGCCACCTTAAGGTAGGTTTATGCACAACGTCATCGAGCCCTCAACTTCACCAAAGACTGCACTTCAGTTTCTGCAGGCAAAATTAACAAATATTCCCAACCGATTATATTGGCATAATCGTGACGGGCCGCCAGTAAAAGTTAAACTTGGTTTAACTTGATGGCGTGCATAAACCAACCTTTTAAACCCTAAGTAACTCTTTTAAGTGTATGTGGCACCCTTTTTATTTCATAATTTAACAAAACAGTTTTGATTGCTAAATTGGTTTAATTTATTCGTACATTTTTGTATCAATGGCGAATTGTAATATTGTTAATTGAATCGTCAGTAGAACATAGTAAATTGATGGATTAATTGTAGTATGCTGACCGAGCACGTAATTTATTGAACACAATAATTGGATTGTGGTTTCCAACAAAATTATTCAACAGTAAATTTTAATCTTTTCTTTCGTTACACAGAGCAGGGATTTCTAACCAAATTGTCGCAAATTGTAATTAATTACTTCACGCAACATTTCAAATGTTATTTACGAGGAAAGTTCAAATAAAGTTGGTTTTAACAGTTCAAGTAAAATTTGTTTAATGATATTATGCTCTTTTTAGACAAATTTATTCGAATGCCCCTGTGTGTAACAACAGAAAACCTCAAAAAGACAACAAATTGTTGTATATGAACCACACATTTGCTTAAAGTCACCAAATATTTTTGAGCAATTTGTTTAATTTTATGTGGCATCCTTTTTTGTATTATTACACGTTATTTTTGAGTTATCATGTGAGCACACTTTTTTTTAATTAAGCTTAAAGTATCTCCACATAATAATAATTATCATATAAGGTGAATCGATTTATCAGGTAATGTTCAAATCCAACATGGCGCGGTTTCGAACCGTCTAGTTCTCTAAACGTCCACTGGGATCGCTTCACCTTTTATAATAAATGAAAAATGCTCTCGAAAGCAAATTGTAATTTTTATTTTGTTTCGTGTTAATGCATCGATGCTATAATTTTCTACATGCACTGTTTGTTTTATTTTTTCTATATAACTCTTCGCTCGCTACACTTTGCGACACTTCCCGTTTGCTGTTGATTCATCAACTGTGGTGCAACTACAACTTGTTCACCGTTCGGTAAGTTGAACTGGTTGTTGATATGAAAACTTAACGTTTTGCCACTTAACGACGTCGGTACAGCGTTTAGTTTTTTCAAAATGTTCTTAATTACAGTAGCTTGTGATGATGGCTTGTATGCTTAACGAACTTTTTGCTAATTAAAATGCACGTTCGACTTTTATCTCGTTCACTTTGAGAGTCTCAATAGATGTCGATAATTAAGAATTCCAATTTATTCAAAGGAGTTTGTTTAACGGAGTAGTATGCATTTCTAAATATAAATTTACAAAATTAACTTAACTGGAAAGTTAACATTAAATGATTTTAACTGCAGGTTTAAATATTTTAAATGTTAAAAAAAACCTTCATTAACAAAACTGAGTGGATCAGATGTGTTCCCACATCGGTTCCGTTCCAGGAAACGTGGCTGTGAAGCAAATTCAAAGAAGTTCCTCGGTGCTGAAGACCGCGAGGTCTCGGCTTCCAATAGAAAATGCATGGAGGAATGAAGGAAATCGCTTAAACCTATCAAGCTAATTTTAAAGAGCAAATTAAGCTACAATGGGTGATGAATTGAGCTCAAAAAGTCTCCTCATTTCCATCCATCCATGTGGAAACTGTTTGTGGCTTACCTGTCACAAATGTTAGAGACGCTAAGAAAAAACTGACATTTGGAATGTTACATAAGCAATTTTTCCATGCCCGGTTACAGTTAATATGTTAGCCGCCACGTGCATTAAATTTAACTCACACTAACATTAAAAACAATAGGCTATTTTTAAGCGTGGCGGTCTACGTGTTAATTGACGATACTTGGATAGTTAACCGGAATTTAACCGACAACTATTGAAAAAATGGCATTTGTGAGTATAAAATTCAATAAATAGTTTCCTGCAGATGACGACCGTACTGACCAGAGAAATCTCAAAAAAATCAAGAAATTAATGCAAATATGGATTATAAATTAAGTCCAATCTGATGAGATTCTAACAAGATTGAAACAACTGTTTTAATTTAATTTTCATTAATTTTGAACCCCCTTCCACCTTTTTTAATGCGTATTTTCCTTTATTTTCTAATATTCCCTGGTTAAAACTTGCCTCACATTTAAACTTCCAGTTAAAATTAAATTATTTAACCTGCAGTTAAAAGTAGGGGATTTTCGTGACAGTCGAAGGTTCTTTATCTAACTCCTTCTAATTTTGAATTTATGTTTGTACCATATTTGGATTAGCAAGCAATCGTTCGTGTAAAATTCTTAATTTGTTAATTATTTTTTTTTATAAAATTCAAATTAACAGAAAAATAAATGTTTTCTCTCAGTGCGAATTGGTCCTAAATTTTTTTGTGATTTTAGGTAATGCAGCTAATCTTCGGAAAGAGGTTATACGCAATAAAATTAGGGCAATTGGTAAAATGGCTCGAGTATTCTCCGTGTTAAGGTAAGTTGATTGAATCAACCAATTTTTATTTTAAAATAATTATAACCTCACTTTTTTTCTCTTCACAAACTCAGTTTATTTTAAAATTTCTAAAATCAATTGTGATACGTTTTATGCGGAGCATTTTGGAAACTATATCTCCTCTATCGGCAAGCCGATTTAAAATGAGATCAATAATTTTGTGCTCAGTTTATTTTATATTTTGTGCAAATTTTTCATTTTTGCTGAGTTTTCTAAATTTACGATTTACTATTTTGCATTTTCAGAGAAGAGAGCGAGTCCGTACTTCAGCTTAAGGGTCTGACGCCAACGGGAGCTTTACCTTTGGGTGCTTTATCAGGTGGAAAGACGAGTCTAAAGAATGGTAAGCATAAATAAACAGTCAAAAATGAAACAATAGCTATATCGATCTGTACTATTTCGAATGGGCGAGTTTGTAATTTTGCCAAAACGATAAGAATGCAAAACGACAAAGTTGACTTAAATTGCCTGCAATAAAAAATTTATATCTATTTTAACTCGACACAGTTATTTTCGTTAAAACTAATGAACCAATTTTTGATCAGCGGTTCTCAAACTTCTTCTTTTTCAGCATTACAGGGATTTTCGCCCAACCACAAAATCACGAGTTTCGCAGAAGCAAAAGGATTGGACGCAATCAATGAACGTATGCCACCTCGTAAAGATGCTCCACCATCGCCGGTCGACGAAACGCCGCAAGACCACAATCACACTCAGTCAAATGCACATTCGTGAGCTAAATAGAAGAAACTAAATACATCACATTGCCTAAGCACAGGTTTGTAATTTTTTGTACTGTTTTCATTTTACATTGATTTATCAAGTTTTGAGGGTTTTTTTGTATTATAAGATTTAATAAATTCAATGTTTATACTGATGTGCTATTTTCTGCAAGTTATCCCGATATGTATATTCACTTTGGAAGATCTGCTTCTTCACTAAGGTTAAAAATGTTGTTAAGTAATATTAAAATATTTTTACCAATACTTCGTCTTTAGATCAATCAATAAGTTGAATATTCGTAAAGATGAAGGCATCGTTGCATAGCAACTCCCGAAAGCAAGTTATTGTAATTTATTTAGTTGATACTTGAAAGCGATTTTCCACCAGGCAAATTGTAAATTCTGGCGTGATTGACGTGATTAGTACTGGTCCATTACGCAGTCCATTACACCATATTACCTGACCGCGAATTAAAAAATTTTCTAGGTAGAGGATGGTAAAGGTAAGGACGGTCCAAAAAGCAATTATAAAAGAAAAATTGTGAAACATTACAAATTGGCCGTAAACTTTACCAAAAACTGAAAAATACATAAGCTGGCTGAGGCTAGCCCCGCCCACCTCGACCGAGATGGAACTGAATTATACTCCACAAACCCCTGCTTAATCAAACATGAAAGATTCATTGTTCAAGAACTTCTGAGTTGTTTCAATCTTTTTAATGGACGGAACGAATTAATCGAGATCTCTGAGACAGTCCACTCATTAAAAATATCCCTCAAGGCCCACGAAACTCCTCAACCGTTCAACTACAAACCTCAACTCCAGCCCAGGTACTCAATTATTAATATAATCATAAAATGCAAACTCTTCAATTGGCGGTGGCGAGTTGTACCCCTCCAAGCTAACTCTGCGTAAAAAGAGGAATTTTTTTATATTAAAAAATGTTCGACATCCTTCACTGTTTTGGAGTTATTGGAGAAAAACTGTGTTGAGTCGTACTCAAATGGGAAAATCCAAAGTTCAGAATTTGGAGTTCGAAAAAATCCAACATCGAGTGCTACAGGACTGCAGTTCTTTATGGGGGGGGGGTATTCCATATAGCTAAGTGCTACAGAACATGACGCGAGGATCTTTTCGACTTTTTCCCCTCCCCCCTAACGTTCGATGGACACAAATCAGAGACCCCTTATTTCTATAATATCAAACTTGACGAAAATTATTCATTAATTTGAATAAGGCCCCCAGGCCTAGGCATTAACATCCTTGATAGGCTACCCCTAAGAAGCTCTGCGAGTACTTAGACCATTAACTATGCTGATGATACGCTTTGATCAGAGAAGAGGGCCATCTGCGGCCTCATAATTTTAGGGACCTCAATTTTCAACTTCGTATCGTTTTTCGAAATAAAAATAAACATAATAAAAAAAAAAACTTTCATTGGCAAGCACAAGCATTTTATAACGTTCCTTCGCATATTTTTTAATTTTGAATGGTAAATGGAAGCTCAAAAATATCTTAAATTCATCTGTACCCAGAGTCTTCAGAGAAAAGAGAAATTTTTATGCACCCTCACCACTTCAAAAGTAAAAAGTTAGAGGAAGAAGATACAGGGTGGGGCGCGACAGACGCCTGGATTTGAAGTGGGTATTGCTCCCTTCCTAACGGTCCTAGACGGTTCAAAGTGGTGTGCTTCGAAAGAGGGTGAAGGGAAGTTTATGTTGCCAGAATGGAGTACTTTACAGCGATGTAAGGTTCAATATAGCCCCCCGCGGCGGAAATCCCGATCGAAATCGAATTCTTGATGTAGAAGGGGGCCTCAGTTTACCGCCAGTACCCCAGAAAACATCGAGAGGGTTCGAGCTGCACTTCAACAACCTCCCAGGCGTTCTTTTCGGAAACATGGAGGTGCCCTAGGTATTTCGAGACATTCCATTCAACGAATCGTTAAAAAACGTCTTCATTTGCATCCCTAAAAGATGGTTGTCTTCCAAGAATTGAAGCCAGAGCACTCACCAGTGAAAACATGCTTGCTACATTGCTTGGAGAGAGTATCGTTTTTTTCTCTGCCGAGGCACATTTTCACCTCAGTGGATGTGGCAATAAACAAAATTTGCGGTATTGGAGTGATACGAATCCCAGGAAGCTCCACCAAAGATCCCTGCACCCCGACAGGGTGACAGTATGGTGTGCAATCTCAAGAATTGAGATCATTGGCTCATACTTTTTTTTTTAAAATGATCAGGCGGTTACAGTCACTTCTGCACGTTACCTGACCATGATCCAGGATTTTTTCTTGCCTCAGTCGGTTTCAGCAGGACAGTGGCGGATTTACGAACAGTCGTAAAAGGCGCGCGCCTGGGGCCTCAAAACAGCGACGTAGCAACAGGTGGTGCCGGGCACCAGGGCCCGGGCCCCGTGGGGGCCCGGTACACGGACAAAATTGATTTCTATTATTTACAGACATTTTTGTAAAAATTATCTATGAAAGTTTGCACATTGAACACAGCGAGGGCCCCAGGGCGGAGCGTCTGCACCGTGGGGCCGGCGCCCTGAAGGAACGCCAAAATAAAGAAATATTTGAAAAAATTGAATAATGTAATTCATTCAGTAAATATTATAGCTAATTATATTTACGAAGCAACGAATGACGCAGTTGCAACATCAAAATTTCATTTCATGTTCAATAGTAACATTTGGTGAAAAATAGGTAGTATTTTCCAAAAAAATCGCCTGCGGCGCTAAAAGACGCTACTTTCCCCACCCCCATGTGCCGGATGTTGAATTATTTAGAGGGGGGCCTCAAAATTGAATTGCGCCTGAAGCTTCATAAGTGCTAAATTTTCATTAGTCCCGGGGGGGGGGGTTGGAAAACATAACAACAAGACAATAAAAGGTCTTGGGTACAATATTGCTATATAAATTAGGAATTTGATAAAAATTAAATTTTGTTCAAATATTCTGAAATTGTATGACAATATTAATTCTGTCGTAAAAAACACACAAAAAATAAAAAAATTCTAAGCCCTAAGATGCCTTGGATTTGCAGTTATTTTAATTTCTGCGCAATTTTTTGATTTAACTTTATTGATAAAAATTTAATTTTGTTCAAATATTTAATTATAGTTACTAAATTGTAACTTGTATTATTTTATATTCAAGTTAAGGATAAATAAAAATTAAAATTGAATATATATATACCATGACAGCTGTTTCGTCCTTTTTTGGACTTATCAAATGATAATAATATAAAATCAAAGATAAATTTATTGTAAAGTGATGTAAAACAAAATTTTTTTAAAAAACTAAATGTTAAAAAAACCAAATACTTAGGGTATCTCAATTCATTTGTAAGTATTTGGTTTTTTTAACATTTAGTTTTTTAAAAAAATTTTGTTTTACATCACTTTACAATAAATTTATCTTTGATTTTATATTATTATCATTTGATAAGTCCAAAAAAGGACGAAACAGCTGTCATGGTATATATATATTCAATTTTAATTTTTATTTATCCTTAACTTGAATATAAAATAATACAAGTTACAATTTAGTAACTATAATTAAATATTCTTACGAGTTAATAATACACATAAATATATATTTTGTTCAAATATTCTGAAATTTAATGAAAATATTAATTCTGTCCTAATAAACACAGAAAAAATAACGAAAAAATTCTTAGCCCTAAGGTGCCTTAGATTTGCAGTTATTTTGATTTCTGTGCAATTTTTAATTAACATTTTTTGATAAAAATTAAATTTTGTTCAAATATTATAAAATTGTATGGAAATATTAATCCTGTTGTAATAAATACGCGAAAAATAACGAAAAAATTCTAAGCCCTAAGATGCCTTAGATATGCAGTTATTTTGATTTCTGTGCAATTTTTGATTTAACTTTTTTGATGAAAATTTAATTTTGTTCAAATATTCTGAAATTTAATGAAAATATTACTTCTGTCCTAATAAACACAGGAAAAATGACGAAAAAATTCTTAGTCCTAAGATGCCTTAGATTTACAGTTATTTTGATTTCTGTGCAATTTTTGATTTAATTTTTTTGATAAAAATTTAATTTTGTTCAAATATTCTGAAATTTAATGAAAATATTAATTCTGTCCTAATAAACGCAGAAAAAATAACGAAAAAATTCTTAGTCCTAAGATGCCTTAGATTTACAGTTATTTTGATTTCTGTGCAATTTTTGATTTAATTTTTTTGATAAAAATTTAATTTTGTTCAAATATTCTGAAATTTAATGAAAATATTAATTCTGTCCTAATAAACACAGAAAAAATAACGAAAAAATTCTTAGCCCTAAGGTGCCTTAGATTTGCAGTTATTTTGATTTCTGTGCAATTTTTGATTTAACTTTTTTGAATAAAATTTAATTTTGTTCAAATATTCTGAAATTTAATGAAAATATTAATTCTGTTCTAATAAATACAGGAAAAATATCGAAAAAATTGTAAGCCCTAAGATGCATTTGATTTGCAGGATTTTTCCATTTCAGGGCAATATTTAATTTAACTTTTTTGATGAAAATTTAATTTTGTTCAGATATTCTAAAATTGTATGAAAATATTAATTCTGTCCTAATAAACACAGGAAAAATAACGAAAAAATTCTTAGCCCTAAGATGCCTTAGATTTACAGTTATTTTGATTTCTGTGCAATTTTTGATTTAACTTTTTTGATGAAAATTTAATTTTGTTCAAATATTCTGAAATTTAATGAAAATATTACTTCTGTCCTAATAAACACAGGAAAAATGACGAAAAAATTCTTAGTCCTAAGATGCCTTAGATTTACAGTTATTTTGATTTCTGTGCAATTTTTGATTTAATTTTTTTGATAAAAATTTAATTTTGTTCAAATATTCTGAAATTTAATGAAAATATTAATTTTGCCCTAATAAACACAGGAAAAATGACGAAAAAATTCTTAGCCCTAAGATGCCTTAGATTTACAGTTATTTTGATTTCTGTGCAATTTTTGATTTAACTTTTTTGATGAAAATTTAATTTTGTTCAAATATTCTGAAATTTAATGAAAATATTAATTCTGTCCTAATAAACACAGTAAAAAGAACGAAAAAATTCTTAGCCCTAAGATGCCTTAGATTTACAGTTATTTTGATTTCTGTACAATTTTTGATTTAACTTTTTTGATGAAAATTTAATTTTGTTCAAATATTCTGAAATTTAATGAAAATATTAATTTTGCCCTAATAAACACAGGAAAAATGACGAAAATATTCTTAGCCCTAAGATGCCTTAGATTTACAGTTATTTTGATTTCTGTGCAATTTTTGATTTAACTTTTTTGATAAAAATTTAATTTTCAAATATTCTGAAATTTAATAAAAATATTAATTCTGTCCTAATAAACACAGGAAAAATAACGACAAAATTCTTAGCCTAAGATGCCTTAGATTTACAGTTATTTTGATTTCTGTGCAATTTTTGATTTAATTTTTTTGATAAAAATTTAATTTTGTTCAAATATTCTGAAATTTAATGAAAATATTAATTCTGTCCTAATAAACACAGAAAAAATAACGAAAAAATTCTTAGCCCTAAGGTGCCTTAGATTTACAGTTATTTTGATTTCTGTGCAATTTTTGATTTAACTTTTTTGAAGAAAATTTAATTTTGTTCAAATATTCTGAAATTTAATGAAAATATTAATTCTGTTCTAATAAATACAGGAAAAATATCGAAAAAATTGTAAGCCCTAAGATGCATTTGATTTGCAGGATTTTTCCATTTCAGGGCAATATTTGATTTAACTTTTTTGATGAAAATTTAATTTTGTTCAGATGTTCTAAAATTGTATGAAAATATTAATTCTGTCCTAATAAACACAGGAAAAATAACGAAAAAATTCTTAGCCCTAAGATGCCTTAGATTTACAGTTATTTTGATTTCTGTGCAATTTTTGATTTAACTTTTTTGAAGAAAATTTAATTTTGTTCAAATACTCTGAAATTATTTGAAAATATTAATTTTGTCCTAATAAACACAGGAAAAATATCGAAAAAATTGTAAGCCCGAAGATGCATTTGATTTCAAGTAATTTTGAGGAGGGCCTCAAAATTGGATTGCGCCTGGGGCCTCATAAGTTCAAAAAGCGCCAATGAGCAGGATGGGGCCACAGTCCACACAGCAAGGATTTTCATTAACTTTTGTGAGACAAATTCCCCGGGCGCCTCATCTACCTAAGAGGCTATTTGAACTGCCCAGCGCACTCTCCTGATTTTGTCCTATAGGGATACCTAAAATCCTTACCCAAATCGTCGAAATTCCTGTGGAAATGCTTCAAAGGGTACACGAAAACTTCAGAAAAAGGCTTACTCAGTGTTTGGAGTGTGAGGGACGCCATTTGGCCGATCCTAAATAAAAAATTTAGGCATTTTGTAACAGTCTGTATACATTTTTAGACTTCATTTTTATTACGAAAAGCGACAAAGTTGAAAGAGGTCCTCAAAATTGAGAGATCCAGGGCAGCTGCTCATCTTCTCAACCCTTACAACTCTTTAAAAAATAATTTCGAAGTAGGGCCATTTTGTGTGTGTCATTTTACGGTGCAAGCGGACATGACTCATTGAAACTAGAAATCGTGGAATTGAATACGCGCAATTTGACTTTTATAACCTAAGCATCCCGAATAACTGAATGGTAATTTGAGATTTGTTTAGATACAGATTACCTATCCCTATGTATTCATTGTTAATCACATAATTTGGGAGCAACAGGGATTCAAACCTGTAACCTTCAAAATTATAGCGGGGATCACAATATCGGTACGGCATGATTGTTGGTAGCCGAATCAGTGGGCGCCACTTGGAACTGTAAAGAGTAACCACCTAACTTTCGGTAAGTTTTTGGCGTCGCGTCGGCGTCGGTAGGATTTAATAGACAAAACTTGATAATCACTATGATATAGAAAAGTTTGTGTGTTTTTTTTTATACTTATGTAAGATTATTATTACAGGTGTAATTCAACCAAGATCGGTGGTGTTTTCACTTGTGACTGGCGCTCACCTTACAACAACATGTTACATCTCTACTAGCTTCTAGCAATTGTCAGCGTTGGGACGACAGGCTCGTTCATATTTATTTGAACAATTATCTGGTCTGCTTCCCCATTTAAAACTTTCTGCTGTGCGGACCTCACTGTACATACTACTTGATTTTCTTTCATTTTAGAAATACTCTATCGTCATTGTGTATCATCATCGCGTATACATTCCATACGTACGTTCTGTTTCTATTAAGTGTTGTTACAAAATTAT
Source organism: Rhagonycha lutea (assembly GCA_958510855.1). Taxonomy (NCBI): domain Eukaryota; kingdom Metazoa; phylum Arthropoda; class Insecta; order Coleoptera; family Cantharidae; genus Rhagonycha; species Rhagonycha lutea. Next base: position 6,626,425 of record OY294038.1, read on the forward strand.
ATAAATCATAAAATTTGGCATATCTAAGGGGTGGAGGAGTAGCGACGAAAAATTAGTCTAAATAAAAAAAGTAATATTACTTGGCGTGCAGTGTGTATTGTGAGGTTTGCACTGCGTAAATGCACGTCATGAGTGATATAAGCGTGCCATACTTTTACCTGTCGATCGCTACATTTTAATATTTTCACTCATTTCTCATTTTCACTGTACCTACCTATGTGTGTGCTGTTAAAAAAATTTTAAATAAACTTTGGCTATAAGTATTTACTACTACTAAATATTACAAAACAATTTTTAAGGGGTTCACTCTTCGATGCGCCCGCCCCATCGAAACTCGAGGTTGAATTTTAAATTTTTGAGAGTTTTTTTTGATAGGGGGGGTGTACGTCGAATTGTGCACCGTTACGTAATTTAATAGAAAAAAATTTAAAAAGGTTTCATAATATTTAAATAGAATATTTAAATTTAAGTTTTTTTCGTGCTAAACACATTTTAAGTACTACATAAAATATTGAATCTTTTGCTACGAGTTGTACTTACTTATTGTTTAATTTTTGATTGTACAAATTGTGTTATAAAGATGATTAAATGGTTAAATTAATAATAATATAAATATATATATTTGAAATTTAATAACTCTGTGTTTGAAGATATTTCGAATCATGACACAGAGTCGTAGACACATTGATGATCTGTATATACGTGTATAAAATATATTAAGTGTTTGTTATCCCTACATTTTCCTCTTTGTTCACATCTTGGCATAAATGTGCGAATTTGTTTATTTAAATGTGTATGTAAGAATCTCCCTCATTATAATATGACCAATGCAAGATTTTATCTCTACCAAAAAAAAACAGACACTCGGTGACTTTCGTGTGAATGCTTACAAAAAGCGTGCAAATGTGTTAAATTATATTATAAATAATAATAACATAAATCTAATCTTATTAAAATTCTGTAAATTTATTCTATTATATTATTTAAAAAAATATAATAATTATTATGATAGTTATTTAAAAAAATTGCATAGGAAATATCTTAAAAAACAACTATCGATTTAAAATAGGAAAATATCAAAAAGTAAGTAACGTATAATTAATATATAAACGTCCCTTGTATATTACACTTACACCAACATTAACAAAAGTTGCCATCTTTGTTAACTGCTACAAACTTCAAAAGTCGCCATGTTGTAAGGTCGTTTCAAAAGCCGCCATTTTTGTTTCAAATCTAAGTTGAGCGCCACTTGATTTTTCCGCACGAATATTGCAGCGGCAACTTTTGGTAAGTGATGTGTAACTGTAACTTTTTGTTTTTCAAGATCTTACAATAATTCTCATTATATTTGTAAATTTTTGCACAAGTTATTTATTATCTACTACTACTACTACTATTTCAAGTTTTTAAGCAACATTTTTCTACTGCTACTAACTGTAAGTAAATTTTTAAATATTCCAAGTAATAATAAGATTACCTTTTTGTCGACCACTACCTAATTTTGGAATCATGCTTGGTTCCAAAAGGACGGTGCAACTAAAAGTAATAAGAATTGTGGCGCTAGTTTTACCTAATAAAACACTAAAAAAGCACTTATAATTGTGTAACAATCTACAAGTATTTTGTAAATTGTAATTTAAAGATGTAATTTGATGTTACAACTATTACTAGTAAATATGTTTAGAGATTTGTTGTGCTAATCACTTAGTTTTTTGAAAACAACAAATTGAGCGTCGTACTTTTTGCTAGTCACTTAGTTTACTTTTCTACCTCTTAGATAAATGTAAATATAAATAAATACGAGTAATATTTTAATGGATGTTTAAATGGTGGGTGTTCTACAACTTTATTTTTATACAGTTTAGATTTAGCGGTGCTAGTTTTACGTTTTTCTGGTTGGTGGATGTATCAATTAATTGTCTTTAGTTTTATTATCTAATCTAACGCTGTTAATTGTTGAATAAAGATGAAAGCCGAAAATTATGTCTTAGAAATTTTGCGCGGCAGAGAATGGTGTGACTAAGCAATAACATAAATTCCATAAATGTGAATAACAATCGAATTTAATGGTAGTTTTTTTTCGTGTTGAAGTGATTAGTTAACACATCCTAAATATATTTAATTTTTCTTTTTAAATTTTTAATTCGACTGAAGAAGTGGTCGGGATGAGACTTGTTTATGTAAATGCCGAGCATTCTCCAAATGGTTTGGGTTTTTCCAAGCGTGTTCGTGATAGTCACTTCGGAATTTTTTATTTTTTTTGTAATAATACATAATAGCTTTTTGTATTTCAGCTTTGGCGTTTTATGTCGGCTTTATATTATGAGATATGCAAATTTTTAACATGGAAAAATGCTGACTTAAGATGTCCAAACGGATTTGGTACATTTTTTAAAAATAAATTTTAAAGTTGTATAAATATTAAACAAAAAAAAAACTATCTATATGCCTTCATACTTCCTAACTTAATATTATAATAATGCACTGAAGTATTGGGATGTTAGACTTTTAATACTTTAGTACTATCACTGTGTCACAGAACAGTGGCCATTTTAATATTAATCTCAGTACTGGAAAGCACACGCAAATAGAAACGTCTCCTTTACTTTTATTCCAAATTATGGGTACCTACCTACTTTTATTTAAAACCGTCCATTTTCATGTTGTGGAGAGAACTTAAGGGCAAGACTAGGACGAAGCCTGTCTTCCTCAACCTGAAGTTAGCGCTTCAGGTAATTCTTCATTTTGAAACTTTCTTAACCTCACTAATTTGGCGCTCAATTTTTATTTCCCCTCGTGTTATTCCGCGAATATTTGAAGGAGATGTTTTTTATCGAAAGGGAACCTGCTAATTCCAGTACCTCTAGAGTTAGTTAAATGTTTTTAAATAATTGAATTTACATTATATACATACATCTTTAAATACAAATGCGTTGATATAATTCATATCAATCCAAGTGTGTAATTTACTACAATGGATAACTTTATAAAGTTATGCATGTTACATTTGGCGGTTGTTTATCTGTGATCGTATTGCGTTATTGAATTGAGTTTTCTTCTTTCAAAGTTGTTTATTGCGATGTTATTAATTATTCTATATTTCAACTGTATTTATAGAGATATTTTGATTTGTGTTCTTATTAATATATGAAATTGAAATTAACTTCTATTGTTTTTTTTATTTACATCACAAGCGACCCATCTCCTATCAAATGACACTGTGAATTAAGGTCAGCCACTGAGTCAGTGGCGAAACTTCAACTTTTGAATGGAAAGGTGTGCGATTTCAAAATAAAGAACAAAATTTGGTCGCAATAGAATGCAGTTTAGGAGGCTCCAAAGCATTGGGCCCCTCGGTTGCACGTTAATTTCTTCACATTTTAGCGGGCTTATCCACACTAAAAACTAGAAAAAACACTTCAAAATGAGATATTATGTCGTTTATGTTCTTGAAAAAATCTTCCCTTGACTTTGAGGGTATCTTCTCTCCAGAACTTGACCTAAGCATAAGTGCCTCGCTGGGCACATCCGACCTTGATCAAAAAGTTTCAGGAATAACAAGTCACTTGATTTGATTTTTTTAAATTTTGTTAGGCTTCCGAACCTGTCATTGACATTTCCACCAAATTTCAGCATCATAGCTTGACAATTGTAAAAGTTACGCCATCTTGAATAAATCAATCTGATGCACGTTTACGATATTTTAGGATTTTAGAAATGGAATCAACTTTGCATTGGCAGTGGCAGGCCGTTGACATCAAAAACAGTGCCAAAAATAAAAGAAATTTTGTCTAAAAACCTCAAATGGACCATCAGAAAGCTAGCAGAGAATTCTTAACATTACTTATTGACAGTGGCGGTTTTAGAACTTATGAGGCCCCCCTCTAAGTTTTTTCACTAATCCTATACTCCCTAAAGCAATCAAAATAACTGCAAATCCAAGGCATCTTAGGGCTTAGAATTTTTTCGTTATTTTTCCTGTATTTATTACAAACGAGTTAATAGTTTCATGAATTTTCAGAATATTTGAACAAAACTAAATTTCTTTCAAAAAATTTAAATCAAAAATTGCATTGATATCAAAATAACTGCAAATCCAAGGCATTTTAGGGCTTAGAATTTTTGTGTTATTTTTCCTGAATTTATTACAGCAGAGTTAATAGTGTTATGAATTTTCAGAAAATTTGAACAAAACTAAATTTCTTTCAAAAAATTTAAATCAAAAATTGCATTGAAATCAAAATAACTGCAAATCCAAGGCATTTTAGGGCTTAGAATTTTTTTGTTATTTTTCCTGAGTTTATTACAACAGAGTTAATAGTTTCATGCATTTTCAGAATATTTGAACAAAACTAAATTTCTTTCAAAAAATTTAAATCAAAAATTGCATTGATATCAAAATAACTGCAAATCCAGGGCATTTTAGGGCTTAGAATTTTTGTGTTATTTTTCCTGAATTTATTACAGCAGAGTTAATAGTGTCATGAATTTTCAGAAAATTTGAACAAAACTAAATTTCTTTCAAAAAATTTAAATCAAAAATTGCATTGATATCAAAATAACTGCAAATCCAAGGCATTTTAGGGCTTAGAATTTTTTTGTTATTTTTCCTGAGTTTATTACAACAGAGTTAATAGTTTCATGCATTTTCAGAATATTTGAACAAATCTAAATTTCTTTCAAAAAATTTAAATCAAAAATTGCATTGATATCAAAATAACTGCAAATCCAAGGCATCTTGGGGCTTAGAATTTTTTCGTTATTTTTCCTGTATTTATTACAACAGAGTTAATAGTTTCATGCATTTTCAGAATATTTGAACAAAACTAAATTTTTATCAAAAAATTTAAATCAAAAATTGCACTGAAATCAAAATAACTGCAAATCTAAGGCATCTTAGGGCTTAGAATTTTTTTGTTATTTTTCCTGTGTTTATTACAACAGAGTTCATAGTTTCATGAAATTTCAGAATATTTTAACAAAATTAAATTTTTATCAAAAAATTTAAATCAAGAATTGTATTGAAATCAAAATAACTTCAAATCTAAGGCATCCTAAGGCTTAGAATTGTTTCATTATTTTTCCTATGTTTATTACAAGGGTATTAATATTTTCATGAGGTTTCGGAATATTTGAATAAAATTAAATTTTTAACAAAAAATTTAAATCAAAAATTGCACTGAAATAAAAATAACTGAAAAACATCTTAGGGCTTAGAATGTTTTCGTTATTTTTCCTGTGTTTATTACAATAGGAATTTAATTAATAAAAATTAAATTTTTATATCGTCCATCCGTCCAAGACATGTTTTTGAATTATTTATCCCTCAGACGTATCGCTGTAAAGCTGGTGGCGAAAGAGCTGAATTTCATGCAAAAAAATTTCGCATTGATTGATGGACGTCGTGAAGGACATGATTTTTCTGAAACTTTGATCAAGGTGTCTGCATCCTTATTTCAAACGGAACTCATAAGCATATTACACTGCCTAAGAACAGTTCAGGATAGATGCATTCGGGACAAAAATATTCAGATTCTTTCAGACAGTAGGGTGGCGCTTGTAACACTTCGGGGCTACAAGATCATCTCTGTTTTGGTGCTTGATTGCATCCAGCAGTGGCGGATTAAGGCTAAAGCGGGCCCTAGGCAACATTGTAATTCCGGGCCTATTTTTCAGTCATGACGTATACATAGGCGCAACTAGGGTCAAAAGTTTGGGGGGCTACAAAAATATTTTCAAACATTTTGTTAAGGGGAGGGGTAAAAATAACGAAAAATTGCGCCGCAGGCAAAATATTTTAGATTTTCAAGGTCAACGAGCTTAGATTTGAAGTTAGAAATTATAAAAAGATGTTTTCGTGCTAATTTGTGGGATTTCAGGGGCATATAGGCATATTCGGTAATTAAAATTTATTAATATTTATTTATTTTCAAAAATTACCACACTATTACTTCAAAAATCAGTTTTAAGCATAGAAAAATAAAGGGGCAGTTCTTAATATTTCTTAAGAAATCAACTAAGTGGGTTGATTGCCAACTCAAAAATAAATTAAAAACCTAATTTCGGGCCCCAAAAATTACGGGCCCTAGGCACGTGCCTAGGTAGCCTAGGCCTTAATCCGCCACTGGCATCCAGACACTGAATAAGATATCTAACCAAAATGTTCTTTCATTCTGTTGGATGTTCTGACATTCTGACATCAAGGTGACGAGAACAACACAAAGGCTGACGAACTGGCGAGAAGCGGCTCCAATTGTCTTCCCTAGGGCCTGGAGGCGATGGTCACGCCTTCCGTCAAGGCTCTAGATGCACGCCTTAAACAAGATACCCTAAAATTGCATACTTGCAGTTGGCTGGGTACAAGAAACTGCATTAAACCAAGCAGGAGCTGCTATACGTTTAGGAATAATAAGATCGAAACATGTCTGTCGTTGTTGTATTTTGGTTATAATTGACTTATGTTCGAATTTTTTATTCAGTACTAAATTATGTCAGGTATCACACAGTAACATGTTGATCGCCTCGGTTCCAAATAAACAATTGTCTACTGGGCCACATCGTGTTTCTTATTAGTTATTATAAAATTATAATTGTATTTTTCTTTAGTGGTTGGGAGCATAGAATAAAAGGTTGGGAGTGGCTAATGTGCAGAAACGAATATTCGTCATTTCGATTCTGTTTGTGTCAATTGGTGGAATTGGGTGTCATGCGTTCTTCCTCCACAATTGCAGCGCAAGCTCAAGTCACATGCCAACCCATAAGGAAAAATTTACCTCTACACATTCCATGAGTGGTATAACGATATGAAAAGATATTTATAGAGTTTTAGAGTGAAGCAGGTGCAATAAAACGAGCACAGTGTGCTTTACTATTCTGTAACCCAAATAGAATATATTGATTCATACTATTTTGAATCATTGTTGTCATATTAATGTAATCAATTTAACATCAAAAATCTATTACTGCTTTATTTGGCAATGTGGAGGTTGCTTATTGTTTGAACACTCATTAGTTATATGTTAATATGGAGCTTGTTGATTTAGCCAGAGCAAGGAGAAATAGTTATTGATGTCAGTATTATTAGTTCCTTGAGAGATATTGTCACGAAAATGCCGAACCATGTTGTGCGACAAAATTGTATTTCTTGTATTTTGGGTCCTTTATTTCAGTTTGGATCGCTTGTGGGAATTCCACCCGTTGTAATGACTTGTGACCATAATAGGAGATATCTGAGGGTAAATATTAACTCTCCGAAAGGTTATATATGTTCCAGATTAATTGTTTTGTTTTTATTGATCTGCTCTACGATAAATTGTGGTTTGAAAATTTACAGTGACATTAAAAACTCGAAGCATATTTTGGAGGTTTTAGCTCGAGTTCCAAATTTTTGTGTAACTTTGGGTCCGGTGCTTGTCATAATAAGTGCACGGTTACAGACCAATAAAATTCACCGAGTATGTGAATTACTTCAAGACATTTTGGAAAACTTTCGCGAGTCACATTTAATCGTATTGTTAACAACAAACGATATCAAAAGATTAAGATCTAACATTTATTTGCATTTACTCACATTGAACTTTTCCGGACTTTTTTCGCTCCTTATTCTTTTTCTATATATTGAAAATTTAAATTTAAGTGGATTGGAAGCAATCGGCTTATTTTGTGGTTATAATGTTTGCTTGGTATCAGCCCTTTTTATTTATTATGTGTATAATGTTATTTGCTCTCTATTTGAAATGGGTCACCATCAATTGAAATGCCATTTACAGGCCAATTTGCAATTTCCGTATTATAATGTACATAGACGTTTGGCAATTGCCAACAACAGAATCACCCGCTTAAATTCTCAAATCTTTGTTGCTGCTCGCTTATTTAACAGATTTCTTAATCCATTTCTGTTAATTTGTATTCTATTGTTTATATTCACTCTTGCCGCTATGCAAATTCAGTATATTTTAGTTGTTATAAATGGCCAACGTATTTTATTTAATAGCAAACTTTCTAATTTACACCTGGGGATTGTTGTCGGAACAGTCTGCGGTATTTATTTTTTCGTAGCTATTTCGAAATTAGAGAAATCGGTAAGTAATAAATTAATGTGTAATTTAACCATGATGTTATTTTCAGCTATTTATAGCAGTTATTTCAGCTACGAAGTATATGTAAGTGTTAATATTACATCTGAAGAGCGTACCGGAATGTCATCCAACAAAATTTATTTACACCTAACGTTAAATTTTAACTCTTACACTAAACTCCAAAAATTTGCTAATAAATTAATTAGGCTACTTACGTTAGACGAAATCTCACATTATTTTGTAATGGTGCAATCGGTTCATATAATATCTTCATGGAATGTTATAAGGCACTTACATCCCTTGTAGTTTAAATAACTATTATCAGAGGCGGTGCTAAGCGGTAAGTTAGGTAAGCTACACAAAGAATACAGATATTATAATAATCTACAAAATATTAGAGGGTGCTTCAGAATATTATCTACATTTGCATTACGGGCAAAAAATTTTTTTTTAACTTTTTCATTGCATCTTTGAGATCTGGGGCGATATATTTTAAATTTGAAGGGGGCGCAAGAGCAGATGGCACCGTCCCTGACTATTGTTATAAACTAATAGCAATTCAATATTCTATACTAATTATATCATGTTTATATTGTATATCTCAGGTGATAATTTTAAATGTAATTTTATTGTAATTTATAATTTTAGAAGTACGACATGTTTTCATTTTAGTTTAAATTTCCCATCAGCTGTTTATTGCAAGAAGAAGCAATTCAGGTAGGATTCACCTTGGTCCATTTCCAAATTAAAAATTTAACTTACAATTTACTTTTTATTTCAGTTCGAGGCTTACATGCAGGCATTAAAACATCAAAAAATATTATTTAGCATATCTGATATTTTGATGGGTAAAGTATCGACATTTGCAACTGTAAGTGCATTTCACATTTATATGCCTTTGCATTAATTGTTATCTTTTTAGGTGTTTGGTGCAATCCTTGCGTTAATATCGGTAGCATTGCAATTTATAGGGTAAAGCAAGGTAATTTGGTGATATAGTTAATTTGGTGATACTTTTTCAAAAATTCACCAACAGCTTACCGATTATCAAAATAATTTAAAATTTTTATCATATACTTCATATAGTTTCATCTGACTATTCAAGAGATTACAGGCTCTTATCTTATGTAGTTACCTGCCAAAAAAACTTTTAATGTAATATGGTGTTATTTTTCATAGTTACTTCAGTGTTATACGTGCTAGGTAGTAAATGTGTTCTAAATCAATTAATAAATAAGCTAGTATAGTGTTTTTACATTATACTTTTAGAGTAAAGCCTACTTTTCAAAATGGCATAAATAAAATTACATGTTATTGTTTATTAATTAAATTAACCCTTACGTTGTAACGGTATTTTCTTACCTTGTGCGAATGCAATTTTACTGATTTAAGATTATGTTATTTAAATTATTTTTTTACGGCGTTAATATAAATTTTTTATACATACAATATTGTCAAAAAAGGCGGTCAATAGAGAGTACTTTTTGAAAATAATTTTATTTTGGCATTTCAGGCTATCACCAAATTACCTGTCCTTCAAATTACCAAATTTCAAAGTATTCCTAGTAATCAAAAATATAGTACATACACTTCTGAAAATATGGTGAGAGCAAACCAAAATGGTTTTACAGGAAGGTATGTCAATTTAGAAAGCTGCAGCACAAGTAAATATTCTTTGGACCTCGTTTAAAACGCATTATTTAATCGTGTTAACAAGGATTTTTTTGATTTTTCGATTTTTAATACGATTTTCTAAATTTCTATTACTTTTTCCTTGTCGCAACGCAAATTATATTTTTTTAAACCCTAGTTCACTTTTTAGGCGTTTTATTTCCATTTGCGAGGCGCTTGAGTTTTTGGCCGCCCCTAATTTTATCCGCCCCTGTGTTTGCACATTGTGCACAAAGGCTCTGACTACAACTACCATCAGCAACATCAGTTCACCGAATACCGAAGTCAAACAGAAAGCAGAGATATTCAAAGGCAAAATTATTAACAACACTACAGGATCTTCAGAAATCAGGATGTTCTACGGCTCATGAAGATCAGAAGCGAAAAAAATTCAATAAAGGTTTAAAGAAAAATGATGACTGGGAATGTGGTGTCTGTGATAAAAGTTATGATGAGGATGTACAAGAAAATAATGGTGCCAAATGGATTCAATGCTCCTTCTGTTTTATTCCATACCACATCACTTGTCAATCACAGGCAAATGAAGACGAAATCTTTATGTGCGATGGTTGTTCTCTTTCCGATTTCGAGTAATTATGTTATGTTTAAAGTATTTTAAGTTTTAAATTAAGTTTTATAGCTAATTTTAGTTTTTTTAGTTGTCACCAAATTAAATGTCCTATATCACCAAATTAAATATCCTATCACCAACTTACCTACCTTTTTTTAAAAAGAAATATGTTCGTTTTTAATTAAGAAAATGGAATTCAAATAAAACAAAAAACCTCTAAATGGGCAGGTATAAAGTGATTCTATTATTATACCAGCAAAAATTGGGAAAAACTTTCAAATTAATCAAACTGTATCCATGTAAACAAAATTATCACCAATATACCTTACCTTACCCTACTTGTAATAACAAAGCCTTAGAAGTCTTTGAAGACGCCCAAGAATTCAATAATTGCAAAGTTTTAAATATTTAATCCACCTAACCAGTAGGTACAATATTAGCACCCTGCACTATGGATGAATTTTGAAATCTACACTTTTGAAAATGTATCTACCTACGACCTTACTGATCGTATGATTTAAATTGGCCTATTAGTTCTCATTGGTTATTTAAATTTAAAGCTTCGTTAAATGTTACATGAAACCGGATATTAATGTTACTATTTAATAACCAAAATTAAATAAAGAAATATCGTGGTTTACAATTTTTTTTATATAGCTCCTGAAACTAATCCTTTTAATTTTCTAGCACTTTTCTTAATACAGCTATATCAATTCTTCTTCTGTGCCCGTTTCCACAACCTCTCATTAAATTCTTTAGTGTCGATTATTTGGAGTTAATTACAGTTAAATAAAAAAAAATAGTGTTCCTCAAGTTTGGTTTAGAATTTTTTCATTATTTTTGCTGGCTTTACTAGGTTATAATCAATAGTTTTATTCAGTTGCAGAATATTTGAACAAACTTTATTTTTTATCCAAAAATGTAAATCAAAAATCGCTCCGAAATCAAATCATCGGAAAATAAAGATAACTTTTGGTTTAGAATTTTTTCATTATATTTCCTGGCTTTACTAGATTGTAATCAATAGTTTTATGCAGTTGTCGAATATTTGAACAAACTTTATTTTTTATCCAAAAATGTAAATCAAAAATCGCTCCGAAACCAAATCATCGGAAATTAAAGACAACTTTTGGTTTAGAATTTTTTCATTATTTTTCCTGGCTTTACTAAGTTGTAATCAATAGTTTTATGCAGTTGCAGAATATTTGAACAAACTTTATTTTTTATCCAAAAAAAATCAAAAATCGTTCCGAAAACAAATCATCGGAAATTAAAGACAACTTTTGGTTTAGAATTTTTTCATTATTTTTCCTGGCTTTACTAAGTTGTAATCAATAGTTTTATGCAGTTGCAGAATATTTGAACAAAATTTATTTTTTATCCAAAAAAAATCAAAAATCGTTCCGAAAACAAATCGTAGGAAATTACAGACAACTTTTGGTTTAGAATTTTTTCATTATTTTTCCAGGCTTTACTAAGTTGTAATCAATAGTTTTATGCAGTTGCAGAATATTTGAACAAACTTTATTTTTATCCAAAAAAAATCAAAAATCGTTCCGGAAACAAATCATCGGAAATTAAAGACAACTTTTGGTTTAGAATTTTTTCATTATTTTTCCTGGCTTTACTAAGTTGTAATCAATAGTTTTATGCAGTTGCAGAATATTTGAACAAAATTTATTTTTTATCCAAAAAAAATCAAAAATCGTTCCGAAAACAAATCATCGGAAATTAAAGACAACTTTTGGTTTAGAATTTTTTCATTATTTTTCCTGGCTTTACTAAGTTGTAATCAATAGTTTTCTGCAGTTGCAGAATATTTGAACAAACTTTATTTTTTATCCAAAAAAAATCAAAAATCGTTCCGAAAACAAATCATCGGAAATTAAAGACAACTTTTGGTTTAGAATTTTTTCATTATTTTTCCTGGCTTTACTAAGTTGTAATCAATAGTTTTATGCAGTTGCAGAATATTTGAACAAAATTTATTTTTTATCCAAAAAAAATCAAAAATCGTTCCGAAAACAAATCATAGGAAATTAAAGACAACTTTTGGTTTAGAATTTTTTCATTATATTTCCTGGCTTTACTAGATTGTAATCAATAGTTTTATGCAGTTGTCGAATATTTGAACAAACTTTATTTTTTATCCAAAAATGTAAATCAAAAATCGCTCCGAAACCAAATCATCGGAAATTAAAGACAACTTTTGGTTTAGAATTTTTTCATTATTTTTCCTGGCTTTACTAAGTTGTAATCAATAGTTTTATGCAGTTGCAGAATATTTGAACAAACTTTATTTTTTATCCAAAAAAAATCAAAAATCGTTCCGAAAACAAATCATCGGAAATTAAAGACAACTTTTGGTTTAGAATTTTTTCATTATATTTCCTGGCTTTACTAGATTGTAATCAATAGTTTTATGCAGTTGTCGAATATTTGAACAAACTTTATTTTTTATCCAAAAATGTAAATCAAAAATCGCTCCGAAACCAAATCATCGGAAATTAAAGACAACTTTTGGTTTAGAATTTTTTCATTATTTTTCCTGGCTTTACTAAGTTGTAATCAATAGTTTTATGCAGTTGCAGAATATTTGAACAAACTTTATTTTTTATCCAAAAAAAATCAAAAATCGTTCCGAAAACAAATCATCGGAAATTAAAGACAACTTTTGGTTTAGAATTTTTTCATTATTTTTCCTGGCTTTACTAAGTTGTAATCAATAGTTTTATGCAGTTGCAGAATATTTGAACAAAATTTATTTTTTATCCAAAAAAAATCAAAAATCGTTCCGAAAACAAATCGTAGGAAATTACAGACAACTTTTGGTTTAGAATTTTTTCATTATTTTTCCAGGCTTTACTAAGTTGTAATCAATAGTTTTATGCAGTTGCAGAATATTTGAACAAACTTTATTTTTATCCAAAAAAAATCAAAAATCGTTCCGGAAACAAATCATCGGAAATTAAAGACAACTTTTGGTTTAGAATTTTTTCATTATTTTTCCTGGCTTTACTAAGTTGTAATCAATAGTTTTATGCAGTTGCAGAATATTTGAACAAAATTTATTTTTTATCCAAAAAAAATCAAAAATCGTTCCGAAAACAAATCATCGGAAATTAAAGACAACTTTTGGTTTAGAATTTTTTCATTATTTTTCCTGGCTTTACTAAGTTGTAATCAATAGTTTTCTGCAGTTGCAGAATATTTGAACAAACTTTATTTTTTATCCAAAAAAAATCAAAAATCGTTCCGAAAACAAATCATCGGAAATTAAAGACAACTTTTGGTTTAGAATTTTTTCATTATTTTTCCTGGCTTTACTAAGTTGTAATCAATAGTTTTATGCAGTTGCAGAATATTTGAACAAAATTTATTTTTTATCCAAAAAAAATCAAAAATCGTTCCGAAAACAAATCATAGGAAATTAAAGACAACTTTTGGTTTAGAATTTTTTCATTATTTTTCCTGGCTTTACTAAGTTGTAATCAATAGTTTTATGCAGTTGCAGAATATTTGAACAAACTTTATTTTTATCCAAAAAAAATCAAAAATCGTTCCGGAAACAAATCATCGGAAATTAAAGACAACTTTTGGTTTAGAATTTTTTCATTATTTTTCCTGGCTTTACTAAGTTGTAATCAATAGTTTTATGCAGTTGCAGAATATTTGAACAAAATTTATTTTTTATCCAAAAAAAATCAAAAATCGTTCCGACAACAAATCATCGGAAATTAAAGACAACTTTTGGTTTAGAATTTTTTCATTATTTTTCCTGGCTTTACTAAGTTGTAATCAATAGTTTTATGCAGTTGCAGAATATTTGAACAAAATTTATTTTTTATCCAAAAAAAATCAAAAATCGTTCCGAAAACAAATCATAGGAAATTAAAGACAACTTTTGGTTTAGAATTTTTTCATTATTTTTCCTGGCTTTACTAAGTTGTAATCAATAGTTTTATGCAGTTGCAGAATATTTGAACAAACTTTATTTTTATCCAAAAAAAATCAAAAATCGTTCCGGAAACAAATCATCGGAAATTAAAGACAACTTTTGGTTTAGAATTTTTTCATTATTTTTCCTGGCTTTACTAAGTTGTAATCAATAGTTTTATGCAGTTGCAGAATATTTGAACAAAATTTATTTTTTATCCAAAAAAAATCAAAAATCGTTCCGAAAACAAATCATCGGAAATTAAAGACAACTTTTGGTTTAGAATTTTTTCATTATTTTTCCTGGCTTTACTAATTTGTAATCAATAGTTTTATGCAGTTGCAGAATATTTGAACAAACTTTATTTTTTATCAAAAAAAAATCAAAAATCGTTCCGAAAACAAATCATCGGAAATTAAAGACAACTTTTGGTTTAGAATTTTTTCATTATTTTTCCTGGCTTTACTAAGTTGTAATCAATAGTTTTATGCAGTTGCAGAATATTTGAACAAAATTTATTTTTTATCCAAAAAAAATCAAAAATCGTTCCGAAAACAAATCATAGGAAATTACAGACAACTTTTGGTTTAGAATTTTTTCATTATTTTTCCTGGCCTTACTAAGTTGTAATCAATAGTTTTATGCAGCTGCAGAATATTTGAACAAACTTTATTTTTTATCCAAAAATGTAAATCAAAAATCGCTCCGAAACCAAATCATCGGAAATTAAAGACAACTTTTGGATTAGAATTTTTTCATTATTTTTGCTGGCTTTACTAGGTTATAATCAATAGTTTTATTCAGTTGCAGAATATTTGAACAAACTTTATTTTTTATCCAAAAATGTAAATCAAAAATCGCTCCGATATCAAATCATCGGAAAATAAAGATAACTTTTGGTTTAGAATTTTTTCATTATATTTCCTGGCTTTACTAGATTGTAATCAATAGTTTTATGCAGTTGCCGAATATTTGAACAAACTTTATTTTTTATCCAAAAATGTAAATCAAAAATCGCTCCGAAACCAAATCATCGGAAATTAAAGACAACTTTTGGATTAGAATTTTTTCATTATTTTTCCTGGCTTTACTAAGTTGTAATCAATAGTGTTATGCAGTTGCAGAATATTTGAACAAAATTTATTTTTTATCCAAAAATGTAAATCAAAAATCGCTCCGAAACCAAATCATCGGAAATTAAAGACAACTTTTGGATTACAATTTTTTCATTATTTTTCCTGGCTTTACTAAGTTGTAATCAATAGTGTTATGCAGTTGAAGAATATTTGAACAAAATTTATTTTTTATACAAAAAAAATCAAAAATCGTTCCGAAAACAAATCATAGGAAATTACAGACAACTTTTGGTTCAGAATTTTTTCATTATTATTCCTGGCCTTACTAAGTTGTAATCAATAGTTTTATGCAGTTGCAGAATATTTGAACAAAATTTATTTTTTATCCAAAAAAAATCAAAAATCGTTCCGAAAACAAATCATCGGAAATTAAAGACAACTTTTGGTTTAGAATTTTTTCATTATTTTTCCTCCCTTTACTAAGTTGTAATCAATAGTTTTATGCAGTTGCAGAATATTTGAACAAACTTTATTTTTTATCCAAAAATGTAAATCAAAAATCGCTCCGAAACCAAATCATCGGAAATTAAAGACAACTTTTGGTTTAGAATTTTTTCATTATTTTTCCTGGCTTTACTAAGTTGTAATCAATAGTTTTATGCTGTTGCAGAATATTTGAACAAAATTTATTTTTTATCCAAATTAAATCAAAAATCGCTTCTTGCGATCAAACTCTTGAACTCTTGCACCGCCGCTGCTTTAAACCATGGAGCTTCTGGCAATGCAAATTGAAGGACACAGGTCCAGAAGGAACCAAACCACAAAGTAAATCACACTTGTAAATTGAAATATTGTCAATATATTTTTAGTGTATTAATTAAACTAAAATGTACAATAAAAAAAAACTAGTAAACAATAGTATCAATCGAATAAAGCAATTTTTAAGTAAAACCAAAAATTTGAATTTAATTTCCTAAACTTTTGCAATATCCACCAGAAGTTCATCCTTCAGTATCAAAACGATATTTGATTTATCCAATTCCATAGGAAATTTTATTTTTGAATTTGCCACGAACTTGTAACTTTTTAACAACACAGTTAAAAAAAGTTTAATTTTTAAATATGCCAAATCGATTCCTATCCAAATACTGTATTTATTTTTTGTTTCAAATTAAAATCATAAACTTACCTATGCAATTTCTTGGCCCTAGTCCAAACGCTAAAAATACATCTTGCGCGTTTTCTTCAGAAAACCTTCCAGGAACAAACTTTTCGGGATGAGGAAAATATTTGGAGTCATGATGGATATCGATTACTGGCACGATAATATTGATTCCCTTGTTTATGGTGAAATTTTGACCTGGAATTCGATAATCCTGTGTGCACGTACGGGTTAAACCAACAGCAGGTGGATATTTGCGTGCAGTTTCTGAAATATAATTTTTTGTCGATATTCTTATTTTGAAATTTTCCTACAATGTTTTAGTAATTGCTGCCCAATCAATATTGAAGACGTTCAAGACGTTGAAATTTTTTTATGTATTTTGATGAGGAAAATCGCCTGGAGCAGACGATTATTCCATAAATATAATATTAAACAATTTATGAGTGCTTAAAGTCAAACTATTCCATTTTCATGGATATAGACCGATTTTGACTATATTGGAGCTGGAGCACGCAGCAGTACGGCGGCTATGGTTTATAAATATTTACAATACATTTATCATATCGTTGACCGGTAAGAAAAGGAACATAACTCATGAATGACTGTAATTTAATTAAAGTTAATTAATTTTGTCATTTCATTACTACAAATTAAATGTAGTTCTTTAATTATTATCTAATTAACCTTTTATTCTCAATAATGTTACTATACTTCTTTGTTGTGGACAACTTATTTCTGCATGCCCACGTAAATTGTAAAGTCCCCAGTAACAAAAAGCATTTTATTACAAAACTATATTTTTTAACTATTGAATGACTTGCCAGCGTTTCCGCCAGTCCCAGAGGCGTTTTTCGAACCCAACTTAGTCATGTAAATAGAAAACTGGGGATCAAAACTTTCATGTAGTATCGAAAAAAACGTAAAGAAACTCCTTGGATGTTTTTTGACCTCAAAAATTAAAGGTTGGAAAACAATAAATTACTTTTTTTAACAATTTTGATGAGAAAAATTGACCGGCGCGATGGTTTTTTGCGTATGATAAAGTAAGAAAATGGGCATCGAAAAAGCTTACGGTGTTTTTTTTTTACTTTCTTAACGAATTCTTCCATGGATATATCAAATTTTGAACTGTTAAGGACGAAATTGAATCAAACATTAGGGTGTAAAAATTAGGCAAAATGCAGTACTTACCAGTGATACACATTTTCATGTAAGACATTTCCATTAAGGCTTCGTACGTAATTTTATCATCATATTTTTTCAACACATCATGGACTTCTTTCCTCAATGTATCTTGCACGTCCTCGTTACAAATTAACTCGTATATACAGAATGTTATAGCGGAAGACGTAGTTTCGTAGCTGGAAGCGAAAAAAATCATAATGTTGGCCGCAATTTCTTCAATTAGCAAATTTTTCGACTTCTCTCCCTTAATTAAACAACCTATAATGTCATCTTTTAAAATTCCATGTTCTGTTCTGTCTTCTACTTCCCGTTTTGACAACTGCTTATAAAAATGTTCAACCTCTCGGCTATAAAATGGAATGCGCAGAAATTTCATTATATCAGGACACAAAACTGAGAAGCCCATTTTCAGATTTTGAACCTCGCTTCCTCCTAGTACCCTTTCGGCATTCAATTTCAAATCACGGTTATGATAACGCAAAGTGTTACAATCGATTCCAAACAGTGATGTGGCTATAACGTCAACTGCAAATCGGTTGCTAATATCTTGCACGCTAACAGCTTCAGAGTTGGCGAAAGCTTCATCGAATGTGATTTTCAATTGCTCAGCGACACCACTGAAGGAATGATAGACTTTCTTGAGGTTGCCCGATTTCAAAAACGGTGATAACAGTTTGCGGGCGTTTCTCCATTGTGTACCTTTCATACCAAGAAGATTAACACTCAATGGGTCGCTTTTCTCATTAACATAGAAAGTGCGATCGGTGAAGTGGTCAAAGTCGGTTTCCAAAATTCGTTTTATCAACTTCGGATCCGTGAGCACTAAAGCCGGTTTCGTTATAAAATAAAAACCGATGTATTTGTCCCCATTTAATTTGCATTGTTTATAAGCTTTTTTCGTTATCTCGTATGATGGTATTGTTTTGAAAACAATTTCAGTTATATTTCCAAATATTGAATACACACGCAAATATTTTATATTTTTTCGTTTCCAATAAGTAAACGACCAAATAAAATATAAACTAATTAGAAAGAACGCAAAAATTACAATAAATAAAGTTATTGCCATAGCACTTAAGATTTAATATGAATTAATGCTTGCGATGTCACACAATCAACTGATTGGAATTTTATAATTGATTTATATTTATAATTGCGGTACTTTAATGATGATGAACTTTAGGCAGTGACTATTGACACGTCCTAATAGTAATATTGCATTTTGAATTCAAATTTCCCCGCGAGATTTTAAACAGAACTAAAAAGTAATTCGTAAATATTATTTAACAGTTATACGAGGGCTTCCTGTATGGAAAAAAATTTAATTTATTAAAATAAAACACAAAGTCTCTAAAATTGTTCTATTGACACTCAATCTAGGTACACACATTACTTTTTAACACCATACAACAAATATTCCACTAATTCTTTTTGGCAGTGTTTGTCAAATTTGTCATGTTCAAAATTCTCCACAAACAATTCTTTTAGGTTCGTCAAATCAGGTTTAAACCTGTTTGAAATAATTTGTTTTAAAGGTATATCATAGTAAAGATAAATCTGAAAAGCAGGAAATTAAAAAAATAAACAAACAAAATTAATACAACGAACCTTATTTCTAAAGGTCACGTAAATAAAACAAGTTACAGGGGGCGAATCTTCTTCTAAGTTGTAATAACCGCATTCAAAGGCTTGAACTGCTTCATTTAAATGAAATCTAACAGAATGTTTACTTTGGTCCAAAATATACGTTTGCCCATCCCAACAACATGCAATTATATCGTCGCTACCGTTACCTGTTACGTCCAATTTGGACACAGCAAAAATCTGATGATCAACTGCTATAGACCTAAATAAAAATAAATACTAGAGGAAATAGATACCATAAAAAAAGGTAAGTACCACAAAATGTTTTGATTTTGAACCAACATGATTGTTCCATCCAGCGTCGCTATGACGTATGGTTTCTCCTTTGACTTTAACGGTCTTTGGTGGTTACTACCACAACTGCTAGAATCTAAACCTGAATTTTCAGAATCGTCACTAATTGAATAGTCGTAACCTTGCCAATTTTTAAATTCTAAATTTCCTAAGATTTCCGTAGAAATATTTTGATTTCTCATTCTTGAGATTCCCAAAGACTGATAATCAATTTTGGATACCAATAAACTATCACTTTGCGAACTAAAACAAGCGTAATTTATACAAAACCAAACCATTAAACCACAAAACCTTTCAGAATCCCTGTTCACCGCCCCCGATTCACTTGATTGGCTGATGGCGTCATCAGGACAAATGATCCGCATAAAAGTACCTCCGGGTTGAGCAACTAATAAGGAGGGCGACCCATCGTGTGAATTATGTAATGTAACAGAGCCGATTTGTTTGGCACATTCCCATTTGTTAAGTCCTACCAATTTTCCTAAAATTTTAACATTTCCACTTTGAGCTCTCTAAATTGGAATCTTTTTACCCGAAATGTTCTCAAAAACACCTTGGTTAGTAACGGCGTCGTCGTCCAATCCAAATTCCATTGGAGTATTACACCAGCGGTACGATCTAACTACGCGATCCGTTAGACCTAGCACTAACTCTATGGCACCATCACCATCAATATCGCCCAACAAAATGTCCTGAATTTTAAAAATGCTTACAGTTTTACCAGAGAATAGGAAAAAGGAGGAGGATCTAGTGAATAAAAGTCTACACTATCACCCAACATGAGCAGGTGGTGTCTTTATTAAGATTTCGCCCTTCCTTCGCAAACAAAGCAAAAAAAAAACAGTGTGAAGAAAGTAAAATATTTTGAAGAGATTGAAGAAAGAAGAATGGAGGAGTATTGGAGCGACTAAGGATTCAAGTGTGAAGAAAAAAAGGTAAATTATTACCTTACTGTTGGCTGGGATTCTTTGCATATGTAAACGCTTTAAAATGTTTTTCTC
The DNA here is from genome assembly GCA_958510855.1 of Rhagonycha lutea. Taxonomy (NCBI): domain Eukaryota; kingdom Metazoa; phylum Arthropoda; class Insecta; order Coleoptera; family Cantharidae; genus Rhagonycha; species Rhagonycha lutea. The sequence goes on from OY294038.1 coordinate 6,647,047, forward strand.
CTTCCCTGCAGAAGTATTGGCACAGGAATCCGTTCCAGCACTTCTTTCGCTATCCACACTATCATTAGTGGAAAAAACCTGGCCGTCAACCTACCAAAATCAATTCAAAAAGAAAATGTTAAAACAATTGATTACATTAAGAATATTTTTACCTGATCAACGCCCTCATCCAGTTGGGTCTCTGAAGAGTCAGTCAAACTGCAAGTTTGCTTAATGCAGCAGTAAATGTAACACCAACCATCGGCAGTTATGACCACAAGGCAATTCTTTTTAATGTTTAAAATATCACCAACGGCAACACAAGTAACAAAATTTACATCTTTCACCGATAACCACTTATCTTGACCCTTAAAAATTGCCACCTCGCCACTTTCACTACCCACAATTAACTCATTATTTCCGTCATTATCCACGTCTCCCAATGTCAGTGCTCTCCGTAACACATTACCGTTAAAACTAAATTCCAAACGATTGACTAAAGAAATTGCCCTCATTGTGACCGCATTGAAGCTGCCATATACTTCGCGGTAATATTGACGGGTATACGCGAATCAGGTAGAGATCGTTGGATACACTGCCACCTGGAAGGAGGCCACACTATATAAGTCGCCTTCGCAACAACTAAACCCAACGAAACAGGTCCAAAATTATTTGAATCCAATGAATGGCCGGTATGGTCACCCTCAACCCAACAGTGACCTTCGGGTATCCTCAAAACTTCGCGTTTATACCCCAAAGTTCGAACAATGTCACCTGAAAAACACCAACAATTAAACATAACCTAATAATTTTTTTACAAAACCCACCTTGCACCCCCACGACTCTTTTGATAATTTTTAGATCAGGATCCTTCGGTGATGTTAGGGAGATTATTTCACCGCGTTCTAATTCTAAAGAACGAACGGCCCATCGATTTAAAAATACGTAATCGGTAATTTCTCGGTCTGGATTTAAAGCTGGTTGCATGGAAATGCCATCAACTCGGGCTACATATCCAAACACATCCAGAAACGTTACTCCCACAGGTACACCAAAGAGTACAGATTTTACAAAAAAAGGAATTTTCATTTGAACGATTTGAGTTAGTTTAACCTCACAAAAGTGACGTTTAGTTCCGAAAATGGCAGTGTCGCTTATGCGGTTCTGTTCCTCAATGAGCGCACAAATTTGAGAGTGGCGAGCATTTCCATTCGGACTCAGGAGTCGGCTTGATACTGATTAGACTATTTTGGATTCAAAATTCGGAATAGGGGGACTGGGGACATAATATGCACCTTCCAATTATTCAAATTGAAAATTATTTTTAATTTTTAAATTGCTATTTCAAGACTTATTAATTCCTCTGTTGTTGTAATTTATTATTATAAATTCTTTTTAATTTTATAATATTAAAAATCTTATATTGGCCCCATATGAAAAAAGAATACGGACGCCTATGTCTCAAATCGTAATCGTCGATCTTCGTGTGGAATCGTTTCTACACTTCATATTTCGTGATCCGATAGTACAAGACAAGGTAAATTATTATTAAGTTTTTTAATGATTATTAGGTTAAAAAATGAAAATTAGTACATAATTTTTGTACAAATTTGCTCCTTATAATAACTGTAATCATTGAATACTTTTATTCAATCTAAAAAATGCTTCTAATTTGTGGTACGTAGCTTTTGCGTTTCAATTATTTTCTAACCTCACAATATGGCGCCGAAGTAAAAACAACTTACAAAATTTTTAAATTAGATGCATCATTTTGTGATATTTACAATAAATTAAGTATTTGTTGTAGGCTTTCATACCGAGCGAGTTGAATGGTGGCATGCAAAATTGTACAACGACAATTGGAAATATGAAGAAACCTCGAGCTGTTGGAGCATTTCAAAACGAAAGGTCAGTTTACTCTTTTTTTTTCAATAAAGTTTCCACTATCCGTTGTGTATCAGAAGTGTAATTTAGTTTTTCTCTCACAAATCCAGATTATGAGGGATGCAAGTTTTGTAACGAATGGGGTGAAAACTCGCCATGTAAGAATTCAAATAGAATTAATTTGGTCACCGGGGTTATTTGATTATTGTTTAACTTTGGGGGTTAAATATTGCTCATTTTTAGCAAGTTGCTAAAGTTACAGAATAGACGTGATTCTTTTAAGGATAAATTAAACGAAATTTAATTGCAAAATTAAATTTTGTTTTCACAGAAAGGAGTTGCTATTTTTTAATTTACAAGAAGGTATTTAATTTACAATCGAGACTCTGAGGGCACAAGTGGCCTGAGGTAATTGAGAATAGAAATATAAAAATTATTTTTGGAATTTTATGCACTCAAGGGAAGCGAAAAAATTCGGTATCAAAATCAGTCACTCAAAAAGACTTCATAACACAGCATTAAATCTATCAGAAGGGGTTTTACCAATTTTACGTAAAGCAACTTAGAGCTGCAGCAAAATCAATTGTAAATTTACTCCAGGTTAGTTGCTTGTTTCTTGATTACTGTTGTTTGTATGTTTAATTAATTTGAGAGTCTCTTGGGTTATTTCATAAATGTAAAAATTACGAACCCTATCTTGTTTTTGCGTTGAGAAAAAGGTGGAATTAATCTCTGCAATTTGTAATTTTGTTTTCTCCTTTGGCTGATATTAATATGAGCGAATCCGGTCCTGTATTTTTGTGGCGAAAAATGTAAATTCCTCCCTGCAATTTGAGTTTTTATTTAGGGTTCTTGAGGTAATTTAATAAATGTAGTAATTGCAAACACTATCCTGTTAAAAGAACAGTAATAAATTTTGTGAAAAAAAATAAAATACAAGCACTTGCCAAAAATTAAAATTTGAATTTTATGGAAATGTATTGGCAACAGCAATAAATCCTAAGGATTCCCAAGCAAGCGAGTAGACGTCACAAGTAGAATTCCAATAAGTTGGTTCCTGTTTCTCACAGAGTTACGTAGCGCCACGCGAAAGTTGTGAGTTCCCTCCGGGTTTATATGTTTGAGTTGGCAACCAAGATCGGTTGAACGTTCCATCTCCTGCATATTATGCAACTTGAGTTGAAGGATCAGAATGAATGTCATCTCGACTAATGTGTATTTTTTACACGATCTTGTTAGTAGCAAGATATCTGTTCGAGATGGAACACCGCAGCCGCTTTGTTTTGAAAAAAGTGTGTTCAAACACTATTCCAACATTATTGTATCTTCGATTATAGAAGAACTGGAAAAAGCGGCATTAAAAGAGAAACAATTATGGACAAGACCGTGGTTGTTGCGAAGAGATAACGTTGGCAATTCGGCTCTACTTTTAAGAGAGCTAGCAACCGAAGATCAAAGTGAATACAAAATGTTTATGAGAATGTCAACTAATCAATTTAATGATTTGTTACAAAAAGTTACTCCGGCGATTCAACGACGAGACACTAATATGAGGACTGCAATACCAGCGAAAACAAAGTTAAAGCTTACTTTGTCGTTTTTGGCAACGGGAAACAGCTACCGCAGTTTATCACATTTCTTCAGAGTTTCAAAACCAGCTATTTTAAAATTCATCCCTGAAGTGTTGGATGCAATTTCCGATCAACTTTTGGATTATATAAAGGTAAATAAAAGTACAATATTATACATCTTTAATCAACTTATTAATTTATTAACAGTATTCACTTAAAAATAAATTAACATTTAATATTCAAATATTAACACACATATTATTGTGTTTCATGATTTTGAAATGTAGCGATGGCGTCTGATAAAATATTGTCACCTGAATATCCAGAATGCAACATATTAAAACCTGGTGTTGATCTTTCTGATGAGGTTGACGTGTCAGTGCAAACGGGCATCTGTTCACACCTGTAGTTTTCGATCGCCAGCTCAGTTAAAATATTTTGTATCCTCGCTTGTCCGATCATCCCTCTTTCAAATGACAAAGTTCTTAATTGCATAGCCACGCTTTTCCCAAATATATCGAATCTGTCTGCTGTATCACTCGGTACTGGTACCTCGCTGTTGATGGCTTCATGTAATTTTTTTAATTCGCCAATAGCACGAAATATTCCCTTCCGCTTTGACCCGCTTTTAACTCCAGACCGTGAACTTTCACCATGAATTTCTTCTGGAACACTGCTTATGGTAAGATTTAAATCTTCACTTGTCTCTTGTGTATCAGAAGCAGAACCCACAATGCTAACGTCATGCATTTCGCTATTGGCAGAATTATTAACCTAGAACAAAAACAATTTTCAGATTCCTGCTTCACATGAGGAGTGGAAGATAAAAGAAAGAGGATTCAATACACGTTGGAATTTTCCAGGGGTTTATGGTGATAGAGATGGCAAGCACGTGTCCATTCGAGCACCACCTAACTGTGGCAGTGATTACTACAATTATGAAGGATTCAACAGCATCGTACTAATGGCTGTCGTTGATGATGATTACTGCTTTCGATACATCAATATTGGAGCAAATGACCGATGCTCGGATGGTGGCGTTTTTCAAAACTGTTCGATTTTTCGCGATCTTGAAAATAATCTGCTGCCAAACGGTGGATTTTTTGTGGGAGATGATGCATTTCCACTAAAGACGTATTTGTTAAAACCTTACAAACATAGTCCTTTGACAAACGCACAGAAAATTTTTAATTATCGACTCTCAAGAGCCCGAAGAATCGTCGAGAACGCTTTTGGTATCCCAGTGAGTCGCTTCAGAATATTTGAAAGAGCCATACCTACAGATGTCAAAGTTACGGATAAAATTATTCGTACAGCATGTGCTTTACATAACTGGCTCAGAAAAACATCACCCACATACTTGACAAGGGGATGTGTCGGCAATGAAGATCTGGATACTGGAGAAATTATAGAAGGATCATGGAGACGAGAGAATTTAAATTTATTGCATAGTATGGACCAAAATATAAGTAGCAACTGCTCATCAAGAATTGCCCGTGAATTAAGAGATACATATGCAACGTATTTTGCAAATGAAGGTGCTGTCTCGTGGCAATCAAGAATGATATATTAGTTTAAACTACCAAGTATAAATATGTATAGGGTGTTTTTTTAGCTGCATGAGAACTTCAAAATGAAATAAAACATTAAAACCCTGACGGAATGTTTTGGTTATAATTTTTTTATGAAAGTACAGTTAAAGGCATTTATGATTTGAATATGACTTCCGGCATGTGAACACCACGACTAATGGTTACGAAGCGCATCCGTTCAGTCCAATTTTTGACCACTTTTTCCAATATTTCTGGCTTTATTTCATAAATGGCTTGCTGAATATTAGCCTCCAATGCTTCTAGAGTTGTTGGTTTGTTAGCATAAACCATGGATTTAACATACCCCCACAGAAAATAATCTGGAGGTGTCAAATCACACGATCTTGGAGGCCAATTGATAGGACCACGTTTTGAAATAATGTTGTCACCAAATTGTCCTTTCAATAAATTGATGGTTTCGTTGGCTGTGTGGCACGTAGCACCATCTTGTTGGAACCATAAGTTGTCAATGTTTAGCTCTTGAAGTTTTGGAAACAAAAATGTATTGAGCATGTGTCGATATCTCACACCATTCACCGTAACGGTAGCTCCTTCCTCATTTCGAAAGACATACGGACCAATGATGCCGTTGGCGTGTATTCCACACCAAACAGTCAATTTTAATGGATGCAATGGAGTCTCAAGATAATGTCCCGGATTGGTCTCACTCCATATACGGCAATTTTGTTTGTTCACATACCCATATTTAACCAGAAATGTGCCTCGTCACTGAACAAAATTTTACGGTAAAAAAATGGATCCACTTCCAATTGGTTGTGAGCCCAATTTGGTAGCGTTGTTCAATGGTCAATCTATGCATTATCAAATGCCAAACCTTGCTAAACACAAATGTCAAAAAACTGTTTCCATAGCAATCTTGGTTCAATTGTTATCCCTATTGAAAGTTCTCATGCAGCTAAAAAAACACCCTATACTATTTCTAATAAAAATAAGATGATATAATACAAATGTTATGTTCTTATTAGGTACTTACATTCTTTATAGTTGTGCGCCTTTCATCTATATCTTTCAATAACCCATCCATTTCCTTGTACCATGGTATATTTGGTACGTATAAAGTATCACTTCCACTTCCTGAACGTTTAGAATTCTCAATCTTTTTCTTTTCCTGATAATACGTTGATCTCAGTGCTCTCATTTTTATTTTCGCCTCGGGAACCCCAAAACCAGTAATGTTCATCTCGTCAACAACTTTCTGGAATGCCGCTTCCCTTGCGTGTTTATTTTTATAAGCGTGCGATTTTTGATTCCATAAACATTCATACGATTTAAATTCCTGGATGAATTTTATGGTTGTTTCGGAATTCCACCTTTTCGCCGCCATAATCACAAAATAAACTTAATAATCAATTAAACAAAATAATCACAAAAAAACAAAAACGAACGTACATGTATTTTCACTAGCCGTTCCAATTTGTCACTAAACACTTGTTATGACTAATTACACGACGCGCGACGTCAGCAAGCGATACAAGTGCTATGTTAAATTGGTGGAGGTGGTCAACTTGTCGTTAGTAAATAGAACCTACTTCTATTCACTTGCACTGGCGGTTGCACTAATACTAAACACTATTTCAGCATGTTTACATGCAAGGTATTAGTACTAAGCTCGTGTAGACTAGGTATAACACTCGACTTGTCACATCACTAGTATCTTATCTCAAGGTTACGTAAATGACAAAACTTTTCGAAAATCATTATCAATAATAATTTGTTTCAGTTTTCCGCCTACATAAGATTTCGGATGGTACATCAATGCAGAAAATGAAAATTATTCCAACCGAAGAACTGTGAAGAAACCAATGCTGTGCTTTGAGCTGGCTGCAGGGCAGCTTTACTAAATTTATAACAGGTTAGTTGCATGATCATTTCAAAAAAGTTTTTCCTCCCTGCAGTACATTCATAAATCCTTTTTAGTATTATTTGATTTCAATCCTGTCATTTTGTGAACTTTTGGTTTTGACAAGTTACTTACAGCGACACCATTTATAACTACCCATAACTACGATCTTATCGATAGCTGCAGATTCCTATAGATATGTCGGCAATTACAGATATCTAATCTTAATATGTCAACGTGGAACTGCTGCCATCTACAGTGACTTCTTTTAACTATGCCCTCGTGTACTTACCGACAATTACAGATTTCTATTACTTATTCACATCTACAGTTTACCTAATTACCATATTATTTGTACTCCGGACATCTAGTGCTGTTTGATCACATTAATGACTGCAGTTTATTGTAGTTGAAAAAAAATAATTACAGATATTTTTTTAAGATTGACATTAAAGTTGCATTTGAAATACAATGCAAAAGAATTATTACCAAATTTTTAGCGATTTTCAGTTTAAAAATGAATAATAGTAATAAATTATTGTTGTATAATGAGTGATGAGTGGCTGTAATTATGTAATGTTATCTGAAAATGCCAATAAGTTTTTGTAAGTTTTCAAATGGTATGAATTATTGTATAACCTCACAATTAACAACTTACTAATTTTTAAATTAGATAAAAATCATTGTGTGATTAAAATACGTAATATTATGTATTTGTTATAGATTTTCGTAGCCAACAATATGAATGCTGAGATGCAAAATTTCACAACGACAATTGGAAAATTGAAGAAGGCTTTACCTACCCTGCCTCATCATTCGACAGCGATGTCTTGAGCAGCTTTATTTGATTTATTCGAGGTTAGTTGCACGACTATTTCATATAAATTTAAGTTTCCTCCCTGCGGTACATTTTATTGAGATTCCTTCGTATGATATAATAAATGCTTAGATCCACGAACGTTGTCCTGTATCTTGGCGACGAAAATTTTAAATTCGCACCCTGTAATTTGTACGTACGTGAAGTTAGCCCCCTTTTTTTAAATTTTAATATACTATTTTTATTGTTCTCGACGTTCTTAAAAGAATTTTTTAATTTTGCAAAAACATAACCGAGAAAACGCAAAAAGGATTCCATGCTATCCTCCAATTTGTTGAAATTGTAATTTTTCTTTTTCTTAATGTTCTTGCAATAATTTTTTGATTTCGCACAAAATCGCACCATTGCACCAGCTCTCCTTTTTGAAATTGCATTTTATTTTATTGGGCGATAATATGAATGAAACTGAGTATGAAGTTTATACTCAAAATTTTGAATTAATTACCTCGGATTATATGAATAAAATTTTTAATTATTTAGGGCAAAGAGAAAACTTTCTGGTTTTAATAGAACTTGATGTAAATTAACATTTCATTATTTTTGAAAAATTTACAAACGGTGCAACATAAAATAATGAAATGTTGATTTACGTCAAGTTCTATTAAAACCAGAAAGTTTTCTCTTTGCCCTAAATAATTATGGTTATTGGGGATACGACGTTTTGCAGTTTTGCCATCGAATTGCATATTACTTAGATTCTGGCAAAGACGAATATTTGCGAAATAGGTTGGGGCGGGGGGCTGTAGAGACGTAGGCCAACCCCAAGTCGAATTTGGGGGTGAAATTGGTGTCAACATTAGAGCCTACATGAACTTCCATATCTTTCGATTTAACCTCAACCGTCTTCAGTTATTCGCGAATTTTTTGGGGTCGAGATGTTTTTCTATTTTCACTCCCATTTGGAGTTTTTGTGTGAAATTAGTGTCACACGTTAGAGCTTCCAAAAATTTAAAATATCCGTAACTTTGTAGAAAATTAAGTTACAATAATGGAAATAAAAGCTTTTTCGGGCTTTAACGAAGATGTGCGTGAAGTTAGCACTGCCATTTTCGAAAATCCTAACATTTTGATTGTGTTGGATTGTGCTCGTCAGGTGCTGAAGTCATAAAATTTTATTTTAATAAATAAAAAACATTTGGGCCAAAAACGAAACATCTAATGAGGCTGTAATGTTTGTCACCAATTGCACTCCAAAATTCGACTGAGGGGGAGCAACGTATCTACACCCCCTCCAAATATTTCGCGAATAACTCGGCGAAACAATGAAATTAGAAGCTCATTTAAGCTCGAACGTTTGACACTTATTTCACTCCAAAATTTAACATCGGGCTTTGGGGGGGTCAAGTTAAGTGCTTTAAGAACAAATTGCGTTCTATAAAGGAGAACAACAAAGAAAAATTGCAATTTCTGAAAAATAGGGGCTAGCACGGAATTTTATTTCCGGTTTTCCGCGGTTTTTTTTTTCAAAATCAGAGATCTTTTTAAGAACATTGCTAACAATAATTGGAAATCAACAAAAATTATAAATTCCAAAAAAGGGAGACTAGAGCGGAAACTAATTCAATTATTTCGCCGCTTCCCATTTTGCCTCAAAATATTCGCAACAATGAACGCATCCAGAAATCTGTTATCCCTTTTATCTGAAACATTTTTTTGTAGATTAGTTTTCTAGTTATGGGGGCTATTTACCTCGAAACAAACCAAGTTATAAATTTTTGAAAAGTTAAATTTAGCTAATCCAATTTCTTCTAAAAGAATATTTTGTTATCTTGTAATTTTATTCATTTAAATTAGACCTTTAAATTAAAATTTAGAAAAAAGACCAATTTCAAATTCGCGCGTAATCGTCTCGTGGAAGTTCGTGTGGCTTGACAGCACACGAGCATAAAGTAAGAAAACAAGCGGCTCGCCCAATTCAAGATTTTGTGCCGATCGCTAATTTAAAAACGAAAATTAATAAATAATAATTGTAAAACTGTGCTTCAGATTAGTGGTTGTAATCGTGAGAGTGTTTTTATTCAAAGGTAATTGATTGTTAAAACCAAAAATGCCATTATGTTGTGGTAGCAAGTGATTTCGTTTGAAATATTTTTATAACCTCACAAAATGGCGAAAGTGACGCTATTTTACAATTTCGATTATTAAATTTGTAAGCATCTGATTTTGCGTTTTCAAATTAACTAAATCATTTTGTGTTATTTACCTTAAAATACAATATAATTATTTATTACAGCTTTCACAATAATACAAGATTTGGTGGACAAGGTGGAGTGCCGAGTTCTACAGCGAAAAATGGAAGAGAAGAAGACTTGAACCGCAGCATTTCAAAATGAAAGGTTAGTGTAATTTAGTTTCTTTCTCTTAAAACCACATTATGAGGGAAGAAGGTTTTTCCCCAGGCCAGCGGAGGAACTGGCACATGAATGATTCAGCATTTTTTGTGTTCCAGGCATGCAAAGCTATATATTCATTGTAATTTATATTTTACGCTTCTTTTACGGTTACTTTAAAAGCGTGGAAAGTCTTATAATGGCTACATCGAATTTTTGTTGTTATTATTTTATTAAAAGACGGTCAAAGCATAACAGCCGAGCGAGTTGACTATGAACGTTAAATACCCGGTTTCTGGACCTCCAGGTTGGGGCTTCTTCGTAGAGCAGGCTCCTCATTGTCGGTTTTCTGTTATTGGAATTCGTTTTTCATTATGAAAAATTGTCGCGTATTCTAGGGCCCTTTGAAATAATTTCAAAGTTTTGAAAAAATCATACTTTCCAAAACAAACAATTAAGCACGGGGATTTTTTGTGCGGGCTCTTAGCATCAAATTTGGCAAATAAGTTTTTAGAAAATTGTAATCGCATCATCCTAATTTCTTCCAGAATTTAATTTCAAAATTTAGAAAAAATAAACTTTGCAGAAACTTTTTGCATGGAATCTTTTTCAGTGTTCTCTTTCTACAACAAAATGCGAAAAAAGGACAAGGTGGTGTAATTTTACCTGCCTTAGCCCTCGTGGTGCCTGTGCGTCGCCTTTACCTTTTCGTTTTCTGGGGTGGCCAACATCTGCCACTTATCGTATTAAATTCAATTGAAGGGAGGTAACTGCTTCCCGCTTTGGCACTCCACTTCGTTGCAATGCTAAAACAGCTCGTGGCAGCTGATATTTACTAAACTGAACTGCGAAGTTTCAAATGAGATGAACGAGGTAATGGGAGCTATGATTCCAACAAACTCAATGAACGAAGTTACGCTATTAAAGTGAACGACCGCCGCAGCAGTAGTCTTACCTATGACGTCGTCGAATTAACAGTGAACTAATATCACGGTTTGGGGTACTTTTGGCATTAATTTCACGATTTTTAAAGAGTTGGAACTGTCGCAGGGTTCATGGTTTTTCTAATATCCACATTTAGGTTATTTGTTGGCCCTGGGGTATATTTTTAATAAGTTGAAGAGTCTCAGAGTGGATTGGGGGGCCCAATTTTTCACAATCCACAAATTTTTGTTTATAATTCAAATATGGAGGTGGTTGGCATGTCACTAGGGCTCGTGCGGGATATTATCATTAATTAATTTAATTAAGAAGTTCCTGATTTTAGTTTTTTAATTTGTTGCAGTTTTTCTAATAAATCAAATGGACATTCACCCACCCGACGAATGGTACGTCAATGCATAAAATTGGAGTAGAAATTGAAAATTATTCCAACCACTGTGAAGAAACAAATGCTGTGCTTTGAGCTGCAGGGTAGCTTTACTAAATTTATAACAGGTTAGTTGCATGATCATTTCAAAAAACTTTTTAAAGTTCCTCCCGGCAGTACATTCATAAATCCTTGTATTATTTGATTTCAATCCTGTCATTTTGTGAACTTTTGGTTTTGACAAGTTACTACAGCGACACCATTTATAACTACGATCTTACCGATAGCTGCAGATTCCTAGAGATATTTCGGTAATTGCAGATATCTACTAATCTAAAGATGTCAACGTTTAACTGCTGCCATCTACAGTGACTTCTTTCAACTATGCCCTCGTGTACTTACCGACAATTACAGATTTCTATTACTTATCCACATCTACAGATTACCTAATTTACCTACAGATTACCATATTATTCGTACTGCGGACATCTAGTGTTGTTTGAGCACATTAATGACTGCAGTTTATCGTAGTTGATAAATAATTACAGATATTTTTATAAAATAAATTTGTTATTTGTTTTGGTAGTTTTTCAAATGCTTTCTTTTATTTTATAACCTCAAAAAAAATAACTTACTAATTTTTGTGATTAAAATACGTAATATGTATTTGTTATAGATTTTCGTAGCCAACAATATGAATGCTGAGGTGGAAAATTTCACAACAATTGGAAAATTGAAGAAGGTTTTGCCTGCCCTGCCGCATCATTCGACAGCGATGTCTTGAGCAGCTTTATTTGATTTATTCGAGGTTAGTTGCACGACTATTTCGTATAAATTTAAGTTTCTGTAGTACATTTTTTGAGATTTCTTCGGATGGTATAATAAATGTATGATACGTGAACCTGTGTCTTGGCGACGAAAAATTTAAATTCGCACCCTGTAATTTGTACGTGGGTGAAGTTAGCCACCTTTTTTTTAAATTGTAATATATTTTTATTGTTCTCGACGTTCTTAAAAGAATTTTTTAATTTTGCAAAAACATAACCGAAAAAGCCCAAAAAGGATTCCATGCTATCCTCCAATTTGTTGAAATTGTAATTTTTCTTAATGTTCTTGCAATAATTTTTTGATTTCGCAGAAAAGCGAAAACCGCTACATAAGTTTTTAATTATTTAGGGCAAACAGAAAACCTTCTGGTTTTTATGTTGAACCGTTTGTAAATTTTTCAAAAGTATGAAATGTTGATTTACATCACGTTCTATTAAAATCAGAAGGGTTGTTGTTTGCCCTAAATAATTCTGGTTATTGGGGATACGACGTTTTGCACTTTTGCCATCGATATGCATATTACTTAGATTCTGGCGAAGACGAATATTTGCGAAATAGGTTGGGGCGGGGGGCTGTAGAGACGTAGGCCAACCCCAAGTCGAATTTGGGGGTGAAATTGGTGTCAACATTCGAGCCTACATGAACTTCCATATCTTTCGATTTAACCTCAATCGTCTTCAGTTATTCGCGAAATCTTTGGGGTCGAGATGTTTTTCTATTTTCACTGCCATTTGAAGTTTTTGTGTGAAATTAGTGTCACACGTTAGAGCCTTAGAAAATTTAAAATATCCGTAGCTTTGTAGAAAATTAAGTTACAATAATGGAAATAAAAGCTTTTTCGGGCTTTAACAAAGATGTGCATGAAGTTAGCACTGCAATTTTCGAAAATCCTATCATTTTTTATTGTGTTGGATTGTGCTCGTCAGGTGCTGTAAGTCATAAAATTCTATTTTAATAAATAATAAAAAATGTTTTTCCAAAACCGAAACATCTAATGAGGCTGCAATGTTTGACACCAATTGCACTCCAAGAATTCGACTAAGGGGGAGCATCTACACCGCCCTCCAAATATTTCGCGAAAAACTCTGCGACGGTTGAAGCTCAAGCAATGAAATTAGAAGCTCTTACGTTTGACACCTTTTTCATCACTCCAAAATTTAACATCGGGCTTTGGGGGGGGGGGTGTCAAGTTAAGCTCCATAAGAACAATCGAGAACAATCCAGAAAAATTGCAATATCTGAAAAGAGGGGCTAACACGGAATTTTATTTCCTGTTTTCCGCGGTTGAATGTAGAAACCTTGGTTTAATTATAAATTAGTAAAAAATCGGGAATCCTGCCCTGTATTTTGCGCGTAAAATTAAATTTCCTCCTTGTAATTCATAATTTTCCAGTAAGGACCGTGGTTTAATTGTAAAATAGTAAAAAAAACGGAAATCCTGCCCTGTATTTTGCGCGTAAAGTTAAATTTCCTCCTTGTAATTCATAATTTTCCAGTTATTACCGTGGTTTAATTTTAAAATAGTAAAAAATCGGGAATCCTGTCCTATATTTAGCGCGTAATATTAAATTTCCTCCTTGTAATTCATAATTTTCCAGTAAGGACCGTGGTTTAATTTTCTAATAGTAAAAAATTGGGAATTCTGTCCTGTATTTTGCGCGTAAAATTAAATTTCCTCCTTGTAATTCATAATTTTCCAGTAAGGACCGTGGTTTAATTGTAAAACAGTAAAAAATCGGGAATCCTGCCCTGTATTTTGCGCGTAAAATTAAATTTCCTCCTTGTAATTCATAATTTTCCAGTAAGGACCGTGGTTTAATTTTAAAATAGTAAAAAATCGGGAATCCTGTCCTGTATTTTGCGCGTAAAGTTAAATTTCCTCCTTGTCATTCATAATTTTCCAGTTAGGACCGTGGTTTAATTTTCTAATAGTAAAAAATCGGGATCCCTGTCCTGTATTTTGCGCGTAAAGTTAAATTTCCTCCTTGTCATTCATAATTTTCCAGTTAGGACCGTGGTTTAATTTTCTAATAGTAAAAAATCGGGATCCCTGTCCTGTATTTTGCGCGTAAAGTTAAATTTCCTCCTTGTAATTCATAATTTTCCAGTTATTACCGTGGTTTAATTTTAAAATAGTAAAAAATCGGGAATCCTGTCCTATATTTAGCGCGTAATATTAAATTTCCTCCTTGTAATTCATAATTTTCCAGTAAGGACCGTGGTTTAATTTTCTAATAGTAAAAAATTGGGAATTCTGTCCTGTATTTTGCGCGTAAAATTAAATTTCCTCCTTGTAATTCATAATTTTCCAGTAAGGACCGTGGTTTAATTGTAAAACAGTAAAAAATCGGGAATCCTGCCCTGTATTTTGCGCGTAAAATTAAATTTCCTCCTTGTAATTCATAATTTTCCAGTAAGGACCGTGGTTTAATTTTAAAATAGTAAAAAATCGGGAATCCTGTCCTGTATTTTGCGCGTAAAGTTAAATTTCCTCCTTGTAATTCATAATTTTCCAGTAAGGACCGTGGTTTAATTTTCTAATAGTAAAAAATTGGGAATTCTGTCCTGTATTTTGCGCGTAAAATTAAATTTCCTCCTTGTAATTCATAATTTTCCAGTAAGGACCGTGGTTTAATTGTAAAACAGTAAAAAATCGGGAATCCTGCCCTGTATTTTGCGCGTAAAATTAAATTTCCTCCTTGTAATTCATAATTTTCCAGTAAGGACCGTGGTTTAATTTTAAAATAGTAAAAAATCGGGAATCCTGTCCTGTATTTTGCGCGTAAAGTTAAATTTCCTCCTTGTCATTCATAATTTTCCAGTTAGGACCGTGGTTTAATTTTCTAATAGTAAAAAATCGGGATCCCTGTCCTGTATTTTGCGCGTAAAGTTAAATTTCCTCCTTGTCATTCATAATTTTCCAGTTAGGACCGTGGTTTAATTTTCTAATAGTAAAAAATCGGGATCCCTGTCCTGTATTTTGCGCGTAAAGTTAAATTTCCTCCTTGTCATTCATAATTTTCCAGTTAGGACCGTGGTTTAATTTTCTAATAGTAAAAAATCGGGATCCCTGTCCTGTATTTTGCGCGTAAAGTTAAATTTCCTCCTTGTCATTCATAATTTTCCATTTAGGACCGTGGTGTAATTTTAAAATATATATGCATACGGGAACGGGCTCTGGTAATTCCACTTATAATTTTCACTTTGTACCGGTATTTTAGGCTTAAAATTGCCGAAAAAAAGAATCGCAATCACGCCCCTGGTTGCGAGATAGGGTAAGGAATGTTAATATGCATACGGGAACCGGCTCTGGTATTTTCACTTGTAATTTTCACTTTTTTGGGGGTATTTTTCGCTTAAATTTGCCGAAACAGACTCGCAATCACGACCCTGGTTGCGAGATAGGGTAAGGAATGTTAATATGCATACGGGAATTAAATTTATTTTCCTGGAATTAAATTTCTTGGTAATATTTTGAATGGGTTGCGAGAGAGGGTAAGGAATGTTAATATACATACGGGAATTAAATTTATTTTCTTGGAATTAAATTTCTTGGAAAAATATTTTTGTCTTTAATGGGTTGCGAGAGAGGGTAAGAAATGTAAATATGCATACGGGAATTATATTTATTTTCCTGGAATTAATTTTCTTGGAAATATTTTTGGCTTGAATGGGTTGCGAGTAGGGCTGGGCGATTGTTAAATTTAACAATCGAAAATCGATTGTGTAAAAACAATCGATTATATCGATTAATCGGAAAATCGATTAATCGATTAATCAAACAATCGAATAATCGAACAATCGATTAATCGAAAACAATCGAATAATCGAACAATCGATTAATCGAAAACAATCGAATAATCGAACAATCGATTAATCGATTATTTCAAAAATATTAATCGATCATCGATTAAATAATCGATTAATCGAAATAAATTCCCAGCCCTAGTTGCGAGAGAGGGTAAGGAATTTTAATATGCATACGGGAAACGGCTCTGGTAAGTCCTCTTTAGGTAGCGTCGTATGAGAACTTTGTTTTGTCTGTAAATTTGGTAACCCTGTAATGATTGCAATTTAATGTTTTTTTTTTAATTTCAGATATGCATCCATCCATCAAGCGCGATTGGGAACCACTGGAATAAATAGGAAGTTTTAGTTTGAAAATAGATAATTTGTACTTATTTTTGCAATAGAATAAAAATTTTAAAGTTAAAAATATTAGTATTATTGAGTAATGAGAGCTGTGCAGCGGCGGATATTTTGTGCAAGTTATTTTTTTAGTCTTGGATATGAAACGTCAGCGTATTAGGAGCGCAACAATAAAAATTTATCTCCTCTCATTTATGATCTCCTGGTAGAAAAGTTAAAAAGTTTGAAAGGATTTACAAATATAAATTCGATATATCAGGAGCAGCAAAATTAAAAAATATACCTCCTTCAACTTATGCGCTCCTGGTAGCTAAGTTAAAAGTTTCGAAATTATTTACAAATTAAATTCGAAGTATTAGGAGCACTAAAATAAAAATATACCTCCTTTAGTTTATGTGACCCTGGTAGCAAAGTGAAAATTTTTAAAATTTATTAAGTATCAGGAGCGCATGAGTTGAAAGAGATTTATTAATTTAACACTTGTAAAAATTTGTCAAGTATTAGGAGCGAAAAAATAAAAATATACCTCCTTTAACTTATGTGATCCTGGTAGCAAAGTCGAAATTTTTAAAATTTTATCAAGTATCAGGAGTACATGAATGGAAAGAGGTAAAATTTGTCAAGTATTAGGAGGGCATAAGTTGAAAAATTTTTGCTAAGTCCAACTGTCAAAATATCTTTTGACGTTGATGTGCGCCTGGTAGTGGGAGTTCCGTATGCATTCGGAAACCGACCCCACCATTCGTGTCGGTAAAGTGGGGGATTTGGGTATATAAGCAGCGCATCGTATAGGGGTGGGTGGTCGGGACCGTGCGAGCGAGCGGCAGCGGAGCTCGCAACGGTGGACTGGTTGGTCCTACCCAAGAAGCTTAAAACGAAAGGCTGGCCAAATTTTTCTCGAATTATTTTATAAAATTTTCTAAGTTCTGTAGTAGGGGACTTGCAAATAAAATTCTGTTGTACTTTACTTTTCATTTATTCAACACATCAATATAAAATTATTACAAAGTATTGGATCATATAAAATTAACAAACACCGCGGCACTTGCAAACGATTGGATCCGGCGAAGTACCTCTGCCATCATTGACATGGACGGTGGACTCCTCCTTGTTGTAGCGGGCCCATCATTTCGAATCTGCAAAGTACAAAATACAAATTATAAAATTATTAACACTTTACAAAAATACGTAGACATTTTCGACTTCAAGCAAACGCGGATGCTCCCGGTATTGGCGCAACGCCAAACTACTCTTGATGGAATTACAAGATGAGATTGGCGTTTACGGGACTTTTCACAAAGGAACAACCAGAGGAAGGGGGGGTCAATTATGGTGCTGACGATACTACAGCTGACTTTTATTAACTGTCACATCGCAATCGCGATTTCGATTATCAAGTGATGACTCACCAACGGTTACCGCAATCAAATAAATTACGGGCAGGGGGGGGATTATAATTTTTACATGACGCGCTCAACAGTTCGTAGAAGTGCTAGATTGGAATGGCGTTTTCGCTGAAATACAACCGAAACAGCGGCCGCGCAAAAATACAAACTGGGTGGGGGGAATTTAATTTTACGAGAAAAATACAGGACATGACTCCAGATTTTTTAATATTTTAAAATTAAGCCACGGTCCTTAATGGAAAATTATGAATTACAAGGAGGAAATTTAATTTAATGCGCAAAATACAGGACAGGATTCCCGATTTTTTTACTATTTTAAAATTGCGCCGGTTCCCGTATGCATATTAACATTCCTTACCCTCTCTCGCAACCAGGGCCGTGATTGCGAGTCTTTTCTGGGCAATTTTAAGCCTAAAATCCCCGAAAAAAGTGAAAATTATAAGTGGAATTACAAGAGCCCGTTCCCGTATGCATATTAACATTCCCTACGCTATCTCGCAACCAGGGTCGTGATTGCGATTTTCCTTTCGGAAATTGGACTCCCTTTTGCAATAAGGCACCAAGTGACATAAATCAAGTTGCGAGTAAAACGACAAAAACTGTTTTTACATGAATATTGTAAATTGGTCTCAAAATTACATTTTTGAAGTTTTTCCCAAGTTTAAATATTTTTCAAATCTAATTATATTTCTCCATTAATAATTCACACATAAAAAACTACGTGATTCTCTTTTGCTAATTATACTTGGTAGTTTACGAAATCTTCAGAATTTTTGAATTGCTTCTAGAACCAACAGAGTTATTGAAAACTTGGATTTTTTTTGGTGAAATTGATGAAGTACGAACTCCACATTTAACTCAATTTAAGTTAAAATGTCAGTTGGTGCCTTATTGCAAAAGGGGGTCCAATTGTAAGCCAAAAATTCCCGAAAAAAGTGAAAATTACAAATGGAATTAACAGCGCCCGTTCCCGTATGCATATTAACAATCCTTACCCTATCTCGCAACCAGAGTCGTGATTCCGATTCTTTTTTCGGCAATTGTAAGCCTAAAATTCCCGAAAAAAGTGAAAATTACAAATGGAATTAACAGCGCCCGTTCCCGTATGCATATTAACATTCCTTACCCTATCTCGCAACCAGGGTCGTGATTGCGAGTCTTTTTTCGGCAATTTTAAGCCTAAGATCCCCGAAAAAAGTGAAAATTACAAGAGCCCGTTCCCGTATGCATATTAACAATCCTTACCCTATCTCGCAACCAGGGTCGTGATTCCGATTCTGTTTTCGGCAATTTTAAGCCTAAAATACCCGTAAAAAGTGAAAATTATGCAAGTGGAATTACCAGAGCCCGTTCCCGTATGCATATTAACATTCCTTACCCTATCTCGCAACCAGGGTCGTGATTGCAAGTCTGTTTCGGCAAATTTAAGCGAAAAATACCCCCAAAAAAGTGAAAATTACAAGTGAAAATACCAGAGCCGGTTCCCGTATGCATATTAACATTCCTTACCCTATCTCGCAACCAGGGGCGTGATTGCGATTCTTTTTTTCGGCAATTTTAAGCCTAAAATACCGGTACAAAGTGAAAATTATAAGTGGAATTACCAGAGCCCGTTCCCGTATGCATATGTATTTTAAAATTAAACCACGGTCCTAACTGGAAAATTATGAATGACAAGGAGGAAATTTAACTTTACGCGCAAAATACAGGACAGGGATCCCGATTTTTTACTATTAGAAAATTAAACCACGGTCCTTACTGGAAAATTATGAATTACAAGGAGGAAATTTAATTTTACGCGCAAAATACAGGGCAGGATTCCCGATTTTTTACTATTTTATAATTAAACCAAGGTTTCTACATTCAACCGCGGAAAACCGTAAATAAAATTCCGTGCTAGCCCCCTATTTCTCAGAAATTGCAATTTTTCTTGATTCTTCTCGATTGTTCTAAGTACGCTTAACTTGACCCCCCCCCCAAAGCCCGATGTTAAATTTTGGAGTGAAAAAGGTGTCAAACGTAAGAGCTTCTAATTTCATTGCTTGAGCTTCAACCGTCGCAGAGTTATTCGCGAAATATTTGGATGGGGGGGGGCGTAGATACGTTGCTCCCCCTCAGTCGAATTTTGGAGTGCAATTGGTGTCAATTGTCAAATATGGCCTCGTTAGATGTTTCGTTTTTGGCCAAAAAATTTTTTTTATTTATCAAAATAAAATTTTTATGACTTACAGCACCTGACGAGCACAATCCAACACAATAAAAAATGATAGGATTTTCGAAAATGGCAGTGCCAACTTCACGCACATCTTTGTTAAAGCCCGAAAAAGCTTTTATTTCCATTATTGTAACTTAATTTTCTACAAAGCTACGGATATTTTAAATTTTCTAAGGCTCTAAGGTGTGACACTAATTTCACACAAAAACTCCAAATGGCAGTGAAAATAGAAAAACATCTCGACTCCAAAGATTTCGCGAATAACTGAAGACGGTTGAGGTTAAAACGAAAGATATGGAAGCTCATTTAACAACAATTTCGCCCCAAAATTCGACTTGGGGTTAGCCTACGTGTCTACAGCCCCCCGGGCCCCAACCTATTTCGCAAATATTCGTCTTCGACAGAATCTAAGTAATATGCATATCGATGGCAAAAGTGCAAAACGTCGTATCCCCAATAACCAGAACTATTTAGGGCAAACAAAAACCCTTCTGATTTTAATAGAACTTGATGTAAATCAACATTTCATAGTTTTGAAAAATTTACAAACGGTTCAACATAAAAACCAGAAGGTTTTCTGTTTGCCCTAAATAATTAAAAACTTATGTAGCAGTTTTCGCTTTTCTGCGAAATCAAAAAAATATTGCAAGAACATTAAGAAAAATTACAATTTCAACAAATTGGAGGATAGCATGGAATCCTTTTTGGGCTTTTTCGGTTATGTTTTTGCAAAATTAAAAAAAAGGGGGCTAACTTCACGTTCGTACAAATTACAGGGTGCGAATTTAAATTTTTCGTTGCTAAGACACAGGACAAGGTTCACGTATCATACATTTATTATACCATCCGAAGAAATCTCAAAAAATGTACTACAGAAACTTAAATTTATACGAAA
Source organism: Rhagonycha lutea (assembly GCA_958510855.1). NCBI lineage: Eukaryota > Metazoa > Arthropoda > Insecta > Coleoptera > Cantharidae > Rhagonycha > Rhagonycha lutea. The sequence continues at coordinate 6,667,943 of OY294038.1, forward strand.
TAGTCGTGCAACTAACCTCGAATAAATCAAATAAAGCTGCTCAAGACATCGCTGTCGAATGATGCGGCAGGGCAAGTAAAGCCGTCTTCAATTTTCCAATTGTTGTTGTGAAATTTTCCACCTCAGCATTCATATTGTTGGCTACGAAAATCTATAACAAATACATAATATTATTACGTATTTTAATCACAAAAATTAGTAAGTTGTTTATTTTGAGGTTATAAAATAAAAGAAAGCATTTGAAAAACTACCAAAACAAATAACAAATTTATTTTATAAAAATATCTGTAATTATTTATCAACTACGATAAACTGCAGTCATTAATGTGATCAAACAACACTAGATGTCCGCAGTACGAATAATATGGTAATCTGTAGGTAAATTAGGTAATCTGTAGATGTGGATAAGTAATAGAAATCTGTAATTGTCGGTAAGTACACGAGGGCATAGTTGAAAGAAGTCACTGTAGATGGCAGCAGTTAAACGTTGACATCTTTAGATTAGTAGATATCTGCAATTACCGAAATATCTCTAGGAATCTGCAGCTATCGGTAAGATCGTAGTTATAAATGGTGTCGCTGTAGTAACTTGTCAAAACCAAAAGTTCACAAAATGACAGGATTGAAATCAAATAATACAAGGATTTATGAATGTACTGCCGGGAGGAACTTTAAAAAGTTTTTTGAAATGATCATGCAACTAACCTGTTATAAATTTAGTAAAGCTACCCTGCAGCTCAAAGCACAGCATTTGTTTCTTCACAGTGGTTGGAATAATTTTCAATTTCTACTCCAATTTTATGCATTGACGTACCATTCGTCGGGTGGGTGAATGTCCATTTGATTTATTAGAAAAACTGCAACAAATTAAAAAACTAAAATCAGGAACTTCTTAATTAAATTAATTAATGATAATATCCCGCACGAGCCCTAGTGACATGCCAATCACCTCCATATTTGAATTATAAACAAAAATTTGTGGATTGTGAAAAATTGGGCCCCCCAATCCACTCTGAGACTCTTCAACTTATTAAAAATATACCCCAGGGCCAACAAATAACCTAAATGTGGATATTAGAAAAACCATGAACCCTGCGACAGTTCCAACTCTTTAAAAATCGTGAAATTAATGCCAAAAGTACCCCAAACCGTGATATTAGTTCACTGTTAACTCTACGACGTCATAGGTAAGACTACTGCTGCGGCGTTCTATAGCATAACTTCGTTCATTGAGTTTGTTGGGATCATAGCTCCCATTACCTCGTTCATCTCATTTGAAACTTCGCAGTTCAGTTTAGTAAATATCAGCTGCCACGAGCTGTTTTAGCATTGCAACGAAGTGGAGTGCCAAAGCGGGAAGCAGTTACCTCCCTTCAATTGAATTTAATACGATAAGTGGCAGATGTTGGCCATCCCAGAAAACGAAAAGGTAAAGGCGACGCACAGGCACCACGAGGGCTAAGGCAGGTAAAATTACACCACCTTGTCCTTTTTTCGCATTTTGTTGTAGAAAGAGAACACTGAAAAAGATTCCATTCAAAAAGTTTCTGCAAAGTTTATTTTTTCTAAATTTTGAAATTAAATTTTGGAAGAAATTAGGATGATGCGATTACAATTTTCTAAAAACTTATTTGCCAAATTTGATGCTAAGAGCCCGCACAAAAAATCCCCGTGCTTAATTGTTTGTTTTGGAAAGTTTGATTTTTTCAAAACTTTGAAATTATTTCAAAGGGCCCTAGAATACGCGACAATTTTTCATAATGAAAAACGAATTCCAATAACAGAAAACCGACAATGAGGAGCCTGCTCTACGAAGAAGCTCCAACCTGGAGGTCCAGAAACCGGGTATTTAACGTTCATAGTCAACTCGCTCGACCGTTATGCTTTGACCGTCTTTTAATAAAATAATAACAACAAAAATTCGATGTAGCCATTATAAGACTTTCCACGCTTTTAAAGTAACCGTAAAAGATGCATAAAATATAAATTACAATGAATATATAGCTTTGCATGCCTAGAACACAAAAAAAATGGTGAATCATTCATGTGCCAAAACCTTCTTCCCTCATAATGTGGTTTTAAGAGAAAGAAACTAAATTACACTAACCTTTCATTTTGAAATGCTGCGGTTCAAGTCTTCTTCTCTTCCATTTTTCGCTGTAGAACTCGGCACTCCACCTTGTCCACCAAATCTTGTATTATTGTGAAAGCTGTAATAAATAATTATATTGTATTTTAAGGTAAATAACACAAAATGATTTAGTTAATTTGAAAACGCAAAATCAGATGCTTACAAATTTAATAATCGAAATTGTAAAATAGCGTCACTTTCGCCATTTTGTGAGGTTATAAAAATAATTCAAACGAAATCACTTGCTACCACAACATAATGGCATTTTTGGTTTTAACAATCAATTACCTTTGAATAAAAGCACTCTCACGATTACAACCACTAATCTGAAGCACAGTTTTACAATTATTATTTATTAATTTTCGTTTTTAAATTAGCGATCGGCACAAAATCTTGAATTGGGCGAGCCGCTTGTTTTCTTACTTTATGCTCGTGTGCTGTCAAGCCACACGAACTTCCACGAGACGATTACGCGCGAATTTGAAATTGGTCTTTTTTCTAAATTTTAATTTAAAGGTCTAATTTAAATGAATAAAATTTCAAGATAACAAAATATTCTTTTAGAAGAAATTGGATTAGCTAAATTTAACTTTTCAAAAATTTATAACTTAGTTTGTTTCGAGGTAAATAGCCCCCATAACTAGAAAACTAATCTACAAAAAAATGTTTCAGATAAAAGGGATAACAGATTTCCGGATGCGTTCATTGTTGCGAATATATTCTGGTCGCTTGCGTGGTTTTGGTCTACCATTGGTAATTGCAATCACGTCACGTTCTATTTTTTCTTGCTCTCCTTTAAGACACTCAAATATTGGGATGGAAATTGAAAGCAAAATGGGAAGCGGCGAAATAATTGAATTAGTTTCCGCTCTAGTCTCCCTTTTTTGGAATTTATAATTTTTGTTGATTTCCAATTATTGTTAGCAATGTTCTTAAAAAGATCTCTGATTTTGAAAAAAAAAACGGCGGAAAACCGGAAATAAAATTCCGTGCTAGCCCCTATTTTTCAGAAATTGCAATTTTTCTTTGTTGTTCTCCTTTATAGAACGCAATTTGTTCTTAAAGCACTTAACTTGACCCCCCCAAAGCCCGATGTTAAATTTTGGAGTGAAATAAGTGTCAAACGTTCGAGCTTAAATGAGCTTCTAATTTCATTGTTTCGCCGAGTTATTCGCGAAATATTTGGAGGGGGTGTAGATACGTTGCTCCCCCTCAGTCGAATTTTGGAGTGCAATTGGTGACAAACATGACAGCCTCGTTAGATGTTTCGTGTTTGGCCCAAATGTTTTTTATTTATTAAAATAAAATTTTATGACTTCAGCACCTGACGAGCACAATCCAACACAATCAAAATGTTAGGATTTTCGAAAATGGCAGTGCTAACTTCACGCACATCTTCGTTAAAGCCCGAAAAAGCTTTTATTTCCATTATTGTAACTTAATTTTCTACAAAGTTACGGATATTTTAAATTTTTGGAGGCTCTAACGTGTGACACTAATTTCACACAAAAACTCCAAATGGGAGTGAAAATAGAAAAACATCTCGACCCCAAAGATTTCGCGAATAACTGAAGACGGTTGAGGTTAAATCGAAAGATATGGAAGTTCATGTAGGCTCTAATGTTGACACCAATTTCACCCCCAAATTCGACTTGGGGTTGGCCTACGTCTCTACAGCCCCCCGCCCCAACCTATTTCGCAAATATTCGTCTTCGCCAGAATCTAAGTAATATGCATATCGATGGCAAAACTGCAAAACGTCGTATCCCCAATAACCACAATTATTTAGGGCAAAGAGAAAACTTTCTGGTTTTAATAGAACTTGACGTAAATCAACATTTCATTATTTTATGTTGCACCGTTTGTAAATTTTTCAAAAATAATGAAATGTTAATTTATATCAAGTTCTATTAAAACCAGAAAGTTTTCTCTTTGCCCTAAATAATTAAAAATTTTATTCATATAATCCGAGGTAATTAATTCAAAATTTTGAGTATAAACTTCATACTCAGTTTCATTCATATTATCGCCCAATAAAATAAAATGCAATTTCAAAAAGGAGAGCTGGTGCAAAACTTATGTAGCGGTTTTCGCTTTTGTGCGAAATCAAAAAATTATTGCAAGAACATTAAGAAAAAGAAAAATTACAATTTCAACAAATTGGAGGATAGCATGGAATCCTTTTTGCGTTTTCTCGGTTATGTTTTTGCAAAATTAAAAAATTCTTTTAAGAACGTCGAGAACAATAAAAATAGTATATTAAAATTTAAAAAAAGGGGGCTAACTTCACGTACGTACAAATTACAGGGTGCGAATTTAAAATTTTCGTCGCCAAGATACAGGACAACGTTCGTGGATCTAAGCATTTATTATATCATACGAAGGAATCTCAAAAAAATGTACTGCAGGGAGGAAACTTAAATTTATACGAAATAGTCGTGCAACTAACCTCGAATAAATCAAATAAAGCTGCTCAAGACATCGCTGTCGAATGATGAGGCAGGGTAGGTAAAGCCTTCTTCAATTTTCCAATTGTCGTTGTGAAATTTTGCATCTCAGCATTCGTATTGTTGGCTACGAAAATCTATAACAAATACATAATATTACGTATTTTAATCACACAATGATTTTTATCTAATTTAAAAATTAGTAAGTTGTTAATTGTGAGGTTATACAATAATTGATACCATTTGAAAACTTACAAAAACTTATTGGCATTTTCAGATAACATTACATAATTACAGCCACTCATCACTCATTATACAACAATAATTTATTACTATTATTCATTTTTAAACTGAAAATCGCTAAAAATTTGGTAATAATTTTTTGCATTGTATTTTAAATGCAACTTTAATGTCAATCTTAAAAAAATATCTGTAATTATTTTTTTTCAAATACATTAAACTGCAGTCATTAATGTGATCAAACAACACTAGATGTCCGCAGTACGAATAATATGGTAATCTGTAGGTAAATTAGGTAATCTGTAGATGTGGATAAGTAATAGAAATCTGTAATTGTCGGTAAGTACACGAGGGCGTAGTTGAAAGAAGTCACTGTAGATGGCAGCAGTTCAACGTTGACATCGTTAGATTAACAGATATCTGTAATTGCCGACATATCTATAGGAATCTGCAGCTATCGATAAGATCGTAGTTATGGGTAGTTATAAATGGTGTCGCTGTAAGTAACTTGTCAAAACCAAAAGTTCACAAAATGACAGGTTTGAAATCAAATAATACAAAAAAGGATTTATGAATGTACTGCAGGGAGGAAAAACTTTTTTGAAATGCAACTAACCTGTTATAAATTTAGTAAAGCTGCCCTGCAGCTCAAAGCACAACATTGGTTTCTTCAATGAATAATTTTCATTTTCTGCTCCAATTTTATGCATTGATGTACCATCCGAAATCTTATGTAGGCGGAAATCTGAAACAAATTATTATTGATAATGATTTTCGAAAAGTTTTGTCATTTACGTAACCTTAAGATAAGATATAAGACATACTAGTGATGTGACGAGTCGAGTGTTACACGAGTTAGAGCAAGCGCAAAGAAAGATGAGAGGGTGGACCTAATGCGTAGAAACCAAAACTCGTACAATCGTGTTTATGTTGGTGTCAATTGGTGGAATTGTCTACTGCGCCAGATTTTGTCTACGTCCTCTCATCTTACTTTGCGCTCGCTTTAAAACAATTTTTAAAAATGTTTAAAAAAATGTCAAAACAAATACTCGACAAATTGGGATGTGAACTGTGACAGCGGAATGAGCAGATTGAAATCAGGATACTTTGTAATTTCGGTTTCAACGGAAATTGCTTATTTATAGGCAAGAAAATAAAACGCTTACCTTTCCTTTAAAAATAATGTAAGTTATGTCTTTCTTCATCTCGTTGGACCAAGATTGCCATCAAAACATTTCATTCGACGTCGACAAATATCTTCTTAAACTAACTCCGTCCAGTCTCTGAGATCTTAGATCCTCTTTGAATGGCTCTTGGATGCTTCAATCTGCAAAGTAGAAAATATACATATTAGTCGAGATGACATTCATTCTGATCCTTCAACTCAAGTTGCATAATATGCAGGAGATGGAACGTTCAACCGATCTTGGTTGCCAACTCAAACATATAAACCGGGAGGGAGCTCACAACTTTCACGTGGCGCTACATAACTCTGTGAGGAACAGGAACCAACTTATTGCAATTCTACTTGTGACGTCTACTCGCTCGCTTGGGAATCCTTAGGATTTATTGCTGTTGCCAATACATTTCCATAAAATTCAAATTTTAATTTTTGGCAAGTGCTTGCATTTTATTTTCTTTCACAAAATTTATTACTGTTTTTTTAACAGGATAGTGTTTGCAATTACTACATTTATAAAATTACCTCAAGGACCCTAAATAAAAACTCAAATTGCAGGGAGGGATTTACATTTTTTGCCGCAAAAATACAGGACCGGATTCGCTCATATTAATATCAGTCAAAGGAGAAAACAAAATTACAAATTGCAGAGATTAATTCCACCTTTTTCTCAACGCAAAAACAGGATAAACTCTCAAATTAATTAAACATACAAACAACAGTAATCAAGAAACAAGCGACTAACCTGGAGTAAATTTACAATTGATTTTGTTGCAGCTCTAAGTTGCTTTACGTAAAATTGGTAAAACCCCTTCTGATAGATTTAATGCTGTCTTATGTAGTCTTTTTGAGTGACTGATTTTGATACCGAATTTTTTCGCTTCCCTTGAGTGCATAAAATTCCAAAAATAATTTTTATATTTCTATTCTCAATTACCTCAGGCCACTTGTGCCCTCAGAGTCTCGATTGTAAATTAAATACCTGCTTGTAAATTAAAAAATAGCAACTCCTTTCTGTGAAAACAAAATTTAATTTTGTAATTAAATTTCGTTTAATTTAGCCTTAAAAGAATCACGTCTATTCTGTAACTTTAGCAACTTGCTAAAAATGAGCAATATTTAACCCCCAAAGTTAAACAATAATCAAATAACCCTGGTGATCAAATTAATTCTATTTGAATTCTTACATGGCGAGTTTTCACCCCATTCGTTACAAAACTTGCATCCCTCATAATCTGGATTTGTGAGAGAAAAACTAAATTACACTTCTGATACACAACGGATAGTGGAAACTTTATTGAAAAAAAAGAAGAGTAAACTGACCTTTCGATTTCAAATGCTCCGACAGCTCGAGGTTTCTTCATATTTCCAATTATTGTCGTTGTACAATTTTGCATGCCACCATTCAACTCGCTCGGTATGAAAGCCTACAACAAATACTTAATTTATTGTAAATATCACAAAATGATGCATCTAATTTAAAAATTTTGTAAGTAGTTGTTTTTACTTCGGCGCCATATTGTGAGGTTAGAAAATAATTGAAACGGAAAAGCTACGTACCACAAATTATAAGCATTTTTTAGATTGAATAAAAGCATTCAATGATTACAGTTATTATAAGGAGCAAATTTGTACAAAAATTATGTACTAATTTTCAATTTTTAACCTGATAATCATTAAAAAACTTAATAATAATTTACCTTGTCATGTACTGTCGGGTCACGAAGTATGAAAAGAATTCCACACGGAGATCGACGATTACGATTTGAGACATAGGCGTCCGTATAATTTTTTCATACGGGGCCAATATAAGATTTTTAATATTATAAAATTAAAAAGAATTTATAATAATAAATTACAACAACAGAGGAATTAATAAGTCTTGAAATAGCAATTTAAAAATTAAAAATAATTTTCTATTTGAATAATTGGAAGGTGCATAATATTATGTCCCCAGTCCTCCTATTCCGAATTTTGAATCCAAAATAGTCTAATGTCAGTATCAAGCCGACTCCTGAGTCCTGAATGGAATGAAAATATAAAAGAATATAAAGGAAAAAATATAAGAAATTTGGAATTATTCAAAAGTTTCGAGGAGTATTTCGATTACTATTAATATTTATTGTTAAAGTTATCCCTTCAAAATCTTTCAAGTACACCTCTGTTGAATTAAATGGAAGTGTCTCATATATCACAGCCTTGATAAATTTGTTCTTGAACAATATTTACGTTTTCAAACATAAAATTCTCTTTATTTTAATGCAATTTTACAATTCAATAATTTATTATCTAAATTAAAATAAAAATCCAATAAGGGCGATTATCACCCGATGGTAAAATGATCGATCGAACGCAGAAGTAGTTGACAAAATGGCTGGCGATGAACAAGGAAAAAGCGATTTTAATGGAATTTTATCGTCACTAGATCGTAAATTTGATATCATACACACCAAGTGGTCGGACGAAAAACTGTTTGAAGCAAAATTTCGCACCCAGATATCCCGCAACAGCGAAGACTTCAACGCACTGTGCGACGAATGGGTGGAATTATTTTCAAATGCCACAGGCACAGTTTGGGTTAAAAAGATTTCCAACACGGGCCCTAAAATACGATTTAGGAAGCAATATCAGTGTTGGCCCCAAGTTGGGAAGGAGGTGCACAAGGAATTGTTGTTCGATTCGAGACGGTGTAAGGGCACTCTCGACATGAAAGTGTTGACCGACAATCCATTAACAAGAAGGAAAAATAAACACATTCGGTTAGGTCTCAATGTCGTCGTTAAAGTGAGTATTAGTTGCAAGTAATAATTGAGGTTATGTCAATTTGTTTACATTGTAGATTAATTTTACCCACTTACATCGAGTGGAAACCATGAAGCCGTTTTCGTGCTTCATCCACACGTGTGAACCCCAAGCAGAGGCTCCCAAGCCGTTAATATTACCCAACGATAAGTTGTCGCAGAAGGTAGCCGAGATGGTGCAAAAGGGGCTGAACGCTTCACCGAAAGTTGTGATGAACCAAACGTTAGAGTCGACAATAAAAAACACCAAAATAGACCAAAAAACGGCTGTAACACTCGTGGATCAGTTCTTACAGCCCAATAACCACATATCCATGATCAATATGGAACCTCTCTCGTTGAACCACGTTATTCCGTTACACAACAACGAAGTCAAATTGGAACTCCAACCGCAGTTGCAACAGATAACGCAGGTCGTATTAAACACTCCTCAATTAGACTTATCGGAACCTTTACTGATGTGTCAGCCCACCCTGATGTTTGATCCCTCCCAAATCATACCGGTCACGACCCACCATCTAGCACCCCATCATTTCGTTCAGGTTCATTCTCATAACATCCCAAACCATAACCACTATTTATAAATAATATCCTCCACTTTACATGATTGTAAGCAGGGTATGTTTTTGACTTGTGAACAAACAGGGAGGGATTTTTATTTAACTATTTGAAAAATATAATAATAATATTATGGATGTCCTATTATTATAATAAAATAACAAATTGATGATTAAGTAATGTGATATTTTGTGGGCAATTTTGTGTACCTACCTATTTATCTCTAAATTAAAATTTTGTATTTTGGCTTTCTTTTTTTAAACTTTTGCAAAAATGTATTATTTTATTAACTTTAAGTGATTGTTAAACTATTATTTTTATAATAAATATATTTAATTATTTATTTCGTCTCAATTTTATATTGTTACAGCAGATAGTGCATTTACTGAATTATTTTTGGAAGTAGATAAATATTTAAAAAATAGTAGATATCTTGTTAATCCATTCGTGCACGTCACCAATTGGTTTTGTTTTGCTAGATCTTTATTTATTTCCCCCCAGAATTCAGGTTTAAAAGTAGCCAAATTTTAACAGAATTTCCAGGTTCCCAAAACACCAATTACGTTGCATACAGACCCATAAATGTAATTTATGTACAATCCATTATAATAAATAATAATATAAAATTCCAAGCCCTAAATTATCATAGATTTAAGGTTATTTTGCATTCAGTGCGATTTTTTATTTAAATTTTTTGATAAAAATTAAACTTTGTTCAATTATGCTGGAACTTCATGAAAATGCTGATGATATTATAATAAATACAGGAAAAATAATGAAAAAATTCCAAGCCCTAAATTATCAGAGATTTAAGGATATTTTGAGTTCAGTGCGATTTTTTATTTAAATTTTTTGATAAAAAATAAACTTTGTTCAATTATGTTGGAACTTCATGAAAATGCTGATGATATTATAATAAATACAGGAAAAATAATGAAAAAATTCCAAGCCCTAAATTATCAGAGATTTACGGATATTTTGAGTTCAGTGCGATTTTTAATTTAAATTTTTTGATAAAAATTAAACTTTGTTCAATTATGCTGGAACTTCATGAAAATGCTGATGATATTATAATAAATACAGGAAAACTAATGAAAAAATTCCAATCCATAAATTATCAGAGATTTAAGGATATTTTGAGTTCAGTGCGATTTTTTATTTAAATTTTTTGATAAAAATTAAACATTGTTCAATTATGCTGGAACTTCATGAAAATGCTGATGATATTATAATAAATACAGGAAAACTAATGAAAAAATTCCAAGCCCTAAATTATCAGAGATTTACGGATATTTTGAGTTCAGTGCGATTTTTAATTTAAATTTTTTTATAAAAATTAAACTTTGTTCAATTATGTTGGAACTTCATGAAAATGCTGATGATATTATAATAAATACAGGAAAAATAATGAAAAAATTCCAAGCCCTAAATTATCAGAGATTTAAGGATATTTTGAGTTCAGTGCGATTTTTTATTTAAATTTTTTGATAAAAAATAAACTTTGTTCAATTATGTTGGAACTTCATGAAAATGCTGATGATATTATAATAAATACAGGAAAAATAATGAAAAAATTCCAAGCCCTAAATTATCAGAGATTTAAGGATATTTTGAGTTCAGTGCGATTTTTTATTTAAATATTTTGATAAAAATTAAACTTTGTTCAATTATGTTGGAACTTCATGAAAATGCTGATGATATTATAATAAATACAGGAAAAATAATGAAAAAATTCCAAGCCCTAAATTATCAGAGATTTACGGATATTTTGAGTTCAGTGCGATTTTTAATTTAAATTTTTTGATAAAAATTAAACTTTGTTCAATTATGCTGGAACTTCATGAAAATGCTGATGATATTATAATAAATACAGGAAAACTAATGAAAAAATTCCAATCCATAAATTATCAGAGATTTAAGGATATTTTGAGTTCAGTGCGATTTTTTATTTAAATTTTTTGATAAAAATTAAACATTGTTCAATTATGCTGGAACTTCATGAAAATGCTGATGATATTATAATAAATACAGGAAAACTAATGAAAAAATTCCAAGCCCTAAATTATCAGAGATTTACGGATATTTTGAGTTCAGTGCGATTTTTAATTTAAATTTTTTTATAAAAATTAAACTTTGTTCAATTATGTTGGAACTTCATGAAAATGCTGATGATATTATAATAAATACAGGAAAAATAATGAAAAAATTCCAAGCCCTAAATTATCAGAGATTTAAGGATATTTTGAGTTCAGTGCGATTTTTTATTTAAATTTTTTGATAAAAAATAAACTTTGTTCAATTATGTTGGAACTTCATGAAAATGCTGATGATATTATAATAAATACAGGAAAAATAATGAAAAAATTCCAAGCCCTAAATTATCAGAGATTTAAGGATATTTTGAGTTCAGTGCGATTTTTTATTTAAATATTTTGATAAAAATTAAACTTTGTTCAATTATGTTGGAACTTCATGAAAATGCTGATGATATTATAATAAATACAGGAAAAATAATGAAAAAATTCCAAGCCCTAAATTATCAGAGATTTACGGATATTTTGAGTTCAGTGCGATTTTTAATTTAAATTTTTTGATAAAAATTAAACTTTGTTCAATTATGCTGGAACTTCATGAAAATGCTGATGATATTATAATAAATACAGGAAAACTAATGAAAAAATTCCAATCCCTAAATTATCAGATATTTAAGGATATTTTGAGTTCAGTGCGATTTTTAATTTAAATTTTTTTATAAAAATTAAACTTTGTTCAATTATGCTGGAACTTCATTAAAATGCTGATGATATTATAATAAATACAGGAAAAATAATGAAAAAATTCCAAGCCCTAAATTATCAGAGATTTAAGGATATTTTGAGTTCAGTGCGATTTTTTATTTAAATATTTTGATAAAAATTAAACTTTGTTCAATTATGTTGGAACTTCATGAAAATGCTGATGATATTATAATAAATACAGGAAAAATAATGAAAAAATTCCAAGCCCTAAATTATCAGAGATTTAAGGATATTTTGAGTTCAGTGCGATTTTTTATTTAAATATTTTGATAAAAATTAAACTTTGTTCAATTATGTTGGAACTTCATGAAAATGCTGATGATATTATAATAAATACAGGAAAAATAATGAAAAAATTCCAAGCCCTAAATTATCAGAGATTTACGGATATTTTGAGTTCAGTGCGATTTTTAATTTAAATTTTTTGATAAAAATTAAACTTTGTTCAATTATGCTGGAACTTCATGAAAATGCTGATGATATTATAATAAATACAGGAAAAATAATGAAAAAATTCCAAGCCCTAAATTATCAGAGATTTAAGGATATTTTGAGTTCAGTGCGATTTTTTATTTAAATATTTTGATAAAAATTAAACTTTGTTCAATTATGTTGGAACTTCATGAAAATGCTGATGATATTATAATAAATACAGGAAAAATAATGAAAAAATTCCAAGCCCTAAATTATCAGAGATTTAAGGATATTTTGAGTTCAGTGCGATTTTTTATTTAAATATTTTGATAAAAATTAAACTTTGTTCAATTATGTTGGAACTTCATGAAAATGCTGATGATATTATAATAAATACAGGAAAAATAATGAAAAAATTCCAAGCCCTAAATTATCAGAGATTTACGGATATTTTGAGTTCAGTGCGATTTTTAATTTAAATTTTTTGATAAAAATTAAACTTTGTTCAATTATGCTGGAACTTCATGAAAATGCTGATGATATTATAATAAATACAGGAAAAATAATGAAAAAATTCCAATCCATAAATTATCAGAGATTTAAGGATATTTTGAGTTCAGTGCGATTTTTTATTTAAATTTTTTGATAAAAATTAAACATTGTTCAATTATGCTGGAACTTCATGAAAATGCTGATGATATTATAATAAATACAGGAAAACTAATGAAAAAATTCCAATCCCTTAATTATCAGAGTTTTAAGGATATTTTGAGTTCTGTGCGATTTTTTATTTAAATTTTTTGATAAAAATTAAACTTTGTTCAATTATGCTGGAACTTCATGAAAATGCTGATGATATTATAATAAATACAGGAAAAATAATGAAAAAATTCCAAGCCCTAAATTATCAGAGATTTAAGGATATTTTGAGTTCAGTGCGATTTTTTATTTAAATTTTTTGATAAAAATTAAACTTTGTTCAATTATGCTGGAACTTCATGAAAATGCTGATGATATTATAATAAATACAGGAAAAATAATGAAAAAATTCCAAGCCCTAAATTATCAGAGATTTAAGGATATTTTGAGTTCAGTGCGATTTTTTATTTAAATTTTTTGATAAAAATTAAACTTTGTTCAATTATGCTAGAACTTCATGAAAATGCTAATGATATTGTAATAAAAACAGGAAAAATAAAAGTTCTATCGCACAAAACACCAATTACGTTGCATACAGGCCCGGACTGGCTCCGCCCTTCTACCTAATACCAGAATTCTTTGATTGTACATAAATTACATTTATAAAAATATATTTTGTTAATCTGTGAGAGAAGCGCCTTAACCATTATAATAATAATCAAAAAAAAAAAACAAATAAAACTTGAAAAAGTTGTATTTATTAACTTAATTACATCAAATTCTACTTTTGCTTTGGTTTTTCGTTCATAAAATTTATAACCAAACGTCCCAACACTATGATATTAGAACAAAATAATGAAACACTTTGCACCCAAATGAAGATAAAAGTGTTGTAGCCGTGAAATTCTAAAAAGTACGCTGGGACCAACCACGTGATTTGCGAAGCAAACCAAATAAAAATAAGAAACGCTGCCGTCTTTGCACTCAATTTAATTTGCCACAAACATAGCGGCAAAACTGACAAAATCCAAACGAAATACTGCGAAGTTATGACCGAATTGTACGCCACTATTACGATGGTTTGAGTTAAGATTCCGAAATTTAAAGTGAGTTGATTTAAACCGTAACGAACCGAAAAAACAACTAATAAAATACTCTGCGGGAGAACAGTTAAGATTTTTTGCCACAGCCCAATGTTTTTGATTCCAACTGTTAAGTACTGCAGGTAGAAGAACAAAGAGAAATTGTGGCGGGTGTCTTTCCGCGTTAAGTGGTAGAGGTAGGTCTCGTTTAAAAACGCGTCGCCGTATAGATAGTAGAAGTTGGCCATGAGAAAAGTTAGAGAGGTTATGCAACCCGCGACTAACTTCAATTGGCGGTAGTTGGGAAGCAGGTACGAAATGTACTCTTTCTTGAAGATTGTTTTCTTTGGTTTTTTGAACGGTTTTAACAACTTGGGGCCGTTTTCGCTCTCTCTAATCGGGGGTGGTGGAATCGCGCGGTAATTCGTGGAGTAAAAGGCGAAGTCGCTCAAGTACATGAAGAGAGATAAACTGTAACTGATGGGATATAAGCGGAAGTGGATGGAGAGGCCGTGGACGAGTCCGGCGAGGAAGGGGCGGTGCTTGCATTGCAAACAGTAGAGGGTTGTTAAAACGAGTAGGCTTGATATGGAGTCGCAGTTTCCGCGCGTTGCGATGGCTACAGTTAGGGGATTGTATAGCCACGAGAGCATGGAAAGGTTGGCTAGGAAATCGAAATTGTTTTTTGTTTTGTCATTCTTCGGTCGCTTTTTGCGTTGTTGGCTTTCAATTGAGGGCGTTGTCTGCTTCTTGACGTAGGCGTCGTAGACAATGAGGTTCTGGAAAACAATGTTTCGAATCAAAATTGCAACAGCAATGTCGAAACACGAAAATAAAACTTTTCCAAAAGATTCGTGGACCAACAAATTTGGTACTACTAAATAGGATAACAAGGGGGAGTAACGGTAAGTGTGGCGCTTGTAGGGGGAGGTTCTGTTAAGAACGTGACGAGCGGCATCGGTAAAAACGTGATAATCGACGTCGGTGTAAGGAACATTAAAATTTGCGTCGTGATAATTCCCGTATAAAATTAGCACGACACGTAAGACGAACGCACAGATGAGGTGGCCCTTGTAACTTAGGTGCACAAATGAGGAGCACCAACTTTTAAGAGTCATTATATTTTGGTTTTTAATTTTAGCGCCGTTTGTTGTAAACAATTTTTAAAACTGTTGAATTCTATCGCACATGCGTTTACCTTTACTTCGTCCTTCGCCAGCACACATTTAGCATAAACTGATGCTTCTTTGGCACATTTTCCTAAAAGAACCGGATACTGACGAAACCTATTCTTTGCTCTCGTCACGGACTCCATTTTTGAATTCTTTACGTTTAAAAAAAAATGTTTCGCGGGCCTTTTGCATGCGTGACTGGTCCTTCAGAATTTCGTTATACGACGGCTGAATTGGATTAGCAAAGATGTCGTAGATTGGCCGAGAAAATAAAACAGCCAGTGCTAATGCCGTTGCTGTGCAAATAAATATATTAGGATTACGTTGTATCCAGGATCGTTTTTTAATTACGTTTTTTCCGTACATTTCACCACAGTCGAGGAGTTAGTGTCGATTTTGATTCCACTACAAACTAAACTATATTTCTTCCACTTGATGCAACATTGACGTAACTCTTCGATAGGAACCTGACAAGCCGATTCTTGAAAATTGTGGGCTAAATAAGGTAAAATTTACAAAAAGTTACATAACATGCAAAAAGTTAGGTTATGTATAATTACCGTTCAAACAATCTTGAATTCTGCAAGCGAAAACTTTACAAGGGTCCTTTTTAGGCATAAATATAAACTTTTATCTTGTTGAACACAAATTTTATCACATTTAAAAACCAATTTAAGAAATTACTTTTCACCTCTTTTCACTAAAATGTCAAAAGTGACATTACTTGGCAGTGTCTCTCGTACAGGTAGTAGAGTCAAATTAACATCATAAAGGCTTTTTAACGAAAATATTCGGTGAGTTTACCCTCCCCGGGTGGTGGGGATTTCATTCCTTAAAATTTGAAGTCCACTCCTAAAAGTAGTGGTACAAATTTACAACAATTTAGGTGTATGTTCCCCATTTCGAATCCTAAAAGGAGATAGTAATTAGAGAATACAAGCCCTTCCCATCTCGCCCATGACTCTCTGGAAGGAAATGGGAGAGAAAATTCAAAAAGGCAAATTTCAACTCCAAAATGCGCGAGTGCATGAAGGTTAAGAGGATTAACCAATGATTAGATGTAAGTAAACGGATAAGTGATAAATGAAATGAGTACAAATCGACCATTAGACTCTTTTGGTTTCAAAATTCGAAATGGGGGGGGGGGCACAATTAAATATATAAACACAATAATATTAAAAGGATGTACATTTTTCTAAATTATTTATAATCTATGCTAGAGGTTATTGACCTATTTAAGCAAATAATTTTGCTGTTTTATTTGTATATTACGAATTTTACATATTGTAAGTTGAGATTATCGTAGTCAATTAACATAACAGACTAATTTAGTTGGTATATAATCTACTATAATATGACCTATGCATATTATGGAACTAGGACGTAGTATAACATTTTAACTCCACCATGTATGTTATTTTTGTGATAATTCTTCCTTTAACTTTTGGTGTTGAAATCCCGCAAGTACGATATGATGGTTTCCAGGTATTTAGAATAGTACCAGAAAATGACGAACAGTTGCAAAACATTCGTGAATTACAACAACAAAATAAAAATTATACTTTTTGGAACGACGCAAATTATGTAAATCAGTCGGTCGACGTTATGGTTCCACCAAATCTTACCAATAATTTCAAGAGCAGTTTAATCACTTCGAATTTAACTTGCAAAGTAATAATTAAAAATGTACAAGATACAATAAATAGAATAATTTTTGCGGATAATGACAATAAAGGGTTTAATTGGAAAAGATACCACGATCTGAATCAGGTAAAGAATTAATGGAGCAAGAGGTCGCAGCGGCGATTTCCTTTTTTCTGATGGGGGGCGGGGCTCAGTTCATCATATACTATACCATTTCCAGCTTTAATTCAGAAAGCGTCAATTGCAGTTCAGATTAACCTCCGCCCTTACAGGTGAGGTCGAATATCGAGCAATGTCGCAGAGCTAACCAGAGCTGAACTTTGAACGGCCTTCTTGTCGTGAGGCTGGAAGTACTTAATAATTTGATTTACAATTGATGGTTTCTGAATTGAAGATGTTGTAGACTCGCAATAAAAACATCCAAGTTCGAACCTCAACACAGGCAATTTTTTTTAATCGAATTTTTAAATGCATTGCAGATTAACCGGTGGCTACAATCATTGACTGAAAAATACCCAAACATTGTAACCCTGATCCATGGTGGAACAACGCACGAAGGAAGAAATATAACCGGAGTTAAAATTTCTTACAAAGAAGGAAACAAAGCGGTTTTTATCGAAGGGGGAATTCATAGTTGTGAAAAGTTAGATCAAAGTATTTACCAAAAATTCGTATTAACAACTCTCATTTTAGAATTTCACCAGCAACTTCCACTTATATACTTAATCAGCTATTAACAAGTCAAGACCCAAATGTTAGAAGCACAGCCGAATCTCGGGATTGGTACATATTTTCAGTTGTAAATCCTGACGGTTACGAGTACACCAAAAAAGTTAGTCATCCCAATTATTTCGATGAAATGAATTTCTAATGTTTAGTTTTTATTTAGGATCCACTATGGATCAAAAATCGAAACCCAATCACTTCCAAATGCATCGGAGTTGATTTAAATAGTAATTGGGGATACAAATGGATGCATGGTGGTGCTAGCGATAATCCTTGCAATATCCATTACGCAGGATATCAGCCATTCTCAGAAATTGAGACCAGGTCCCTTTCGTACTTTATTAATACCATAGCCCACAAGCTAGAAGGATATATTTCCTTCCACTCACATTCTCAACTATTATTGATTCCATATGGCCACAATGAGAACGAAGTGCCTAGAAATAATGATGAACTGGTAAAAAATTATTTAATTCTTTTCTAAATTTACCACAACATAATTTTAGCTTCGTATTGGAAAAATTGCGGTCACAGCTTTAGCACAACGCTACGGAACCAAATATAAGGTTGGAAATATTCTACAACTACTTCGTAAGAAATTTGCTTTCTTCTTCTTTAAATTATACTTGAGCCTAACTTTTTTTAGATCCTGCTAGTGGAAATAGTGGAGATTGGGTTCTAGGTGTTCATAGGAACGTTAAATTTGTTTACATTTACAAATTACGAGATCAGGGGGAAAATGGATTTTTATTACCACCTGATCAAATTGTTCCCACTGGTGAAGAAACTCTCGATTCCCTCGTCAGTATTATTCAGCAAATTGGAACTGAAACAAGTTGTTAATTTGTTTTTCCAATCAATTATAAATACAAAAAGAATTAAAATAAATGGTTAAATATGATTGATGGGTTTTTGCATTTTATAGTGGTAGAAAATGATTCTGCTTAAACTAGCCGCCCTCTAAGGTTAGGTGGGCTATGCAGTAGCAGTAGCTAAACTTTAAGCGATTGTGATTATAAGTAAATAGTATAAAAACTGATGAATATTTAGAATTATTTAGTTTAGCATATATTTGTAACGCATCAGTCCTGAGTTCTAATCCCAGTACCGTCGGATTTTTTTTTTTGAAAAGTATGTAATTTATTATTGGAGCTAAAAAATTAAAGACCTACGAATTATCATTCAAAATTCTTAACCGCTAGAGCACCACACCACGGTTTCTTATAATAATAGCTCATAGTAATAGCAGTTAACCCACTATGGTATTTTCAAAAATTCATAACTCAAAAACTAAGAGCCATTGGACTAAACACCGAGAAAGTAATAATTTTTTTAGCTCCTAGAATCACCAAAAAAAATTGGGATCTGGATTGATAGGTACCTCACTGTAATGTCCCCTTGTTATAGTGGGTGCTGGGGCACAAATATTTTGTATACCTACCTACCTATAATCAAAAAGAATATAGAGTTGTTAATTGTAAAATATTGTAATCGTTCCCTTGTAATTATTTTATATTTTGGTTGCAGATTTACCTTTGGTTACAATCATTAGAAAAAAAAATTCAAAAGTGGTGACTCTTATTCAGGGCGGAACAAGTTATGAAAATAGAAACATAACCGGAGTTAAGATTTCCTATAAAGCAGGAAATTCAGCGGTTTTTATCGACGGTGGAATTCATGCTCGTGAATGGTACCCTTAATTTTGTTTAAAAAATTCATGTTTAAAAATGCTTTTAGGATTTCGCCAGCAACTGTTACCTACATAATCGATCAACTTTTAAAGAGCAACAATCGCAATGTGCGATATATAGCCGAATCTCGGGATTGGTACATTTTTCCCGTTATCAATCCAGCATGACAATGGTAAAAATATTACATTCTAAGTGCCTATATATTTAAATTAGATTAAAGAAGTTAACTTGGTTATACTGTTTAGCAGGCCCGTAGCCAGGGGGGGGGGCACGTAGAGGCACGTGTCCCCCCCCCAAATGTTGAAAAGACAAAGAAAATGGAAGGGGAACAACCGAAAATTTTACATTTAAAAAAAAAGGTTTTTTTCAAGTGCCCCCCCCCTCCCAAATGAAATCCTGGCTACGGACCTGATGTTTACTTTGTATGATGTGGCTACAGTGGCGGATTTCCGAACAGGCGCAAGAGGCGAGCGCCTGGGGCCTCGTAAATCAATAAGGGGCGTCAAAAAAAGAATAATGATTTTATTTAATTATTAAAGAGTGAGACTGAGGGAAATGAAATTGGGAATTAACCAATATAACATTAATAACAATTGCTTGACTATATTTAAAAGTTTACTGATGTTCAGATTGTGTTAATTATGAAAATTAAAATTTCTTAGTACAAGAATGATCAAGGTTCATTAGTTAAAAAAAAAATTTTTTTTAAAAGCGACCTTCAAAAGTCCCTGAGGAATTTCTAATTAAATTATATCCTTGATGAAAATTTGATCATATTCATTATGATGAACTTAATCTTAAGAAAAGTTGTTATATAGATTGGTTACTATAAGTTAGGTCTCGGGGTACCATGAATTTTGAAATTATATAAAAATATTAATTCTGTTGTAATAAACACAGGAAAATTAACGAAAAAATTCTAAGCCCTAAGATGCCTTGGATATGTAGTTATTTTGATTTCAGTGCAATTTTTGATTTAAATTTTTTGATAAAAATTAAATTGTGTTCAAATATTTTGAAACTTTTTGAAAATATTACATATGTTGTAATAAACACAGGAAAAATAACGAAAAAATTCTAAGCCCTAAGATGCATTGGATATGTGGTTATTTTGATTTCAGTGCAATTTTTGATTTAAATATTTTGATAAAAATTAAATTGTGTTCAAATATTTTGAAACTTTTTGAAAATATTACATATGTTGTAATAAACACAGGAAAAATAACGAAAAAATTCTAAGCCCTAAGATGCCTTGGTTATGTAGTTATTTTGATTTCAGTGCAATTTTTGATTTAAATTTTTTGATAAAAATTAAATTGTGTTCAAATATTTTGAAACTGTTTGAAAATATTATATATGTTGTAATAAACACAGGAAAAATAACGAAAAAATTCTAAGAACTAAGATGTCTTGGATATGTAGTTATTTTGATTTCAGTGCAATATTTTTGATTTAAATTTTTTGATAAAAATTAAATTGTGTTCAAATATTTTGAAACGTTTTGAAAATTAAAATTTCTTAGTACAAGAATGATCAAGGTTCATTAGTTAAAAAAAAAATTTTTGTAAAAAACACAGGAAAAATAACTAAAAAATTCTAAGCCCTAAGATGCCTTGGATATGTAGTTATTTTGATTTCAGTGCATTATTTTTGATTTAAATTTTTTTGATAAAAATTAAATTGTGTTCAACTATTTTGAAACTTTTTGAAAATACTACATTTTGTTGTAATAAACACAGGAAAAATAACGAAAAAATTCTAAGCCCTAAGTTGCCTTGGATATGTAGTTATTTTGATTTCAGTGCAATATTTTTGATTTAAATTTTTGATAAAAATTAAATTGTGTTCAAATATTTTGAAACTTTTTGAAAATATTACATATGTTGTAATAAACACAGGAAAAATAACTAATAAATTCTAAGCCCTGAGATGCCTTGGATATGTAGTTATTTTGATTTCAGTGCAATTATTTTTGATTTAAATTTTTTGATAAAAATTAAATTGTGTTCAAATATTTTGAAACTTTTTGAAAATATTACATATGTTGTAATAAACACAGGAAAAATAACGAAAAAATTCTAAGCCCTAAGATGCATTGGATATGTGGTTATTTTGATTTCAGTGCAATTTTTGATTTAAATATTTTGATAAAAATTAAATTGCGTTCAAATATTTTGAAACTCTTTGAAAATATTACATATGTTGTAATAAACACAGGAAAAATAACTAATAAATTCTAAGCCCTGAGATGCCTTGGATATGTAGTTATTTTGATTTCAGTGCATTATTTTTGATTTAAATTTTTTTGATAAAAATTAAATTGTGTTCAACTATTTTGAAACTTTTTGAAAATACTACATTTTGTTGTAATAAACACAGGAAAAATAACGAAAAAATTCTAAGCCCTAAGTTGCCTTGGATATGTAGTTATTTTGATTTCAGTGCAATATTTTTGATTTAAATTTTTGATAAAAATTAAATTGTGTTCAAATATTTTGAAACTTTTTGAAAATATTACATATGTTGTAATAAACACAGGAAAAATAACTAATAAATTCTAAGCCCTGAGATGCCTTGGATATGTAGTTATTTTGATTTCAGTGCAATTATTTTTGATTTAAATTTTTTGATAAAAATTAAATTGTGTTCAAATATTTTGAAACTTTTTGAAAATATTACATATGTTGTAATAAACACAGGAAAAATAACGAAAAAATTCTAAGCCCTAAGATGCATTGGATATGTGGTTATTTTGATTTCAGTGCAATTTTTGATTTAAATATTTTGATAAAAATTAAATTGCGTTCAAATATTTTGAAACTCTTTGAAAATATTACATATGTTGTAATAAACACAGGAAAAATAACGAAAAAATTCTAAGCCCTAAGATGCCTTGGATATGTAGTTATTTTGATTTCAGTGCAATTTTTGATTTAAATTTTTTGTTAAAAATTAAATTGTGTTCAAATATTTTGAAACTTTTTGAAAATATTTCATTATGTTGTATTAATACAGGAAAAATAACGAAAAAATTCTAAGCCCTAAGATGCCTTGGATAAGTAGTTATTTTGATTTCAGTGCAATTTTTGATTTAAATTTTTTGATAAAAATGAAATTGTGTTCTAATATTTTGAAACTTTTTGAAAATATTATATTATGTTGTATTAACACAGGAAAAATAACGAAAAAATTCTACGCCCTAAGATGCCTTGGATATTTACTTATTTTGATTTCAGTGCAATTTTTGATTTAAATTTTTTGATACAAATTTAAGTTTGTTTAAATATTCTGAAATTATGTAAAAATAATAATTCTGTTGTAAAAAACACAGAAAAAATAATGAAAAAATGCTAAGCCCTAAAATGCATTAGTTCTTGCAATTATTTTGATGTCATTGCAATTTTTGATTTAAATTTTTTGATAAAAATTTAAGTGTGTTCAAATATTCTGAAATGTTATTAAAATATTAATTCAGTTGTAATAAACTCAGGAAAAATATCGAAAAAATTCTAAGCCCTAAGATTCATTAGTTTTGCAGTTATTTTGATTTAGGTGCAAATTTTGATTTAAAATTTTTGATAAAAATTTAATTTTGTTCAAATATTCTAAAATTATGTACAAATATTAATTCTGTTGTATCAAACACAGGAAAAATAAGCAACAAATTCTAATCCCTAAGATGTCTTATATTTAGAGGGAGGCCTTAAAATTGATTTGGGCCTCATTAGTTCGAAACCGCCACGGTGTGGCTAAAAGAGGAATTCAACTAATTATAATCGGGAAGTTACACATTTTGTGACCTGAAAGATGTAATAAATCAAATTTATTTTATAGATCTCATGGAATGAAGTAGATAATAATTGATAATTGATAATCGGTGCAACCTGTGCCGGTAATAAGGACTTAAAATGACATAAAACCGATGCAGGGACGTGCCCAGGTGGGGGTTGGGGGGAGCCTCTCCCCCTAATATTTTAAAAAGTTGGAAAAAAGTTGGCAAAACACAAAAAATTGGGTCAAATCACTCAAAATTTTCTCAAGTTGGAAAAAACCGCTAAAAAGACAATAGCAAAAATAGACAATTACAAAAAGTTGGCAATTTTAAATTAATTAAGTTGGCAAATTCCCCGCTCAAAAAAGTTGGCTGGCACGTCCCTGAACCGATGTATTTCACTCTTTGTATTCCAACAAGTAGTGGAACGCATTCTCAAATTTCTCCTAACCCTGAGGTACCTCGGGGGAAAGATGCGTAACCCAGAAATCAGCAAAATCTGTGTAATCTTTGCTTATAATACATAACAATAAAATTAAATTCGTGACTTATTAAAATCTCCGATACTTACAAATGAGTTTGGTTTGTTTACTGAAACTTAGCAAATAATACATTTTATTTGTTTAGGATCGCTTATGGCATAAGAATCGTAGATGGACTACGTTAAATTGTGTCGGTGTTGACCTTGACCGTAATTGGGGTTATAAATGGATGCACGGGGGTGCTAGTGTCAAACCATGCGACCTCAAGTATGCTGGAGACCGTCCATTTTCTAAAATAGAAACAAAATCACTATCAGAATTAATAAACGGAATATCTCATAGTTTAGAAGGATATTTTATGTTTCGCTCCTACTCTCAAAAAATTATGATTCCATTTGGTCACAACGGTAGGGAAGTTCCAAAAAACTACGATCAACTGGTAAGAAAACTAAATAAAACCCGAATAAATTAAATTACTGAATAATTTTAAGCTTCGCATTGGTAAAACTGCAGCAGAGGCTTTAGCCGAGCGATTTGGAACACTGTATAAAGTTGGAAACACTGTCACTGTATCTGGTGAGTTTTCCTATTATAAATTATTTATTATTTTGGTAAATTACTATTTACTATTTTTGTTTTAGGGATTGCAAGTTGAGGAAGTGACGATTGGATGTTAGGCACACATCGGCATATTAAATTTGTCTACACTTACGAATTAAGAGATACAGGAAGATATGGATTTATATTACCAACTTCCCAAATTCTTCTTACGGGCGAAGAAACTCTCGATTCGATTGTTAGTATTATTCTTCAATTTAAAAACGATGAGGATAAGGAGATGAGTTTAAATCTCTTCGGAATTATAATTTGTCTTGTAAACCTGTATTTTATTTCTAAATCTATACAAGTAAATCATGCAGTAGCTCAACCCAATCTTATAATCTATTTAAATCAAGATTTATGAATATTTAATAGTGCCATACCAAAGGCACCGATTTTATCAACAGCCTAAAACCTAGAGATTGCAGATTTACATTTTTAATCTGTCTATTGTACCTTTAATAATACTTCAGTCGTTTTAGCAAACGACGTCGTCTTGGTGGGAGGTTCGATTCGCATACCAAATTAAATTGCTTTTATATACCTGCAAAAGTTTGGGTTTTAAATATTTTACTTATACAATATTTTTGACCGACCAATAAAAATAGAAAAATGAGGTCATTTTGTTAGTGAATTTGCATACTAAAAATAACCATAAGAATGGCGTAGAAAACTGTTCGTTTCACTATCGCCGCTATCTGTTCGTAACGCTCTCTCGCACTTCTGATTAAAAAAAAGTTTATGGTAATTAATTTTCAGTCTGTTGCTTACATTATTAACTTATATCCAAATAATGGGTACAAATAATGTCAAATATTCAAAAATGGTAATTAGATAGATTAGATGTTATACAAAATATTTGTGTCACTTAAAACTTTCAAAAATTACACTTAGGTTTTGAACTGTTACCTGTTATCAAATAATAAAATGAATTTCAAGTGCATGATATTTTTGCCCATGATATTGGGTTTGCATGCACGTAGGGTGCGATATGATGGTTATCAAGTTTTTAGAATTGTACCAAGAAATTTGCACCAGTTACAAAGTCTTCACGATTTACAAGTTCAAAACGATAGTTACACTTTTTGGGGCACAATTAAATTAAACAAATTTGTAGATGTTATGGTTCCACCAAACCATGTAGCCGACTTGAAAAGTATCCTAGATTCTTTGAGGTTCAATGCTACTACAATAATTAAAAACATACAAGAAAGTATAAACAAGGAACTCCTACCAAGTAGCCAAGAACAATTTGATTGGAAAAGCTATCGCACTCTAAACCAGGTTAAATTTTATATTTTCTGTAGTTATAATTTTCCGGAGTACATTGGGAACGCAGCTTTCTCGAATATTTTCTTAATATTCTATATTATTGTTGCAGATTTACGATTGGTTGCGATCATTAGCTATAAAATATCCAAACGTCGTGACCCTGCTTCAAGGTGGAAGAAGTTATCAAGGAAGGAACATAACTGGGGTTAAGATTTCCTACAAAGAGAAAAATAAAGCGGTTTTTGTCGAAGGTGGGATTCATGCTTGTGAATGGTATTCCTAAATTTGGTGTAAAAGTTCATATTTAAGAAATACTTTTAGGATTTCACCAGCCACAGCCACCTATGTAATAGATCAACTTATCAGGAGTAATGATTCCAATGTACGATATATAGCCGAAGCTCGTGATTGGTATATTTTTCCAGTTATTAATCCAGACGGCTATGAGTACAGCACAACAACGGTAAAAATGAATTCTAGTTTTTTTTTTTTAACTTGAATAAGCAACCCAGATAACACGTAAGCTTACGTCCAGCTGTATTTTGATTCGATTTTCGTTTGCTTATCCAGCTTAACGTGGCTAGCTTAGAACAAGCTTACTCTACGCTTAGAATTCAAGCATGTCACAATTACTTGACGCGGCAAGCTTAGTACAAGTTTGTTTTAAGCTTAATGAAGCTTAATTCAAGTTTGCTTTGCAAGCTTAATTTAAGCTTGTTTCGTGTAAAGTAGGAAGCGTGGTTCTAGCTGGATCTAAGCTTCACAGCTTACCGTGCCAAGCTGGATGTAAGCTGCCACGCTGTCATGTCAAGTTATATTCCAGCTTGTTTCAAACAAACTTTGCCATGTGGGAAATAACATTTGAGTTGTTATTAGGATCGCATGTGGCGAAAGAATCGTAGACCCATTACGGTAAACTGTACCGGCGTTGATCTTAACCGTAATTGGGGTTATAAATGGATGCATGGAGGTGCTAGCAGCAATCCATGTAGTAATTACTATGCAGGAAATCGTCCATTTTCAGAAATAGAAACAAAATCACTATCAGATTTTATAGAGACAATATCCCCTACTTTGGAAGGAGTTATTACTTTTCATTCCTATGGTCAAGAATTATTGATTCCATTTGGTCACAACGGTACGGAAGTTCCTGCAAATGATAATCAACTGGTAAGAAAATTCCAAAAACTCGAAAAGTAGAATAATCCATTAAATCATTTTAAGCTTCGTATTGGTAAAAATGCAGTTGAAGCTTTATCCAAACGTTATGGAACACAGTATAGAGTAGGAAATATTTTCGAAATAATTGGTGAGTTTTTCCATTATTCTATCAGTATTTTGACATTTTTGTTTTAGGAATTGCAAGCGGATCAATTGATGATTGGGTGTTAGGTGCACATATGTTTAAATTTGTCTACACTTACGAATTACGAGACAGAGGAGAATATGGATTAATTTTACCATCTTCAGAAATTATTCCTACGGGTGAAGAAACTCTCGATTCGATTGCCAGTATTATTGTTCAATTTCAAAATGATGAGGAAGCGGTTGCGACTGTGGGTTGATAATTTTAGTGTTATTCTTATGCATGACATTTTATTTTGCAAAATTGTATTTCATTTTTGAATCTAACTTAGGTAAACCATACAATTTCTAGATTTGTAGATCTTCAATCATTTTTGAGTACCCGTAGCAATTAAAAGATTTGTAACTGCTTCTTCATTTTTTAAAAAGTCCTGACATTCTGTTTTTCAGATTGAAGAATAATAAGAACAAAATTTTGCAAGAGAGGATTTATCAATAAATGTTATGGTACTCAGTTTACTGTCCGTTAGAGCAAGAAGCGACAATTCGCCCATGAATCACTATGATCGATAGTGAGTTATCCATCATCTTTCCAAGTGGAAGATTGAGTTGTGCTTGATACTTCCAAATGGATAAATGGAAATAAAGAAGTCGCCATACCTTTGGTCCTTCGGTCTCAGTAAACATAAAAATTCAGTTTTTACGCCTACTGATAAAGGAGATATGGGGCTTCGCCCCGGCTCTCCGCAAAAGTTATCATCATTCCTCCTCCATGCCAATCAAATTCCACATTTGGTTTGTCTTTGTATTTACTCGTCATTTCTTTTATGGACAAAATTTCATTAATCTTGGTGGGTGTCCGCTTTAAAACTCTAATCCAAAGATTGGAAGAATTCTTAAGGGTCGCAGGATTGGAAGCAAAATGCTTATCCAGAAATCTTTTTCGTTATTTTAGCAATTTTGCTAACAATCCATTAATTTGAACCTGAAGACCATCTTCAGAATCTGAATCTGAAGAATCGTACCAGATTGGAGGAAAGAATAAAGTCAGGTTCAAATGAGCAAGTATAAACGGAAGATAAAAGTTATCTCTACGAGAGTAAAATTTTTAGTAATCTCAATAGAAAAATAAACCCATCTAAGAACTATAATAATTGCCACTTGTAAAATTGGAAGAACGAATTTTCTGCGAAATCCTTTAAATATTTGCATGCATCCATTGTTTGTAAAATTTCCTATAATCAATAGATACGCAATAAATTCATAGATAACTTAAAGTATTTAAGACGAACACCACGCCTATTTCAGATATACATTAAAAATTTGCAGGTAAGTGAGTTTTTTCGTCTCACAATCAGAAAAATTCCATGTAGCAGAAATTTTGTTTTTTAGCAACAAATTTTGGGTACATTTTTACAATGAAGGGGTTTATTTTGGCATTATTGGCAGTAATGCTTTGTTTAGCAGCCACAGAAAAAGTCCGTTTTGATTATTATCAAGTTTATCGAGTAATTCCAAAAACTCGAGAACAATTGGATGCGCTTCGCGAAATCCAATACACCCGCGAGAGCTACAGGTTTTGGACCGATGTTACAGGTTTGGGCCGACCAGTTGATATTATGGTTGCTCCCCATCTTAAAGCGGAATTTCAAGAAATTTCACTTCGGCTGAACTTAATCCCTGATTTGAGAATCGAAAATGTTCAAACATTAATGGACGAAGAAAATGTAGCCAACCGAAAACGGTCGTCTATTTACAACTGGGAAAGATACCAGAAACTTGATGAAGTAACGGTTTTACAACGTTTCGAAACTTAATTAACATATTGGTTTGTTTTAGATTCATTCCTGGTTAAGGTCTTTGGAACAAAAATATCCAGATAAAGTGCAAGTAGTTAAGGGTGGTCAATCATACGAAGGAAGGGAAATTCTTGGAGTTAAAATTTCTTTCAGATCTGGTAATAAAGGAGTTTTTCTGGAAGGTGGCATTCATGCCCGTGAATGGTAGGGATTGAAAAATTGGAAAAATGAAAGAATAAAAGAGTCTTGTTTTAGGATTGGACCTGCAACGCTTACCTTTATTGCTAACCAACTTTTAATCAGCACTGATTCGGCAGTTCGAAAAATTGCCGAAAGTCGCGATTGGTACGTCTTTCCAGTTGTAAATCCTGATGGCTATGTTTACACCCACACCACAGTAGGCTTAAAATGTTTCAATGCAGTTTTTAGTTCAATAACTATTGCAAATTTTTGATAGGATCGTTATTGGCGTAAAACTAGGAAACCTTATGGTTTGTGTTATGGAAGTGATCCTAACAGGAATTGGGGTTATAAATGGGGTCATGGTGGTGTGAGCAATAATCCATGTTCCGAGATTTACAGTGGGTCACATGCTTTTTCTGATGTGGAAACTAAAAGCTTATCGGAATTTGTCAAAACTATTGGACTAAATTTGGAAGCATATATAGCTGTCCATTCTTTTTCTCAGCTATTGTTAATTCCATTTGGACACGAAGGACTTGAAGTTCCAGAAAACAACGATGAATTGGTATGTTGATCCATCAAATAGTTTTAAGATAATGGCATCACAATTTTAGCATCGTATCGGTAAAAATGCCATGAAGGATTTAGCTAAACGTTATGGAACACAATATCAGGTTGGAAATATTCCAGAAATTATTTGTAAGGAATTTTGCTGATTTAATCGGGCACTTGATGATCTGAATTTTTTAGACGAAGCTAGTGGATCCAGTTTGGATTGGGCTGCTGGAGAATACAGAAATATTCGATTCGTTTATGCTTACGAATTAAGAGATACGGGCCGTCATGGTTTTCTCCTTCCAGCAGAACAGATTATTCCGACAGGGGAAGAAACGCTCGATTCGTTGGTCAGCATTTTCCAACAAGCAGATGCTTCATAGATTTTCTTTTTGTAAAAGTATTCAATAAAGAATGATAAATATAACTTGAAAGCCGTTAATTTTTTAAGGCAAATATTTTTTGTTGCCAGCCTGGGCAGTCTAGTGAAAAATTACTCGTAAAAATTTTGATATCCAACCAATCGATGATATTATCGAAAAATTGACTAATCATCAACATCGTTAAAGTGCTGATTAGACTATAACTCTGTCCTTCATATTCTTACTTTATCCCTAGAACCGAATTAGTACTGGGATGTAACTTTGTCGAAATTATGTCTCATCAGCTCTTTATATAGGAACTTTGATTGTTTGTGATTCAAAAAATCACCTACGGAGCCTTTTATATTCCATTTTTTTGGTAACTTATTCGAATTTTTTCAACAAATTGAGGACCGTCGCGTTATAAATATTAGTTCTGTGTGCTACATTTTCGCTAATTTGTCACTGTAAGATGATTATCTATATTTTTTTAATGTTGTAATTTAATCAATAAATTCACTCTATATTTAATTATATCAATTTCATTTTAAAAATTGTTATTGTACAATATAAAATATTTAAGTACTTTATTAAAGATAAGAATTCTATCTTTCATTTTAATATTTATCAATTGAATCGTTATTATTAAAATTTATAATAAAAATAATTTTTGTCGTTCATTATCTTCGTCAAGTGCAAGGTTAATTATCTTTAGTTGATTATCTTAAAGTATATAATTTTACCTACATATTATTGTAACTTTTATGAGAGACAATTACTTTTTTAGTCGAAAAAAAACACCAAATTATGCTGTTTCCTTACAATCCTCTAGACTGAATCCTCCACTAGTTGCGGAAAGCTACAATTTTTTCGAATCATCATTTTAATTCTTCAAGTTCCTTCTGGTATTTTCCCCATTCGGATAGTATATTATATAGGAAGGAAGGAAAGAAGCGCAGGTAAATATACAAAAACTGCACAAAAACTAAGAAAGGCTAAGCTTGCAGTGCTTTTTTGTTTCAGTGGGAATAAATAATTAACGGTAAAGCCATTCAAACGCACTGTTACAAGGGCAAGCGCACATAACATAAAACCGACGAATTCCTTAATAAAACAGTGGAAATCAATTAATTTTCATCGATGCCATCACTTCGGACACGCTCAACGATACTGCTAAGCTCTCCTAAAATGAGTCAAATGCAGTCAAGACCATCACTCTGCCGATGGCACAAAGGATCGCAGCATCCTAGTCACCTGATGTCACGAATATCCCAAACCCCACTTCTCACAAAGCTACGACCCATGACACCCAAGAAATACAACCCCAGCCTAATATCTAACGCCATGGACGCCACCATCATCCTAATATCTCACCTGAATGACATGGAGCTCGCACATGTCAATACCATTGGCGGCCACCCAGTAAGGCTCCATACAGATTTCCTTATCAAAATCTAACGACCCAAAACAAAAGAAATACTTTCTACTCGACTTCAAACCCACCTTCGTACTGGAGACCACGCTTGATTGCTCAATTACTCACTCAATCGCAAAGACCGACAACACGGCACCGTGCTATATGTAAAATCCTTAATAGAACACCATGAAATCATCCACCCACCTCTCAACCAACTAGAAGTCACTGCAGTTGCCATCCACACGCTCAACCACGGCTGGCTGCAAATCTCAGTAGCATACAATGTTTCCAAATTATCCTGGAAGATCACCTTCAAATCCTACTCTAAAATTCCAACGGATCAGTCCAACAGCAACAGCACCAAGAAATATTGGATAATCACAACTTCGTCATTGATACTCCCGCCGTGCCCATGCACTACTTGCACATTTGCACTCCCAGCTTCCTGGATGCCGCCATACTCAAGGACGATACCTACAACATCAAAAGACCAACATTGCAAAACATCTCCGATCGCTACCCCATACTGATGCACTTGGGGAATATTTAGCACGACGACACCACCAATACCCGCCCCAAAGTCAAAGATTTTGAATCATCTTGATCTCTGGGATCATTCAGGTTTATGGGGTCCTAATCAGTGATAAAGCACCATGAGAGATAAATGCCCTTGGAAGATGGTAACTGAGGTGGTGGGACCTTAA
The DNA here is from genome assembly GCA_958510855.1 of Rhagonycha lutea. Lineage (NCBI taxonomy): Eukaryota > Metazoa > Arthropoda > Insecta > Coleoptera > Cantharidae > Rhagonycha > Rhagonycha lutea. Next base: position 6,699,917 of record OY294038.1, read on the forward strand.
AATTTTGGGAGTAGACGTCGTTGCATGAAGAGATTCCGCTGAAGACTGTCGAAGGGCAGCCAATACCCACCCTGAACTATTGAAAGTGTCCCACAGGAAAACAAATTAAGATTAAAAAATATATGCTTTTATGGTTGATTTGCATAATCACTAGATTATTTTATTGTTGACTAGCCGATGAAGGATGTCAAACATATTAAAACACGTGCATAATTTTATTCTTCAAAATATAAAAAATAATAAAGTATTGTAACAAATAAGTAAACATTTTAACCATGCACTTGAAAAATAATTGAAGAAAAATTAATATCTAGCACTGATAAAATATTGATATAAAAACACAAACAGTAAGTAATGTAAGTACCGTTTTAGAAAGTTCCAGGTGAGTTAACTGTGTGAGAACCTAGTAACCCCTTCGAATGATCCATTTGCATATTTAACCGTTTTCTGTTTTAATAAAAAGCTTAGACGTGTATTCCGCTTGCAGTTTAAATCAGAATCGAATCCAACCAAGAGGAAACCTTCTTCTAATAATTTTAGAAGAAATGAAGTACCTACCGGTGTCGCTGTTAGGTGCGGTGTTATGCTTCGCAAACGCTCAAGTTCGCTTCGACAATTATCAAGTATACCAAGTGATTCCAGAAACTCAAATCCAATTAGATACCTTACGCGAATTACGAGACAACCGCGACAGTTACAGCTTTTGGACCGATATTACGTTTTTCAAACAGCCAGTTGATATTATGGTCCCACCTCATCTTCAAGCTGAATTTCAAGAAATTGCACTCCGTTTGAACTTAACCCCAGAGTTAAAAATCGAAAACATCCAAGTATTAATTGATGAAGAAGGCGATAGCAGCAAAAAAAGTGCGTCAACTTTTAATTGGATAAGATATCAAAAACTCGATGAAGTAACAACATTTTGAGAACGTTTTCAAATTTAGACTAACCGTTTGTTAATTTTTAGATTCATGCTTGGTTAAGATCATTGGAGCAACAATATCCAGACAACGTAAAAGTAATCAAGGGTGGACAATCATATGAAGGAAGGGAAATTCTTGGAATTAAACTTTCGTTCAAATCTGGAAATAAGGGAGTTCTCGTTGAGGGAGGTATTCATGCACGTGAATGGTAAAGCTGCTGGTTTTGGTCTGGAAAACTTTCTGACTTACATTTTTTTCTTAGGATTTCCCCAGCTACTGTTACCTACATCACAAATGAATTTTTGACCAGTAACGATCCAGCTGTTCGGGAAGTCGCCGAAAGTCGCGATTGGTACATTTTTCCAAGTGTAAATCCAGATGGCTACGTTTATACCCATACCAAGGTAAATTAAAGTTTGGAAGCAACTTTGTCTTTTTCTTTGTCCACGTCTGAACATTTTAGAATCGGTTGTGGCGTAAAACAAGAACACCATATCCATTTTGTTATGGAGCAGACCCTAACCGTAATTGGGGTTACAAGTGGAACAGCGGTGGTACCAGCAATCAACCCTGTGCGGAAACTTACGCCGGTCCAAAAGCATTTTCCGAAATTGAAACGAAATCTTTATCCGAATTTATTGATACTATTGCATCTAATTTAGATTCTTATATCGCTTTCCATTCATATTCGCAGCTTTTATTAATTCCATTTGGACATAACGGACTTGAAGTGCCCCAAAATGACAAAGAATTGGTAAATTAGTCAGCAGAATTTTGTGATTATATATTAATGAATGGATTTTAGCACACTATTGGAAACAATGCTGCAAAAGTTTTGGCTAGGCGTTACGGAACCAAATACAAAGTTGGAAACATTCCAGAAATTATTTGTAAGAGAATGGAATTGTTTAACGTAAGGTTTCAATATTTAAGTTTTTTTTCCAGATGTTGCAAGCGGTGGAAGTATGGATTGGGCTGTGGGAAAATATAGGCATATTAGAATTGCTTACACCTACGAATTGAGAGACACTGGTAGATATGGATTCCTTTTGCCAGCAGATCAGATTATTCCAACTGCAGAAGAAACGCTCGATTCATTGGTTAGCATTTTCCAACAAGCAGATGCATAAGAATGTTTTAAAATTTAGGATTAGTTGTAAATAAATGAATTTAGGATAATATAAATAATGTTTTTTTTTTACATTGTTTTCCTGGTTTTAAGAGATTTTAATTGTTTTTATTACAAATTAAATGTTGATAGCATGAGAAAAAAATTATGCGCTTCGTGATACTTTTGAAAAAAACGATTGACCTTTCAATTATTATCTTATCCTGTTAGGAAAAATACGTGGACAAAATGAAACAATTAAAGTATATCAGGTAGCAAAATATTTTTATAAATAATAAATGTACTTTACAACAATCCACTCCAAAAATAATATTGCAATGATCATTTTTATCGTACACTTAAAATATTAGTATAAAAACACCAACCATTGTTAAAAATTTAAGTATTTTAGTAAGTTCCAGGTAAGTTAATTGTTATATGTAAGAACCAGACAAAACAATCAAATTTTTTTTATTCAATTTTAGAAAAATGAAGTTCCTGTTGGTGGCGCTTCTGGCTGTGGTGTTATGCCTAGCAAACGCCCACGTTAGGTTTGATAATTATGAAGTCTATCAAGTTTTTCCAGAAACTCAAGTTCAATTGGATGCTCTTCGCGAAATCCAAAACACTCGTGAGAGCTACAATTTTTGGACCGACGTTACATATTTGAACCGACCAGTTGATATTATGGTCGCACCTCATCTTAAAGCTGAATTTCAAGAAATTGCTCAACGGTTAAACTTGATCCCCGTGCTAAAAATCGAAAACATCCAAACATTGATCGACCAAGAAAGTGCAAGCAACAGGGCAAGTGCGCCGGCCTATGACTGGAAAAGTTATAAACAACTCCATGAAGTAACATTTCGACAATAATGTTGAAGCTTAGCGTAACTGTATGTTTGATTTTCAGATTAACCTCTGGTTAGCATCATTAGAACACCGATTTCCTGATATAGTGACATTAATTCAAGGTGGAGAATCATATGAAAAAAGAGCAATTTATGGTGTTAAACTTTCGTTCAAATCTGGAAATAAAGGAGTTTTCATTGAAGGAGGTATCCATGCACGGGAATGGTAAGCCTACGAGGTCCTTGCTTTTCTAAACCTTTCTGACTTAATTTTTTTAATTAGGATTACTCCAGCTACCGTTACTTACATTGTAAACGAATTTTTGACTAGTAATGATCCAGCTGTTCGAAAAGTTGCCGAAAGTCGTGATTGGTATGTTTTCCCAAGCATAAATCCTGACGGTTATGTGTATACCCATACCACAGTAAGAAATTGAGGATAAAATCTTTCCATTAGATAAAATTTAAACTATTTTAGAATCGTATGTGGCGTAAAACTAGGAAACCATACCCAATCTGTTCTGGAGCTGACCTTAACCGTAATTGGGGTTACGAATGGATGAACGGTGGGGCAAGTGCTCAACCATGTTCTGAAACTTACGCCGGACCAAACGCGTTTTCCGAAATCGAAAGTAAATCTTTATCCGAATTTATTGCTTCCATTGCATCTACTTTGGATGGATACATAGCCTTCCACTCATATTCTCAGCTTTTACTAATTCCTTTTGGACATGCAGGACACGAGAAACTTGAGAATGATGAAGAATTGGTAAGTTAATAAGAAAAATTTGGCCTTTATTGTGCCTCGGTTAGCAGGCGTAATTACTAATTCTTAATTTTAGCACACTATTGGGAAAAATGCTGCAAATGTTTTGGCTCAGCGTTACGGAACTCAATACAGAGTTGGAAACATTCCTGAAGCTATTTGTAAGGAAATTATAATAGATTCGTTGTTTTTTTTTTTACCTAGATGTTTTGCTTCAGATGTTGCAAGCGGTGGAAGCATGGATTGGGCAGTGGGAGTACATAGAAAAATCCGAATTGTTTATACGTATGAACTAAGAGACACGGGAAGACATGGTTTTATTTTGCCTCCAGAGCAAATTATTCCTACTGGAGAAGAAACTTTGGATTCATTAGTTAGCATCATCCAACAAGCCGATGCATAAGAATTTTTAATATGTTATTTAAGAACAAATAAAGAAATATTAAAGATAACAATACCAAAATGTATTTGAGAAGATTATTTATGTGTTCCCCTTCCCCTAGGTGGAAAACCACTGATATGTGATACAATTTCGAATAGAGAAGAATGCGGGACTACTTTTTCTTGTCCCGTCCCGCCCCGTCCCGCGGTGCGGCCTTGTCCTGCAGTCCCGTCCCGTCCCGCGGGTCCCGGGCATCCACCCCATGAGCACTGTTTTATTTTATAAAAAATATAAAAATAACAATTTTAATTGTTTTTTATTATTTTTTTTAATAACTTTTAAAATTTTTGATTTAGTAAAATAAATTTATAAATCAAACGCGGGACTAAATTGGCACCCCGTCCCGCGCAGGACTGAATTAAATCCCGTCCCGCGTGGGATTCAATTGTCGTCCCGTCCCGCCCCATCCCGCGGGACGGGGCGGGGCGAGGCTGGACGGGACGGGATTTTTTTGATCCCGCATTCTTCTCTAATTTCGAAGCCACTTTCTTTCAAATTCAATTTCTTTTCTCTGGACTTCCATGAATAATAACAAAATTTAGTTGTTTTTAATTTCGTTTATTTATTTCTAACCTAAAAAAAGTTGGATTTAGAATTTAAAACTTTTGCACCCATATACTTGACACCCAGTTATTTTCCACCGTTTTCCAGACATGAACACGAGTAAGGAATCTACATGATTTTGTACTTACATGCAGGAAATACTTGAGATACTGCTGTATATTGCTGAGAGTCATTGTCGCTAAAAATTCAAAAAATATAAAAATATGATATGATATAACAATTATGAAAAAATAATTTTTATCATTTTTATCTTCTTCAATTTCAAGTGTAATAAATTTTTATTGCTGATTTTCTGTTTGTCACTCCAAGAGATCTAAACAATGTACTTTTACGTATCACGTACGGTATCAATATTTTAATATTTTAAAATATTTTATTCAGAAACCGGGAAGCTGGAGGGATAAGTAGGTAACATGACAATATTTAAAGAATTCCTATTATTTTAACAAATTTTTCACATTTATTATGCTTGTGCAGGTGAAATTGGAAAAAACATTTTAAAAATATGATAAAATAAAGTTCATGCAGGGGATTTTTCTCAAAATCAATTTTACCTTTGTACTTTTGGAATCGGGAGTTTGGGAGTATGCAATATCCCCCAACCGAAGTAAGCATCAGCAAGCCAACTGTTCAAGAATCAATTTTACGTCATTATCAATTTTTCAACAGCAGTGGTTCCATTTTAACCGCTGGGGGGGGGTATTTTATACCCCCAGTCTTCCGAAATTTATACCTCCATATTAACTAATAAAGAATTGGTTGAAGTTTATTGATTTAACGAATATTTTCATAAAATAAATTATCGCAGTATTTGGTTCAGTGCAAAGAATACAAACATATAGGAAATAAAATTACTTAGATGCAAAACTAAAGATAAATAGTAAATTATCAGGCAAAGGCGGGGAGGGGGGGGGGCAAAATCCAACAAGATTATATAATTGTCATGTATCTGAAGGATTTTAAAGTGAGCAATTGAAAGAACATTAAATTGTAAATATTTATGTTTTCGTCTATTTTTTATTATTTTCAGGTTAGTGGATTATTAATTAATTAGAATATGTAATTACTCAACGTTTCGCTATTTTATTTAAATCATCGTTAGGAATACAATGGTTAATTAAAAAAAAAAAAATTTATAACTTCATTTTAATTTGTGTTGCAAACAATCAACTCGCAGCTAATTGGTATTGTGACGAAAGGGGGTAAATCCAAAGGACCAGGGGATATGAAATACTCCCCAGTATTAAGTAAAGAACAAGAAGAATTTTCAAAATTAATAACGATGCAAATTTGATTCCCGAAATGTCACCTTCTTGCTGACTTTGAACTGGAGGGTATTCCATACCCCCAGACCCCCGGTTCTTGGGTTAAATTTTTATAGATTTTTATAATTTTATCATGTTTTTAAAATGTTTTTTCCATTTTAAAGTTTGGTTAAAAAACATTCCAGTGTACCCCTACTTCGTCGTTAGTTTTTGTAGTATTTGGAATGATAATGAAATAAACCCACACTCCTGAGTTCCTGGTGAAAAGTTATTGAGAAAAGTAACCGTAATTTTATCACATTTTTTAAAATATTTTTGATTTTCTAGGATGGACATTCAAAGAAAATCAATTTTCTCGAAATTGGTTGAACTGTAAGGGTTAAAATTTGAACTTGGTGATGTACTAGTTATTATCTTCATGTATTGACATTTGATCAAATCGGTGATTCCAAGACACTAATTTCATTCGCTGTGTGCATTCCTCCTGCTGCCCTCTGGTGGCTGAATAAAGAAAATGAATTGGGACTGTTTTAACAATAGCAACTGTTTTAATTAGGATTTTTGAGGGAAATTTAAATTTAAACTTTGTTTAAGAGTTAAATAATAATAATTAATAGATAAATAAGTCCCGTTTTGCTTCTATTACGGCCACTCCGAACGCTTCGATCGGTATTCGTATCCCCTCTCCACCCAAGCATATAGCTGACGACAAATTAAATTCTTTAAATAAATTTTGTGATAATAAAGTAAAATAATATACTTTTAAGTCAATTTGGACTTCCTGTTATGACAATTTTAATTAAAAAATAATCTTTATCATTAAATTATCTTCTTGAATTGCAAGTGTTAAAAAGTATTATTTTCGATAAATTTAACGGCTGTAAAATCTAAAATGTATCGAGTTATATAGAAAAAATAATCAAATTAATTAATATTATTAATTATTCTGACGAATAACGCATTTAAGTTTGAAAGCTTTTTTAAGAAATAATATAAATTAATTTGATTATTTCTATATAAATCGAAACATTTTAAAATATCGTAATTATTTATTATCACGAGTTAATAACTTAACAATTTAAATACAAGTAAAATACATTAACTTTAAATGAAATATTTATGTACAAAAATTAATAACTTTTACCATTTATTTACTTAATTAGTATTAATTAATTAATTAATTATAATAATTGAACTATTAAATATTAAACTAATTAGTTAGTTTAAGACCTAACTTTCTTACTCAACCATTAAAAAGCTCAAGTAAAATAATCGTCAAGTAGTTACTTGACGTTTATAAAAGGTGAAAAGACCGGCCCTAATTATTGCATTATTTTAATTTATGTCCAGTTAAATGATTCGATTCATCTGAGAATATCATTTAATTAAAACAAAAATAATATTCATTTGTATCTACGAGGAATTATTTCTCCTGTGTTTTTAATTTTCTTCACCCACCAATAATTATGCCTTTATCGACTCTTATAATATCTTCTATTCGCTATGTGCAAGGTACGAGAGGGGATAAGCAAATCGAATGCAGCGTTCGGAGTGGCCGATAATAGAACCACAACGGGACTTGCATTATGTCATAAACACGTGATCATACAAAATTAATATTAAATTATTTGCTATAAAACAGTTGGTATTCAAATTTTATGACAGCAAAAATATTCAGATTTCTCATGGCGTACTATTTTCACAGTGAACATAAAATGTTCACAGTCCCGAGTAATTTTCTTTATTGAGCCACCAGAGGGCAGTAGGAGGAATGCACATAGCCATTGCCTCCTATACTTACAAGCCGTGAAGTTACATTTGGCAACGCCGCATTTGCGGTACTTGGTGGTCCTACTTGCAAAGTGTCTCATATACAAATTATTTGTTATTTTATGTTCATAAACAGATTTAATAAATTATATAATTTTATTATCAAAAAGTTAAACTAATTATTATAAAAAAGTACTTACTTTACAATATAAACACAAATATAACTAATAAAAGCAATTTCTAGGTTTGTAAAAGTGTATGTAATTTTCTCTATTTTGTTAAATTTTCAACAGTTTGAAATTGATCATTATTGTAAGTTTTCTGTTATTATTTAAGAGAATATAACAAAACGATTTGTACATTTGAATAATTAAATTTTTAGGTCACTTTCCACATAAATAAATCGACGTTGATAATAATTATCATAGATATTATCATTTACCTTTCGTATTTTTGCGAAATTTGAAAATTGCAGAATTTTGACACTCATATTTTAAGAAACTGAAACACTTATCACTATATTGTCTCATCTTCGACATGACAAGAAGTGTTGGAAATTTCAAAATCGATATTCATTCTATAAAATAACGTGAACTTTTTTCATAAATTTTATAATTCCAGTTTTCAAACTTTAGCTTGTTTGTAAAACTTGCAACGAATTATAATTTTCTATTTTGTCAATTACCAAGCCAATTACGAAATTTAAAGCAAATATTTGTTAGAATAAGCGAGAATTACCAAACCATACAGCTTAAAGCCAGACCTGTACATGGCATTAATGAAGTACGGCCCTGATTATTATTTAACGAAGTTTTGATTAAGTAATACCAACTTAAGTTGGTGGTAATTAACTAAAGTAGTATTACCAATATTCCTTTTACTTTTCCTCCCGCTGTTTTACTTTTCCTCCCGCTGTTTTACTTTTCCTTCCGCTATTTTACTTTTCCTCCCGCTAATTTACCTTTCCTCCCGCTCCTAAGAAAAGTGGCACTTTGCTCCTGCAAAACTGGGAGTAAAGTGACCACTTTACTCCCGGAAAGGCAAAAAATTATTTATTTCGTTATTCCGGCCGTAAAGTGAGTGGTTTAAGGCCTCATTTGAGATACGAAAAGTGCCATTTTACGGCTTAGGGCATAAAATGACCTAATCCCGGCACAACGAAAAGCGGTTTACATCAGCACGACCTTAATGTGATTTTACACCCACACGTAAAATCTCGTTTTACGGCCTTGTGATTAATAATTTCAATAACATTACAAATTGTTAAATTTAATCTTTTTTATGAGTTGTGACTTGTGAGTGTCAGTATTTAAAAAGGCAGATCGGCTAGTAAAAAACTAATAATAATAAGGTATAAGGTGAGCGTCATAATTTTCTTATCGCTTTGCATTCGTCTCGTTCATAAAATGATTTATGATTTGTGTGCTTGTGCAGTGTATTCTTATTACGTTAACGAATTTGAGTTTTTAAAGTATTCGACAATTCGACTTGTCACATTTCTAATCGTTTCGATTCCGTTGCGTGTTATTCGAATACAGACCTTACTCGAGTTTTAACCCGAGTAATACTCGGTTCGTCACATCACTACTTCTTATTAGTAAACACTGAATTTCCACAGAAATTTTATTTTTGAGTTGGCAATCTAACAGAAATGTTAAGAACTGCTCCCTTATTTTTCTATGCTTAAACCTGATTTTTGAATTAATAGTGTGGTAATTTTTGAAAATAGATAAATATTAACAAATTTTGATTACCGAATATGCTACATTTGCAAAAATTGTTTTTGTTATTATGATACTTCAGTTTAGTGGGGTAAAATACTTGAATTATAACAAACGATGAGGTTAGCGTGGAAGGCCAGGATTTCGAGAAGATTATTATTTAAAAAAAAAAAAAATAGTTTATGTGTTCCCCTTTCCCTCGGTATGCAATTGATATTTTCATAAAATTTCAGAATATTTGAACAAAATTAAATTGTTATCAAAAAATTTAAATCAAAAATTTATTGCACTGAAATCATAATTACTGAAAAACTGAAAAAATATTTTCATGATGTTTCAGAATATTTGAACAAAATTAAATTTTTATCAAAAAATTTAAATCAAAAATTTATTGCTGAATAAATTACCCCCGACCTGGAGATAATTTATGGTTGGAGCCAGAAATGACAACTACTAGAGCGTTCAAATCTGACTTTATTTTATTAACAAACTATCGGTTTATATACAGTTTTTTAACAAAGAAATATGTACAGGTTTCATTATCTTGCTAAAAATATTTGATGAGTAATATAATACTTTGATTTTTACCTATTACTAGTTATTTGAATTATGTTAAGATTATACATTTTAATTTCGTTGTCTGCCCTACTTATTACACATGCATTAGTCTGCATTATTAAATTACAATGTTGCAAATTGCATTACAAATGTGAATGAATCTTAAATTAATTGCCAAAATTGTTTAAAAAATATAATTCTGTTTGAATTCTGTTTGAATTATATTTTGCATGGTTAAAATTACCAAATTTGTATTTTGTTAATTTTAAACAATTGCACTGAAATCATAATTACTGAAAAACAAAGGCATCATAGAGCTTAGAATTTTTTCGATATTTTTCCTATGGTTATTACAACAGAGTTAATATTTTCATGAAGTTTCAAAATATTTGAACAAAATTAAATTTTTATCAAAAAATATAAATCAAAAATTGCACTGAAATCAAAATATTTGTAAATCTAAGGCACCTTAGGGCCTGGATTTTTTTCATTATTTTTCCTGTGTTTATTACAATAGATTTCATAGTTTCATGAAGTTTCAGAATATTTGAACAAAATTAAATTTTTATCAAAAAATTAAAATCAAAAATTTATTGCGCTGAAATCAATATTACTTGAAAACTAAGGCTTCTTAGGGCTTAGAATTTTTTCCGTATTTTTTCTGTGTTTATTACAACAGAGTTAATATTTTCATGAACTTTCAGAATATTTGAACAAAATTAAATTTTTATCAAAAATATTAAATCAAAATTTGCACTGAAATCAAAATAACTGCAAATCCAAGGCATTTTAGGGCTTCGAATTTTTTTATTATTTTTCTTGAGTTTACTACTACAGTATTGATATTTTCATGACGTTTCAGAATATTTGAACAAAATTAAATTTTTATCAAAATATTTAAATAAAAAATTGCATTGAAATCAAAATAACTGTAATCTAAGGAATCTTAGGGCTTAGAATTTTTTCGCTATTTTTCCTGTGTTAATAACAAAAGACTTAATATTATTTTCCTAAAGTTTCAGAATATTTGAACAAAATTAAATTTTTATCTAAAAATTTAAATTAAAAATTGCATTGAAATCAAAATAACTGCAAATCTAAGGCATCCTAGGGCTTGTCATTTTGTTCATTATTTTTCCTGTGTTTATTACAACAGGAATTTAATTAATACATATAAAATTTCCCTTATTTTGACGCCCCTTGATTTACGAGGCCCTAGCGCGCGCCTCTTGCGCCTGTTGGGAAATCCGCCACTGCTTTTACCTCTATATATTTGGCACCCAGTTGTTCTCCACGGTACTCAAAAGCAGGAAATAAAGGTTGGTCGTCCTTAATATCAGGTACCCTTTAGATATTGTGTATTGCTGATAGCCATTGTGATTATAAAAAATAATTTTTATCAATTTTTATGTTCTTCAATTTCAATTGTAATAAATTATTTTTGCTGATTTTCTGTTTGTCACTCTAAAAATATAAACAATGTACTTGTTTGTATCACGTACGGTATCATTATTTCATATCCCACAACAGGAGTGTCATTTTGATTTAAAAAATTGATTGCGAATTTGGATTACTTTAAATAGCAATGAGTGTGCTAGAGGTAGACGGCCATCAGAATAAAGTTCTTACTTTACTCGGATTCGAACCGGGTATTTAGCGTTCATAGTCAACTCACGTGACCGCTAAGCTCCGACCGCCTCCAAAGTGCATTGGGCATTGGACTGTAATAAATTCATAAGTTAACAAGAAAATTCAAAAACCAACAGGAGCCAGAATTGATTGAAATTGAAACACAGCGAATTGATTTTGGGGCGAGAGGAGGTAAATTCAGAGGATGGGGAGGAATACGGAATATTAGCCAGTATTAAGTAAGCTAACAAGACGAATGTTCAACATTAATAAAGATGCAAATTTTATTCCTGGAATGTTACCTTTTTGCTTACTTTGAGCTAAGGGGTATTCCATACCCCCAGACCCCCCGGTTCCTGGGTTAAATATTTATAGAAAATAACCTAAATACGTAACATTAGTCTATAATTAATGTATACTGGTAATTTCATCATTAAATTGCTAATTCAGTAATTTGTAAACCACTGAGAATCTCATTAATCTATTTGTGCGCGTCATTACGTACTACACTTCAACTTCAACTATCAAATTGGTTGAACTTTAATGGTCGAGACTATAAACGACGAATAAATTTTAGAAACTTTTAAATTTTAAATACAATTGTCAAGTGACCTTTGCATGACTTGACAACATTGATTTTCAAACGCCACCTCTGTTTCTCAATTTATTTTAAACACATAAAATTATGAGAATTTATGTTCATGTTATTATGAAGTTTAGCTGTAATACAGAGTAAAATTATAATAATTTTTGTTCTTTATCTTGATAGTAAAATTTATATTTACAAAATAACTAATAATACAAATTGATACATTTTTTTAGTACAGTTCGTTAAGCAAACACATTAAGGGATTTTGATGGGGATATCGCGATGAGCATCGCTAGGTGAATCGTGATCCACATCAACATCCACATCCTTGCTATTTTCTTCACCTTCCAATTATACCTTTTTGGCTCATAGGCAGGCAATTAACTGTGGAAAAACACCAGGCGCCAGGTAATTCATTAAAACTTAAAAATAAATTAAGAACGCTGCTTCATTAAATCATCGAGAGTATAATTTATTGCAAATAATATTATATATTAATCTGTATAATATCTAATCTGCAAAAATATTGAAAGATTATTATAAATAATTGTACTTTTCAACAATCTATTCCAAAAATAAATTTTTAACTACCATTTTATCTAACACTTCTAAATATTTGTATAAAAGCACCCAACACTCTCCAATCGAAGTATTTACTAAGTTTTAGGTAAGTTATTTGTTTGTCCAATGACATCGCAATAGTTTGTTACATAATATGTAATTTATTTTTTTTAATGTGTCTTTTTAACATCTAAACAAAAAGAATAATTTTATTTTACTTAACTTAGAAAAAATGAAGTATCTACTGGTGTCGCTGCTAGGTGCGGCGTTATGCTTAGCAAACGCCCAAGTTCGCTTTGACAATTATGAAGTCTACCAAGTTGTTCCAGAAACTCAAGCTCAGTTAGACACTCTTCGCGAATTGCAAAAAACTCGCGAAAGTTACAATTTTTGGACCGACGTTTCATATTTGAACCAACCGGTTGATATTATGGTCGCACCTCATCTTAAGGCTGAATTTCAAGAAATTACTCTTCGCTTAAATTTAACCCCCGTATTGAAAATTGAAAACGTCCAAATGTTGATTGACAACGAGCGAACGATCAAAGGCAGAATTTCTTCGACTCCAGACCATGACTGGAAAAGATATCAAACACTCGAAGAAGTACTATTTTGATGACATGTTAAAAGTCAGCTTAATTGTTTGCTTAACTTTTAGATCCACGCTTGGTTGGCATCTGTGGAAGCACAACATCCAGGTGTTGCAAAGGTAATAAAGGGTGGAGAATCATACGAAGGAAGGGAAATCCTTGGAGTAAAGCTTTCGTTCAAATCAGGAAATAAAGGAGTTTTCATAGAAGGAGGTATCCATGCTCGTGAATGGTAAGGCGATTCTTTGCTAGTTTTTGAAACGTTATAACCAAAATTTTCTTTTAGGATTGCTCCAGCTACTGTCACCTACATTGCAAACCAACTTTTGACTAGTAACGATCCAGCCGTTCGTAAAGTCGCCGAAAGTCGCGATTGGTATATTTTCCCAAGCGTAAATCCTGATGGTTATGTGTATACCCACACCACTGTAAGTACATAATATAAAAGGATGAAACATTTTGCGTTAGTAAGAAGTTAAACTGTTTTAGAATCGAATGTGGCGTAAAACTAGGAAACCATACCCATTTTGTTATGGAGCCGACCCTAACCGCAATTGGGGTTACGAATGGATGAGCGGTGGTGCAAGTGCTCAACCTTGTGCTGAAGATTATGCCGGACCAAAGGCATTTTCTGAAATTGAAACTAAATCTTTATCCGAATTTATTGACACAATTGCACATAGCTTAGATGGATATATAGCCTTCCACTCATATTCTCAGTATTTATTAATTCCATTTGGACACAGAGGACTTGAAGTGCCCGAAAATCACCAGGAATTGGTAAATTAATAAAAATACATTTTCCCTAGTTTTTCGTTAACCTAAAATAACTCAGGCCTAAAAATATATCAAATCTTGCATGAAAATTGGAAATTTTAATAATTTTTAATTTTAGAGAACCATTGGGAAAAATGCTGCAACGGTTTTGGCTAAACGTTATGGAACTCAATACAAAGTTGGAACTGTACCGGAAATTATTTGTAAGACCATTATTGAATTTATTAAAAGCTTCGTTTACCAAATATTTGGTTTGTTTTAGACGTTGCCAGTGGTGGAAGTTCAGATTGGGCATTGGGCAAATATAGACATATTCGATTTGTTTATACTTATGAATTAAGGGATACTGGTAGATATGGTTTCATTTTACCTCCAGAGCAAATTATTCCAACTGGAGAAGAAACGCTAGATTCATTTGTTAGCATTTTCCAACAAGCTGATGCATAAGAATCCTTTAAAGGTAATTTTAATTGTATGAAATTGTAAAAATAAAATGTTTATAATAAAAATGTTGTTTGCTACTTTACAGTTGTCCTGTTCATTTTGTGTATAAATTTCATCTACCACAAAGAAAAATGATGCAGTTTAACAATCCAATCGAAAACTTTTGAAAGCAAAAATTAACTTCTAAATAATCAAAAGTAGTCGGATTTATTGACCCATATTCTGCTAGTTCAGTCCACTATCTCCTATTTTTCAAGCCGCCGTTATCGTTTGACCTTCAATTCCATTACCAAATAAGTTATTTTGCAAATGTTATTCTTCGCAAATTTTAACTATTCAATAATGTTGTCTTAAAAATTTAATCTATAAGAAATTACACTTTTTTGTACATAATATTATTATATAAATATAACATAACAATACGAATTATATTATTCACTTTAGTTATTGTTATTTTTAGTAGATATTTTTATAATTTAAATTTAATTATAAAATTTTGTTTATATCGGTTCAGCATTTAAGTAGTAATCTCGTTAGTCCATTCATGCTCGTCACAGTAGCGTAATGTTATATAACCTATGTTATTTACAAATAAAAAATTTATCAATCGGTGAAAATTTCTTCAATTGAAATAAATACATAGCTACTTTATATTGCGGTGGTACAAATAATCTCAATAATAAAATATAGTAACAAAACTAAGTAATTGAAATTGTCAAGGATCTACGCTAAAAATACTTTTTTAATCTTCTTTTTTATCTAGCACTTATATCAGACCTTAGATACGTATAAAAGTTCCAAAAAAATTTTAATTAAAATATTTAAGTAAGAACCAGGTAAGTTTATTGAATGTATTTCTAAATCTGTAAGGCATACTTGCAATATTTGGCAGTATTCCTAATTTGGCAGCATTTTTTAGAATTTATTTAGTTCTTCAGACTCTAAAGAAATAAATTGAAAAAAAGGCTGCATCCAAAAGATGCAAAATATTTGCATCCAAATATGAGGACATAATATTAATAATTATTTATTATATAATTTTAGAAACAATGAAGTGCCTATTGGTGCCTCTACTAGCTGTGGTGCTATGCCTAGCAAACGCCCAAGTCCGCTTTGATAATTATCAAGTCTACCAAGTTGTTCCAGAAACTCAACTTCAGTTAGATGCTCTTCGCGAATTGCAAAACACTCGTGAGAGTTACAATTTTTGGACCGACGTTTCATATTTGAACCAACCGGTTGATATTATGGTCGCACCTCACCTCAAAGCTGAATTTCAAGAAATTGCACTTCGGTTAAACATAAACCCCGAGTTAAAAATTGAAAACATCCAAACCTTGATTGATAACGAGCGAAATATCAAAAGCAAAAGCACTTCGACTCCTGACCATGACTGGAAAAGTTATCAATCACTCGATGAAGTATGTAACCTACTATTTCGAAAACATGTCAAAACTTAGCTTAACCGTTTTTACGACTTTTAGATTAACGCTTGGTTAGCATCTTTAACGGAACAATATCCGGATATTGTGACATCCATTGTAGGAGGAGAATCATATGAAGGAAGATCAATTGTTGGGGTTAAACTTTCGTTTAAGGCTGGAAACAAAGGAGTTTTCATCGAAGGAGGTATTCATGCTCGGGAATGGTAAGACTGTAGTCTTTGCCTTCTAAAACTCTGTGATAAAATTTTTTTATTAGGATTGCTCCAGCTACGGTCACCTATATTACAAATCAACTTTTAACTAGTAATGATCCAGCTGTACGAAAAGTTGCCGAAAGTCGTGATTGGTACATTTTCCCAAGCGTAAATCCAGATGGTTATGTGTATTCTCACACCACTGTAAGTATAAAGGAGAAACATTTTTCCATTAGAAAGAATCTCTACTGTTTTAGAATCGGATGTGGCGTAAAACTAGAAAACCGTATCCATTTTGTTACGGAGCCGACCCTAACCGTAATTGGGATTATTATTGGATGAGCGGTGGTGCAAGTCCCCAACCATGTGCAGAAACTTACGCCGGACCCAAGCCTTTCTCCGAAATTGAAACTAAATCTCTATCCGAATATATTGATGGTATTGCATCTACTTTAGATGCATACATAGCTTTTCACTCATATTCTCAGTTCTTCCTAATTCCATTTGGACATGAAGGACTTGAAGTGCCAGAGAACTACGATGAATTGGTTAGTCAACAGTTTCTTCCTATTATGATTACTTAGAACCAATTAATAAATTTTAATTTTAGGAAACTATTGCGAAAAATGCTGCCACGGTTTTGGCTAAACGCTACGGAACTCTATACAAAGTCGGAACTGTTCCTGGACTTATTTGTACGATATTTGTAAAGCATTGAATGCTTTTTGCTTACTGAGAGGTTTTGTTTTAGCTGTTGCTAGTGGTGGAAGTATTGATTGGGCCATGGGTAAACATAGGAACATTCGAATTGTATATTGTTATGAATTGAGGGACACTGGTAGATATGGTTTCATTTTACCTCCAGAACAAATTATTCCAACTGGTGAAGAAACGCTTGATTCATTGATTAGTATTTTTCAACAAGCGGACGCATAAGAATTCTCGAAAGGTCACTTAATTGCATGTAAATGAAGAAAAAAAAGAAATAAAAAAAGAAAAAAAAATAATCAGTATTCTCAAGCAGTTTCAGAATATTCAAACGACATTTAATTTTTATCGACAAATTAAAATTAAAAAGCGCGCACAAATCAAATCATCTAAATATTTAACTCAATTCTTCGCTTACAATTTTTTGGTTATTTTTCCTGTATTTACTGGACCGTAGTCAGTATTCTCAAGCAGTTTCAGAGTATTCAAACAACATTTAATTGTTATCGACAAATTAAAATTAAAAAGCGCGCACAAATCAAATCATCTAAATATTTAACGCACTTATTCGCTTAGAATTTTTTGGTTATTTTTCCTGGATTTACTGTACCGTAATCAGTATTTTCAAGCAGTTTCAGCATATTCAACCAACATTTAATTTTTATCGACAAATTAAAATTAAAAAGCGCGCACAAATCAAATCATCTAAATATTTAACGCAATTCTTCGCATGGAATTTTTTGGTTAATTTTCCTGTATTTACTGGACCGAAGTCAGTATTCCCAAGCAGTTTCAGAATATTCAAACAACATTTAATTTTTATCGAAAACTTAAAATTAAAAAGCGCCGCGCACAAATTAAATCATCTAAATATTTAACGCAATTCTTCGCTTAGAATTTTTTGGTTATTTTTCCTGTATTTACTGGACCGTAATCAGTATTATCAAGCAGTTTCAGAATATTCAAACAACATTTAATTTTTATCGACAAATTAAAATTAAAAAGCGCGCACAAATCAAATCATCTAAATATTTATCGCATTTCTTCGCCTAGAATTTTTTGGTTATTTTTTCTGGATTTACTGGACCAGAATCAGTATTCTCAAGCAGTTTCAGAATATTTAAACAACATTTAATTTCTATCAAAAAATTAAAATTAAAAAGCGCGCACAAATCAAATCATCTAAATATTTAACGCTATTCTTCGCTTGGAATTTTTTGGTTAATTTTCCTGTATTTACTGGACAATAATCAGTATTCTCAAGCAGTTTCAGAAGATTCAAACAACATTTAATTTTTATCGACAAATTAAAATTAAAAAGCGCACAAATCAATTCATCTAAATATTTAACGCAATTCTTCGCTTAGAATTTTTTGGTTATTTTTCCTGTATTTACTGGACAATAATCAGTATTCTCAAGCAGTTTCAGAATATTCAAACAACATTTAATTTTTATCGAAAACTTAAAATTAAAAAGCGCCGCGCACAAATTAAATCATCTAAATATTTAACGCAATTCTTCGCTTAGAATTTTTTGGTTATTTTTCCTGTATTTACTGGACCGTAATCAGTATTCTCAAGCAGTTTCAGAATATTCAAACAACATTTAATTTTTATCGACAAATTAAAATTAAAAAGCGCGCACAAATCAAATCATCTAAATATTTATCGCATTTCTTCGCCTAGAATTTTTTGGTTATTTTTTCTGGATTTACTGGACCAGAATCAGTATTCTCAAGCAGTTTCAGAATATTTAAACAACATTTAATTTCTATCAAAAAATTAAAATTAAAAAGCGCGCACAAATCAAATCATCTAAATATTTAACGCTATTCTTCGCTTGGAATTTTTTGGTTAATTTTCCTGTATTTACTGGACAGTAATCAGTATTCTCAAGCAGTTTCAGAAGATTCAAACAACATTTAATTTTTATCGACAAATTAAAATTAAAAAGCGCACAAATCAATTCATCTAAATATTTAACACAATTTTTCGCTTAGAATTTTTTGGTTATTTTTCCTGTATTTATTGGACCGTAATCAGTATTCTCAAGCAGTTTCAGAATTTTCAAACAACATTTAATTTTTATGGACAAATTAAAAATAAAAAGCGCGCACAAATCAAATCATCTAAATATTTAACGTAATTCTTCGCTTAGAATTTTTCTGTTATTTTTCCTGTCTTTACTGGACCAGAATCAGTATTCTCAAGCAGTTTCAGAATATTCAAACAACATTTAATTTTTATGGACAAATTAAAAATAAAAAGCGCGCACAAATCAAATCATCTAAATATTTCACGTAATTCTTCGCTTAGAATTTTTCTGTTATTTTTCCTGTCTTTAATGGACCAGAATCAGTATTCTCAAGCAGTTTCAGAATATTTAAACAACATTTAATTTCTATCAAAAAATTAAAATTAAAAATCGCGCACAAATCAAATCATCTAAATATTTAACGCAATTCTTCGCTTAGAATTTTTTGGTTATTTTTCCTGTATTTACTGGACCGAAGTCAGTATTCTCAAGCAGTTTCAGAATATTCAAACAACATTTAATTTTTATCGAAAACTTAAAATTAAAAAGCGCCGCGCACAAATTAAATCATCTAAATATTTAACGCAATTCTTCGCTTAGAATTTTTTGGTTATTTTTCCTGTATTTACTGGACAATAATCAGTATTCTCAAGCAGTTTCAGAATATTCAAACAACATTTAATTTTTATCGACAAATTAAAATTAAAAAGCGCGCACAAATCAAATCATCTAAATATTTATCGCATTTCTTCGCCTAGAATTTTTTGGTTATTTTTTCTGGATTTACTGGACCAGAATCAGTATTCTCAAGCAGTTTCAGAATATTTAAACAACATTTAATTTCTATCAAAAAATTAAAATTAAAAAGCGCGCACAAATCAAATCATCTAAATATTTAACGCTATTCTTCGCTTGGAATTTTTGGGTTAATTTTCCTGTATTTACTGGACAATAATCAGTATTCTCAAGCAGTTTCAGAATATTCAAACAACATTTAATTTTTATCGACAAATTAAAATTAAAAAGCGCGCACAAATCAAATCATCTAAATATTTAACGCAATTCTTCGCTTAGAATTTTTTGGTTATTTTTCCTGTATTTACTGGACCGAAGTCAGTATTCTCAAGCAGTTTCAGAATATTCAAACAACATTTAATTTTTATCGAAAACTTAAAATTAAAAAGCGCCGCGCACAAATTAAATCATCTAAATATTTAACGCAATTCTTCGCTTAGAATTTTTTGGTTATTTTTCCTGTATTTACTGGACAATAATCAGTATTCTCAAGCAGTTTCAGAATATTCAAACAACATTTAATTTTTATCGACAAATTAAAATTAAAAAGCGCGCACAAATCAAATCATCTAAATATTTATCGCATTTCTTCGCCTAGAATTTTTTGGTTATTTTTTCTGGATTTACTGGACCAGAATCAGTATTCTCAAGCAGTTTCAGAATATTTAAACAACATTTAATTTCTATCAAAAAATTAAAATTAAAAAGCGCGCACAAATCAAATCATCTAAATATTTAACGCTATTCTTCGCTTGGAATTTTTGGGTTAATTTTCCTGTATTTACTGGACAATAATCAGTATTCTCAAGCAGTTTCAGAAGATTCAAACAACATTTAATTTTTATCGACAAATTAAAATTAAAAAGCGCACAAATCAATTCATCTAAATATTTAACGCAATTCTTCGCTTAGAATTTTTTGGTTATTTTTCCTGTATTTACTGGACCGTAATCAGTATTCTCAAGCAGTTTCAGAATATTCAAACAACATTTAATTTTTATGGACAAATTAAAAATAAAAAGCGCGCACAAATCAAATCATCTAAATATTTAACGTAATTCTTCGCTTAGAATTTTTCTGTTATTTTTCCTGTTTTTACTGGACCAGAATCAGTATTTTCAAGCAGTTTCAGAATATTCAAACAACATTTAATTTTTATGGACAAATTAAAAATAAAAAGCGCGCACAAATCAAATCATCTAAATATTTAACGCAATTCTTCGCTTAGAATTTTTTGGTTATTTTTTTTGGATTTACTGGACCAGAATCAGTATTCTCAAGCAGTTTCAGAATATTTCAACAACATTTAATTTCTATCAAAAAATTACAATTAAAAAGCGCGCACAAATCAAATCATCTAAATATTTAACGCAATTCTTCGCTTAGAATTTTTTGATTATTTTTCCTGTATTTATTGGACTGAAGTCAGTATTCTCAAGCAGTTTCAGAATATTCAAACAACATTTAATTTTTATCGACAAATTAAAATTAAAAAGCGCGCACAAATCAAATCATCTAAATATTTATCGCATTTCTTCGCCTAGAATTTTTTGGTTATTTTTTCTGGATTTACTGGACCAGAATCTGTATTCTCAAGCAGTTTCAGAATATTTAAACAACATTTAATTTCTATCAAAAAATTAAAATTAAAAAGCGCGCACAAATCAAATCATCTAAATATTTAACGCAATTCTACGCTTGGAATTTTTTGGTTAATTTTCCTGTATTTACTGGACAATAATCAGTATTCTCAAGCAGTTTCAGAAGATTCAAACAACATTTAATTTTTATCGACAAATTAAAATTAAAAAATCGTGCACAAATCAAATCATCTAAATATTTAACGCAATTCTTCGCTTAGAATTTTTTGGTTATTTTTCCTCTATTTACTGGACCTAAATCAGTATTCTCAAGCAGTTTCAGAATATTCAAACAACATTTAATTTTTATCGACAAATTAAAATTAAAAAGCGCGCACAAATCAAATCATCTAAATATTTAACGCAATTCGTCGCTTAGAATTTTTTGGTTATTTTTTCTGTATTTACTGGACCGTAATCTGTATTCTCAAGCAGTTTCAGAATATTCAAACAACATTTAATTGTTATGGACAAATTAAAAATAAAAAGCGCGCACAAATCAAATCATCTAAATATTTAACGTAATTCTTCGCTTAGAATTTTTCTGTTATTTTTCCTGTCTTTACTGGACCAGAATCAGTATTCTCAAGCAGTTTCAGAATATTCAAACAACATTTAATTTTTATGGACAAATTAAAAATAAAAAGCGCGCACAAATCAAATCATCTAAATATTTAACGTAATTCTTCGCTTAGAATTTTTCTGTTATTTTTCCTGTCTTTAATGGACCAGAATCAGTATTCTCAAGCAGTTTCAGAATATTTAAACAACATTTAATTTCTATCAAAAAATTAAAATTAAAAATCGCGCACAAATCAAACCATCTAAATATTTAACGCTATTCTTCGCTTGGAATTTTTTGGTTAATTTTCCTGTATTTACTGGACAATAATCAGTATTCTCAAGCAGTTTCAGAAGATTCAAACAACATTTAATTTTTATCGACAAATTAAAATTAAAAAGCGCACAAATCAATTCATCTAAATATTTAACGCAATTCTTCGCTTAGAATTTTTTGGTTATTTTTCCTGTATTTACTGGACCGTAATCAGTATTCTCAAGCAGTTTCAGAATATTCAAACAACATTTAATTTTTATGGACAAATTAAAAATAAAAAGCGCGCACAAATCAAATCATCTAAATATTTAACGTAATTCTTCGCTTAGAATTTTTCTGTTATTTTTCCTGTCTTTAATGGACCAGAATCAGTATTCTCAAGCAGTTTCAGAAGATTCAAACAACATTTAATTTTTATCGACAAATTAAAATTAAAAAAGCGTGCACAAATCAAATCATCTAAATATTTAACGCAATTCTTCGCTTAGAATTTTTTGGTTATTTTTCCTCTATTTACTGGACCTAAATCAGTATTCTCAAGCAGTTTCAGAATATTCAAACAACATTTAATTTTTATCGACAAATTAAAATTAAAAAGCGCGCACAAATCAAATCATCTAAATATTTAACGTAATTCTTCGCTTAGAATTTTTCTGTTATTTTTCCTGTCTTTACTGGACCAAATCAGTATTCTCAAGCAGTTTCAGAATATTCAAACAACATTTAATTTTTATGGACAAATTAAAAATAAAAAGCGCGCACAAATCAAATCATCTAAATATTTAACGTAATTCTTCGCTTAGAATTTTTCTGTTATTTTTCCTGTCTTTAATGGACCAGAATCAGTATTCTCAAGCAGTTTCAGAATATTTAAACAACATTTAATTTCTATCAAAAAATTAAAATTAAAAATCGCGCACAAATCAAACCATCTAAATATTTAACGCTATTCTTCGCTTGGAATTTTTTGGTTAATTTTCCTGTATTTACTGGACAATAATCAGTATTCTCAAGCAGTTTCAGAAGATTCAAACAACATTTAATTTTTATCGACAAATTAAAATTAAAAAGCGCACAAATCAATTCATCTAAATATTTAACGCAATTCTTCGCTTAGAATTTTTTGGTTATTTTTCCTGTATTTACTGGACCGTAATCAGTATTCTCAAGCAGTTTCAGAATATTCAAACAACATTTAATTTTTATGGACAAATTAAAAATAAAAAGCGCGCACAAATCAAATCATCTAAATATTTAACGTAATTCTTCGCTTAGAATTTTTCTGTTATTTTTCCTGTCTTTAATGGACCAGAATCAGTATTCTCAAGCAGTTTCAGAAGATTCAAACAACATTTAATTTTTATCGACAAATTAAAATTAAAAAAGCGTGCACAAATCAAATCATCTAAATATTTAACGCAATTCTTCGCTTAGAATTTTTTGGTTATTTTTCCTCTATTTACTGGACCTAAATCAGTATTCTCAAGCAGTTTCAGAATATTCAAACAACATTTAATTTTTATCGACAAATTAAAATTAAAAAGCGCGCACAAATCAAATCATCTAAATATTTAACGTAATTCTTCGCTTAGAATTTTTCTGTTATTTTTCCTGTCTTTAATGGACCAGAATCAGTATTCTCAAGCAGTTTCAGAAGATTCAAACAACATTTAATTTTTATCGACAAATTAAAATTAAAAAAGCGTGCACAAATCAAATCATCTAAATATTTAACGCAATTCTTCGCTTAGAATTTTTTGGTTATTTTTCCTCTATTTACTGGACCTAAATCAGTATTCTCAAGCAGTTTCAGAATATTCAAACAACATTTAATTTTTATCGACAAATTAAAATTAAAAAGCGCGCACAAATCAAATCATCTAAATATTTAACGCAATTCGTCGCTTAGAATTTTTTGGTTATTTTTTCTGTATTTACTGGACCGTAATCTGTATTCTCAAGCAGTTTCAGAATATTCAAACAACATTTAATTTTTATCGACAAATTAAAATTAAAAAGCGCTCACAAATTAATTCATCTAAATATTTAACGTAATTCTTCGCTTAGAATTTTTTGGTTATTTTTCCTGTATTTACTGAACCGAAATCAGTATTTTCAAGCAGTTTCAGAATATTCAAACAACATTTAATTTTTATCGACAAATTAAAATAAAAAAAACGCGCACAAATCAAATCATCTAAATATTTAACGTTATTCTTTGCTTAGAATTTTTTGGTAATTTTTTCTGTATTCACTTGACCGTTTTCTAAATTCCCAAGCAGTTTCAGAATATTCAAACAACATTTAATTTATATCGACAAATTAAAATTAAAAAGCGCGCAAAATGAAATCATCTAAATATTTAACGCAATTCTTCCCTTAGAATTTTTTGGTTATTTTTCCTGTATTCACTGGACCGATATCAGTATTCTCAAGCAGTTTCGGAATATTCAAACAACATTTAATTTTTATCGCCAATTAAAATTAAAAAGCGCGCAAAAACCAAATCATCTAAATATTTAACGCAATTCTTCCCTTAGAATTTTTTGGTTATTTTTCCTGTATTTACTGAACCGTAATCAGTATTCTCAAGCAGTTTCAGAATATTCAAACAACATTTAATTTTTATCGACAAATAAAAATTAAAAAGCGCGGAAAATAAAATCATCTAAATATTTAACGCAATTCTTCGCTTAGAATTTTTTGGTAATTTTTCCTATATTTACTGGACCGAAATCAGTATTCTCAAGCAGTTTCAGAATATTCAAACAACATTTAATTTTTATCGACAAATTAAAATTAAAAAGAGCGCACAAATCAAATCATCCAAATATTTAACGCAATTCTTCGCTTAGAATTTTTTGGTTATTTTTCCTGTATTTACTCGACCGTAATCAGTATTCTCAAGCAGTTTGGGAATATTCACACAACATTTAATTTTTATCGTCAAATTAAATTTAAAAAGCGCGCACAAATCAAATCATCTAAATATTTAACGCAATTCTTCGTTTAGAATTTTTTGGTTATTTTTCCTGTATTTACTGGACCGTAGTCAGTATTCTCAAGCAGTTTCAGAATATTCAAAAAACATTTAATTTTTATCGACAAATTAAAATTAAAAAGCGCGCAAAAATCAAATCATCTAAATATTTAACGTAATCTTCGCTTAGAATTTTTTGGTTATTTTTCCTGTATTGACTGGACCGTAATCAGTATTCTCAAGCAGTTTCAGAATATTCAAACAACATTTAATTTTTATGGACAAATTAAAAATAAAAAGCGCGCACAAATCAAATCATCTAAATATTTAACGTAATTCTTCGCTTAGAATTTTTCTGTTATTTTTCCTGTCTTTAATGGACCAGAGTCAGTATTCTCAAGCAGTTTCAGAAGATTCAAACAACATTTAATTTTTATCGACAAATTAAAATTAAAAAAGCGTGCACAAATCAAATCATCTAAATATTTAACGCAATTCTTCGCTTAGAATTTTTTGGTTATTTTTCCTCTATTTACTGGACCTAAATCAGTATTCTCAAGCAGTTTCAGAATATTCAAACAACATTTAATTTTTATCGACAAATTAAAATTAAAAAGCGCGCACAAATCAAATCATCTAAATATTTAACGTAATTCTTCGCTTAGAATTTTTCTGTTATTTTTCCTGTCTTTACTGGACCAAATCAGTATTCTCAAGCAGTTTCAGAATATTCAAACAACATTTAATTTTTATGGACAAATTAAAAATAAAAAGCGCGCACAAATCAAATCATCTAAATATTTAACGTAATTCTTCGCTTAGAATTTTTCTGTTATTTTTCCTGTCTTTAATGGACCAGAATCAGTATTCTCAAGCAGTTTCAGAATATTTAAACAACATTTAATTTCTATCAAAAAATTAAAATTAAAAATCGCGCACAAATCAAACCATCTAAATATTTAACGCTATTCTTCGCTTGGAATTTTTTGGTTAATTTTCCTGTATTTACTGGACAATAATCAGTATTCTCAAGCAGTTTCAGAAGATTCAAACAACATTTAATTTTTATCGACAAATTAAAATTAAAAAGCGCACAAATCAATTCATCTAAATATTTAACGCAATTCTTCGCTTAGAATTTTTTGGTTATTTTTCCTGTATTTACTGGACCGTAATCAGTATTCTCAAGCAGTTTCAGAATATTCAAACAACATTTAATTTTTATGGACAAATTAAAAATAAAAAGCGCGCACAAATCAAATCATCTAAATATTTAACGTAATTCTTCGCTTAGAATTTTTCTGTTATTTTTCCTGTCTTTAATGGACCAGAATCAGTATTCTCAAGCAGTTTCAGAAGATTCAAACAACATTTAATTTTTATCGACAAATTAAAATTAAAAAAGCGTGCACAAATCAAATCATCTAAATATTTAACGCAATTCTTCGCTTAGAATTTTTTGGTTATTTTTCCTCTATTTACTGGACCTAAATCAGTATTCTCAAGCAGTTTCAGAATATTCAAACAACATTTAATTTTTATCGACAAATTAAAATTAAAAAGCGCGCACAAATCAAATCATCTAAATATTTAACGTAATTCTTCGCTTAGAATTTTTCTGTTATTTTTCCTGTCTTTAATGGACCAGAATCAGTATTCTCAAGCAGTTTCAGAAGATTCAAACAACATTTAATTTTTATCGACAAATTAAAATTAAAAAAGCGTGCACAAATCAAATCATCTAAATATTTAACGCAATTCTTCGCTTAGAATTTTTTGGTTATTTTTCCTCTATTTACTGGACCTAAATCAGTATTCTCAAGCAGTTTCAGAATATTCAAACAACATTTAATTTTTATCGACAAATTAAAATTAAAAAGCGCGCACAAATCAAATCATCTAAATATTTAACGCAATTCGTCGCTTAGAATTTTTTGGTTATTTTTTCTGTATTTACTGGACCGTAATCAGTATTCTCAAGCAGTTTCAGAATATTCAAACAACATTTAATTTTTATCGACAAATTAAAATTAAAAAGCGCGCACAAATCAAATCATCTAAATATTTAACGTAATTCTTCGCTTAGAATTTTTCTGTTATTTTTCCTGTCTTTACTGGACCAAATCAGTATTCTCAAGCAGTTTCAGAATATTCAAACAACATTTAATTTTTATGGACAAATTAAAAATAAAAAGCGCGCACAAATCAAATCATCTAAATATTTAACGTAATTCTTCGCTTAGAATTTTTCTGTTATTTTTCCTGTCTTTAATGGACCAGAATCAGTATTCTCAAGCAGTTTCAGAATATTTAAACAACATTTAATTTCTATCAAAAAATTAAAATTAAAAATCGCGCACAAATCAAACCATCTAAATATTTAACGCTATTCTTCGCTTGGAATTTTTTGGTTAATTTTCCTGTATTTACTGGACAATAATCAGTATTCTCAAGCAGTTTCAGAAGATTCAAACAACATTTAATTTTTATCGACAAATTAAAATTAAAAAGCGCACAAATCAATTCATCTAAATATTTAACGCAATTCTTCGCTTAGAATTTTTTGGTTATTTTTCCTGTATTTACTGGACCGTAATCAGTATTCTCAAGCAGTTTCAGAATATTCAAACAACATTTAATTTTTATGGACAAATTAAAAATAAAAAGCGCGCACAAATCAAATCATCTAAATATTTAACGTAATTCTTCGCTTAGAATTTTTCTGTTATTTTTCCTGTCTTTAATGGACCAGAATCAGTATTCTCAAGCAGTTTCAGAAGATTCAAACAACATTTAATTTTTATCGACAAATTAAAATTAAAAAAGCGTGCACAAATCAAATCATCTAAATATTTAACGCAATTCTTCGCTTAGAATTTTTTGGTTATTTTTCCTCTATTTACTGGACCTAAATCAGTATTCTCAAGCAGTTTCAGAATATTCAAACAACATTTAATTTTTATCGACAAATTAAAATTAAAAAGCGCGCACAAATCAAATCATCTAAATATTTAACGTAATTCTTCGCTTAGAATTTTTCTGTTATTTTTCCTGTCTTTAATGGACCAGAATCAGTATTCTCAAGCAGTTTCAGAAGATTCAAACAACATTTAATTTTTATCGACAAATTAAAATTAAAAAAGCGTGCACAAATCAAATCATCTAAATATTTAACGCAATTCTTCGCTTAGAATTTTTTGGTTATTTTTCCTCTATTTACTGGACCTAAATCAGTATTCTCAAGCAGTTTCAGAATATTCAAACAACATTTAATTTTTATCGACAAATTAAAATTAAAAAGCGCGCACAAATCAAATCATCTAAATATTTAACGCAATTCGTCGCTTAGAATTTTTTGGTTATTTTTTCTGTATTTACTGGACCGTAATCTGTATTCTCAAGCAGTTTCAGAATATTCAAACAACATTTAATTTTTATCGACAAATTAAAATTAAAAAGCGCTCACAAATTAATTCATCTAAATATTTAACGTAATTCTTCGCTTAGAATTTTTTGGTTATTTTTCCTGTATTTACTGAACCGAAATCAGTATTTTCAAGCAGTTTCAGAATATTCAAACAACATTTAATTTTTATCGACAAATTAAAATAAAAAAAACGCGCACAAATCAAATCATCTAAATATTTAACGTTATTCTTTGCTTAGAATTTTTTGGTAATTTTTTCTGTATTCACTTGACCGTTTTCTAAATTCCCAAGCAGTTTCAGAATATTCAAACAACATTTAATTTATATCGACAAATTAAAATTAAAAAGCGCGCAAAATGAAATCATCTAAATATTTAACGCAATTCTTCCCTTAGAATTTTTTGGTTATTTTTCCTGTATTCACTGGACCGATATCAGTATTCTCAAGCAGTTTCGGAATATTCAAACAACATTTAATTTTTATCGCCAATTAAAATTAAAAAGCGCGCAAAAACCAAATCATCTAAATATTTAACGCAATTCTTCCCTTAGAATTTTTTGGTTATTTTTCCTGTATTTACTGAACCGTAATCAGTATTCTCAAGCAGTTTCAGAATATTCAAACAACATTTAATTTTTATCGACAAATAAAAATTAAAAAGCGCGGAAAATAAAATCATCTAAATATTTAACGCAATTCTTCGCTTAGAATTTTTTGGTAATTTTTCCTATATTTACTGGACCGAAATCAGTATTCTCAAGCAGTTTCAGAATATTCAAACAACATTTAATTTTTATCGACAAATTAAAATTAAAAAGAGCGCACAAATCAAATCATCCAAATATTTAACGCAATTCTTCGCTTAGAATTTTTTGGTTATTTTTCCTGTATTTACTCGACCGTAATCAGTATTCTCAAGCAGTTTGGGAATATTCACACAACATTTAATTTTTATCGTCAAATTAAATTTAAAAAGCGCGCACAAATCAAATCATCTAAATATTTAACGCAATTCTTCGTTTAGAATTTTTTGGTTATTTTTCCTGTATTTACTGGACCGTAGTCAGTATTCTCAAGCAGTTTCAGAATATTCAAAAAACATTTAATTTTTATCGACAAATTAAAATTAAAAAGCGCGCAAAAATCAAATCATCTAAATATTTAACGTAATCTTCGCTTAGAATTTTTTGGTTATTTTTCCTGTATTGACTGGACCGAAATCAGTATTCTCAAGTAGTTTCAGAATATTCAAACAACATTTAATTTTTATCGACAAATTAAAATTAAAAAGAGCGTACAAATCAAATCATCCCAATATTTAACGCAATTCTTCGCTTAGAATTTTTGGTTATTTTTCCTGTATTTACTGGACCATAATCAGTATTCTCAAGCAGTTTGAGAATATTCAAAAACATTTAATTTTTATCGATAAATTAAAATTAAAAAGCGCGCACAAATCAAATCATCTAAATATTTAACGCAATTCTTCGCTTAGAATTTTTTGGTTATTTTTCCTGTATTCACTGGACCGAAATCAGTATTCTTAAGCAGTTTCAGATTATTCAAACAACATTTAATTTTTATCGACAAATGAAATTTAAAAAGCGCGCACAAATTATATCATCTATATATTTAACGCAATTCTTCGCTTAGAATGTTTTGTTTATTTTTCCTTTCTTTACTGGACCGAAATCAGTATTCTCAAGCAGTTTCCGAATATTCCAACAACATTTAATTATTATGGACAAATTAAAATTAAAAAGCGCGCACAAATCAAATCATCTTAATATTTAACGCAATTTTTCGCTTAGAATTTTTTGGTTATTTTTCATGTATTCACTGGACCGAAATCAGTATTCTCAAGCACTTTCAGAATATTGAAACAACATTTAATTTTTATCGACAAATTAAAATTAAAAAGCGCGCACAAATCAAATCATCTGAATATTTTACGCAATTCTTCGCTTAGAATTTTTTGGTTATTTTTCCTGTATTTACTGGACCGAAATCAGTATTCTCAAGCACTTTCAGAATATTGAAACAACATTTAATTTTTATCGACAAATTAAAATTAAAAAGCGCGCACAAATAAAATTATCTTAATATTTAACGCAATTCTTCGCTTAGAATTTTTTGGTTATTTTTCCTGTATTCACTGGACCGAAATCAGTATTCTTAAGCACTTTCAGAATATTGAAACAACATTTAATTTTTATCGAAAAATTAAAATTAAAACGCGCGCGCACAAATCAAATCATCTAAATATTTAACGCAATTCTTCGCTTAGAATTTTTTGGTTATTTTTGCTGTATTTACTGGACCGTAATCAGTATTCTCAAGCAGTTTCAGAATATTGAAACAACATTTAATTTTTATCGACAAATTAAAATTAAAAAGCGCGCACAAATCAAATCATCTAAATATTTAACGCAATTCTTCCCTTAGAATTTTTTGGTTATTTTTCCTGTATTTACTGGACCGAAATCAGTATTCTCAAGCAGTTTCAGAATATTCCAACAACATTTAATTTTTATCGACAAATTAAAATTAAAAAGCACGCACAAATAAAATAATCTTAATATTTAACGCAATTCTTCGCTTAGAATTTTTTGGTTATTTTTCCTGTATTTACTGGACCGAAATCAGTATTCTCAAGCAGTTTCAAAATATTCCAACAACATTTAATTTTTATCGACAAATTAAAATTAAACAGCGCGAACAAATCAAATCATCTAAATATTTAACGCAATTCTTCGCTTAGAATTTTTTGGTTATTTTTCCTGTATTTACTGGACCGAAGTCAGTATTCCCAAGCAGTTTCAGAATATTCAAACAACATTTAATTTTTATCGAAAACTTAAAATTAAAAAGCGCCGCGCACAAATTAAATCATCTAAATATTTAACGCAATTCTTCGCTTAGAATTTTTTGGTTATTTTTCCTGTATTTACTGGACCGAAGTCAGTATTCCCAAGCAGTTTCAGAATATTCAAACAACATTTAATTTTTATCGAAAACTTAAAATTAAAAAGCGCCGCGCACAAATTAAATCATCTAAATATTTAACGCAATTCTTCGCTTAGAATTTTTTGGTTATTTTTCCTGTATTTACTGGACCAGAATCAGTATTCTCAAGCAGTTTCAGAAGATTCAAACAACATTTAATTTTTATCGACAAATTAAAAATAAAAAGCGCGCACAAATCAAATCTAAATATTTAACGTAATTCTTCGCTTAGAATTTTTCTGTTATTTTTCCTGTCTTTAATGGACCAGAATCAGTATTCTCAAGCAGTTTCAGAATATTTAAACAACATTTAATTTCTATCAAAAAATTAAAATTAAAAAGCGCGCACAAATCAAATCATCTAAATATTTAACGCAATTCTTCGCTTAGAATTTTTTGGTTATTATTACCTGTATTTACTGGACCGAAGTCAGTATTCCCAAGCAGTTTCAGAATATTCAAACAACATTTAATTTTTATCGAAAACTTAAAATTAAAAAGCGCCGCGCACAAATTAAATCATCTAAATATTTAACGCAATTCTTCGCTTAGAATTTTTTGGTTATTTTTCCTGTATTTACTGGACCGTAATCAGTATTCTCAAGCAGTTTCAGAATATTCAAACAACATTTAATTTTTATCGACAAATTAAAATTAAAAAGCGCGCACAAATCAAATCATCTAAATATTTATCGCATTTCTTCGCCTAGAATTTTTTGGTTATTTTTTCTGGATTTACTGGACCAGAATCAGTATTCTCAAGCAGTTTCAGAATATTTAAACAACATTTAATTTCTATCAAAAAATTAAAATTAAAAAGCGCGCACAAATCAAATCATCTAAATATTTAACGCTATTCTTCGCTTGGAATTTTTTGGTTAATTTTCCTGTATTTACTGGCCACTAATCAGTATTCTCAAGCAGTTTCAGAAGATTCAAACAACATTTAATTTTTATCGACAAATTAAAATTAAAAAGCGCACAAATCAATTCATCTAAATATTTAACGCAATTCTTCGCTTAGAATTTTTTGGTTATTTTTCCTGTATTTACTGGACCGTAATCAGTATTCTCAAGCAGTTTCAGAATATTCAAACAACATTTAATTTTTATGGACAAATTAAAAATAAAAAGCGCGCACAAATCAAATCATCTAAATATTTAACGTAATTCTTCGCTTAGAATTTTTCTGTTATTTTTCCTGTTTTTACTGGACCAGAATCAGTATTTTCAAGCAGTTTCAGAATATTCAAACAACATTTAATTTTTATGGACAAATTAAAAATAAAAAGCGCGCACAAATCAAATCATCTAAATATTTAACGTAATTCTTCGCTTAGAATTTTTCTGTTATTTTTCCTGTCTTTAATGGACCAGAATCAGTATTCTCAAGCAGTTTCAGAATATTTAAACAACATTTAATTTCTATCAAAAAATTAAAATTAAAAATCGCGCACAAATCAAATCATCTAAATATTTAACGCAATTCTTCGCTTAGAATTTTTTGGTTATTTTTCCTGTATTTACTGGACCGAAGTCAGTATTCTCAAGCAGTTTTAGAATATTCAAACAACATTTAATTTTTATCGAAAACTTAAAATTAAAAAGCGCCGCGCACAAATTAAATCATCTAAATATTTAACGCAATTCTTCGCTTAGAATTTTTTGGTTATTTTTCCTGTATTTACTGGACCGTAATCAGTATTCTCAAGCAGTTTCAGAATATTCAAACAACATTTAATTTTTATCGACAAATTAAAATTAAAAAGCGCGCACAAATCAAATCATCTAAATATTTATCGCATGTCTTCGCCTAGAATTTTTTGGTTATTTTTTCTGGATTTACTGGACCAGAATCAGTATTCTCAAGCAGTTTCAGAATATTTAAACAACATTTAATTTCTATCAAAAAATTAAAATTAAAAAGCGCGCACAAATCAAATCATCTAAATATTTAACGCAATTCTTCGCTTAGAATTTTTTGATTATTTTTCCTGTATTTATTGGACCGAAGTCAGTATTCTCAAGCAGTTTCAGAATATTCAAACAACATTTAATTTTTATCGACAAATTAAAATTAAAAAGCGCGCACAAATCAAATCATCTAAATATTTATCGCATTTCTTCGCCTAGAATTTTTTTGGTTATTTTTTCTGGATTTACTGGATCAGAATCAGTATTCTCAAGCAGTTTCAGAATATTTAAACAACATTTAATTTCTATCAAAAAATTAAAATTAAAAAGCGCGCACAAATCAAATCATCTAAATATTTATCGCATTTCTTCGCCTAGAATTTTTTGGTTATTTTTTCTGGATTTACTGGACCAGAATCAGTATTCTCAAGCAGTTTCAGAATATTCAAACAACATTTAATTTTTATCGACAAATTAAAATTAAAAAGCGCGCACAAATCAAATCATCTAAATATTTAACGCAATTCGTCGCTTAGAATTTTTTGGTTATTTTTCCTGTATTTACTGTACCGTAATCAGTATTCTCAAGCAGTTTCAGAATATTCAAACAACATTTAATTTATATCGACAAATTAAAATTAAAAAGCGCGCAAAATGAAATCATCTTAATATTTAACGCAATTCTTCGCTTAGAATTTTTTGGTTATTTTTCCTGTATTTACTGGACCGTAATCAGTGTTCTCAAACAGTTTGAGTTTATTAAAACAACATTTAATTTTTATCGACAAATTAAAATTAAAAAGATCGCACAAATCAAATCATCTAAATATTTAACGCATATCTTCGCTTAGAAATATTTGGTTATTTTGCCTGTATTTACTGGACTGTAATCCAGTATTCTCAAGCAGTTTGCGAAATCCTTTTTAAATCCTGTAGGTAGCTTGCTAGGCTGGCCCTCAAATTTGTCTGTGGCGGCAATTTACCAATCCATGGGAACCGACGGCGGCTTTACCTGTCGTAACATAAGTATCATTTTGTATGGTTTTAAAATCTTAAACCCCAGTTATCCATAATTAACTACAGAGTACGTAATAAAATATCAATATAATTAATGCAACATTTTATTTGATATATTGTAATATTCCTATTTACAAGATCTTCAAAACATTCTTATTCATCTGCTTGTTGGATAATACTAACCAATGAATCAAGCGTTTCTTCTCCAGTTGGAATAATTTGGTCTGCAGGTAAAATGAAACCATATTTACCAGTATCCCTTAATTCATAACAATATACAATTCGAATGTTCCTATGCTTACCCAAGACCCAATCAATACTTCCACCACTAGCAGCAGCTAAAAGAAAACCTCTCAGTAAGTAAATAAGCATTCAATGGCTTAGAAATATCGTACAAATAAGTTTATGAACAGTTCCGACTTTGTATATAGTTCCATAACGTTTAGCCAAAACCGTGGCAGCATTTTTCGCAATATTTGCCTAAAATTAATATTTATTAAAAGGTTCTAAGTAATTATAATAATAAATAAACAGTTGACGCACCAATTCATGGTAGTTCTCTGGCACTTCACGTCCTTCATGTCCAAAAGGAATTAGGAAAAACTGGGAATATGAGTGAAAGGCTATGTATGCATCTAAAGTAGATGCAATACCGTCAATATATTCGGATAGAGATTTAGTTTCAATTTCAGAGAAAGGCTTGGGTCCGGCGTAAGTTTCTGCACATGGTTGGGGACTTGCACCACCGCTCATCCAATAATAATTCCAATTACGGTTAAGGTCGGCTCCGTAACAAAATGGATACGGTTTCCTAGTTTTACGCCACATTCGATTCTAAAACAGTTGAGATTCTTTCTAATGCAAAAATGTTTCACCTTTATACTTACAGTGGTGTGAGAATACACATAACCATCTGGATTTATGCTTGGGAAAATATACCAATCACGACTTTCGGCAACTTTTCGAACAGCTGGGTCATTACTAGTCAAAAGTTGATTTGTAATGTAGGTGACCGTAGCTGGAGCAATCCTAATAAAAAATTTTAGTCACATAGTTTTAGAAGGCAAAGACTACAGTCTTACCATTCCCGAGCATGAATACCTCCTTCGATGAAAACTCCTTTGTTTCCGGCCTTAAACGAAAGTTTAACCCCAACAATTGATCTTCCTTCATATGATTGTCCACCTACAATGGATGTCACAATATGCGGATATTGTTCTGTTAAAGATGCTAACCAAGCGTTAATCTAAAAGTCGTAAAAACGGTTAAGCTAAGTTTTGACATGTTTTCGAAATAAATTACGTACTTCATCGAGTGTTTGATAACTTTTCCAGTCATGAACGGGAGTCGAAAAGCCCTTGCATTCGATATTTCGCTCGTTTTCAATCAAAGTTTGGATGTTTTCAATTTTTAACTTGGGGATTAAGTTTATGCTAAGTGCAATTTCTTGAAATTCAGCTTGGAGGTGAGGTGCGACCATAATATCAACCGGTTGGTTCAAATGTGTAACGTCGGTCCAAAAATTGTAACACTCACGAGTGTTTTGCAATTCGCGAAGAATGTCTAACTGAACTTGAATTTCTGGTACAACTTGGTAGACTTGATAATTATCAAAGCGAATTTGGGCGTTTGCTAGGCATATCATCGCAGGTAATAGAGGCACCAATAGGTACTGCATTTTTTCTAAAATTATATAGTATTATTAACATTATGTTCTCATATTTTGATGCAATTCTGATTTGAGTTGAACCTAGAAGGTCACATCTAAACTTCTTATTTAAAAGGTTATGTAGAAA
The DNA here is from genome assembly GCA_958510855.1 of Rhagonycha lutea. Lineage (NCBI taxonomy): Eukaryota > Metazoa > Arthropoda > Insecta > Coleoptera > Cantharidae > Rhagonycha > Rhagonycha lutea. The sequence goes on from OY294038.1 coordinate 6,736,269, forward strand.
ATTGAACATTAAGGTATTAGAATAATTGAGATTTTAAAGCACAGGGTGGACTTTCTTAATTTGGCAGTGTACTAAACTTGGCAGCATGTTTTTCAATTTATTCCTTTACAGGTTGTAAACACTGCAAACCTTAAATGATATTATGATCTAGGTTTCCGGTACTTAAAATTTAAAGAAATAAATAAATTCTAAAAAATGCTACCAATATGGAATACAGCCAAATATTGCAAGTATGCCTTACAGATTTAGATATACTTACAATAAACTTACCTGGTTCTTACTTAAATATTTTAATTAAAATTTTTTGGAACTTTTATACGAGTGATCTGAGGAGTCGAGTATTACTCGCGTTAAAGTTCGAGTTGGCGAGTTTTATAACGCACGCAACGGAATCGAAATTATCGAAGTCGAATTATCGAATAGATACTTTAAAAACTCAAATTCGTTAACGTAATAAGAATACGACTGCACAAGCACGCAAATCATAAATTATTTTATGAACGAGACGAATGCAAAGCGATGAGGAAATTATGACAAGATTATTATTAGTTTTTTATTAACTCATCTGCCTTTTTACATACTCAAAGTCACAACTCATAAAAAATATTAAATTAACAATTTTTAATGTTATTTTTTATTATTAATGATACAAAATTAATTATGTTATGTCTGCTGAATTTGGACATTTTTTAATTTTGTTTATTAACTAAAACCAATAACAACCAACTGGTCTTTTACATATTTTCCTTATGTTTTATATATTCTTCAACGATGAAGCTCATTTTCGTCTTTATAAATTCTTAGCTCAAATCGTGAGTCCCCGATTAATTGATCATTAATATTCCCCAAATATAATCCCCTCGTCGACAAACAAACCAAAAATTAATTATTATTATTGCCTATTTACTCTACTGCTTAATCCACTCGTGCGCTTCCAATCAACATTTTAAAAAAAATTTAATTAAAGCTTGTGGAACCGGCCAAAAGAAAAAATTGATATAGCTGCAAAGAAAACTGCTAAACAATTAGAAGGGATTATTTTTAGGAGATATATCTAAAACAATTGGAAATCGTGATATTTCTTTATTTTACTTTGGTTGTTACATAGATACATTTATGCCCGGTTTCATAAAACATTTTACAAAACTTTAAATTTAAATAACATATAGAGCACTAATAGGTCAATTGAAATCTTATGTTAGTTTTAACAAGTTGCTAAATGTTTTATGATATTGAGGGTAACATTCGTGAGGTCTTAGACCATTTAAATTTATAGACACGCCTTTATGTTCAAACAGTGAAGCAAAGATAACTGAAAACGTGTGACGTCAGTGGACGGTCGAGGTGAAGGTGATGAAAACCGTTTATTTTAACTCACAAGAAACTTAAATCTTGGTGTGTGAAGAGTATTTGATTAAGAAAATCACAATTTTCATACTTCAAGAATATTTGTTAAGCAAAAATCTGAATAAAAATCCATGGTGGTCTAAGAGGTAGGTCGTAGATAAATTTTCAAAAGTGTAGATTTCAAAATTCATCCATAGTGCAGGGTGCATCTATTTTTCTAATATTGTACTAGTTAGGTGGATGAAATATTTAAAACTTTGAAATTATTGAAATCTTCGGTGTCTTCGAAGAATTCTATGGTTTCATTACTACAAGTATAAATTGCAATGCTACCGATATTAACGCAAGGATTGCACCAAACACCTAAAAAGATAATAATTAACGCTAAGGCATAAAATGTGAAATGCACTTACAGTTGCAAATGTCGATATGTTAACAACTAAAATATCAGATGCGGTAAGTAATATTGCTTGATGTTTTAATGCCTGCATGTAACCTTCAAACTGAAATATAAAAGTAAATTGTAAGTTAAATTTTTAATTTGGAAAAGGACCTAGGTGAATCCTACCTGAATTGCTTCCTGTTCCAATAAACAGCTAATGGGAAATTTAAAGTAGAATGAAAACATGTCGTACTTCTAAAATTAGAAATTATAATTAAATTACATTTAAAATTATCAATTGCGATATTATACAAAATAAGAAGGATCCAATTAAGTATGGAATTGCTATTAATTTATAATAGTAATCAGGGGCGGTGCCACCTGCTCTTGCGCCCCCTGCAAATTTCAAATATGTTGCCCCAGATCATAAAGTTGCAATGAAAAAGTTAAAAATTGTTGTTTGCCCATAATGCAAATGTAGATCATATTCTGAAGCACCCCTAATATTTTGCCCCCCTTTTGTCGCTTATTTGACTTACCGCTTAGCACCGCCCCTGATAATAGTTATTTAAACTACAAAGGATGTAAGTGCCTTATAACTTATAACATTCCATGAAGATATTATATGAATCGATTGCACCCAGTGGCGTAACTAGCCATGTGCATCAGGGTGTGCAAGGAACACTGGCGTTGGATCCAAATAGGTAGCCGGTTGAATTTTAATAGTCCTTTCTTAGTGTTCACCTACGTTATAACAGGAACTCTGTGCAAAATTTCAAGTCCCTAGACCCACTAGTTTGGGCTGTACGTTGTTATATCAGTCAGTCAGTTTATTCTTTTTATATATTTACATTATATTATATTTGTATGGATATTTTTAATAAATTAAATTATTAATTTATTTAAAATTTAATGTGTCGCATGGCCTTTTTTATATAAAAAGATTTGTTATATAGGCGCCTCTGGCACACCGGCGCAATACAAAGTTGCTACGCCACTGATTGCACCATTACAAATGTGAGATTTCGTCTAACGTAAGAAAGTAGCCTAATTTATTTATTAGCAACTTTTTGGAGTTTAGTGTAAGAGTTGTAATACTAATAGGTGTAATAGCTGAAAATAACAACATGATTAAATTTCGCACCAATTACTTACCGATTTCTGTAATTTCGAGCAGGTTACGAAAAAATAAATACCGCAGAGCGTTCCGAAAATCATCTCCAGGTGTAAAATATAAAGTTTGCTATTAAAGAAAATCGGTTGGCCATTTATAGCCATCAAAATATATTGAATTTGCATAGCGGCAAGACTTAATATAAAGAAAAAAACACAAAATAACACAAATGGATTAAGAAATCTGTTAAATAAGCGACCAGCAACAAAGATTTGAGAATTTAACCGAGTGAAGCTTGCAATGAATTCTGAACTATTCAATGCGACAAACCTGCTGTTGACAATTGCCAAACGTCTATGTACATTGTAATACGGAAATTGCAAATTGGCCCGTAAATGGTTTTGTAATTGATGGTGACAAATTTCAAATAGAGAACAAATAACATGATACACATAATAAAGAAAAAGGGCTGATACCAAGCAAACATTAAAACCACAAAATAAGCCGATTGCTTCCAATCCACTTAAATTTACATTTTCAAAATATCGAAAAAGAATAAGGAGCGAAAAAATTACGGAAAATTTCAATGCGAGTAAATGCGAATAAATGTTAGCTCTTAATCTTTTGACATCGTTTGTTGTTAACAATACGATTAAATGTGACTCACGAAAGTTTTCCAAAGTATCTTGAAGTATTTCACATACACGATGAAATTTACTGGTCTGTAAACGTGCACTTATTATGACAAGCACCGGACCCAAATATATACAAAAATTTGGAACTCGAACTAAAACCTCCAAAATATTTTTGGAGTTTTTAATGTCACTGAATATTTTCCAACCACAATTAATCAAAGAGCAGATCAACAAAAGCAAAACAATTAATCTCGAATATCGATAACCTTTCGGAGAGTTAATATTTGCCTTCAGATATCTCCTATTATGGTCACAAGTCATTACAACGGGTGGAATTCCTATAAGCGATCCAAACTGAAATAAAGGACCCAAAATACAAGAAATACAATTTTGTCGCACAACATGGTTCGGCATTTTCGTGACAATATCTCTCAAGGAACTAATAATACTGACATAAATAACTGTTTTGCCCTTGCTCTGTCTAAATCAACAAGCTCCATATTAACATATAACTAATGAGTGTTCAAACAATATAAGCAACCTCCACATTGCCAAATAAAGCAGTAATAGATTTTTGATGTTAAATAGATTACACTAGGATTACAACAATGATTCAAAATAGTATGAATCAATATATGTATTCTATTTAGGTTACAGAATAATAAAGCACACTGTGCTCGTTTTATTGCACCTGCTTCACTCTAAAACTCCATAAATCTCCTTTCATATCGTTATACCACTCATGGGATGTGTAGAAGTAAATTTTTCCTTAGTGGTTGGCAGGTGACTTGGGCTTGCGCGGCAAATGTGGAGGGAGAACGCATGACACCCAATTCCACAAATTGACACAAAATATGATACCTGATACAGTAGATAAACTATATCTCATCTAGCGCATTTTCAATTTAATTTGAAATACAATTTTAATTATTATTATCGATATCAATTTGATTTCTATCGATAAAAATTTAATTAAAATGTTTTTGAATTTTTGAGTGATTTTGTCAACTTTTTGCCAACTTTTTGAAGTAAATTCTAAGCCCGAAATTGCCTTCATTTATAGCTAAAGGCAACTAGTGTTTTATAGATTGTTTAAAAATCGATGTCGTAGTTTAAATCCGAACGACCGTAGGGAGTGGGGATTTAATAGGCAAAGATTTTTAATCTATAAAACACGCGTTGTCTTCAATATTTTTTCTAACACTAACAGAAAAATTAGAATTTTAACTTATTTTATATCCTATAAAGTACGTTGTCATTGACAACGTTACATTATAATTCTATAAAGTACGTTGCCATTGACAACATTAGAAAAATAGTAATTTTTGTATTCGATATAATTTTATAATATTAAATTTTTTGATAAAAATTAAATTTTGTTTAAATATTCTGAAAGTTCATGATAATACTTAATACGATAATTAAAAACGTGGGAAAATTATTGAAAAAATTCTAAAGCTGAAATTGCCTTGAATTTTAAATAATTTTTTAAAGTAGTTACTTTACTCCCAGTTTTGCGGGAGCAAAGTGCCACTTTTCTTAGGAGGGGGGGGGAAGTAAATTAGCGGGAGGAAAAGTAAATTAGCGGGAGGAAAAGTAAAATAGCGGGAGGAAAAGTAAAATAGCGGGAGGAAAAGTAAAATAGCGGGAGGAAAAGTAAAACAGCGGGAGGAAAAGTAAAACAGCGGGAGGAAAAGTAAAACAGCGGGAGGAAAAGTAAATACCACCAACTTAAGTTGGTACTTCATTAATGCCATGTACAGGTCTGGTTTTAGGCTATATGGTTTGGTAATTCTCGATTATTCTAACAAATATTTGCTTTGAATTTTTTTTCTTTCGGCTTTCGGAAAGGCAAAAAATAGTATATTCGCGTTCGGGATTAAAGTGACTTTTCGTCCTTCGGGTAATTTTTACAGCAAACAGTAAAAGTCGCTACGTGCGCGCGTGCGCAGTTACTCACGTCGAATGTGCGCCGAATGTGTGTAAAAATTAAAATTTTAGTTTTATAAACAGGACCGGATTATAGTATGGGGCCCAAATCTACTAAAACTTTATTTAACTCTTAACGGTCCTGTCATTAAAAAGCTTTTCCTAGCATTAATCCAAACTCGACCGGTGGATCTCTCTTTTAACGGTTCCCCCATTAAAAAAAATCCATTCCTAACACTAACCTAAGCCCGACCGGTGGATCCCTCTTTTAAGAGTCCCTTCATTAAAAGAATGGTTTCCTAACACTAACATAAACTCGATCGGTGGACTTTTAACGGTCTCCCCATTAAAATAAAAATCGATTCCTAACACTAACCTAAGACGGACCGGACCGATGGATCTGTTTTAAGGGTCCCCTCATTTAAACAAAATCGTTTCCAAACACTAACCTAACCTCAACCGATGGATCTCGTTTTTCATGGTCTCCTCAATAAAAAAATGTTGTTTCCTAACACTAACCTAAGGTCCACCGGTGGATCTCACTTTTAACGGTCCCCCCCCATTAAAAAAAATCGATTCCTAACACTGACCTAAGCCCGTCCGGTCGATCTCTCTTTTAAGAGTCCCCTCATTAAAAGAATGGTTTCCTAACACTAACCTAAACTTGATTGGTGGATCTCTCTTTTAACGGTCTCCCCATTAAAGTAAAAATCGATTCCTAACACTAACCTAAACTCAACCGATGGATCTCGCTTTTCATGGTCCAATTTCAATTTTATAATATAAAATTTTTTGATAAAAATTAAATTTTGTTCAAATATTCTGAAAGTTCATGATAATACTAATACGATAGTTAAAAACGTGGGAAAATTATTGAAAAAATTCTAAGGCTGAAATTGCCTTAAATTTAAATAATTTTTGATTTGGGTGCAATATTTTAATTAAATTTTTTGAAAAATTTTAAATTTTGTCCAAACATTCTGAAACTTTATGATAATACTAATACAATAATAAATTAAAATCGAAGGAAAAATAACGAAAAAATTCTAAGCCCCAAATTGCCTTCAGTTTAAAGTAATTTTTGATTTCGATATAATTTTATAATATTAAATTTTTTGATAAAAATTAAATTTTGTTCATATATTCTGAAAGTCCATGATAATACGAATACGATAGTTAAAAACGTGGGAAAATTATTGACAAAATTCTAAGGCTGAAATTGCCTTAAATTTTATATAATTTTTGATTTCGGTGCAATATTTTTATAATTAAATTTTTTGAAAAATTTTAAATTTTGTTCAAACATTCTGAAACTTTATGATAATACTAATACAATAATTAAAAACGAAGGAAAAATAACGAAAAAATTCTAAGCCCCAAATTGCCTTCAGTTTAAAGTAATTTTTGATTTCGATATAATTTTATAATCATAAATTTTTTAATAAAAATTAAATTTTCTTCTAATATTCTGAAAGTTCATGATAATACTAATACGATAGTTAAAAACGTGGGAAAATTATTGAAAAAATTCTAAGGCTGAAATTGCCTTAAATTTTAAATAAGTTTTGATTTTGGTGCAATATTTTAATTAAATTTTTTGAAAAAATTTAAATTTTGTTCAAACATTCTGAAACTTTATGATAATACTAATACAATAATTAAAAACGAAGGAAAAATAACGAAAAAATGCTAAGCCTCAAATTGCCTTCAGTTTAAAGTAATTTTTGATTTCGATATAATTTTATAATATTAAATTTTTTGATAATAATTAAATTTTGTTCAAATATTCTGAAAGTTTATGATAATACTAATACGATAGTTGAAAACGTTGGAAAATTATTGAAAAAATTCTAAGGCTGAAATTGCCGTAAATTTTAAATAATTTTTGATTTCGGTGCAATATTTTAAATAAATTTTTTGAAAAATTTTAAATTTTGTTCAAATATTCTGAAACTTTATGATAATACTAATACAATAATTAAAATCGAAGGAAAAATAACGAAAAAATTTTAAGCCCCAAATTGCCTTCAGTTTAAAGTAATTTTTGATTTCGATATAATTTTATAATAATTATACAATTTTTTGATAAAAATTAAATTTTGTTCAAATATTCTGAAAGTTCATGATAATTCTAATACGGTAGTTAAAAACGTGGGAAATTTATTGAAAAAATTTTAAGCCTGAAATTGCTTTAAATTTTAAATAATTTTTGATTTCTCTATTTTTTCAACCTCTTTTTTTTTAATCTTACTATAAGATAGACAATCACATATTGATTTAATTGCTTACATTATAATCGTAAAATTAAGTTTAGTAAGGTAGAAGCTAGATATTCAAAATTCAAATTTCAACATTATATTATTTAGAATTAAATCATATTTAAAGCATTCTTATGCATCGGCTTGTTGAAAAATGCTAACCAATGAATCGAGTGTTTCTTCTCCAGTTGGAATAATTTGTTTTGCTGGTAAAAAGAAACCATATCTGCCCCGGTCCCTTAATTCGTAACTATAACCAATTCTAATATTTCTATGTTTTCCTACTGCCCAATCCAGGCTTCCTCCACTGCAGATATCTAGAAAAGAACTTAACAATAAAAAAGCATTCAATTTATTATAATTTCTGACTTACAAATAGTTTCAGGAATGTTTCCAACTTTGTATTTAGTTCCATAACGCTTTGCCAAAGCCGTTGCAGCATTTTGCCCGATAGTGTGCTAAAATTGAAAACCTGTCAGTGGATGAAGAGTTTTTACTTCGAAAGGTGTGTTGGTAACAACTAACAACCTGCAACTATGCTTGACTGTCGTGCTGTGATGAGAAATAACGCATAATCATTGTTAGCTTACCAGTTCTTCATCATTTTCAAGAATTTCATGTCCTCTATGTGCAAACGGAATTAGTAGGAGCTGAAGATATGAGTGGAATGTAATGTATGCATCCAAAGTTGGTGCAATGGTGTCAATAAATTCGGATAAAGACTTAGTTTCAATTTCGGAAAATGCACTTGGTCCGGCATAATTTGGAGCACATGTTATATTACTTGCACCACCGTGGTTCCATTTGTAACTCCAATTACGGTTAGGATCTGCTCCAATACAAAGTCCGTATGGTTTTCTAGTTTTACGCCACAGTCGAAATTAAAACAGTTGACATTTTTCTTGAAGCATACATTTTATATACTTACATACTCCTGACTTGTTTCAGGTTACATTTGAATTAACCTGTTATAATCACTTGTTATTTTCCTTGTAGTGGTATAACATGAAGATGGGGACTTGTTCTTTTCACAAAGAACAATGGTTGCAGTTTTAGATCATGCCCAGGATCCTTGAACTTACTGTGGTGTGAGTATATACGTAACCATCAGGATTTATGCTTGGGAAAATATACCAATCACGACTTTCGGCGACTTTCCGAACAGCTGGATCGTTACTAGTCAAAAGTTCGTTTGCAATGTAGGTGACAGTAGCTGGTGAAATCCTAATTGAAAATTTTTGATTAGGTAATTTTAGGAACCATTAAGGACCATAGTATTACCATTCAATTGCGTGAATTCCTCCTTCTATAAAAACTCCCTTATTTCCAGATTTAAATGAGAGCTTGATTCCAAGAATTTCCCTTCCTTCATATGATTCTCCACCTTTAATAACTGTCACTTTGTCTGGATATTGTTCTTCCAATGACCGTAACCAAGCGTGAATCTAAAAGTTAAACAAACTGTTAGGCTAAATTTTAAGATAATGTCAATATTATTACTTCATCGAGTTTTTGATATCTTGTCCAATCAAAAGTCGAAGAAGTTTTCATGTTGCTCTCTTTTTCTTGGTCGATCAATGTTTGGATGTTTTCAATTTTCAACACCGGAGATAAGTTTAAGCGAACTGCAATTTCTTGAAATTCGGCTTTAAGATGAGGTGCGATCATAATATCTACTGCTTGGTTCAAAAATGTAACATCGGTCCAAAAATTGTAGCTCTCACGAGTGATTTGTATTTGGCGAAGAACATCCAACTGAATTTGAGTTTTTGGAACTACTTCGTATACTTGATAATTATCAAAGCGAACTTGGGCGTTTCCTAAACATAGCACAGCAGCTAATAGCAGCACGAAGAGGTGTTTCATTGTTTTTTCAAACAAAATAAGTAAAATTATATTGATTTGGCCTCCTCGGTTTGGATTCGATTCTGGGTTTCACTATGAAAATCAATTTTAACCGTCTATTAAGAAAATTTATAATTTGTATATTATTTTATTAATTATATTGGTTGCATTCGGATTGATCCCCTTATTAAGCATTAAGGCATATAAATGTTAATTAATTGTGAGTTTTTGATACAAAATCGCTAATTAACATAGTTAATCAAAATATTAATCCGTTATTAAAACCGAATAAAAATTATATCATGACCATCAGAAAATTCTTCTCTTTTCGTTAAGAAAAAATCATTGCTGTATCTATAACCAATTTTGAGCTACAGAGGAAGTTTTGAAACATGACTGCCTTTTGTCTTATTTAGGCGTTCCACTACGACAGCGGCGTGGTCCCGTGGTTCTTTGATAGAACCAAAGTTCAAACGCGGTAATTTGATAATTTGATTGGACTGACGATCGACCGTGGTCGTCGTGGGCTTTAAGTGGAACGCACCCCTAATATAATATATTAATATCTATGATGTAACTTAACTGGTACGCCTAGAACTAACTGAAATGTCCTGATTTCTATTAAAGAGAATTAATGATTTTATTTACAAGTATAAGATAAAAATAATAATCATGATAAAAAGTTATTTTTAGAGTAGAATTTGGAAAAGTTTCATTATACTTTAATCTTTTTATAATTTTTTTAAATCTGGTTTTTATTATAATAAAAAAATAGCATCAAATACTTATTTAATTAATTAAATTTTATATAAATATTATTAGCTATAAATAAATAATTAAATAGGATATTTTAAAATTTAATTTAATTTAATTAAATTAAATTTTTTTTTAAATTTAATTATTTCATTTTAACTCGATATATTTCAACATGTCCTATTTAATTATTATCGCGAGGTAATAACTTAACAATTTAAATATAAATAAATATGCAGGAATATATTGCAGTTTAATTTCATTCATTATAGTTTATTTATTACCTTCATTATTACCTAGCCTAGATAAATAACTGGACATTCAAAAGTGAAGCCAGCAAATGCATTATCGCCATTTGCAAAAGGAGCAAATTAACCTAAAATGTGATATTAGGATATTATTACCGTGACAGTGGGTAATGCAGTGACAGTATACAATTATTAGGGCCATTCACCCTCCGCTCCGGTCCCCTACGCTCCAGACCATTTTGACTAACTCAAGATATCCTCTAGACCGGTCCTACTCGACAAAGTGTGCTACTGGGAAGGGGATGGATCTTTTTGGGAAAATTTTGCTTCAGCTATTGAAATTTTACACACCAATATGTTTGTTCCAACCAGCCGAGAAACCGTACAATGTGCGGTGACGCTCCTGTGCAATAGATAAAAAGCAACGTTTTTCATTTATTGTGCATGATTTTTACCTATTTCCCATGAGGGTGACCGTACATTGTACGGTTTCTTGGCTGATTGGAACAAACCTCATTTCATCATATCAATATGATTGATTACGTATGTATTCCATACCCCCGTGTTTCATGACCTCATGCATTTCACACATTGGGGAGGGGGTAGCTGGCTTAGCCACCCTAGACTACAAAATAGAAATAACACTTAAAAAATTAGATAAAAGTAAGTAGAATTATAATATCAGCCACTTTCAGATAAGTTTTTAATCGGTCGCATCTAGGTCAATACTTGGAGTATGTTATGAATGATATAAAAACTCAGACAGTATTTGAGAAGGTTTCAAATCAATAAATTGGTTATGAAAGAAGTGCACAAAATTTAATAAAAAAATTCTATATTATAGTCGTAACCACGAAAGAGTCATCCCAGTTTTCTCCAATAACTGTAAGTATTTCTTTCCAGGCCCGTAGCCAGGGGGGAGCATTTGGGGGCACGTGCCCCCCCCCCAAAATGAAATCCTGGCTACGGGCCTGTTTCTTTCTGACCACTTTTGGCCTTCTCACTACTTTACGTATCTTAAACACCATTTTCGAGTTATTGAAGAAAACCTGAATTGAGCTAAACTCGAGGTTATTTTGACTAATATCTTTTAACTTCTCATTTTAGAAAAAATGAAGTATCTGGTATTAGAGTTGCTAGCTACGGCGTTTTACTTTGTCAACGCACAAGTTCGCTATGATAATTACCAAGTTTATCAGGTCATTCCAAAAACTCAAAAACAATTGGATACCCTACACGAATTACAAAACCACCATGACCGCTACAGTTTTTGGACCGAAGTTACGTTTCTGAATCAACCAGTTGATATTATGGTTGCTCCAAATCTTAAAGCAGAATTTCAAGAAATTTCATTACGCTCAAACTTAACTCCCAAGCTAAAAATAGAAAATATCCAAACACTAATCGATGAGCAGAAAAATGATAAGAAAATTCCGTCGACTTTTGACTGGACAAAATATCATGAACTCGATAAAGTAAAATTTTGACAAAATCTTTCAACACACCAAAATGTTTATTTGCAGATTCATGCCTGGTTATCGACATTAGAACAACAATATCCCGACAAAGTGACAGTAATTAAGGGTGGAAAATCCTACGAAGGAAGAACAATTCTTGGAATCAAGCTTTCGTTTAAATCTGGAAATAGGGGAGTTTTTATAGAAGGAGGTATTCATGCACGGGAATGGTAAGACTGAGGTCTTTGGTATCTAAAACTTTCTGACCAAACATTTTCAATTAGGATTTCTCCAGCTACTGTCACCTATATTACAAACGAATTTTTGACTAGTAACGATCCAGCCGTTCGAAAAGTCGCAGAAAGTCGTGATTGGTATATTTTTCCAAGCATTAATCCTGACGGTTATGTGTATTCCCACACCACAGTAAGTGAGGATGAAATCTTTAAATTAGGTAAAATTTAAACTGTTTTAGAATCGTTTGTGGCGTAAAACTAGGAAACCATACCCAATTTGTAGCGGAGCCGACCTTAACCGTAATTGGGGCTACAAATGGATGAATGGTGGGGCAAGTACTCAACCATGTGAGGAAAATTACGCCGGACCGAAAGAGTTTTCCGAAATCGAAAGTAAATCTTTATCCGAATTTATTGACACCATTGGTCCTACTTTAGATACTTACTTAGCTTTCCACTCATATTCTCAACTCTTCCTGATCCCATTTGGTCATGAAGGGCGCGAAGTACCTGAAAATGATGAAGAATTGGTAAATTGGTAGAATAAATAATTTCTTAAGACTCATTATCCATTTTTTATTTCAGCACACTTTCGGGAAAAATGCTGCTGTAGTTTTGGCTAATCGTTACGGAACAAAATATAGGGTTGGAAACTTTTATGACATTCTTTGTAAGAAAATAAAAATAAATATAATCGTTTTTATTCCGTGAGGTTTTTAGATGTCGGCAGTGGTGGAAGTGTGGATTGGGCAGTAGGAAAGCATAGAAATATTCGAATTGCTTATACCATTGAATTGAGAGATACAGGTCGACATGGTTTCCTTTTACCGCCAGAACAAATTATTCCAACTGCAGAAGAAACTCTCGATTCAGTGGTTAGCCTTTTCCAACAAGCGGACGCATAAGGCATTGATGATGCTTTGAAATGACTTGCAATGTTGTAAATAAATTTATGTTAAATTCGGGGGCGACTGTGTTGTTCCTGACCTTATGTTTTATTATTTTTACATATCTGTAATTCTCTCTAGAATCTAGATGGAAAGTGACTGGCGAAAGAAGATATAGGGCATTGTGCATTTATTTTTTAAGTTTTAATCAATAATTTCCTAAATAAAAATGCTACAATTTATGAAACCATTTATTAAATTTATTTAAAATAAAATTTATATACAATTCGTTAATAATTATTAAGTAGTACAAAAAATTTAAAAAGAAGTTAAAAGTCGTGGTATATGTAAGGATGAATCTGAGCATTTTTACGACGTAAATGCCCAACCATTCTCGAATCTAAAAAAATTTTGCTCATACCAACTCAGAAAACATAAAACAAAAATTTACCTGCACGACTCCACCGCGAGTCAATTTCCACTTCAACTAAATCTTTTGGTCGCTCAAGTTCCAGTTCGTCCAAACTTTCTGCGAAATCCAATACAGGAAGATTTTTAACAAAGTCTTCCTCAAATTTTCTAAGCGATTCTGGCATTTTGCTTAGAGATTTACCTCTGGTTACCACTAATTGGGGTTTCCATTCAATATAAACAGCTGGAAAGTCAGATAATAGCAGAAATCTAAAAATAAACTGTTGGAAGGATGAAGCTTTAAAAAAGAAACACTTCTCACGATTTTATGAAATTAATGGTACATGGTTGGCATCGGTTTAAAATAGTACCATGCAATTTTTTCAGATTTTCGGTAACTTTGTCAACATTTTTTACATTTAAATTTAGGCGATCAGTACGGTTTTCTTCTTCGGTTTTGGCTTGAAGCAAGCTTATAAAAATTTCATCCAACCATACACTTCCGATGAGGGCACAAGTATTTGCATGCTCCCAACCTTTCGTCACCATCTTTACAAGATGTTCAATTAAACGTAAAAGAGATTTTGTCGAGTTTCCGTATAAATATACCAGATCCTTCCAATCGTCTAAACTTTTATCTGTAATTTGTTTCTTTGGACAATCATCTATAAAAAAAAAAATAATTACGAATTTGATATTCAAACCCTCAAAAGATATATAATAATGGTGTCACGGACTTCTTTTTGTATAAGTTAATTATGTACTTATTATATTGCTGTTTCAGAATTATTAAGGCGCTTCTCTCATTAGAGGAAGGCTAACTGACTTACCAGTATCTTGTAATATTTCAGTCGAACTACCAGAAAATATAAGCGAAGGAAACTTTGCAGTACTCACACTGACCCGCAACTTGTCATAAATTTCATTCAAATAATCGTCAACTTTCGTGTCTCGATCAAATTTCACCTGTGTAAAGGGACACCACTGCAGGAGAGATGGACGTTTATCAAATACATCTCCAAGAGTTTTGTAATCATCATCAGAACACCGGAGGTAATTAATTTCGCAATAGACGTGCAGTTGTGCATCATCAGGGTTCCGATGAATGTAATCGTGAAGAAGTTTATCTTGCGGTATCCAATAATTTTCCTTAATATGCTCGTAGCAGTATTCTAAACCTTTATCTAATACATATTCACTATATTCGTTCCCTCCCGATCCATGCGCAAAGGCATTTCTTATGCTAATAAGATAATCAGGTATTCCGGCTTCCTTTGCATTTTTTAGAAAAGTACCCTGCCTGCTACGACCCGTAACGCACAAATTTAAAAACCTCATGATTGCGCTGCTCTTTAGAATAAGGCGACTTTGGTCAGGTATTGAATCGTTTAAATCAACCATAAAAGCTTGTATAATATCCAAGGTGCATTGTACTCCAGACGGTAAAATAGGAGTGCGTTGTTTCCAAATCTGCAAACGATCGAAGATAAATTGATTGTTGGCCGTCCCGCTGCATACCGCTTCTTTTACAGTTTTCCATTCGGCTCTACATAAAAATCAAGCATTGATTGTTACAGCCAATGAAAGGTACAGTTTGTACTTACTTATTAAACCAAGGAACGACCATCAAACCAGGAAAGAGCTGCGACGAAGCCATTTTTGTACAAATAATTAAAATTTAGAGTAATAACTGTACAAAATGTGCAACAAAACTGATATAACCTGAAACTTGCGACATAAAAAATATAACCTAAAATTTCCACCGGTCGGTTTGTAATCCTGAACAGTGTTGTCACGTTGTCAGATTTTAGAAACCTGTGGCGCTAATCACTTATTCACGTGGCGCCAAATTTGAAATTCAAAGTCCAAAAACAAATTAAAATTTATAATTAACTTGATGAGTTTCGTTGTTAATTTAGGATTCATAAAACTATTTCAACTGTTACGTTTGAGGAGAGTCAAATCAAAGAGGGAAATGTCTTCAAACTGTGATTCAGGATTGCATTCTTTAACCCCTTTTCTCAACCTTTTTTGTGTCGGAACTCCCTAATCAACTAAAAAAACAACACCCCTCAGCAACAGAATTACTTTTCATTTTTTTTTTTAGAAAGGACAATAAGTCCGTGTTATCTTTGTATATTATTTATTTTTACCCGACTGCCAAAAAATTTTTAGAAAAAAATTACAGATCGTTCAAATATTCTGGTACTACATGAAAATATTAATTTTGTCACAACAAAGACAGAAAAAAAACAATGAAAAAATTCTAAGCCCTAAATTACCTTCGATTTCGGGTGATTTTGATTTCAGTCCAATTTTTTATTTAAATTTTTGGATAAAAATTAAAGTTTGTTCCAATATTCTGGTACTACATGAAAATCTTAATTTTATCACAACAAACACCGGAAAAATAATGAAAAAATTCTAAGTCCTAAATTACCTTCGATTTCAGGTGATTTTGATTTCAGTATAATTTTTTATATAAATTTTTGGATAAAAATTAAAGTTTGTTCAAATATTCTGGTACTACATGAAAATACTAATTTTATCACAACAAAAACCGGAAAAATAATGAAAAAATTCTAAGCCCTAAATTACCTTCGATATCAGGTGATTTTGATTTCAGTCCAATTTTTTATTTTTTTGTTAAAAATTAAAGTTTGTTCAAATACTCTGGTACTACATGAAAATACTAATTTTATCACAATAATGACAGGAAAAATAATGAAAAAATTCTAAGCCCTAAATTACCTTCGATTTCAGGTGATTTTTATTTCAGTCCGATATTTTATTTAAATTTTTGGATAAAAATTAAAGTTTGTTCAAATATTCTGGTACTACATGAAAATACTAATTTTATCACAACAAAAACCGGAAAAATAATGAAAAAATTCTAAGCCCTAAATTACCTTCGATTTCAGGTGATTTTGATTTCAGTCCGATTTTTTATTTAAATTTTTGGATAAAAATTAAAGTTTGTTCAAATATTCTGGTACTACATGAAAATACTAATTTTATCACAACAAAAACCGGAAAAATAATGAAAAAATTCTAAGCCCTAAATTACCTTCGATTTCAGGTGATTTTGATTTCAGTCCAATTTTTTATTTAAATTTTTGGATAAAAATTAAAGTTTGTTCACATATTCTGGTACTACATGAAAATACTAATTTTATCACAACAAAAACCGGAAAAATAATGAAGAAATTCTAAGCCCTAAATTACCTTTGATTTCAGGTGATTTTGATTTCAGTCCAATTTTTTATTTTTTTGTTAAAAATTAAAGTTTGTTCAAATACTCTGGTACTACATGAAAATACTAATTTTATCACAATAATGACAGGAAAAATAATGAAAAAATTCTAAGCCCTAAATTACCTTCGATTTCAGGTGATTTTTATTTCAGTCCAATTTTTTATTTAAATTTTTGGATAAAAATTAAAGTTTGTTCAAATATTCTGGTACTACATGAAAATACTAATTTTATCACAACAAAAACCGGAAAAATAATGAAAAAATTCTAAGCCCTAAATTACCTTCGATTTCAGGTGATTTTGATTTCAGTCCAATTTTTTATTTAAATTTTTGGATAAAAATGAAAGTTTGTTCAAATATTCTGGTACTACGTGAAGATACTAATTTTATCACAACAAAAACCGGAAAATAATGAAAAAATTCTAAGCCCTAAATTACCTTCGATTTCAGGTGATTTTGATTTCAGTCCAATTTTTTATTTAAATTTTTGGATAAAAATTAAAGTTTGTTCACATATTCTGGTACTACATGAAAATACTAATTTTATTACAACAATGACAGGAAAAATAATGAAAAAATTTTAAGCCCTAAATTACCTTCGATTTCAGGTGATTTTGATTTCAGTCCAATTTTTTATTTTTTTGTTAAAAATTAAAGTTTGTTCAAATACTCTGGTACTACATGAAAATACTAATTTTATCACAATAATGACAGGAAAAATAATGAAAAAATTCTAAGCCCTAAATTACCTTCGATTTCAGGTGATTTTGATTTCAGTCCGATTTTTTATTTAAATTTTTGGATAAAAATTAAAGTTTGTTCAAATATTCTGGTACTACATGAAAATACTAATTTTATCACAACAAAAACCGGAAAAATAATGAAGAAATTCTAAGCCCTAAATTACCTTCGATTTCAGGTGATTTTGATTTCAGTCCAATTTTTTATTTAAATTTTTGGATAAAAATGAAAGTTTGTTCAAATATTCTGGTACTACGTGAAGATACTAATTTTATCACAACAAAAACCGGAAAATAATGAAAAAATTCTAAGCCCTAAATTACCTTCGATTTCAGGTGATTTTGATTTCAGTCCAATTTTTTATTTAAATTTTTGGATAAAAATTAAAGTTTGTTCACATATTCTGGTACTACATGAAAATACTAATTTTATTACAACAATGACAGGAAAAATAATGAAAAAATTTTAAGCCCTAAATTACCTTCGATTTCAGGTGATTTTGATTTCAGTCCAATTTTTTATTTTTTTGTTAAAAATTAAAGTTTGTTCAAATACTCTGGTACTACATGAAAATACTAATTTTATCACAATAATGACAGGAAAAATAATGAAAAAATTCTAAGCCCTAAATTACCTTCGATTTCAGGTGATTTTTATTTCAGTCCGATATTTTATTTAAATTTTTGGATAAAAATTAAAGTTTGTTCAAATATTCTGGTACTACATGAAAATACTAATTTTATCACAACAAAAACCGGAAAAATAATGAAAAAATTCTAAGCCCTAAATTACCTTCGATTTCAGGTGATTTTGATTTCAGTCCGATTTTTTATTTAAATTTTTGGATAAAAATTAAAGTTTGTTCAAATATTCTGGTACTACATGAAAATACTAATTTTATCACAACAAAAACCGGAAAAATAATGAAAAAATTGTAAGCCCTAAATTACCTTCGATTTCAGGTGATTTTGATTTCAGTCCGATTTTTTATTTAAATTTTTGGATAAAAATTAAAGTTTGTTCAAATATTCTGGTACTACATGAAAATACTAATTTTATCACAACAAAAACCGGAAAAATAATGAAGAAATTCTAAGCCCTAAATTACCTTTGATTTCAGGTGATTTTGATTTCAGTCCAATTTTTTATTTTTTTGTTAAAAATTAAAGTTTGTTCAAATACTCTGGTACTACATGAAAATACTAATTTTATCACAATAATGACAGGAAAAATAATGAAAAAATTCTAAGCCCTAAATTACCTTCGATTTCAGGTGATTTTTATTTCAGTCCAATTTTTTATTTAAATTTTTGGATAAAAATTAAAGTTTGTTCAAATATTCTGGTACTACATGAAAATACTAATTTTATCACAACAATGACAGGAAAAATAATGAAAAAATTTTAAGCCCTAAATTACCTTCGATTTCAGGTGATTTTGATTTCAGTCCAATTTTTTATTTTTTTGTTAAAAATTAAAGTTTGTTCAAATACTCTGGTACTACATGAAAATACTAATTTTATCACAATAATGACAGGAAAAATAATGAAAAAATTCTAAGCCCTAAATTACCTTCGATTTCAGGTGATTTTGATTTCAGTCCGATTTTTTATTTAAATTTTTGGATAAAAATTAAAGTTTGTTCAAATATTCTGGTACTACATGAAAATACTAATTTTATCACAACAAAAACCGGAAAAATAATGAAGAAATTCTAAGCCCTAAATTACCTTCGATTTCAGGTGATTTTGATTTCAGTCCAATTTTTTATTTAAATTTTTGGATAAAAATTAAAGTTTGTTCAAATATTCTGGTACTACATGAAAATACTAATTTTATCACAACAATGACAGGAAAAATAATGAAAAAATTTTAAGCCCTAAATTACCTTCGATTTCAGGTGATTTTGATTTCAGTCCAATTTTTTATTTAAATTTTTGGATAAAAATTAAAGTTTGTTAAAATATTCTGGTACTACATGAAAATACTAATTTTATCACAACAATGACAGGAAAAATAATGAAAAAATTTTAAGCCCTAAATTACCTTCGATTTCAGGTGATTTTGATTTCAGTCCAATTTTTTATTTAAATTTTTGGATAAAAATTAAAGTTTGTTAAAATATTCTGGTACTACATGAAAATACTAATTTTATCACAACAAAAACCGGAAAAATAATGAAAAAATTGTAAGCCCTAAATTACCTTCGATTTCAGGTGATTTTGATTTCAGTCCGATTTTTTATTTAAATTTTTGGATAAAAATTAAAGTTTGTTCAAATATTCTGGTACTACATGAAAATACTAATTTTATCACAACAAAAACCGGAAAAATAATGAAGAAATTCTAAGCCCTAAATTACCTTTGATTTCAGGTGATTTTGATTTCAGTCCAATTTTTTATTTTTTTGTTAAAAATTAAAGTTTGTTCAAATACTCTGGTACTACATGAAAATACTAATTTTATCACAATAATGACAGGAAAAATAATGAAAAAATTCTAAGCCCTAAATTACCTTCGATTTCAGGTGATTTTTATTTCAGTCCAATTTTTTATTTAAATTTTTGGATAAAAATTAAAGTTTGTTCAAATATTCTGGTACTACATGAAAATACTAATTTTATCACAACAAAAACCGGAAAAATAATGAAAAAATTCTAAGCCCTAAATTACCTTCGATTTCAGGTGATTTTGATTTCAGTCCAATTTTTTATTTAAATTTTTGGATAAAAATGAAAGTTTGTTCAAATATTCTGGTACTACGTGAAGATACTAATTTTATCACAACAAAAACCGGAAAATAATGAAAAAATTCTAAGCCCTAAATTACCTTCGATTTCAGGTGATTTTGATTTCAGTCCAATTTTTTATTTAAATTTTTGGATAAAAATTAAAGTTTGTTCACATATTCTGGTACTACATGAAAATACTAATTTTATTACAACAATGACAGGAAAAATAATGAAAAAATTTTAAGCCCTAAATTACCTTCGATTTCAGGTGATTTTGATTTCAGTCCAATTTTTTATTTTTTTGTTAAAAATTAAAGTTTGTTCAAATACTCTGGTACTACATGAAAATACTAATTTTATCACAATAATGACAGGAAAAATAATGAAAAAATTCTAAGCCCTAAATTACCTTCGATTTCAGGTGATTTTGATTTCAGTCCGATTTTTTATTTAAATTTTTGGATAAAAATTAAAGTTTGTTCAAATATTCTGGTACTACATGAAAATACTAATTTTATCACAACAAAAACCGGAAAAATAATGAAGAAATTCTAAGCCCTAAATTACCTTCGATTTCAGGTGATTTTGATTTCAGTCCAATTTTTTATTTAAATTTTTGGATAAAAATGAAAGTTTGTTCAAATATTCTGGTACTACGTGAAGATACTAATTTTATCACAACAAAAACCGGAAAATAATGAAAAAATTCTAAGCCCTAAATTACCTTCGATTTCAGGTGATTTTGATTTCAGTCCAATTTTTTATTTAAATTTTTGGATAAAAATTAAAGTTTGTTCACATATTCTGGTACTACATGAAAATACTAATTTTATTACAACAATGACAGGAAAAATAATGAAAAAATTTTAAGCCCTAAATTACCTTCGATTTCAGGTGATTTTGATTTCAGTCCAATTTTTTATTTTTTTGTTAAAAATTAAAGTTTGTTCAAATACTCTGGTACTACATGAAAATACTAATTTTATCACAATAATGACAGGAAAAATAATGAAAAAATTCTAAGCCCTAAATTACCTTCGATTTCAGGTGATTTTTATTTCAGTCCGATATTTTATTTAAATTTTTGGATAAAAATTAAAGTTTGTTCAAATATTCTGGTACTACATGAAAATACTAATTTTATCACAACAAAAACCGGAAAAATAATGAAAAAATTCTAAGCCCTAAATTACCTTCGATTTCAGGTGATTTTGATTTCAGTCCGATTTTTTATTTAAATTTTTGGATAAAAATTAAAGTTTGTTCAAATATTCTGGTACTACATGAAAATACTAATTTTATCACAACAAAAACCGGAAAAATAATGAAAAAATTGTAAGCCCTAAATTACCTTCGATTTCAGGTGATTTTGATTTCAGTCCGATTTTTTATTTAAATTTTTGGATAAAAATTAAAGTTTGTTCAAATATTCTGGTACTACATGAAAATACTAATTTTATCACAACAAAAACCGGAAAAATAATGAAGAAATTCTAAGCCCTAAATTACCTTTGATTTCAGGTGATTTTGATTTCAGTCCAATTTTTTATTTTTTTGTTAAAAATTAAAGTTTGTTCAAATACTCTGGTACTACATGAAAATACTAATTTTATCACAATAATGACAGGAAAAATAATGAAAAAATTCTAAGCCCTAAATTACCTTCGATTTCAGGTGATTTTTATTTCAGTCCAATTTTTTATTTAAATTTTTGGATAAAAATTAAAGTTTGTTCAAATATTCTGGTACTACATGAAAATACTAATTTTATCACAACAATGACAGGAAAAATAATGAAAAAATTTTAAGCCCTAAATTACCTTCGATTTCAGGTGATTTTGATTTCAGTCCAATTTTTTATTTTTTTGTTAAAAATTAAAGTTTGTTCAAATACTCTGGTACTACATGAAAATACTAATTTTATCACAATAATGACAGGAAAAATAATGAAAAAATTCTAAGCCCTAAATTACCTTCGATTTCAGGTGATTTTGATTTCAGTCCGATTTTTTATTTAAATTTTTGGATAAAAATTAAAGTTTGTTCAAATATTCTGGTACTACATGAAAATACTAATTTTATCACAACAAAAACCGGAAAAATAATGAAGAAATTCTAAGCCCTAAATTACCTTCGATTTCAGGTGATTTTGATTTCAGTCCAATTTTTTATTTAAATTTTTGGATAAAAATTAAAGTTTGTTCAAATATTCTGGTACTACATGAAAATACTAATTTTATCACAACAATGACAGGAAAAATAATGAAAAAATTTTAAGCCCTAAATTACCTTCGATTTCAGGTGATTTTGATTTCAGTCCAATTTTTTATTTAAATTTTTGGATAAAAATTAAAGTTTGTTAAAATATTCTGGTACTACATGAAAATACTAATTTTATCACAACAATGACAGGAAAAATAATGAAAAAATTTTAAGCCCTAAATTACCTTCGATTTCAGGTGATTTTGATTTCAGTCCAATTTTTTATTTAAATTTTTGGATAAAAATTAAAGTTTGTTAAAATATTCTGGTACTACATGAAAATACTAATTTTATCACAACAATGACAGGAAAAATAATGAAAAAATTTTAAGCCCTAAATTACCTTCGATTTCAGGTGATTTTGATTTCAGTCCAATTTTTTATTTTTTTTGTTAAAAATTAAAGTTTGTTCAAATACTCTGGTACTACATGAAAATACTAATTTTGTCACAATAATGACAGGAAAAATAATGAAAAAATTCTAAGCCCTAATAAATTACCTTCGATTTCAGGTGATTTTTATTTCAGTCCGATTTTTTATTTAAATTTTTGGATAAAAATTAAAGTTTGTTCAAATATTCTGGTACTACATGAAAATACTAATTTTATCACAACAAAAACCGGAAAAATAATGAAAAAATTCTAAGCCCTAAATTACCTTCGATTTCAGGTGATTTTGATTTCAGTCCAATTTTTTATTTAAATTTTTGGATAAAAATTAAAGTTTGTTCAAATATTCTGGTACTACATGAAAATACTAATTTTATCACAACAAAAACCGGAAAAATAATGAAAAAATTCTAAGCCCTAAATTACCTTCGATTTCAGGTGATTTTGATTTCAGTCCAATTTTTTATTTAAATTTTTGGATAAAAATTAAAGTTTGTTAAAATATTCTGGTACTACATGAAAATACTAATTTTATCACAACAATGACAGGAAAAATAATGAAAAAATTTTAAGCCCTAAATTACCTTCGATTTCAGGTGATTTTGATTTCAGTCCAATTTTTTATTTTTTTTGTTAAAAATTAAAGTTTGTTCAAATACTCTGGTACTACATGAAAATACTAATTTTGTCACAATAATGACAGGAAAAATAATGAAAAAATTCTAAGCCCTAATAAATTACCTTCGATTTCAGGTGATTTTTATTTCAGTCCGATTTTTTATTTAAATTTTTGGATAAAAATTAAAGTTTGTTCAAATATTCTGGTACTACATGAAAATACTAATTTTATCACAACAATGACCGGAAAAATAATGAAGAAATTCTAAGCCCTAAATTACCTTCGATTTCAGATGATTTTGATTTCAGTCCGAATATTTTCAGGGTTGCTATAGTTGCAGTGACGTTTATTTTGACGACTCGGAGTATCCACCGTTTGCACCAAGAGGAAGGTATAAGCTCACCCTGAGCCAACTCTACAATAAAAATATTTTGTTATCCGCTGTTTAATTGTACATACAAATATAACTAAGCAATCCTTTAGAAAGGACTATTGGAGTGTAACGTATAATAATGAAATAATTATTATCTATAAAATGTTTTTCCGCACTAAAACTGCATTTTCTTTTGAACAAAATTGACGTTCTACTATCTTGCACAATTTTGGGTTATACAACCCAACTTGCACTAACCTCAACGTCTGATACTTAAATAAAATACATAAAAAAAAATTTCAAACCCTCCGCCACTGGGTGTTTCACTCAAAAATATGTGGCAGAAAATAATGGAACGTCAAAATTTTTATGTCATAACGAACGTAGAAAATCTGAAACATTTAGAAAAATGAATCCATTATATAATTTCTTTCTATTAAATTACGCATTAGCAAAAATCGAACAAGCGCAGAGTAAAAAGTTTCCAGGACTGATCTTAGAAAAGTTCAATTTGGCCAATATTCCACCTACGGTTCTGAATTGTAGTGCTCTATTTAATTTGTTTGCGGGCCACAATAAAATAAGCGTAATACCCAACAACTTGCAAGTTTTACAAAATTTGAACACATTAGCCATCGACTACAACAACTTGACCGAGTTTCCGGTCCAGTTGGGAGATTTACACAGCCTAAAAACTCTAAACATCAGTCACAATCCAATCGGTGATCTGACTCCAGAAATTGGAAAACTAACCAAGTTGGAAGCTTTCTGGTGCAACGCTTGCAATTTAACCATCTTGCCCAGCGAAATTGGATTTCTTCATGATTTGGACACATTTGGTGCACGAAACAACCACATTGAGATAATACCGGAAGAAATTGGAAACTTAAGAAAATTGCGATGGTTGACGTTAGAAAATAATAGATTAACGACAGTTCCGAAAAGTTTTTACAAACTCACCTTATTGGTGCACTTAAATATAAGTAAAAACCTCTTGAAGCACTTGCCCTACCAACTGGAACACCTAAAAAATTTAAGGTTCCTGATGCTGCAGGACAACGCAATGGTAACGGTAAATCCCCTAATTTTAGTGAGAATGCGCCATGTCAATAAGATTAATTTGAGGAACAATCCCATCGCCAGGAATGATTACTTAAAAAGATTCAAGAACATTGAGTTTCCTGGGTGCCGGTGGGAACCTAATTTTTCTTCGGATGATGGATCAAGCCATTCCGATTCCAATTCAGAGGACTGGGACGACAGCATCGATAGTTCAGAACTAGATTTTGTAAGCACAATTTCAGAAGACGATGAAAATGATGATTTCGTTGACTACTTTCCAAAAATTTCGAAATATTTAATGAATTATTAAAAGAAAAACAAGTTCGCATTTTATTAAAATTATTAAAAATGATTTAAAGTGAGGAAGAATGTAAATTATTCGTATGTCATAGTTCTCATCCTCAGAAAGGGGGGGGATACCCATTAACTATTATTATTAGGACAACAAAAAGCACGAAAAAATTCTAAGTCCTAAATTTAAATATTTGCTTCAAATATTCTGCGAATCCATGTAAATATTGGATAATATTAATGTTTTAATTATGATAGGAAAAATAAGAAGCAAATTCTAAGCTCCAATTTGCCTTAAATTTAAGACAATTTGAACTTAGAAGTGAATTAAACAGCTTTTCCCAAATAACTTTTATTAAGAGACCTACTCCAATTTCTTCTTCGACCTAAAGAACATTTTAGCTAATCTTAGAACTAAGGTAAAAATTTTACGTAACAGATAAACCACGATTGCAGTAACGAATAGTAAAAATCCGATAACATCCAAGAGGTAATACTGATAACTTGGAATATCCAGTACAGGACTCCGCAAGTGGTTTGCTCCATTATGCCGCAAAACATACTCGGTCCACCATATTGCCTTTTCTAATCCATTCATTGGTTCATCTTGTGCTAAGTTTGCCATTTCTATCATTTTGTTTCGGTATCTAAAAAGTTTCCAGTTTTACTCACCAGACATTTTCCCACACAAAAATTACTCACATTGGATTTTCTATAACTTCCAAAATGGCGTTCTTAAAATCTTCCTTTGTAAGGTTCTTCCGATCCAACGACACTGTTAATCCTTTTGACACCATATTCTTCATGTTCATTGGTTGGTCGGCAAAGTATGGAATACCCACAAAAGGTACGTGGTTATAAATCGCTTCTTCCAAAGACTGAAGTCCTCCTTGGGTTATAAACAGTTTTATATTTGGATGTCCTAAAAAATGAGTTTTAATTTCCTTCATAGAAGAACCTTCAAATTTTTATACTCAAAACGTCTTGCTGAGAAACCCATTTTGAAATGTATACGTTTTTGGGTTTGTTGGGCAAAACATCCAATTCAAACTTCCACAGAATTGTGTAAGGTAATTCAGCAAATGTTTCCAAAATTGTGTTCCGTAATTTTTCCGGTATGATTTTACTTTTAACGGTGGAACCCAAACTGAAGTAAATGAATCCATTTCTTGCATTATCCAAAAGGTTCTGCAGCTCCTGAAGGAAGAGGTTTAAAAATACAAGATTAAATTTTAGGTAACTTACTATTGGTAACGGTTTTGGAGGTTTGCGATGAGTTCCTCCACCTATCTGGATTACATTTGGTGTTAAGGGTCTCACCGTACCAAAGATTGGATCGGTGTTTACGAAAAGCATATCTATGTTAGCCATTATCTGGGTTATAGATGGGTAGTTATCACCAAAGTACTGTTTTATTAGTAGTTCTTCCTTTGAGAAGTAAAAAAAATGTACAAATATTTTGTGGAAAGCCACCATAAAAAGACTAGTCAGGCGTTCAGAAAACGTCAAATTTTTGTAAGCACCCAACATGAAGTCTGGATAAAGGACTGGATGAGTAGGACTTCCAATTGCCTCGAACGCTTGGGATGTACCTCCATACGAAAGAATTCCAATGTAAGGACAATTGAATCGATGCGAAAATGCCCAATATGATGGAGTTTGAAACTCTACCATCAGTAAGTCAAAATGTTCTGTTTTGTTATTGAGAAGGTTTTGGACTTCCGGATGACTGTATTGGATGTCAGTTAGTTCTTTCATGACGATCATCATCTGTTCCATCAATTTAAACGAGTATACGCTATCCGCATTTGCCATCAATGGAATGAATTCATTCCATATTTTGTATGAAGATCCCAGATCGATTTCAGTTAAATTCGTAAGGGTTGGGTCGTTCATTGGATTCGTGGTTAAAACAGTAACTTGGTGACCTCTTAACGATAGTTCCCTCCATATTGGTTGAAAAGCTACTTGATGACTGTATGCTGGCGTCGGCACCACCCCCAAAATCTTTGATCCATCACAAACATTTAAAGTAAAAATAACCGCAACACAAATAAAAATTAGTCTTTCTATCATATTTTGTAGATCACTTTAATTTATTATTTTTCACGTGCGATATAGTAGCTAAATATAGATTAGATTACGGAGATTACTAAATTGAATACGTTTTTTCCGAACATTTTTTATGGGTTATGCAACGCATGTTATAATGGAAGAGAATGTATTAATTTTAGTTTAAATTATATTAACAATAAAATTTTTCAAAATGACAGCAGAAGACACAAAAGAGATTTAAAGAAAATCTAGTCCATCAAAGGAAATGGATCTAATAGGATTCTTACATATTTAGAGATTGAGAAAAGTTTTTTTGGATTAAATTTTTGGAAATTTTCGGTTAAAATTGCCCTAAAATTAAATTAATTTTTGATTTCAAAATCATTTTTTAGTTATAATAATAATAATAATAATATAATAATAATACTAATACGATAGTTAAAAACGTGGGAAAATTATAGAATAAATTCTAAGGCTGAAATTGCCTTAAATTTTAAATAATTTTTGATTTCGGTGCAATAATTTTAATTAAATTTTTTGAAAAATTTTAAATTTTGTTCAAACATTCTGAGACTTTATGATAATACTAATACACTAATTGAAAACGAAGGAAAAATAACGACAAAATTCTAAGCCCCAAATTGCCTTCAGTTTAAAGTCATTTTTGATTTCGATATAATTTTCTAATATAAAATATTTTGATAAAAATTAAATTTTGTACAAATATTCTGAAAGTTCATGATAATACTAATACACTTGTTAAAAACGTGGGAAAATTATTGAATAAATTCTAAGGCTGAAATTGCCTTAAATTTTAAATAATTTTTGATTTCGGTGCAATATTTTAATTACATTTTTTGAAAAATTTTAAATTTTGTTCAAACATTCTGAAACTTTATGATAATACTAATACAATAATTAAAAACGAAGGAAAAATAGCGAAAAAATTCTAAGCCCCAAATTGCCTTCAGTTTAAAGTAAGTTTTGATTTCGATATAATTTTATAATAATATTAAATTTTTTGATAAAAATTAAATTTTGTTCAAATATTCTGAAAGTTCATGATAATACTAATACGATAGTTAAAAACGTGGGAAAATAATTGAAAAAATTCTAAGGCTGAAATTGCCTTAAATTTTAAATAATTTTTGATTTCGGTGCAATATTTTAATTACATTTTTTGAGTAAATTTAAATTTTGTTCAAACATTCTGAAACTTTATGATAATACTAATACAATAATTAAAAACGAAGGAAATTTAACGTAAAAATTCTAAGCCCTAATTGCCTTCAGTTTAAAGTAATTTTTGATTTCGATATAATTTTATAATATTAAATTTCTTGATAAAAATTAAATTTTGTTCAAATATTCTCAAAGTTCATGATAATACTAATACGACAATTAAAAACGTGGGAAAATTACAGAATAAATTGTAAGGCTGAAATTGCCTTAAATTTTAAATAATTTTTGATTTCGGTGCAATATTTTTAATTAAATTTTTTGAAAAAATTTAAATTTTGTTCAAACATTCTGAAACTTTATGATAATACTAATACAATAATTAAAAACGAAGGAACGAAAAAATTCTAAGCCCCAAATTGCCTTCAGTTTAAAGTAATTTTAGATTTCGATATAATTTTATAATATTAAATTTTTTGATAAAAATTAAATTTTGTTCATATATTCTGAAAGTCCATGATAATACGAATACGATAGTTAAAAACGTGGGAAAATTATTGACAAAATTCTAAGGCTGAAATTGCCTTAAATTTTATATAATTTTTGATTTCGGTGCAATATTTTAATTACATTTTTTGAAAAAATTTAAATTTTGTTCAAACATTCTGAAACTTTATGATAATACTAATACAATAATTAAAAACGAAGGAAAAATAACGAAAAAATTCTAAGCCTCAAATTGCCTTCAGTTTAAAGTAATTTTTGATTTCGATATAATTTTATAATATTAAATTTTTTGATAAAAATTAAATTTTGTTCAAATATTCTGAAAGTTCATGATAATACTAATACGACAGTTAAAAACGTGGGAAAATTATTGAAAAAATTCTAAGGCTGAAATTGCCTTATTAATTAAATTTTTTGAAAAAATTTAAATTTTGTTCAAACATTCTGAAACTTTATGATAATACTAATACAATAATAAATTAAAATCGAAGGAAAAATAACGAAAAAATTCTAAGCCCCAAATTGCCTTCAGTTTAAAGTAATTTTTGATTTCGATATAATTTTATAATATTAAATTTCTTGATAAAAATTAAATTTTGTTCAAATATTCTCAAAGTTCATGATAATACTAATACGACAATTAAAAACGTGGGAAAATTACAGAATAAATTGTAAGGCTGAAATTGCCTTAAATTTTAAATAATTTTTGATTTCGGTGCAATATTTTTAATTAAATTTTTTGAAAAAATTTAAATTTTGTTCAAACATTCTGAAACTTTATGATAATACTAATACAATAATTAAAAACGAAGGAAAAATAACGAAAAAATTCTAAGCCCCAAATTGCCTTCAGTTTTAAGTAATTTTTGATTTCGATATAATTTTATAATATAAAATTTCTTGATGAAAATTAAATTTTGTTCAAATATTCTGAAAGTTCATGATAATACTAATACGATAGTTAAAAACGTGGGAAAATTATAGAATAAATTCTAAGGCTGAAATTGCCTTAAATTTTAAATAATTTTTGATTTCGGTGCAATAATTTTAATTAAATTTTTTGAAAAATTTTAAATTTTGTTCAAACATTCTGAGACTTTATGATAATACTAATACACTAATTGAAAACGAAGGAAAAATAACGACAAAATTCTAAGCCCCAAATTGCCTTCAGTTTAAAGTCATTTTTGATTTCGATATAATTTTCTAATATAAAATATTTTGATAAAAATTAAATTTTGTACAAATATTCTGAAAGTTCATGATAATACTAATACACTTGTTAAAAACGTGGGAAAATTATTGAATAAATTCTAAGGCTGAAATTGCCTTAAATTTTAAATAATTTTTGATTTCGGTGCAATATTTTAATTACATTTTTTGAAAAATTTTAAATTTTGTTCAAACATTCTGAAACTTTATGATAATACTAATACAATAATTAAAAACGAAGGAAAAATAGCGAAAAAATTCTAAGCCCCAAATTGCCTTCAGTTTAAAGTAAGTTTTGATTTCGATATAATTTTATAATAATATTAAATTTTTTGATAAAAATTAAATTTTGTTCAAATATTCTGAAAGTTCATGATAATCCTAATACGATAGTTAAAAACGTGGGAAAATTATTGAAAAAATTCTAAGGCTGAAATTGCCTTAAATTTTAAATAATTTTTGATTTCGGTGCAATATTTTAATTACATTTTTTGAGTAAATTTAAATTTTGTTCAAACATTCTGAAACTTTATGATAATACTAATACAATAATTAAAAACGAAGGAAATTTAACGTAAAAATTCTAAGCCCTAATTGCCTTCAGTTTAAAGTAATTTTTGATTTCGATATAATTTTATAATATTAAATTTCTTGATAAAAATTAAATTTTGTTCAAATATTCTCAAAGTTCATGATAATACTAATACGACAATTAAAAACGTGGGAAAATTACAGAATAAATTGTAAGGCTGAAATTGCCTTAAATTTTAAATAATTTTTGATTTCGGTGCAATATTTTTAATTAAATTTTTTGAAAAAATTTAAATTTTGTTCAAACATTCTGAAACTTTATGATAATACTAATACAATAATTAAAAACGAAGGAAAAATAACGAAAAAATTCTAAGCCCCAAATTGCCTTCAGTTTTAAGTAATTTTTGATTTCGATATAATTTTATAATATAAAATTTCTTGATGAAAATTAAATTTTGTTCAAATATTCTGAAAGTTCATGATAATACTAATACGATAGTTAAAAACGTGGGAAAATTATAGAATAAATTCTAAGGCTGAAATTGCCTTAAATTTTAAATAATCTTTGATTTCGGTGCAATATTTTAATTAAATTTTTTGAAAAAATTTAAATTTTGTTCAAACATTCTGAAACTTTATGATAATACTAATACAATTATTAAAAACGAAGGAACGAAAAAATTCTAAGCCCCAAATTGCCTTCAGTTTAAAGTAATTTTAGATTTCGATATAATTTTATAATATTAAATTTTTTGATAAAAATTAAATTTTGTTCATATATTCTGAAAGTCCATGATAATACGAATACGATAGTTAAAAACGTGGGAAAATTATTGACAAAATTCTAAGGCTGAAATTGCCTTAAATTTTATATAATTTTTGATTTCGGTGCAATATTTTAATTACATTTTTTGAAAAAATTTAAATTTTGTTCAAACATTCTGAAACTTTATGATAATACTAATACAATAATTAAAAACGAAGGAAAAATAACGAAAAAATTCTAAGCCTCAAATTGCCTTCAGTTTAAAGTAATTTTTGATTTCGATATAATTTTATAATATTAAATTTTTTGATAAAAATTAAATTTTGTTCAAATATTCTGAAAGTTCATGATAATACTAATACGATAGTTAAAAACGTGGGAAAATTATAGAATAAATTCTAAGGCTGAAATTGCCTTAAATTTTAAATAATCTTTGATTTCGGTGCAATATTTTAATTAAATTTTTTGAAAAAATTTAAATTTTGTTCAAACATTCTGAAACTTTATGATAATACTAATACAATAATTAAAAACGAAGGAACGAAAAAATTCTAAGCCCCAAATTGCCTTCAGTTTAAAGTAATTTTAGATTTCGATATAATTTTATAATATTAAATTTTTTGATAAAAATTAAATTTTGTTCATATATTCTGAAAGTCCATGATAATACGAATACGATAGTTAAAAACGTGGGAAAATTATTGAAAAAATTCTAAGGCTGAAATTGCCTTAAATTTTAAATAATTTTTGATTTCGGTGCAATATTTTAATTAAATTTTTTGAAAAATTTTAAATTTTGTTCAAACATTCTGAAACTTTATGATAATACTAATACAATAATTGAAAACGAAGGAAAAATAACGAAAAAATTCTAAGCCCCAAATTGCCTTCAGTTTAAAGTAATTTTTGATTTCGATATAATTTTATAATATTAAATTTTTTGATAAAAATTAAATTTTGTTCAAATATTCTGAAAGTTCATGATAATACTAATACGACAGTTGAAAACGTGGGAAAATTATTGAAAAAATTCTAAGGCTGAAATTGCCTTAAATTTTAAACAATTTTTGATTTCGGTGCAATATTTTAATTAAATTTTTTGAAAAAATTTAAATTTTGTTCAAACATTCTGAAACTTTATGATAATACTAATACAATAATTAAAAACGAAGGAAAAATAACGAAAAAATTCTAAGCCCCAAATTGCCTTCAGTTTAAAGTAATTTTTGATTTCGATATAATTTTATAATATTAATTTTCTTGATAAAAATTAAATTTTGTTCAAATATTTTGAAAGTTGATGATAATACTAATACGATAGTTAAAAATGTGGAAAAATTATTGAAAAAATTCTAAGGCCAAAATTGCCTTAAATTTTAAATAATTTTTGATTTCAGTGCAATTATTATTTTAATAAATTAAATTTTTTGAAAAATATTAAATTTTTTTGTAAGATTCTGAAACTTCTACGATAATTAAAGTGGGAAAATTATTGAAGAAATTCTAAGGAAGAAATTACCTTAAATTTTAAATAATTTTTGATTTCGGTGCAAAATATTTTAATTAAATTTTTTGAAAAATAAATTCTGTGTATAAATAGCTGTCCTGGGCGTCTGGCCGTGTTGTTGCAGGTTTTCTTCATAACTTGACACAGGCATTTTATTTAATGGATCATGAGTAAATAGTGTAATATATTTTTTATAAGGACCAAATAATGCGTATATTTTCGTAGGTTGTAAATTTTTAATCATCAAAATTTTATTTAAAATATACATAAATCAACTTAAAAAAATAAAACATACGAAATTACAAAAAGTACAAAGATTGCTTCCTATTCTAAGATGTAAATAAAAAGTTTTTGCTGGAATCAGTGTAATTTTCCAGTGTCTATTTGAAATACAATACAGTTATTGATTAACTTGCACGAATATTGTTTATCTTTAATATCTAAGGGATACTAAATTCGTATACAAGAAATTTTGGCCGGTTAAAAAACATATTTTTGCAAGCTCCAAATGTTCCTTACAGAACTACAACCTCAACTTGAAATGAATTTAGGGGTATTACATAACTACTTCGTAAAACTCAAAATATTTAGTGAATTATTGAAAACAAAAATGTTTGCACTTTATTAAAAAATAATTAACCGAATTTAAAAGAAATTGGTTTCTGTAATTTCATAAAATTTCAAAAGTTACAAGTATAATTAATTATTAATATTATCTTATGCCATGCTATCTATCAACGAAGCCCTCATGGTACTTGAAATAGCCGAAGGTGTAAGTTCATTCAACTTAAATATTGATTCTATCACTGTTAATTCCGGCGTTGTGGTATCCATACCGGTAAAAGCACACCAATCGTTTACCACTAATCCTCCAGCCACAGTTTCACTTCCTCTATTGACTGTGCCGGCCTAAAAAAAAAACAAAATTAAAGTTTACAAAACAAAGCATTAAAGATAAAATTACCGTTAAAGGAACTTGTAGCAGTGAAGACAGTTCCTGCAAATCGCTGACATTTGTGTGAGGATGGACCAACCCACCTTGGTTAGTCAGAACAGAATAACTTCCAACCAAAACGTTATTTGAAATGGTTTGACGAAAAACTTCGACTTTCAGTGTGTCTTCTATAATTTCTTCCGTTTCTCTGTCAAGGTCGGGATGTGCAAGTGCAACGTGATCGTTGCAAGCTATTACATTTCCTAAGGCAGATAAGCGTTCCTGTACCCTCCGAACTTTCACGGTGTCTGGCAGAGAGTTACGAATGTGTTGAAGTTCAGTATCAAATGTACTATCCGGTACTAAGAGGCCGTGTTTGTTACCCACACACATGCGACCAATAATTCGACATCCTGCAAGTGAAGTCCGAACCACCGGCATAACTTCGGATAATTCATTCTCAAAGGCACTGACAAATTAAAAACCCTAATTTACACAACGAAAATCAAAAAAACTGGGCAAAAACTTACCTATAAAAATTTTCTGAACCGGATATTGCGACCAAGCAATATGCGTTGGTTAATTTCGAAAAAACGCCGATTTCATTGTTGTTTTCAAATTGTAATCGAACTGCCATTTTAAACTAAAAAATTTTGTAACTGGAATCAAGTAAATTTCGATAAATGGTGCAA
This sequence comes from Rhagonycha lutea, assembly GCA_958510855.1. Taxonomy (NCBI): domain Eukaryota; kingdom Metazoa; phylum Arthropoda; class Insecta; order Coleoptera; family Cantharidae; genus Rhagonycha; species Rhagonycha lutea. The sequence goes on from OY294038.1 coordinate 6,770,882, forward strand.
TCTAAACACACACGTTCAGTAAACTTAACCTTACTTTTATACTGTCACAATTTCGTATATGTTGCGATCTATCGGAAATATTGTAAACTAAGGATTATTCCAGAGGTTCCAAACTAGTTTTACTTTTGTACCAACTTGTGAAAAGTTACAGATTACAAGATACAAAATTGCTAATTAACGAAGGGAAGGTTATACTCTTTTAGGGAGGATTTTATTCTTTTTTTGTGAACCGTACCCCTTTAATATCTTATTCAGGGTCCTTGCAACCGCTACTTTCACAGCTCACCGGCAAATTGGTCCAACTCTAGAAAATGAGTGAAGTTAGTGGATTTTTCTTTTAACTAACCGGGTTTAGTTTTTGGGGAAGATCAATGGCGGTTTTAAATCTAATTATTTTGGGGGGAAGGGGTTAATTTTGGATATATATTTTTGTAACAACTAAAATAATGAAAAATACTTCCTGTCTTCTTACACGAATAAAAAATACGGCGAGTTTTTTTTTATTAGTGTCTGATTAATTTGTATTACTTAAGCATTATTTTATTTTTATTATATTAAAATATATCACAATTAATTAACTTTTATGCTGTTGAATTATATCTCAATATAATATTAATAAAATACAAAAAGTTAATTATTTAGATATTATTAACTGTGCGTTGCATAATAATTTGAACATAATCTAAAAAATCAATACAGTGGGGCATGAGCAGTTCAGAAAATTTGGTGTCACCATATGTTTGTGCATCAACAATATTGAAGATTGTCGAATGAAAACCATAACATGTAAAATTTATTTTTGTAATTTTATCCAAAAACGATTTCAGCTTTGAACAGTAAAGTATAACAAATCAATAAGTTATAACAATTTCAGCTATCACGATCGGTTTCAGAAAATACAATAAGAAAAATTGCACAATGGCCACATATCCAGGGATGAATTTGAGAGGCGAAGTGAGAGAATCTGTATCATTGGATGAAGATGATTTGAGCGATGTCGAAGATGAAGTGTTTATTCGTGATGGGAAAAGTGGTTACAAAGTAATTAAAAAAAATTTTTTTTAACGGTTCAAAATGCGCAGTAATAATTTTTTTATTGCGGTTAAGTCAGGAAAAAAAAGTTTTTCTTTTATTTATTAATTATTTAAATTTTAATTTAATTTTTTTTTAAACAATTTTTTTAGTTTGAAGATATGAGTGCAAAAAAGCCGTTAATGGCTCCACGAAGAAAAGTTTATAAGTCTGAAATTGGTGGTAAATTTAGAAATAAACCACAATGCAAAGCATTGTGCAGATTGTGCTGTTACGCTTTCATTGCGCTTACAGTATTAATAGGTAAGTTTTTTTCTCACTAAAATTTTCTGTGAACTCCCCTCCCCCATTTTTAAAAACTCAAATTTTTTGGTTTTGTATTGGTGTCCATCCAACTCGGTCAAGGTTGCGTTTTCCAATGAGCACAACTGCCTTGTTCCAATTCCCTGTCATCGACTCAGTGGACGTCTTCTCTTTCCCACTGCCTCCTGGTTGGTCTGAAACCACGCTACGACTACCATCTCCTTAGTCATACCTGGAATTCTTCTTCCCATATTTTTGGCCCATCCTTTCTTATAGTTTGTTTTCAAGATGTTCTTTAGCATCCTACTTTTACCAAGACGACATTGATAAATTCCTCTCAGGCTACATAAGAGAGGCAATCTCCTCATTCCATCAGTACACTGTAAAAAAAGCACGTAAAATTACAGTAAAAAACAAGTAATTGTTACAGTAAAATTCATGTAAAAATACATATTGTGTGATATTACAGTCATAATAGTATTACTATTACGACTATTATTACTGTAATATTACACAATATGTATTTTTACATGAATTTTACTGTAAAAATTACTTGTTTTTTATTGTAATTTTACGTACTTTTTTTTACAGTGTATCCTCCTCTTTCATCTCCAGTAGTTTTAGTTTCCAGATGTTCATTACCAGAAAAATTGCTTTGAACTTTTTAAAAGTGGGGCCCACGTTCACGAACATAATAAACTTCTCACAACGATGGCCTGTTTCAGGTCTTATAGTATTAGTAGTGATATTGGTGTCGTTATTTCCTTTACCTCTGGATAAACTTAAAGAATGGATTATATCAAAAACAAATGAGAAGGAACCCTCACCAACACCGGTGCCTTGTAACAAATTAAATATTACTGACGTTTGGACTATAAATTTTCCAAAATTAGTTTCTGATACTTCTGTACAAATAGTGGATGTAAATCTGGATGGAGTGGATGACATAATTTTTGGATTTGGTACAAGTACGTTCTTCCAAATTTTTTATTTGATTGCTTGATCCAGTAATGGACAATATGTTTAGGTGATGACCATGCGTTACCACCAGATGTTTTTTGTAACATATTTATGGGAAAAACACCGCCCTGTCAAGGTGGTGTAATGGCTTTGAACGGTACCGATGGGCAAGTATTATGGAGAAGTTGGTTCCAAAGTGTGGTCTATACTCTGGTATGTTCGGTCGATGTCAATGGAGATAACATAACAGATTGCTTAATCACTGGAAAAGATGGCGTAAGTAATTCACTTTAAAAAATTCACAACTAAACCAAAACTTTCAGATATTTCTTGTATTAAACGCACAAAATGGAAGCGTCATCTGGAAGTTTGATGATAAAATAAAAGAACCCTTAGAATTAAACATATATTTAGCTAATTTTATATCGGATCAAGATAATGATACGGTGCCCGATATTTTGGCATCTCATACTTCACAAAAAGGTTGGGCTCCTCGTTATTTTATCCATATCATTAAGCAATTTTCCTTCCAGGTGTAGAAAAATCTTCTTGCTTGCTGGTTATTTCAGGCAAAACTGGATCAGAAATACAAAAGTTAGTTTTGCCGAAAACCGTAGAAACCTACTATACTCCGCAATTACTGTTACAAAGTAGTGGAAACCATTTGGTGCTGTTTGGTACTGGAAGTCTGACAAAACCAGGAAATTTGAGCATAATATCTCTAAAAGACTTACTTCTAGGAAATATGGTAAGAACTTTTTTTCTGTATTTCGAAGTTGTGTTGAGTATTCAGGCCCAATTTAACTGCTTGCACTCAATAGCTCTTTTTAAGTAAATGCTCTAACCAACTTTCCTAAAGTATCCTCCTCCCTCCATTGACGTTTGTAGTCCATCAATCTCTCTTCTATAGAGAAGATATGCAATTCTTCTCTGATGTCTGCATTTGTCTTCATGTCCAATAATGTACATGTCCAATAATGTCCAATAATGTAATGTAATAAAGTACATAATATAACAAAACAAATTTTCTTTAGACTATCCAAGTTTTGTACAAAGACTTACACAAAGGCGTCCTATCTGAAGCCGTACTTGTGGACATAACAGGAGATGGACAAGACGACATTATCACAGCACTGTTGGGTAGCACAGTACTTGCAATAGATGGAAATAATTTTTCCATAATTTGGAACTACACAATGAAAAATTCAGAAACTCTAAGTGCACCCACTCCTGGATATTTCAATAGCGACAACGTAACAGATTTTTTGATCAAGTACCAAGTAGGGCAAGGGTATCCTGTTTACTATTATTCTCAGGTACGCTGCATTCAAATTTTTCCCAGTCTCTATTTTGACATTGCCTGTTGTTAGACCATGATCCTCGATGGTAAAACTGGAAATCAACTTTATTCACCCTGGATCGATACTGGACTACCAACAAACAGTTTAACCATAAGTTTGGAAGGATACGGCAACGATTTCTTTTTGTATTGGATTACTGAATGCAAAAATTTTGAGCAAAATCAAGATACGTTTGAGTTTGTGCCAGGTATAGCTAATTATCAGGGAACTTTGGTGTTACGTCATTTGCACACCTAATCATACATAACAACTTTCTTGCGATGATGTAACACCAAAGTTTCCTGGGAAGTTCTGTAAATGAAAATTTGGTTACATTATTTTTATTATACTCTAGGAAGCGATATCCATCATCAAATTCGAGCAGATTTGTGTAAACTCAGATTTAATTCTTCCATCACCTCAAAATTGTATGCTTTAAATGAGTTTGATGAACCGCCAGGTATTGAAGTTTACAACTCAGGTAGGGAACTATCAAAAATAATAATTTGAATTACAAGATTTTTTTATTTAGAGAACCGAATTGGATTGGAGTATAACAATACCATAAAACCGATGGAAGAAGTGCGAGCTTACTTAGAAAAATATCCGGAGGTACAGTTCAACGTTCTAGAATCCAATACCGTAACATCAAATGATTACCATCCAATTACCGACGATTACGAACCAACCCCCGAATTCAAAGTTGTTGAATACAAAGACCGATCAAGTTTTAGGCATAAAGATAACGGGCAAGGTTTGATTAAAGATTTTGGAAGAGATTCCCTGAAAGGAAGAAACAATTTGAAACCAGTACGTTGTAATATTGCAATTAACTTTCAAATTTCCCGCGCCTATTTCCTGATTAACTAAATTCCTGTTCTAATTTAGGTTCAACCAAAATACGAAAGCGATTATGAATCACTTCCTGAAGATTGGCCACACAAGCCTCGATTTCCAAATAGCGAACTTGACCCTGATTACAAAAATTATCCCGATGATTTGGAGAGCGATAATGTTTATAGTCCCAACAAACTTTTATTAAACCAAAATGGTCAAAATTCTAACCGAGATCCAAGAAGTAAAACAATCAGTGTAACCCCAAAACTGAATGATACCGAAAAAGTTAACAAAACAATGAAGAAAAATTTATCGGATTCCAAACCCAACATTTATGATTACAAGAACATGGAGAGAGCTCATACGCGACTGTTGCACGATTTAAATAATCTTCCAAATGAAATCCTGAGTGAAACGTATTTCAAAAATAGAGAAAATCAACTAAGAAAATCGAGATTCGAAGAGCGAGATTTGAAGTCTCACGAAGATCATATTAGAGAAAATGAGAATATTAAAAAGGTGATTGAGCTGGAAAAGAGCAAATTGGTTAACATGTCTGCTTCCTTGTGGGATTTGGAATCGGAAAAAGAACTGCAGGACCGCGATAATGGATACTGGAGAGGGAAGAGAGAAGTTAATTCCAGTGTTATTGGTATTCCACGACTAAGCTCAATTGGTATGTTAAAGAAAATAGTCTCCATTAGCAGATTTCACCTTTTCTATTTCCAGGTGCACTAACGTCATCGTTTAACAGTTCAGACCAATCGATAGACTTAATTTTCATAACTTCTTGGGTTTTACCCAAAAATGAAGCTCAAATTCTGTTGCCAAAAGATTTAGAATGTATAAATGAGAAACTGAAGCTGGCGATCGATATGAAAGGTAAGATGAAGACCTGTCATGGTAAAAAGTAAGCGTTTTATTTCAGGAAGCAGTCGTACCATTGAAAAGAAAAATCTGGAAGAGCTCTTCATGAAGCAGTGTTTAGAAAAGCGTGGTGTTGCTTTGAACAAAAATATTCGTAGGGGCTCAAAATTTCCTGGGAATGAAAACTTTAGGAAGTTTCCGTATCTGAACCAAGTTTCAAATCTTGGGTTGGGACAACTAACAGTGTACAGATTGAAGTTGAAATGTGTGTGCAGAGTTATGAAGAAAAACGAAAAGTGCGTTCAATTTTTGCAACCAGACGAGCAGCGTTGGGGAACTTATTTGGGAAAAGCACAGAATGGAATCTTCAAAGTGAAACCATAACTAACATAAAAATAGGAGTCTTAACGTTTGGTAATATTCATAGAAGGAAGTGGCCCATGTACAACACTACCATTTTGTTTTCCAAAATGATGATTACCAATGTAAAGCAAATTTTCAATATGCGACAATCTTGTTTATTCTGACAAATAGGCAATTTAAGTTAAAAGTTTCCAATATGTAAAATATTTAAGCGATTATTGTTTTTAGAATTGAAAGTTTGATATGTCCTCTTCCTTTATTGTTATAATAATTCTTGATCATAGAATTCCTAATTACCTATACTACAAAAAAATATATATTCTTTCTATGTTAATATATTTACTGTTTTCTTCTTATTTACTTTTCCACCACTGTAGTTGTGGTATTTCCAACAGTAGACGAAATCTTAGAATATAAAATTGGAGAACTGAAGACAAAACTATGCAAGTGTTGGAAAATTAGGCTTTCCAATAACTTTTTGTAAGAAAATTACAAAATACAAAATTGAAAATGCTGTAAAAGGTGTTTCTTTTGGAATATTATCCTATAAACTGGTAAGATTCCAAATTAATGCTTTTGGAATACTAAACCATTCTCCCAATTTCCAGTATGACCTGATAACATTGGAAGCAATACATGACTAAAAATTTGGAAAAGTAAGGTTGATAATGATCAGAAAGTTATCTATATGGTAAGAAAAATACAAACGGGCAACGACGTTGTAATCAAAATGGAAAGAGAGGGAGAAGGTTATCAACTCTTGGGAGTAAAACTCGGCAAACTTTCGCTCGTGCATCAGTTCATGCAACTTGTAAATTCAAATTACAAATTTTCCTCATTCCTACCCTTGGGGCTAAAACGGAACATGACACCTCCCCTCTCGAAAGTCTGATAATTGTCTGGTATTTGAACAAGCATTATTTGTTATCCAAAAATTTAAATCAAAAATCGCTCCGAAAACAAATCATCGGAAATTAAAGACAACTTTTGGTTTAGAAATTTTTCATTATTTTTCCTAGCTTTACTAGGCTGTAATTAATAGTTTTATGCAGTTGCAGAATATTTGAACAAACTTTATTTTTTATCCAAAAATTTAAATCAAAAATCGCTCCGAAACAAAATCATCGGAAAATAAAGACAACTTTTGGTTTAGAATTGTTTCATTATTTTTCCTAGCTTTACTAGGCTGTAATTAATATTTTTATGCAATTGCAGAATATTTGAACAAACTTTATTTTTTATCCAAAAATTTAAATCAAAAATCGCTCCGAAACCAAATCATCGGAAATTATAGACAACTTTTGGTTTAGAATTTTTTCATTATTTTTCCTAGCTTTACTATGCTGTAATTAATAGTTTTATGCAGTTGCAGAATATTTGAACAAACTTTATTTTTTATCAAAAAATTTAAATCAAAAATCGCTCCGAAACCAAATCATCGGAAATTAAAGACAACTTTTGGTTTAGAATTTTTTCATTATTTTTCCTATCTTTACTAGTCTGCAATTAATAGTTTTATGCAGTTGCAGAATATTTGAACAAACTTTATTTTTTATCCAAAAATTTAAATCAAAAATCGCTCCGAAACCAAATCATCGTAAATTAAAGACAACTTTTGGTTTAGAATTTATGCATTATTTTTCCTGGCTTGACTAGGTTATAATCAATAGTTTTATGCATTTGCAGAATATTTGAACAAACTTTATTTTTTATCCAAAAATTTAAATCAAAAATCGCTCCGAAACCAAATCATCGGAAATTAAAGACAACTTTTGGTTTAGAATTTTTTCATTATTTTTCCTGGCTTTACTAGGTTATAATCAATAGTTTTATGCAGTTGCAGAATATTTGAACAAACTTTATTTTTTATCAAAAAATTTAAATCAAAAATCGCTCCGAAACCAAATCATCGGAAATTATAGACAACTTTTGGTTTAGAATTTTTTCATTATTTTTCCTAGCTTTACTAGTCTGCAATTAATAGTTTTATGCAGTTGCAGAATATTTGAACAAACTTTATTTTTTATCCAAAAATTTAAATCAAAAATCTCTCCGAAACCAAATCATCGGAAATTAAAGACAACTTTTGGTTTAGAATTTTTTCATTATTTTTCCTAGTTTTACTAGGCTGTAATTAATAGTTTTATGCAGTTGGAGAATATTTGAACAAAATTGATTTTTTATCCAAAAATTTAAATCAAAAATCGCTCCGAAACCAAATCATCGGAAATTAAAGACAACTTTTGGTTTAGAATTTTTTCATTATTTTTCCTAGCTTTACTAGGCTGTAATTAATAGTTTTTTTTGCAGTTGCAGAATATTTGAACAAACTTTATTTTTTATCCAAAAATTTAATTCAAAAATCGCTCTCTAAAGCAAATCATCGGAAATTAAAGACAACTTTTAGTTTAAAATTTTTTCATTATTTTTCCTGGCTTTACTACGTTGTAATCAATAGTTTTATGCAGTTGCAGAATATTTCAACAAACTTTATTTTTTATCCAAAAATTTAAATCAAAAATCGCTCCGAAACCAAATCACCGGAAATTAAAGACAAATTTTGGTTTAGAATTTTTTCATTATTTTTCCTAGCTTTACTAGGCTGAAAATACTAGTTTTATGCAGTTGCAGAATATTTGAACAAACTTTATTTTTTATCCAAAAATTTAAAACAAAAATCGCTCCGAAACCAAATCATCGTAAATTAAAGACAACTTTTGGTTTAGAATTTATTCATTATTTTTCCTGGCTTTACTAAGTTATAATCAATAGTTTTATGCAGTTGCAGAATATTTGAACAAACTTTATTTTTTATCCAATTTAAATCAAAAATCGCTCCGAAACCAAATCATCGGAAATTAAAGACAACTTTTGGTTTAGAATTTTTTCATTATTTTTCCTGGCTTTACTAGGTTATAATCAATAGTTTTATGCAGTTGCAGAATATTTGAACAAACTTTATTTTTTATCCAATTTAAATCAAAAATCGCTCCGAAACCAAATCATCGGAAATTAAAGACAACTTTTGGTTTAGAATTTTTTCATTATTTTTCCTGGCTTTACTAGGTTGTAATCAATAGATTTAAGCAGTTGCAGAATATTTGAACAAACTTTTTTTTTTATCCAAAAATTTAAATCAAAAATCGCTCCGAAACCAAATCATCGGAAATTAAAAACAACTTTTAGTTTAAAATTTTTTCATTATTTTTCCTGGCTTTACTACGTTGTAATCAATAGTTTTATGCAGTTGCAGAATATTTCAACGAACTTTATTTTTTATCCAAAAATTTAAATCAAAAATCGCTCCGAAACCAAATCATCGGAAATTAAAGACAAATTTTGGTTTAGAATTTTTTCATTATTTTTTCTAGCTTTACTAGGCTGAAAATACTAGTTTTATGCAGTTGCAGAATATTTAAATAAAACTTTATTTTTTATCCAAAAATTTAAATCAAAAATCGCTCCGAAACCAAATCATCGTAAATTAAAGACAACTTTTGGTTTAGAATTTATTCATTATTTTTCCTGGCTTTACTAACTAAGTTATAATCAATAGTTTTATGCAGTTGCAGAATATTTGAACAAACTTTATTTTTTATCCAATTTAAATCAAAAATCGCTCCGAAACCAAATCATCGGAAATTAAAGACAACTTTTGGTTTAGAATTTTTTCATTATTTTTCCTGGCTTTACTAGGTTATAATCAATAGTTTTATGCAGTTGCAGAATATTTGAACAAACTTTATTTTTTATCAAAAAATTTAAATCAAAAATCGCTCCGAAACCAAATCATCGTAAATTAAAGACAACTTTTGGTTTAGAATTTATGCATTATTTTTCCTGGCTTGACTAGGTTATAATCAATAGTTTTATGCAGTTGCAGAATATTTGAACAAACTTTATTTTTTATCCAAAAATTTAAATCAAAAATCGCTCCGAAACCAAATCATCGGAAATTAAAGACAACTTTTGGTTTAGAATTTTTTCATTATTTTTCCTGGCTTTACTAGGTTATAATCAATAGTTTTATGCAGTTGCAGAATATTTGAACAAACTTTATTTTTTATCAAAAAATTTAAATCAAAAATCGCTCCGAAACCAAATCATCGGAAATTATAGACAACTTTTGGTTTAGAATTTTTTCATTATTTTTCCTGGCTTTACTAGGCTGTAATAAATAGTTTTATGCAGTTGCAGAATATTTGAACAAACTTTTTTTTTTATCCAAAAATTTAAATCAAAAATCGCTCCGAAACCAAATCATCGGAAATTAAAGACAACTTTTGGTCATCTAATATAATCTTCCCACTTCACAATAATAGTCCCGATTCATTTTACGACTAAATTTATTAGTAGGTAGCTTCAGGTGGGAACCGCAGTAGGAAGAATACAATAAGGTATTCTTTCGAGAGTTCACGCCATCTGGTATTTCATCGTTAAAATTTATTTACTTATTATAATAATTTTCACAGGTTTTTTAATTTTTCCGCATGATCTATTTCTCACGCAAATTCCATAGTTTATTAGGTGGCGGCTTACGGCCGCACTAGCAACGCGGTAAGTTTGTTTTGCTATTTTTTAAGGTGCAATAATTAATTTAAAAATCTTTACTTATATGAAGCTTCAACAAAGAGGTCTTATTAAAAATTATTGTTTTATTGGTTTTTTATTTTCAGTGCAGGGCTCATTATATCGTTAAAATTTGTAATCAAAAACCATAAAGATGCAGTTCGTGCGTGAACATAATTAACTGAAGCCAGCGTGTGTGACATAAACGTGATCTTAAAGTTTTTGTCGGTAAATTTTTTATATCTTTATAAGCAGGTCTCAAACTTGGATCCCCAGGGCATCCTTTTTGCAAGTAAATCATAGATAATTTAAACTTTTATATAAATCCACATTGAAATAATCCCTACTTCTTCGATTTTTATTTTTTTGGTTTTGAGGACATGTTATACTCATCTTGTATAGTTGTACTCCTCTAACTTGGGACTGACGTCAAGGACATCAAATGTAACAATATTGTTAAATGCATAACAATATCGTACACATTAAGTAGTCAGGCGCAGCTGACTACCCTTAGTCTTTCCATCGATATTGTTGGGGGCGTTGACACCTTTAATAAAGTTTTCCCAACTTTTTTCGGACACTGTATGTATTTAGGATGAGGATTGCTAGCGTACCAAGATAATAATATTTTTATTGAGCGTAGGAAATGTCAAAGGTTCCACTATTTACGATTACCAATGATGTGGGTAGATCGTAAATCGCCCCATGTACTGTATTGTAATAATATCTATTAATTTTTTTAAAATATTTATTATAGAGATACGAAACAGCAATATACTAAAGAACACAACGGGGCTGCAAAAGAAAACCACAACCGTCCAAGTTGATTCATGACCATGGTCAACCCATGGTATTCTTTCGCAAGTACGTAATTGTTAGCACAATTTATGTTTGAATAAATTACTTTTATACGACCTATGCATGATTAGTTCTTTGATGTTACTCGCCCTTCTTACCCCCGTATGTAAACGAAACCATTGCCTACAATGCAAGAGTTCAATAAATTCATTATAATTCTTACTTTTTCTTATCAATTGTTATATGCTTGCATCTATTTATATGTTAATCATTATTAATCTCAACTACGTAAAATCTTTACTTTACGATCCATCAACAATTAAATTAATTAAACTTTAAGTAGCCGATTTAAATGCCAATCCAATTATTTCTTCTTTTCAACTTTTTGGATTTTTGATTTACCCAAGCCTTAGGCACTATACATTTTATTTGTTTGCTTTTCTTGAAATTATACGTGATATATTTAAATAAACAGTGAGAGCTGGTTTTCAATCAGAAAACCACTTCTTAAGGAAATGCCTGGAAGTCTTGAAGTTGACATTGGTATGGGTGCTAGGTTAATTTTGTTATCTTCTTATTTTACTCTTCTAAAATAAAACTATCTGATTTTTTTATGTTTAGAATGTCGGACACATTTAAAGAGGTTCACCCAGGGTCGAATTTGTATCAAAATTTTATTAAAGTAACAAAAAAAAAATTTGGGCTCAGCTTACAATTGGACCTTCAATTGGTTCTCCAGAACCTTCTACAAATTCAAATTCAAAAGGCGCAACAAATAGCATTTATTTTTTTAGCAGAGAATTGAACGATTTTGATATTGTCCTTTTTTACCCCGATGCCTTTCTGGAAATTGTGTTCCCCGATTTCTAGCATCAAGGTATTATTTTCTCGTTATTCATTCTTTAGTGGTCAAGGTGCAGTTGAAGCAGTAGGAGAAGACCATGCAATTTTCCAGATAACTAAAAAGGACTAAACTAATAAATTTTATACCTGATTTTGGATATCAAAATGGTCACCCCATCTGAAATTCTTTGCTATTTGTATTACCTTTTTTTACTTTGCAAGCAAAATATAGCCATCTTTTCATAGTTTGATTTGGAAAACTGGCGCCCATATATTTTGATTCTTAGTTAACTGCAGGACAAAGACCCGAGTTACAACGCATAAAGAAAGTTTTACACAGATTATTTAGATTAAAATTAAAACCTTATTTAATAACAATTTATTTGAAACTAGCTGGAATGCCCATCCACGGATGGGCAGTTTGCCAAGGTTGAAAACTCGATTGGTGTGTTACTCGATCCTAGTTCACAAATCTGGTAGCAGGGTTTTGTTGTCTAAACCTTGCATATCCACAGGCTCGTGCTGGCCCACCGAGAGTTTTCCCGGGAGTTTCCCAGTGGGCTCTTAATCATGTAACGAAATGGCGCCTGGATTCCACAACAAAATAAGAAAAGGTTATCAACCCAGGAAATAGCAACAAAAATTGTATTATTCACAATAGAAAAATATAGAAAAGGGAGTCGAATTTCCCGGGCTATGAAGCTTCCCAGCATGCGCCTGAGTAGACAAACAGAAATGTTTTCACAAATTTTTATTTCATCCTTTCTAATTTTGCGTTCTCATGGGTCGTCTGGAGTACTTCGCTCCAATTGCACCACGGTGGCTATGTCGCTCTTTGTGAAATCATGGAAGCTGTGCTCAAAACTTAGATAGATAGGAAACAGAAGAAGTACCAGAAAATCCTCTACGTAACCCTGTAAGAAATTAAACATTTCTACTCTACAGAATGATAGAAAACAGTCCAAAAAGCAATTATAAAACAAAAATTTTGCGAACCATTGCAAATAGGGTTTATATTTGATCAAAACCCAAACTTTTACATGCTGGGTTAATGTACAACATTTCATTGGTTCTCCCTAAGCCTCGCCCACCTCAACTTAGAAGGAAGCGCAACTGTTCCGCGTAAGAGACATGTGCACGGGCAAGTTGTAATTCAGCAGCCCCTTCTATTCAAATCATATCCAAAAATACTTGCAAAGGGTTTAAGTCGATTTAACGATGATGGATCCGAGTTTTTCGTAGTTGCGTTGTCAAAATCGACTCTACGCGCCCTCTGCTTCACTCCCCTTCGCTCCGAACCGCTTTAACTAACGCTGTACAATTAAAGATATTAACGCTACCCTGGTGCAAATACTACTATTGCTCTCACGATCTTACGCCACGCCCAGCCTCTAGTCCAATTAATTACGCACGTACCGGCAATAGAATGCACCCATTAGAGTCGCTTTTATATGCGACATTCATGCGACAGATATATGACATTCCTCCGTATCGAAATCGCTTCATTTTAATGTTATCAATTCCGTTGAGTTTTCTTTAATAAATATAATATCTTCGAGTCAGGATTATGGACCTGCAATCGTCTTAAGAGCTGGCCTTGAACTGATGTCGTGGCATAGATTGTTGCTCACCACAGTCGCATATATTGTGGTCTGTTTCTAGATATCCACATTTCATCTTAGATTGTCTTTTGTTTTCGGGTTCAGAATATGTTGAGCATTTTTTTCTACTAAAATAACGACATAAAGGCACTTTTATTATTTTAATGTACGATCAACTTGAAGTTGCTCCGGGCAACATCAGAATACCATTTAGGAACAACTCTAGGAGTGACCACTACAACAAGGTACATAAGGCAAGTCCTCGAGAGAGTCGATAAATCATCCGAATGCGCCCTTCGAAAGCGAGAATGAGAATTGGAAAGCGCACGACTCGCTCCCGAAGGATGAGCTCGGACAACGAGCTTGACGAGCTTGCAGCTGGAGTTAGTCCGAGATTCATAATGCTGAGAACAGTATTATATACCTCGGCTACGCCTCGGATTTAGATTTAGATTTTTCCTCTTGAAACTTTTCATATCATTATAGAGAAGTTGTTCAGAGTAACATCTGAACTCTTTAGAGAGACCACTCTCGTAACGGTAGTAAAGTGATCCCACCGCTGCCACCATTGTAGCCCTTGCTAGTGGTTGGAGATTCCTCCATTACCCCTAACCAACTTTTTCTCTTGTCGGACTCCTTCTCCTTGGAGACGATACCTCTGTTGCATAGCTATTCCAGTAAATAATACGCCAAATAATAAAGATTAATTTGAATGACGGTCGAATTGATTTCTCTCTCTCTCTCTCGTAATCTCTCGTAAGTTATTCTACCGAATCATAACGTCCAGAAATGGATGGTAACTTTAGGTAAATTTCTGAGATTTACTAAGCATGATGGTAGAAAAATTAAAATGGGATCTTAAGTAGTTATTTGAGCTATTACACAATTTATAAGAAATATAAATGCAATATCTGCATGGCTATGAACTTTGTAATAAATCATGACAAAATAACTAAAATAACAAAAAGTTGTAAGTTATTTCTATGGTAAGATTTTTCTCATGACTGTGAATAGTGTGTAATATTATTACACACGCACGTCATACAAAGGCTTCATAAAACACAGTAATTTATGATTGGTGCGTTATTATATATGAAATTTATTATTGTTATTAAATTGTTTTTTATTGCAGCGCTAACAGTTCACATAAGTAAACAATTTGTTTTTATCTTCAACGGGGCCTGAAGTAAATTGTTTATTATTAAAGTCTTTAATTACAAAAATGAAGATAAGTAATTTAAAAATTGCGGTTTGCTTTCTCAACAATCATCTAATTACATACTAAATTATTTATGTAGTTCATTTTTATCCACGAATAATTTATAATAATTAATACTTGCCTGTGTTTGCATAGCAAGACAATAAAATGCATGGTTTATGTAATAAATGAAAATAAGCGATGCATATCCCCCATGGAGGTGGTGCCCCTAATAAAAAAAAGCTTTTTTTTTATTCTACTAAATACCAAATGAATTTCGGTTAAATTGACATCTTAGAATCCAAATTAAAATTAGGTAAGACTAATCAATTTTATCTAAAAGCCCACTAAGTGAAAGTTTGTGTGGGTTTGGTAGCATACAAATTAAAATTTTTTTATTAGTAGAACAAAAATTAACATACTCTAACTTGAGCGTTAATTAAAAGTCAAAAACCGTAGTAAACATTCTATCATCGTTCCAAATTTAGTAATAAATTATGAGGAAAGTTTTGGAATTGTTTGTAATTTCAAGATAAATCTCATTTAATGTTGCCAATTCAAAGATCCTTTCCTATTTGAAACCAGTTTCGGTACGTTTCAAGATCTCTTACGAATGGATCCTAATAAGATTTCATTTTAACTAATCGTTTGTTCGTCGAAAGAATTAAAAGTTGCAGGCTTTGAATTACAAAAATCGGTTCATTAACATCGGACTAAACTGGAAGTCTTTTTTCTTTTTTGTCTGAACCCACATGAACGGACACTCCCCAGCTTTCAATAGGTGGAGTCGGTCCTACTGTTTGCAAAATGCATACATAACTTAAAGGTACAAGTTTCAGCAGATCTTTGTCGATCTTGTTCTCGAGTGAGTTACCAAAAACGAGTTCTTTGACTTCAAGATCATATTAAATTTTCTCAGAATTTTTTGCACTCAGGAACTCAGGTGATCACATTGAAACTTCATTTGCATTTAAAAAATGACAACACCGAATAAATTTCTAAAATACTTGAAACAAATTTAAAAAGTTATACCGAAGAGAAGTAAAAATGCGGTACCAGCGGTGCACGACTAAAACCCGATGAAATGATGACTTGCAAAGTTATGTTCGATGGGTTCAATTACAAGAGGTGAAGAAAAACATAAAAGGCTGATCTAACATCGATTATTTCTGAATCGATTAAAGGAATAGATAAATTGTTGTGTGAAGTTAGCTAATATATGAGGGTGTGGTTCAGGGGCGGACTGGCTAGGCTATCTGAAGAATGAAGAGAAGCCTTCATGAACCGGTCTTCTTGGGGGCCACCTTTTCGTTTTTTACTTTACATTATTAATAATCTCTTTTACCAAAATTTTAACAATTTTCAATTAGTTATTACTTAAACTTTCTGAAGAAACTTAGTATACATTTTTCTATTTCAACGGTCAGGAAGAAACGAATGCATTTTTTACGAGTAATAGAGCACCGTAAATTTTTCGTAGAATAACTTAATATGTGGGATATCAGAACAGGAATGACTATCTGATTCTTCCAAAAGCAACAAATATGGGCGCCCTTACTTTTTTATGCTCAAGTCAGGTCAGGCGCAGCTGAGTTATAAATACAACCATCAAAACGAGATATGGACGATCGTTGAACTTAACAATGGAAACAGGGTTTTCAAGTGGATTTCGATAAAAAATAATCAAAATTAGAATCACAAATGGTACTATAATATAATTAGTATAACAAATAATACTGTTTTTCATCATTTTGAATCTCCGATTAACCGGCTGGCAGCTTGTCATGATTGTTGTCCGAACTTTTCCTTCGGAAGCGAGTCGCTTCAGAAGGTCAGATTCGAACGATTCGCCGATTCTTCCAGCGATGTAACTTGTTAGGGTGAACATCCCTACTTTACTGCCATTACTAGATGTTGCTCGGAGCAACTTCTCTATAATAATACGAACAGTGCCATTTTGTTCACTAAAAATAGAAAAAAAGTGTCACATTTCATATCAAAATGATGAGAAATAATTTATTGTGTTCTTCCTGTACTTGAGATATCTCAAGTTTCTCAAACTTTCTAATGCGACCCCTAATCACTGATCAACTTCATACCGAGAACTACTCAAATTTTTACCATTCATTTATTTACTACGTATATTTTCTGTAGGAATTCAATTTTTCTACTTCTATGGTCAGCAAACGAATAGATTTCATTACGAGCATCCTGCATTTTACAAAATTAAATTCTTCTTCAACTTAGTTTAAACCTTAAGGCTTGTTATTTCCAACATCTGCGTCGTATCCTTAGCAGTGTTCGTTTCATGAGCATATGAATAGTTTACATCCATTAGGTAGCTTGCTAGACTTGCCTTCAGATGTGCCTGTCTTAACGTGCCTTCCGAAGCACGAAGACCAGTCATAAGAAAGTTTGACACTCCCCAGGTTTGACCCCGGTGCCCCGCATTCGCATCCAACTGCGTTAGCTGCAAGGCAATGACCGCCTGACAAATTTTCTTTGGGGGCTTTGAACCCCCGCCCCTTTTATGTTCGGCCCTGCATAGCTGGACCATGTGCGGCCCATGGGTTAGCCAGCCTTCAACAGCATTCATATCGTACATGTTAATCGATTATGACCATTTGCAGAGTTTACATGTAGTATCTAGGTGATAGGTATTCCTATCCTCACTTGCAGGAATTGCGATCATACGTGAGGGTAATAAATCCTCAAAACGATCGTGAAACCGGGGGGTCTGGGGGGTATGGAATACCCTCCAGCCGTAAAGAAGTATAACAAGGCGGCTTTTCAAAATTACTAACAAAGCAAATTTGATTTTAGAAAATTTGTCTTGTTGTTGACCCACAACTGGAGGATATTCCATACCCGTAATACCCCAGAATCCTTCGGTTGCAAAGAAACAATAGACGATTTTTCAAAATTCACACCAAAGAAAATTTGATTCCTAACATGCTTAAACCTTAAATTTCTTTCAATAATAGATGGAATTTTCAATTTTATTTTATGATTCTATATTTTGTAATCACTTAGGGGACGTAGGGGACCAAAAATGCTAACTGGAACGAGAAAATGCTGGCAAGTCACTCAAAACTGCTTTAAAATTGTTTGAAAATTAAGATCAATAATTATGAGTTTAATCGGCCTTAAAATGTTAAATATAATACTTAAACTGGAACTGAGACCGCAAAAGATCTTCCTCATAAAAAAAAATAAGAATTGTTTGGTAAAAGCAATATTATTTTCCTAAATTTAAATTATCAGGACTAACATTTTTAATTATTTTTCGATATCCGATGAAATTTTCCATGCCATTTCTATGAATCCACATGATTAATTTGGGGATTAGAGTTAGAGTTAGGGGATTAGAGTGGCGAAAGTAGCTCTTTGGACTGGAAAAAATGCTGGCAGCTTACTCAAAACATCTTGAGAAATGTTTGAAAATCAAAATCAAATTCGTAAAGAAAAATATATTCCAAAATTTTATACCTTGGCGGTCAAAAAACCAAAGGGGTTAACTTCAAGGATTTTTTTAAATACGATGATGTTTTCCATGTCTTTTTTTTGATTTTGCATAACTAATTTGTGGCGTAGAGTGGGAAAAGTGCTCTTTGGACTGGAGAAAATGTTGGCAAGTTACTCAAAACCTCTTGAGAATTGCTTGAAAATCAAGATTAAATATTTTGAATTTAATTGGCCCTAAAATGTTAAATAAGATAATACTTTGAAGAAAATCGACTTTGACGTCGATCTTTTGCATAGAAATAAAATGATAAAAATTAAATTTTGTTGAAATATTTTGAAAGTTCATAATAATACTAATACGATAGTTGAAAACGTGGGATAATTATTGAAAAAATTCTAAGGATGAAATTGCCTTAAATTTTAAATACTTTTTGATTTCGGTACAATATTTTAATTAAATTTTTTGAAAAAATTTAAATTTTGTTTAAACATTCTGAAACTTTATGATAATACTAATACGATAATTAAAAACGAAGGAAAAATAACGAAAAAATTCTAAGCCCCAAATTGCCTTCAGTTTAAAGTAATTTTTGATTTCGATATAATTTTATAATATTAAATGTTTTGATAAAAATTAAATTTTGTTCAAATATTCTGAAAGTTCATGATAATACTAATAGGATAGTTAAAAACGTGGGAAAATTATTGAAAAAATTCTAAGGCTGAAATTGCCTTAAATTTTAAATAATTTTTAATTTCGGTGCAATAATTTAATAATTAAATTTTTTAAAAAATTTTAAATTTTGTTCAAACATTCTGAAATTTTATGATAATACTAATGCAATAATTAAAAACGAAGGAAAAATAACGAAAAAATTCTAAGCCCCAAATTACCTTCAGTTTAAAGTAATTTTTGATTTCGAAATAATTTTATAATATTAAATTTTTTGATAAAAATTAAATTTTGTTCAAATATTCTGAAAGTTTATGATAATACTAATACGATAGTTAAAAACGTGGGAAAATTATTGAAACAATTCTAAGGCTGAAATTGCCTTAAATTTTAAATAATTTTTGATTTCGGTGCAATAATATTTTAATTAAATTTTTTGAAAAAATTTAAATGTTGTTCAAACATTCTGAAACTTTATGATAATACTAATACAATAATTAAAAACGAAGGAAAAATAACGAAAAAATTCTAAGCCCCCAATTTCCTTCAGTTTAAAGTAATTTTTGATTTCGATATAAATTTATAATATTAAATTTCTTGAAAAAATTAAATTTTGTTCAAATATTCTGAAAGTTCATGATAATACTAATACGATAGTTAAAAACGTGGGAAAATTATAGAATAAATTCTAAGGCTGAAATTGCCTTAAATTTTAAATAATTTTTGATTTCTGTGCAATATTTTAATTAAATTTTTTGAAAAATTTTAAATTTTGTTCAAACATTCTGAAACTTTATGATAATACTAATACAATAATTGAAAACGAAGGAAAAATAACGAAGAAATTCTAAGCCCCAAATTGCCTTCAGTTTAAAGTAATTTTTGATTTCGATATAAATTTATAATAATATTAAATTTTTTGATAAAAATGAAATTTTGTTCAAATATTCCGAAAGTTCATGATAGTACTAATACGATAGTTAAAATCGTGGGAAAATTATTGAAAAAATTCTAAGGCTGAAATTGCCTTAAATTTTAAATAATTTTTGATTTCGGTGCAATATTTTAATTAAATTTTTTGTAAAATTTTAAATTTTGTTCAAACATTCTGAAACTTTATGATAATACTAATACAATAATTGAAAACGAAGGAAAAATAACGAAAAAATTCTAAGCCCCAAATTGCCTTCAGTTTAAAGTAATTTTTGATTTCGATATAATTTTATAATAATATTAAATTTTTTGATAAAAATGAAATTTTGTTCAAATATTCCGAAAGTTCATGATAATACTAATACGATAGTTAAAAACGTGGGAAAATTATTGAAACAATTCTAAGGCTGAAATTGCCTTAAATTTTAAATAATTTTTGATTTGGGTGCAATAATATTTTAATTAAATTTTTTGAAAAAATTTAAATGTTGTTCAAACATTCTGAAACTTTATGATAATACTAATACAATAATTAAAAACGAAGAAAAAATAACGAAAAAATTCTAAGCCCCCAATTTCCTTTAGTTTAAAGTA
Source organism: Rhagonycha lutea (assembly GCA_958510855.1). Lineage (NCBI taxonomy): Eukaryota > Metazoa > Arthropoda > Insecta > Coleoptera > Cantharidae > Rhagonycha > Rhagonycha lutea. The sequence goes on from OY294038.1 coordinate 6,791,258, forward strand.
ATTTTTGATTTCGATATAAATTTATAATATTAAATTTCTTGATAAAAATTAAATTTTGTTCAAATATTCTGAAAGTTCATGATAATACTAATACGATAGTTAAAAACGTGATAAAATTATAGAATAAATTCTAAGGGTGAAATTGCCTTAAATTTTAAATAATTTTTGATTTCTGTGCAATATTTTAATTAAATTTTTTGAAAAATTTTAAATTTTGTTCAAACATTCTGAAACTTTATGATAATACTAATACAATAATTGAAAACGAAGGAAAAATAACGAAAAAATTCTAAGCCCCAAATTGCCTTCAGTTTAATGTAATTTTTTATTTCGATATAATTTTATAATAATATTAAATTTTTTGATAAAAATGAAATTTTGTTCAAATATTCCGAAAGTTCATGATAGTACTAATACGATAGTTAAAATCGTGGGAAAATTATTGAAAAAATTCTAAGGCTGAAATTGCCTTAAATTTTAAATAATTTTTGATTTCGGTGCAATATTTTAATTAAATTTTTTGAAAAATTTTAAATTTTGTTCAAACATTCTGAAACTTTATGATAATACTAATACAATAATTGAAAACGAAGGAAAAATAACGAAAAAATTCTAAGCCCCAAATTGCCTTCAGTTTAAAGTAATTTTTGATTTCGATATAATTTTATAATATTAAATTTCATGATAAAAATTAAATTTTGTTCAAATATTCTGAAAGTTCATGATAATACTAATACGATAGTTAAAAACGTGGGATAATTATTGAAAAAATTCTAAGACTGAAATTGCCTTAAATTTTAAATAATTTTTGATTTCGGTGCAATATCGTAATTAAATTTTTTGAAAAAATTTAAATTTTGTTCAAACATTCTGAAACTTTATGATAATACTAATACAATAATTAAAAACGAAGGAAAAATAACGAAGAAATTCTAAGCCCCAAATTGCCTTCAGTTTAAAGTAATTTTTGATTTCGATATAATTTTATAATATAAAATTTTTTGATAAAAATTAAATTTTGTTCAAATATTCTGAAAGTTCATGATAATACTAATACGATAGTTAAAAACGTGGGAAAATTATTGAAAAAATTCTAAGGCTGAAATTGCCTTAAATTTTAAATAATTTTTGATTTCGGTGCAAAATTATTTTAATTAAATTTTTTGAAAAAATTTAAATTTTGTTCAAACATTCTGAAACTTTATGATAATACTAATACAATAATTAAAAACGAAGGAAAAATAACGAAAAAATTCTAAGCCCCAAATTGCCTTCAGTTTAAAGTACTTTTTGATTTCGATATATTTTTATAATATTAATGATTTGTCAAAATAAAAAATTATAATCCGAAATTTATTCCTTGGGGGTAAAAATAACAAAGGGGTTAACTTTAAGGATTTTTTTTAAATACGATGATGTTTTCCATGTTCTTGTTTTTGATTCTACATAACTAATTTGTGGCGTATAGTTAGAAAAGTGCTCTTTAGACTGGAGAAAATGCTGGAAAGTTACTCAAAACCTCTTGAGAAATGTTTGAAAATCAAAATCAAATATTTTGAGTTTTTATCGGGAATTATATTCCGAAATATATACCTTGGGGGTCAAAAAAACCAAATGGGTTAACTTCAAAAGGTTTTTTATATATGATGATGTTTTCCATGTCCTTATTTTGATTCTATATGACTAATTTGGGGAGTAGAGTGGGAAAAGCGATTTTTGGACCTGAAAAAATACTAGAAAGTGACTCAAAACCGCCTTGTAATTATTTGAAAATCAAGAACAAATATTTTGAGTTTAATCGGCCTTAAAATGTTAAATATAATACTTTAAGCGCAAATCGACTTCGCCAGTCGATCTTTTGAATTGAAATAAATGATGATTCGTCAAAAAAATAATTATATTCCGAAATTTATACCTTGGGGGTAAAAAAAAAACCAAATGGGCTAACTTGAAGTTTTTTTTTATATCTGATGATGTTTTCCATGTCCTTATTTTGATTCTATATGACTAATTTGGGGAGTAGAGTAGGAAAAGCCTCTTTGGACTGGAGAAATTGCTGGAAAAGTCACTCAAAACCGCTTGTTAATGTTTGAAAAATCAAGATCGAATATTTTGAGTATCTCAAACCGATTTCCCCAGTTTTCCTTTTTCATAGAAATAAATGAGGATTAGTAAAAAATTGTTAAAAAAATTATTAAAATTGGTAATTTAAATAATTAATTGTTACAAAATGTGTAAACTAAAGGAAATTTTTACATCGAGATTACATTTGATAAAGTTCTACGAGTAATGAAAATCGATAGTTTTCGCAGTTAGATTGTATATGGGGCAATAAATTGCTGTTTACTTGAAAGTTACTGTTAAGTGTACATATTAGTTCAATTAAATATTGAAACGTATTCATAAAATAATAATAATAGTCGATAATAGTAGAATCGATATCTTAACGGAGCTAAAAACAGTGTCAGTTATTGAATACAAAATAAATAGCTATTAAATAATAACGTAAATTAAAAAAAAAAGTTGAAAGTGTATTGAACTGGTAACAAACACAAGGTAATAAATAAATATAAGTTCCAATATTTGTCCTCTGCGGTTTCAATTACTTAAAAGAAAATTATATTATTATTAAAAATTATAACATAAACGGTTTCGGTTTAGTCAATAACGATCAATTTATTTCATCGGAAAAAGTTGAGCTATACTTAAGTTAAGCGTTAATTTAAGTCGGATCGACGCGACCACAAAATTGTACCTATGCATTTTTGCTGGTCACGATCCGAAACGCCCGAGGACCGCGATGGTTTGGCCCCACTTCGACTAGAAGTATGCTGCAAAAGAAGTGAGGACCACGGTCACCGAAGGTTCGGGTCAGTATGGCTCGGAGTGTGCTAGTTATCGCGTTGATGTTGCTCTTCGTACTTTCCTCATCGGAAGACGTGCAACATCGACTAAATATGAGCAGTCACTGGGACAGAGGCCCACCCCAAATAGATAAAAATTATATTTTATCTCAAAATCCTCCTCAAAGGACCAGTGTAATTAAAAGTGTTTTAAGTGATTTTAGTTTAAATAGTATTAATAATAGTTTAGCCTTAGAGAGACGTTTGGAAATGAGTACTGAGTTCTTTTTTGTGCCTACTACTAGCACCACTACGAGTACATCTTCCAATCACGTTACCAAAACAAAATGTGTTGGATGTACCGAAGAAAATAGTGCAATTGCGGGATTATTTCGCAACGAAGTTTGGGTTATCCCAGTTATAGCTTTATCGGTGCTGACCATGTTTTTAATAGTTGGTTTCGAAATTTTTGTGTTGTGTAAAGCGTGTCAAACTATTCCCAGTCGGAGGCATCTCTTTTTGGGCCAGATGCTTCTGCTGGGACTCTTCACAGGAGCCGGTTTGGGAAGCGTGATAGCTATGACACCAACTCCAGCCACTTGCGCCATAATACGTTTCTTTACTGGAGTTTCTTACGCCATCGTTTTTGCCGCACTCTTGGTCAAGAGCGTCTTTCTAATTAGTTTAAACAGTGGGGTGTATTTACCCGCACCCTACCAAGGACTTTTGTTACTTTTTGCCGTCTTGATACAAGTGGCCATCGGAACGCAATGGTTGATCACCAGCCCACCGGGAATCAACAGCATTTCGCTGGAGAAATCAGTGGGCCAAACTAAGCATCCACTTTTGGTAACTGCAGAAGAACTGCACATTCCGATATGTCAGACTGCGTATACGGAAATGCTTTATTCTCTAATTTACATATTCTTTTTAATCCTGTTCGTGTCAATTTTAGCTTTTAAATCGCGCAGTATTCGTGACAATTATCGTGAAGCTACTTACATCGGATTATCGATTGGGTGTAGTATTCCAACGTGGCTTGTGTGGATTTTAAGTGGTTTTATAGTGAACGACAGACATAAGGATGCGTGTTTAGCTTTCGGCTTGGTTATATCATCAGCCATGGTCTTCCTGATCATGTTTATGCCCAAAGGTAGACAGCTCGCTGCTATGGGCAAGGAAGGACTTTACATGGAAGACCGCGAGGATCGATTTAGTTCGTTGAGTCGGACGGGATCTGGATACTCGCCATCTTTTTTTCATTTCAAACCAATGAAATATGCAGCAGATCAGAATAAACGACACCATACTGTAACCACGATAGGAAACGGTAAGTTACCCCTAAGAAATTGTATCATCCACACTCATGATCGCTTTAATATTTGGAACATCTGCTTTCTGTGAAAATTAAATACCTAATTGTTGAAGTCTCAATTTTATAGGCTTGATTTTATGAAGGAAGGTACGCCGGTGTGCTATATATTTGTTATAACCCCTTTACGTCAGTGGTTTGCCATTGTCTTTCGAGAAGAGATCGATTTATGACGTCCGGGGACGGAACCCATAATTTGACGTGGTCTCCGAACCACCGAGAGTGAAATACACTTCTATTTTAAGATTTACTGCGGCTTTAGCAGTCAACGCACTGAACCACTAACCATGACCGTCCATGTACATTTATTCCTATTAATGAAAAAGAAAAAAGTAAATTAAGAATTTAATTAAAAAAAATGTCGCGGTAATTATTATATTGTTACACATTACGCTATTAAAAAAAATGAGATAATGGATACGTGAGTAGTGGGGACTGCAATTTAAAATGATCAAGATGATAACGGCATATGTTTGTTTATATTATACTTTTTTTATGGGTAATAAAACTAATTAGAGATTTAACCAAAAAAATTGACCTTGGAAAGCGCATAAAATTATTGGGAACACCTACAATTTCTATATTATTGATACTTTGTTTTATTATATTAAATTGAAGCAATTAATAAAATTTAAAAAATCCATAATTTTGTATGGAGTAACGGAGGACATGGAAGAGGCTAAAAAAAATTTATTAAAATTTGTTAAAAATTTTTTTACCAGTTTTTGCATATTAAAATACTTCGAAGCCCATAAATTAGACACTGTATATATCAGAAAACTTTATTTATGTTTTTACATTTCGGTATAAAACTCGAAAATTTGGTTTAAAAAGTTTATCCAACATCTGCCAGATGATTTGTTTTTTACATTTAGGTTAGAAAATTTGAATAGGTAATGAATATTATTTTATTTACTCCTCATGGGTCGTTGATCTTGGAAAAATAATAAATTTATGTAACTGTATTTCAATAAAGAAGAATAATTATCTGAAATTTATAAAATATAAGCAGTCAAAATTAATAATGATGAGATTGTCTAAACACTAAATTGATTGATTGTTCACTTTGACCTACATAAATGACTTCACGCTGACTGATTTTGGTACACAATTGTTGGAGTAGGTTCACCAATATTGTAACGCTCTCTATGATTTCAAATTATTTTTGCAATTGTAAATTTGTAAATAAGTAAGCATATAAGGAATTATTTTAATTATTTGCATTCTAAGAAGTAACTGTTTAATTTAAACAATAAGAGAAACTGATTTATTAAGCTATCACGGTGGTAAAATACGTTTTTATCAGGTTGTTGACTTGTATGAAGAAAAGGAAGGTAATTTTTTTTGCTTGAAGGTTGAGAAATTTCAGAAAAAGTGAAAAGGCTCAATTTTATTATGCTAAATAAATCCAAGTTACGAAAAGCGTATCGGACCGCGTGCACCTCGTAATCTGAATTTCACATGGTTTTAGAGCCACATGCCTGCACTACTTTTGACCATACGCAGGTTCAAGTTATGGTCATAATGCAAATTAGTGAATTAAGGAGTACACAAATTTTATGCAAATAAATATGAAGTGTTAATATTATTTTTGTGGAACACGTTTTAAAATGAGAACACTTTTTGTGCTTGTAACAATTTTTTATCTAATATTTAGCATTTTTGGTCACATGATTTATACCAAAACATAGAAATTGGGAACATAAACAGAGAAAGAATAAGTGAAAATGCATGTCTTGAAATTAAATCTTCAAAAAGTCGGGATTGGTGTAACAAATTCGGAATTTAATTTTCAAACGAAATCCTAATTTGGATTAAAAACTGAATTATTAAAATTGTTATTCATAATTAAAATTCTTTAAAAACAATAATCGGAAAACTGACATTTTGAATGTCACAAGTTGCTTCATCAAATCAGCTTACAGATGAAACGACATACTTAAATTTGAAATCACGGATTAATATAAAAAGCAATTAAGCAATTAAGCTGGAAAATAGAGGATAAAACTGTTAAATTGATTAATAAATAAATAATAATATGAAAAGTTAAAAATCAAGTGAATAATTTTTCAATTTAATTCGGTTTTGGGTCAATATTCAATTTTATAATATTGGATTTCAATATTGTCCTGATATAATTAGTCAAAGTTGTCTCAATATTATATTTTAATATTATCCCAATATAGATAATAATCAATGCTTTACCAATATTAAATTTCTTTTTGAATTATGTACTAATATTTTCAAAAACATTGATTAATAAATAAATAATAATATGAAAAGCTAAAAATCAATTGAATTTTTTTCTACTGTATTAGACAATCCTGGAATTACATAGAATTCCAATATAGCACCCCAATATTGAACAAATAAATATTATAGACTAAGGCTGGGAATTTTTAACATATTTGTATTCTAATATTCGTTAAAGAAATCATAAGAATATTCAAATTATTCGAATATTCGAATGATTATTTGAATATTCAAATTACTCGAATATTCGAATAATCATTCGAATAATTTGAATATTCGAATAATTTGAATAGTGCAGTTAAGAAAATATTCATATTCGAATACTCGATTAGTTGATTATATTCCATTTTTTGCACAAAATAATTTTTAGACCCTTGTTTTAACCTCTTGCTCTCCCATGGGGGGGGGGGGGTTGAACCCCCAAAACCACCCCCGTATAGAGTAAGGCTGGGAATTTTTAACATTTTTGTATTCGAATCATTCAAATTACTCGAATATTCGAATAGTCGTTCGAATAATTTGAATATTCGAATATAATTTGAATAGTCGAATAATTTGAATATTCGAATAATTTGAATAGTGCCGTTGAGAAAATATTCATATTCGAATATTCGAATACTCGATTAGTTGATTATATTCGATTTTGATTCCCAGCCTTATTATAGACCCAATATAGCGCCAAGATTGTGTGAAACATGGCCAGAACAAATAAAATAAACAATTAAGATTTACAAACAATTAAGATTTTCTTCGTGCTTCGGAAGGCACTTAAGCCGGTGGTCCCCTGGGTTAGTGAATTGCCACCATTAACATAAAAACCAGGATACATGGCACATCTGACGGCAAGTCTAGCAAGCTACCTAATGGATGTAAAATTTGTATATGCTCACAGAACCAACACTGCCAAGGAAACGACGCAGATGTTGGTAATAACAAGCCTTAAGGCTTAAATTAAGAGGAGGAAGAAGAAGAAGAATTAAGATTTACAGAAGGGATAAATCTAACAAAATCACAGTCTTGCGTATCTAAATGACTTACCTAATACGTTTGGATATGTTTGGACTATTGTTCAACTTGGTTTTTTTGTTTTAAATAAATTGTGGTCAGTGAGTAAGCGGTCGGTAGCTGCAATCTTGTGAATCCATTCATGCGCGGATAAGGGACTATAATCAAATAAGTGAATTGAATTACGAAACAACGTAATAATTAAATCAGCCACCATAAAAACAAACATCTTGAAAAAATCGCAGATGTTGCCTAATTAAAGAGATGGTAAACTGATTGGACTTAATCCAATTACAAAAGTTTCAACTCATTTGACTATGATCCCTGATTCTCAACACTTGGTTGGTGTTCAAAGAACTTGGATTTGAATGTCTCAAAAGTTTGTAGCTTATCTATGACATGATTTTTCAATTTTATGCAAGAGAAGAAGGGGAATTCTCTTCTGGGAGGAACAGAATTGATGAGAACTGAGCTATGTGGCACTTCAGGTTGCCAATTATATCTAAAATAATGTCAGAGTCTGGGTATAAAAACAATTGGACTGAGGAGAGTTTGTGTTCGAGGTCTTTAGGGTTTGCCTTATTAGTTTCTTGCGTCACTTTTGACGACGATCAATTTACCGTGGTGAAAAATCATAACGAATGACTTCCTGTCGCGCTTTCTAGCAGCAAAACCTAGAATTGTGGGAGAAGCAACCTGGAAAAAAAAAGTTGTTAAACATTAACATTGTTTTCTGCTCTTTCGGGGACCTTGATCTTCTGCTTTGGACTTCGTAGACCTAGACAACTTCCTGCTCGTCGTAGACGTTTTCAGATTTGTCCTTCCATCAATCTACTGTTTTCTACGGCTCTCCCGGGTCTTGTTTACTCTTGAGATGTACGCTCAAATTGTCCATGTTTTCCTACTTGTTTTGGCGTTAGTGTTGGAACACTAGATACCCAACGTAGATGTGCATCCAATTAGTTCATTTTACCTTCCACTCTTTCGGGACTATGTTCTTCTTTAGTCTGGTCTACTGCCGTGATTGATTCTAGGTTACACTCCAAATCTCCAAACGACCTACAGCACTTGGCCGATCTGTCCTGGCCATGACACTCGTGTGCTTTATGTCCATTAGCCCAGCATTTGCTGCACGTGACCAATTGCTTCACTCTGCAGGCTGCTGTCAACCCCAACTTCAGCTTCAGAGCACTCAGAAGAGTCTCCCCGCCGCGCCGATCTAGGTCAACAATCGCCATTTTCATTTCATTGTGCTTAGTTCGGAGTACCCTGATGGACATCAGTCCATTGTCTCCAATCACGTCCCTAAATTTCCTGCCAGTTTCCTACACGCGTGGTTAACCACCCGGAAGTCGTTGGAGGGATAGTAAAACTTGGAGGAGGTTCAGGAAAACTGTTGAAGGCAAAAGAGCGTGGGTTTTTACCCATCGCATCTTCATGTGGGATCCCGCTAAGATTTTTAAACTTGGTTTGGGTTGCTATGGTTACCATAGTAGGGTGCAGGATTTCCATTGTCTTTGTATCTCGAATTGCTTTGGGGAGTGAAATCATCATGGCGTTTAGGTTTAGTTTTGAGTCCTCTTTCGGGGGTTAGTTTTCAAGGCGTCCTTTTGCACGTTCTCGATTGGGCGAGTGTTTGGCTGGAGTTCTGAGGAGTGAAGATTTTAAGGAATTTAAATACCGTGATTCAGTGATATTTTTACAATTTAAATTTGTCAATACGATTTATTTGAAGAAATTTAAATTCCAACAGCACTATCGATAAATCGTGTTAAAATGATTAAGATGAAGCTGTGGAATACAAATATGCAATTAGTAATATACGAAAAATATTATAAACACCGAACACATAACGTTGATATTAATATACGGTTATTTCAATGTAAAAGTGGAATTACGCATTTTTTAAATTAATAATTAACAAACTTGTTCAAATATTTGATATGCCCGAAGAGATTTACAGTTGACTTTCACTTAAAATACATTTACTTAATATCAAATTTTTTGTTATAAATAAAATAGAAATTTTTTATTAGAAATTATAAGATCAGCATTGTTTTTTATTAGTTTTTTTTTGTACCGCAGAGGGCCGAGCGAAATTCGTGATTCTAACCCTACTTTAATTTAAAAATTGATTCTAACCTAAAAAAAATTTCGTAACTGCAACATTCTTGAATTTTTCCATTATTACAACCAGTAATATTTCAAGGTTAAAGTCGCCGTCGCATAATAAAAAAAAACTTGAATTCACTGCATTGATAAAATTAACTGCTTTTTAACTTTTTTAACTGCAATTTGGAGTTATGGCTTAAAAGGTTGTAAAAACAGAAGAAAAACTTGTTTCTTAAAGGTGTAGGTAGTACAATCTTACCTATAAATATAATTCAGAAGTCAACTAACAACAGCTTCGATCTATTTTAAAGTGAGATTTATCTTTTACGGGTAGTAAATGATTTTATGGATCCTGTTGAAAATGGTTATCAGAGTTACTGGGTTGGAAGCATTAAAGTACTTCCGAAAGGAAAGTTTCGGTCTTCCTGAGTCTCGAAAGTGTTCATTGGATCATTTCAATGTTAAGCACACGTGCGTTTCGCAATTTGTGAGCGCTCATTGGTTATGTGATAGTAAAGGAATCGTAATTTTTTTTTCCAACATTTTTCAAAAACAAAAGTAACAGTTACGTGTGCAACCACTTACTGCGGCGAGTGCACATATTTAACAAAAAGTACCGGTTCACACGCGCGCTGGTGCGCTACCGCTTTCATTACGTTTTTGTTTTTGTATTGTAATTAACGAAGATTTAGTTAACACACTGAAACAATTAAGAAACATAAAATAGATTTGCCAGCCAGATTAAATATTCAAATTATGGGCACTTAAAATAAAATAATGCGGTTACTTTCATACTTCGGCATCACAAAATGTGGGGCACCTGTAATGAACGATAAAAATTAATAGACTGATTTTGAACTTTGTTTCCGATTTTTTCGACTTTTAAAGATGATTTTTTAAAATAGAAATTTTCTTACGGTTTTTTGTATTTTTCCTTTTTCGTGATGAAGTTATAAATATATAGAGCGTGGCGTTTCCTTCCTGCAATTGGCAATTACTCGGATCAAAACACTAATTCGAGTGTTCACCTTTAAAAACAGATATCAACAATTACGTAGTTACTGCTAACTAATTTGATTAACTTAACCTCCCATTTATCCACTTTCTAAGTTTAATTTACAAAAAAAAAGAAAAAATTTGAAATTTAAAATTTTCAAATTTCAACTTTCCTTTCTAACTCATAACTTGTAAATAAATTTTGAGTGAGTATTTTAATTTGTAAATAAGTACATAATTTTATGGTGAATGGTGCGGATATTTTTTGGTAGCACTGTATATATTTCAGATAGAGGAGTAATTCAACAGGCACCTCCAAGTTACAATAGAATTTTTCAGTGTTATCCAAACCCTCCTGGATATTTTCCTGCACATTTCATGCCAGGTTTGTAACCACATTTATGTATTATATTTAGGGTAAGGTAAAATTGTATTAAATTGTAAATTAAAAAGCATTGCACTGTACTATACATAATAACTCATCACCTTGTATGATTTTGGTTTCATAATACTAATTAATCATTTATTCACGTTTCCATTATTAAATAATTATCACTGGTATGGTCGAATAGGCGAGAAGAGAAAGCAGGGCGTTAAAAATTTGTATGGTTTTGATAAAGATTAAATTTCCACCGGGCCCATAACCTATCGTATCTCCAATTGAAGGTCCAATCATAATACTCGCATTTTGCGCTGTCAAATTTTATTTTTAACATCCGCATGACATAAAAGTAAATTTTATTTACACTTATGGGACCGAACATAAAGTAAATAAAGTTGTTTTAGAAGAAAGTTAATTGAAATGAAGACGTAACACTGAGAAGACGTAAAGAAACTGTAAAGTCATACAAGAACAAAATTTCTAAAGAAACTAAATCATCAATTAACGTATTTATGATAGTGAGACGTGAGTAATGTTCTAGAAATAAATTCCAGTTACACTTAGCTGAAATATTTCCGGACTGTGGACTGAAGATTAGAAAACGGCTTAATTTAACTTAATTCACTGTCCTTTTTCTCAGTGTCAACTCTGGAACTCAATCAAGGATCATGTTAAACTCCAAATGTCGAAAAAAATATTAAGATTTATTTTTGTCGACAATTTAATTCTCAAGCTTTGTTAAATTACCCATTTTGATATTAAGGGCCAGTTCCACAAAGCAAGTATAAACTAAGAATAAGCTATACTGAAAATAAGTCTCTATTTTCTCTCTCTAAATTGCGTTCTACGCTTGCGTACAACGAAATCTGTGTGACTTATTCTCAGTATAGCTTATTCCTAATTTATACTTGCTTTGTAGAACTGGCCCTAAGTAAAGTCCAATCACCACAACAATTCGCCTACGGCGCTTTTTTTGCTAGCAGGACTCTATCCAAAATATTATGGTTCCATAAGTATAGAGAAAACTTTTACCTAGGGACACATTTAAGAGTTAATCTCATGCTAAACTCGATAATAAAAATAACTGATGAGTTAAACCTATCTCATCTCTGTACATAGACGGTCCCAAAAATTGTTTAGGCAACTAATCGTTGCTTTTCAAGTAAAACTCATGGGTATACCGCACTGTGTAAATATAGTTCAAGAAAAGGGGACTGTGATCTTACTTCATTACAATGTAATGTGAATGAAATATACAATAGAATAATTTGCTAGAAAGCTCCTCCTTCTGATAACTTTAAGTCATGAACCAGATAACACGCAGCTTAAAGTGGCGAACTTAGAACAAGCTTACTCTACGCTTAGAATTCAAGCATGTCGCAATTACTTGACGCGGCAAGCTTAGTGCAAGTTTGTTTTAAGCTTAATTAAGCTTAACTCAAGTTTGCTTCGCAAGCTTAATTTAAGCTTGTTTCGTATAAAGTAAGAAGCGTGGTTCTAGCTGGATATAAGCTTCACAGCTTACCATGGCAAGCTGGATGTAAGCTGCCAACGCTGTCATGTCAAGTTATATTCCAGCTTGTTTCAAACAAACTTTGCTATGTCTTTTCATTTATTACTGCATCTTTAAAAATTGTATAACTTTTAACTTCCTGTCCCTGGAAGATATTCTATATCCCAGACCCCCCGGTTCTACTTAATACCATACCACCAGGTACCATACAACCTGATTGGAACCAGGTTGATCATCTATTTGGAACAGTTTTAACTAAAACTCAGTGACAGAACATAAATATTTTGTTGGTTCTTGTAACCGGGGGGTTTGGCGGTTATGGAATACCCTCCAAGTATTCGCGTTTTACATTACCGTTGATGGCGCTGCAAACCATACGTTTTAAATGGATTTTATAAATTATTCCGTGTGGTGGCGTTAATGTAAATGTAAACAAGTTCATTATGTAAACAAAGCAAAAGACGTTCTAAATGAACTTCGAAATTATTCCGTGTGGTGGCGTTTTGTTAATGTAAAACGCGAATAGACATAGTTATAGGATTTCATTTTCCTAAGCGCACGGAAATGTAATTTCGAAGCACATTTATTATTGCTGTGTTCATTTATTACCAACCTAAAACTATTTTCGACCTGTGAAATAGACATTATGCATCTGATTTATCAAAGTCCTCTCCCAATAAGGCCGAACAACTATGATCGCATTCTCTCTAAGTGAGGCAGAAGTTCCAACAACCACATCAACCAAGGTAGGCTAGAAAAAGAGATTACCTGTGTCCTGTGTCAACTAGTCGAAAACTAATATCCCAATTCTCATCAATTGGAATTCAATCAATTGCCAAGGTCTTGGCCCGCTGCCAAGATTTAATCCCCCTCTAATTTCACCCCCAGGTAATTAGAAACCCCTGGTAAATTGGTCCCCAGTATATAAATATATGGAATAAAATTGAACCGAGATGTGATGTGGTTTCGTTGCCTAAATCGACTCTCCGCTCCGGTCCCCTACGCTCCGGACGCTCCCAGCCATTTTTACTACCGCTGGCGCTGTACTGACTAAAGATATCATCTAGACTGGTCCTACTCGGCAAAGTGTGCTACTGGGAAGGGGATGAATCTCTCGTTTTCTTCGGTAATCGGGTAAAATTATTATCAGAGGATCAAATTACTGGGATCAATTCACGGGGGACTAAATTACCGTGTACGAATTACGGGGCTACCCAAATAGCATAAAGTAGTCCCATGGACGTCCATAGGTTGTCCATCAACGTACATCCGTATGTCCGCTGAACGCCAGTGAAAGTCCATTTAAAGTAAGGCTGGGAATTTTTAACATTTTTGTATTCGAATCATTCAAATTACTCGAATATTCGAATAATTTGAATATTCTTGTGATTTCTTGAACGAATATTCGTTACTTACTCGTGCCTTACTCTTATCTATACGGGGGTGGTTTTGGGGGTTCAAACCCCCCACGGAAGGAAAAGAGGTTTAAAAAAAGGGTCTAAAAATTATTTTGTGCAAAAAAGGGATATAATTAAAACTAATCGAATATTGGAATATGAATATTTTCTCAACTGCACTATTCAAATTATTCAAATATTCAAATTATTCGAATGATTATTCGAATATTCGAGTAATTTGAATAGTGCAGTTGAGAAAATATTCATATTCCAATACTCGAATAGTTGATTATATCCCTTTCTTTGCGCAAAATAATTTTTAGACCCTTTTTTTTAACCTCTTGCTCTCCCATGGGGGGTTTGAATGATTATTCGAATATTCGAGTAATTTGAATATTCAAATAATCATTCGAATATTCCAATAATTTGAATATTAAAATAATCATTCGAATATTCGAATAATTTGAATATTCTTGTGATTTCTTGAACGAATATTCGAATACAAAAATGTTAAAAATTCCCAGCCTTAGTTCGAACCCCCAAAACCAGCCCCGTATATAGTAAGGCTGAGAATTTTTAACATTTTTTTATTTGAATATTTGTTAAAAAGCTGACAAGAATATTCAAATTACTCGAATATTCGAATAATCATTCGAATAATTTGAATATTCGAATAATTTTGAATATTCGAATAATTTGAATATTCGAATAATTTGAATAGTGCCGTTGAGAAAATATTCATATTCGAAAACTCGAATATTCGAATACTCGATTAGTTGATTATATTCGATTTTGATTCCCAGCCTTAGTTTGAACCCCAAAAACCACCCCCGTATATAGTAAGGCTGGGAATTTTTAACATTTTTGTATTTGAATATTTGTTAAAAAAATTACAAGAATATTCAAATTACTCGAAAATAATCAACTAATCATTCGAATATTCGAATAATTTGAATATTCGAATAATTTTGCATATTCGAATAATTTGAATAGTGCCGTTGAGAAAATATTCGAATATTCGAATAATCGATTAGTTGATTATATTCGATTTTGATTCGCAGCCTTAATTTAAAGTACTGTGGACGTCCACAGAAAGGACGTTTGGTACACCATTGGACTTCATCAAAACGTCCGTATCTGGACGTCCTGAAGAATTCCGTAACTGGACTTCCTTAAAACGTAAGTCCGTAAAGAACTCCAGGCTAGCTACGCTACTGTATGGAATTTTATTAGCATTTAACACAAAGTTCACGATGAACTTACGAAATATGTGATTCGATTTGCGTTGTTTTGTCGAAGTCTGTTTCACTGTCCAAAAACGTAACCCAAAGGCACATCGCGACCTTCAGTGTTAAAAATTTATATAATTTGAGTGACGAGTTAAATTAACGAATAAAATGGGTGCCCTTAAAATGTAAAGGGAGTGCCGGAAATTTGAATCTGGGACACTCTGTAAAAAGTGATATAATTTTATAAAAATTCAAAAAAATTAATTTAAGCACAATGGGAAACAATGATTTCGAATCAATTCCAATACATCCATTATAATAATTAATTTAACGGCAATAAAAGTTTAACCTACATAATAAAATTGCGCCCAATATTGGTTAAAATCAGAAGTTTTCCAATTTAACTGGTTTTATTCGTATTCTGTTCTATATCCCCAGTTTTATTCCCTGCTATGATTTTTTTTGATGTAATCGTTCCAATATTCATTCGAAAATATCATGGCTTGTATTAGGATTTGGAGAGGTAAATTTTTTCTCAATTTTTCATTCTAATATGGCCTACAGTGAGGTTCTTATCAAATTACGAAAGTCAAGCAAAGCTGCTAGCGACTCGCACTTGGATGGACGATGCCCACCTGGCAATCGATTTATCGCTACTGTTCCCTTACCAACTCACATTTGGATAACATGATAGGCCCATATCCTTTGTCTACGTTGAAGGAGGTTAATCATCCATCCATCCAATTGAAAGTTTACCTTTTCTAAGAGCCTATTCGCCCAGTTGTTGAATTTTGGGACCGTAGTAAGTCCATCATCCGTCCTTTTTCCACTTCCTTCCCTGCTGGCCCAGTGGTAGGTTGATTTTCTTTCTTTAGCAAGTTAGGAATAGCCGCTGATTTGCTTTCTCTAAGTAAATTGTTAAAGCATCCGTGGCCAGAGAAGATTTGTGCCTGGCGGTAGTTTGTAGCTCCCCCTTAGATGTATCTTAGGAGACGTGGTTTTGCTTTCTTTTGGTCTGCCCCAGGCAATTTGAACTTCTATTTTCCTAATTATTTTCCTATAGGTCCATAAACTATTAGATTATTTTTTCTAGTTTTGTTGGAAATTATTCCAGAATAACTAAAAATGTAGTTTTTTGTTTCACCAATTTTTGAGTCAGCATTAGTTAATTATTACAACAGCTATAAAATTCGTCTGTATTGGAACGGAAAATGAAAGTTTTCAATTTAGGCGAATTCAAATTAATTTGACCCCTAGTATTACCTCGCAAGTTAAACAATTTCTGTATTCTTCCTTAAATATTATTAGATGTTTCTATTGACAAATATTTCACTTATTTTCTGTTGGATATAAACCATTGATTCACTTTGAGTAGCACGGATAATCTATCGATTAGGCGTTTTGATGTCAAATAAAGTTAACTTATGCTGTGTATTTAGTCCTTCCATTAATAAAGAAACTTTTCACACCTTTTCACATTAAATGCACTTAAATGAACTGTACATTTAATTACGGTGCAAATTGCAAAAAAAAAACAATAAAAAAGTTAATCAATATTTCCTATTTCGTTATGCTATTTCTAATAGATTTCTTGAAAATAAAATTAA
The DNA here is from genome assembly GCA_958510855.1 of Rhagonycha lutea. Lineage (NCBI taxonomy): Eukaryota > Metazoa > Arthropoda > Insecta > Coleoptera > Cantharidae > Rhagonycha > Rhagonycha lutea. The sequence goes on from OY294038.1 coordinate 6,807,967, forward strand.
ACAGCTTATAATTATTGGATAATTACGGTGCGACCGGAAAGTAAATACTAATAAAAAAATTATAACTAATTTGGATTTGATATTTTTAATGGATTTCTTGGAAATAAAATTGTATTGCTTATTTATTGCGCAGTTTCGCACTCTTTGAACATAAAATAATCACAAAATTGAAAATTGCCTTAGAAGGAACTTTCAATTTGCAAATTTTTTAAACTGGAATTCTCATGGTTTGAAGGAAGAGTAATTTATTTAACTAAAAATGAGACAAATTCACATGCACATTAAGTTTATTATAGTTGGTGAACCACATATGAAGAAGCGTTAAAATGACATTTGTCTGATTGAGATGTGTGCTCGATTTTTTTCTTCTTTACTTGAATACAATTTTTTACTTTAGCATAATCAAGTTAGTGAATGATAAATAGCACAGTTGATGTGACGATAAAATGATTGTAATTTGCATAAAATAACTGTTTTGTTCTTCTTTGTAAAATTTTTGATTTTTTGCAACTCGGAATATTGTTTTCCTGAGTAGGATTTCATGTTACTTAGGTTTATTTAAATAAATTAGTAGTAAAATTGATTTTTCGCGTTCTTATATCGTGAGAAGTGATTGGTGCCCTCCAGAATTGAATCACTTAATATGTAGAATCCTCTTATGGTACATGGATTGAAATTTGGTGGAAAGTGGTTTTATTAGGTGGATGTAGCATTTGAGAAGTGGAACGGTAGTAGGGATAATTTTATTAAGGGCGATGCTATTATGCAGATCAAGGAACTTTAAGGAGTAAATGCACTACAATAAAGGATTATGGATTAGGTATTTAACCCGAGGAGTGCATTATGGTATAGTTTCAGGCCAACTACCATTAAAGTAATTATTTTGCTTGGTTTTCGTATTTTTTTGCAATTTTGAAATTATAGGATCTGTAGAGCATTTGATGTTTGTTAAAATTATGAATATGAGATTATAAATTAGCAAGAGTAATGATTCAAAGAAGGTCAATGGTATGTTTACCGTAAACCTTAATTAAATGTGAGATACTATGGTACAATTTTCAAGATTAAATAACATTGCAAATTTGTAACCAATAAATCTTGGTTTTTGATTTATGTTAACAATAAAAACAAATTTTTTATGCTTCTCCAAGCACATCTTGACACACATTTTACCGCTCAAGAGAGATAAAAAGGAAATCTTCCTCGGGGTGACAAAAATCCACTCTTCTTTTTGTGTTTTCGAAATAATATTATGTGCATATTTTATAACATAATTGTTACTTTATAAATAATAAATGTCCTTATTTAAAATCTATTTATATATTATTTACTCGTTGACCTTCATTTTAATATGAAATTTTCCTGTTAGGCGACATTTTTTCTTAACATACATAAAATTTACTAATAAAACATATTAAAATCTTGACAATAATCTAAAAAATAAAAGTAAACCGTCAAATATGCGTTTCACCTAGTTTTCAAAATACGAGGTGCGCACGAAAAGTTTTCCATCAAACTTAAAAAATGTTGTTTTCTTTTACAGGAAACGTTTTCCTGAGGCCTGATGATACCAACGTTTACACAACGCTGGAGCCCACTTTGAGCAGCAACCCGAACGTTTACTTCCAACGCGGAACAGGAGTCCACCCTGGAATGATGTACTGAGGAACTCCGCAAAAAACTGTAACGCTTATTTTTTTTAAGAAGTGATTTTTTAAGTGCGAAATTGTAAACTAAAAACGATGGATATTTTTATGTGCAATTTAGGTGTTTAAATATTTTTAAGATTTGTAAAAAGTATTATTTTTAATAAATAAATAAAAAGAAAGTTTGGATTTTTACAGTTTTCCTCATTTTGAGGTTCAGATTTATAATTCAAATGTTTTAATAGTACACTTTACGCAATAACCATAATAAGGATCATCAATAAGATGACTTAATAGGCTAGCGTGACCTAAATAATCTCCTACCGTAAGTATCAATTAAAATTAATTTAAGAGCATCGATTTAATCGTTCCCGTTTGTTGCCTCCTTTAGAAAAATTATTTTGTAACGAAAGATTAGCCGGCACTTCTTCGTGACTTCGTGCCCTACGTTTGGAACTAGTAGGACACCAAATTATCCCCCCCCCCCCGCCCGGGGCCTACTGACTAGCAGTCACGAATATTAATTTCAACATTAGGTAATCGAATAAGGTAAAGTTACAATAAATTATAGTCAATCATTTAACAATTAATCTTCAGGTAAAATTTGACCTCCTTAAATTACATCCTTGACCATAGATTAGATCCCTAGTAACACACACCCTCCTAGAGCGTCCCATGGACGTCCGCTAAAGATCTATTGGACGTCCATGGACCATGTACCTAAAATTGATCTCCAACGGACGTCCATAGGACGCTCCAGAAGGGTGTGTGTTACTTGGGATGTGGTTTACAATAGTTATTGTTACAAAATAAGGATCTGCATAGAAAATTATTGGTTCATTCACTACCAACCTAACAAATGTTTACATGCCTCTGATTGGTAGTAGTGTACACAATTCGAGATCCACCTAATCACTTATTATTTTACTAGCTGGAAGGCCCATCCACGGACGGGCAGTTCGCCAATGTTGAAAACTCGATTGGTGTGCTACTCGATCCCAGGGGGAGGTGATTTTAACTTTTAAGTTGGTACTACCAACGACCAATCAGAATGCGTTGTGTGCCTTAAAAAATGACACGCTGGAGGCGGAGATGGACCGTGCTGGTCTTTTATATGTTTGATTATATAGGGTCTCGGCCACCGACAGGCCACCCTAACCTTCTAGTTTTTAAATTTATTTAAAATTTCTTTTAGAAAACATTGTGATCGTTGGCAAGTAATAATATTATTAGCAGTGTCCGATAGTAGTTAGGTAATAAAGTTTAATTATGATTGTGTTTAATTTTATTCTCTTCAAGAATGGTTTATTGTCGTTATTAAAAGTTTAATTTGCGACTGTAAAGTGATTTATGATAAACCTCAACTTTCTTGTAGTCTATCGAGTTCGATGTACATAATAATGCAGTAATTGATTTGCTATACGTTTACCTATTGTTATAAATGATAATTATTCATAAAACTATTAACCTACGAAAAATTTCCCTTTGACTGCCTTGATGAAATTAATAAATATAAATTATAATAAAAATGACGATCATTTGGCCGCCACTACGTCGATTGCTGCTCCACCTACAGGAGTTGAAATTATCAGGTGAGTTCAAAATAAGAAGGATGAATGAATTCTGAAGGTCAGGATTTACTTTTAGTTGCTATGGTGTCCTATTTTATTTGAATTAAATCCGCATCGACTATTAATTCGGACACAATATTATTTTTAATATTAAATTTTAAGGCGCCTCTCTCATAGCAATGCATTGTATTCAACAAGTTAAAATTGTCCTCGTAATAATAAATATTTTTAAATGATTTAAAAAGAATTAAAAGAGTACAAAATAAAATTATTTTGGCAAGGGTTTCAAATTTTTCCTAGTGTAATGTCCTAATGTCTTCAAAATTTACAAATCTTCAGCGCTTATTTGAAAAGTTGAACGTTGAAACAATTCGGATTACTGAAGCGACAGATTTTTTATTGAAAAGAAAAACAGTTAATACAAAATAACTAGAAAATAGTATATATTATTATTAGTAATATTATTTTTAATATTAAATTTTAAGGCGTCTCTCTCGTAGCAATGCATTGTCTTCAACAAGTTAAAATTGTGCTCGTAATAATAAATATTTTAAAATGATTTAAAAAGAATTAAAAGAGTACAAAATAAAATTATTTTGGCAAGGGTTTTAAATTTTTCCTAGTGTAATGTCCTAATGTCTTCAAAATTTACAAATCTTCAGCGCTCATTTGAAAAGTTGAACGTTGAAACAATTCGGATTACTGAAGCGACAGATTTTTTATTGAAAAGAAAAACAGTTAATACAAAATAACTAGAAAATAGTATATATTATTATTAGTAATATTATTTTTAATATTAAATTTTAAGGCGCCTCTCTCGTAGCAATGCATTGTCTTCAACAAGTTAAAATTGTGCTCGTAATAATAAATATTTTTAAATGATTTAAAAAGAATTAAAAGAGTACAAAATAAAACTATTTTGGCAAGGGTTTCAAATTTTTCCTAGTGTCCTAATGTCCTAATGTCTTCAAAATGTACCAATCTTCAGCGCTTATTTGTAAAGTTGAACGTTGTAATAATTCGGATTACTGAAGCGACAGATTTTTTTATTGAAAAGAAAAACAGTTAATACAAAATAACTAGAAAATAGTACATAAACAAAAATTATTTAAAACAGAAGCATACTTATTAAATTTTATATCATTTTGTAAAGTAATTTGTAATTTTTGTTTGCTTGATCTTTTTCTGGTTTATTATAAAAGTCGTTTCTTTTAATCTTTGAAGTACAAGAACATCATGTAGAGGGATATTAGTTTCTTCTGCCCATTATACCATCTTCTGCTCACATTGAAACTTTTAACTGCCTCGTCTTTCTTAAAAGTGTGGTTTTTATTATTTAACTCTAGACCTCTAGACCATTGTCACTATCATTATGTTCGTCTGTAGCATCTATGTCTTATAGCTCGGAAATAATGCACTAAAGCTTCAATTCAGGTGTGCGTATTACAAACACAGATTCGGATTACCAAGTACTATCAAATCCGGATTATAAAGTACATAATGCAATTGAAATGCTTGGCCGGATTACTGGAGAATCCGGTATAATGAAGGTTCGGATTATCGAGGTCGCACTGTATTATAAAAGACATAAAATGATAAAATAAACTTTATCAAAACTCCAAATTCTGGTTTGTTAACTTCCAATTCTATAATTGCAGCCATAAAAATTTAAAGTGTAAGTTCTAAATTAATGTCTAGTCTTCGTCAAGTTCGATTTTAAAGAAGTAATGGAGAGTCTTTAATTCGTTACCATAGAACGTTCCTGGGGGTGCCGAACAGGCCGTGAGGAGGAAAAAAATAAATAAAATCCAAATTTACTTTAGTTATCTCAAGTTCTCGACTTTGACCCCAAGAACGTCTGATAGTCACAAATTAAAGATCTTCTAATTTATATAATTGTAAAATCAAACAAATAGGAATTCACTTTTTTTACTATGATCAATTGCCAAAAATAGGAAATGATCAATCGAGCAAAACAAAGAACAGTTTTGTTACGTATCCCATCAATGGGAGTGTGATACCGACATCACATTTAGCTAACCCCCGGTCCCACTTATGGCCGTATTCACCAAGCTCTGTTAAGTTGCTATCAGATAGTTAAGTCATTAACAGTTTGTTAATGTGACACTTTCGTATTCACAAATGATTGTTAGCAGTAACAGTCTGTCAAGTCGTCAAATAAGTTAACAGAGCAATATGGATCTGTTAACTTTGGTAACAGACTGATAAATATTATTTATGTCCCCCCCCCCCAGACATAGACATCCTTTAACAAATTCCTTTAAAAACAAAATTAGTTTATTTTAATACTTTAGTTTTATCTTCTTCTTCAGGTGCCTATCCGATTTCGGATGTTAGCGATCCTCCTGGCTAAGCCAAGAAGACTTTACTAGGGAAATGTTAATGGGGTGGTTTCTCGTTGCATTCCCCATAGTCCACAGATCGATTTTGGACTTTTTAGATCACAGCACATATCCGACGCAATCAGGATTAGAACCGCGGGTTCCCGCTCTTTAGTCTATCCGTGTTTGATTTACGCCAGACTGCTGGTCTATAAAAAAAATAGTTTTATAGAGTTGGTTATAGTTTCTGGCGATTAAAAAGTAATATGGAAGTATTAAGTATTACTTTCTGTTATTTTGGGGTGAGCACACCCGCCAACCCTTAAGTTTATAATATTCATACTGGAAAACCAAGATGATTAAGCTCACTGACTCTAAAATTGGAATTTCTAAGCTCATTCACTTGGTAAAAATTTCCTTGAAGCCCACAGAACTCCAAAACCGGGATCTTCAGCATGATATTGTTTTAGTTAAAAATTCCGCCGTAATTAACGAAATGCAATTGAAAGTAAAATCACACACACAAGTAATCGTCAACTACGGTTGCCTGGCCCCTTACTACAGCGGTTCTCAACCTTTTTAAGACGCGACCTCCAAATTTTCTTGCTTATTTTTTGCGACCCTAACAATGTCAGTAATAAAAATAGTTCTAAATTACTTTTCATATTATTTATATTAAAAAAAGATACATATCTAAAAAAACGCAAATATTCAACTCATAGGCGCAATTAGGGTAAAAAGTTTGGGGGGGCTAAAAAAAGTCTTCAAACTATTTTTAATGGGGGGTGGGGTAAAAATTTCGCCGCAGGCCAAAAGTTTAGATTTACATTTGAAGTTAGAAATTATAAAAAGATGTTTTTGTAGTAATTTTTGTGATTCCAGGGGCAGAAAACTATTTTTTGAAAAATAATAAGCTTCTCGAAAGCCTGCCCTTCTACGCTAACCTCATCATTTGCTAATCAATTCAAGTTTCTATCCCCACTAAACTAAAGTATCATAATAACAAATACAATTTTTGTGCATATTCGGTAATTAAACTTTGTTAACATTTATTTATTTTCAAAAATTACCATATTATTAATTTAAAAACCCGTTTTAAGCATAGAAAAATAAGGGGGCAGTTATAGAAATCAACTAATAAGTAGGTGACAGATTGTCAACCCAAAAATAAAATTTCTGTGGAAATTCAGTGTTTACTAAGAAGGTAAGGGTTGCGAATATTAAATTTATCGATTCTTCATAATATCGCAATTAAAAACTAATAATGTTTGGGATATTTTAGGGGGGCATATTCCCCCCCCCCCTAGTTGCGCCTATGATTCAACTTGTACCTGTTTTTTGCTTATTAATAACTTCCTTGATCTTGATGTTTTGATACGAGTTTATCAATCCTATATTCAATTATTTGAGCAAGGGAAATCCTAAGTGCATCCTTAGTTTCTTCAAACACAAATCCTTGTTTTTAAGTAGTTATGTATAAAGCTGAAATCCTGCCTCGCATAAATAGGTCGTGGAAAATGGTAACAATTTTAATGCTTTATCAGCAAGATCAGGATATTCTCCCACTAAGTATATCCAAAAATAATTCAAACCCCTTTTCTCACACAAAAGTTGTAAAGATTGATCCGATTCAAAGCTTGTATTCAAAAAATTGCATCGATAACTTTTTCAATGTATGTTTAATTTAAGAATTTTAATTCAGGTTACTAATTTCCAATTCAAATTCAAAACTAATTTTGGAAAGAAATTGCTACATTTTCTGCGACCCCCTAAAATAGATCCGCGACCCCCAGGTTGAGAATCGCTGCCTTACTAAACAATGTTCTAAGAATTTACGTCAAGGGTACGTGCCGTCAACAGAATGCGACAATCACGTGGTGCTTACGTGAAAATCAATACTTTACAATCGATTATTGCCGAGGGGTAAATCACTACAAAAATCTGTTGTATACCAAGGCAAAATCCAGATTATAATCTATAAAATCTTCACTAAAAATCGCATAGATTTTACAATCCAGTAGAAATCTTACCAATCCTTGTTTCAATCTATAAAATCTCTACAATCTTTATAAAAGCTGTAGAATCCCGCCTTCATAATCTTAATAAAAATCTGTAAAATATCAGAAAAATTTTTAAAATCTTCGAAGCTATCCCAAAAATTTTAGCATTGTTATCAGGGAAAATCCAGATTATAATCTATAAAATCTTGTTACATCTTTTGACAATCTCAAAAATCTTTTAAAATCTCTGTGCAATCTTTAGGGACTGCAATCTATTGTACGGTTTAAACCTTAGTGAATTACCCCTCGATTATTGCTTAAACTAATCGATATTTGGTGTTCATCTTCACATTAAACGCTTCATTTTAATGTTATCTATCAGATTCCGTAGAGTTTTTATAAATAACTATAATAATCTTCTTCTTCTTCAAGTGCGCTTCTCCCAGTTGCCCTCTGTTAGCCCTCGGAAGTTCATTGCTTTTGGATATCCTTTTGCCACTTTAACTATGGCCTTCCTCTTTTTCTTCTTGCTGTAGATACCCGTTTCCATATTCTCTTTGGCCATATGTAGTCTTCCATTCTTTCTTCTTCGCAGATGACAGTACCACATCAGTCTTTTCTTATTTATGGTGTCTTTTATCGGTCTAGGACATTTGAACGCAGCCTTTGAACGCGACCGGTTGAACGCAGAGACATTTGAACGCAGGGATGTTTGAACGCGAGGACGTTTGAACGCAGGACGTTTGAACGCAGGGACGATTGAACGCGAGCAATTAGATAGGTACTTAATTATATAATTGGATTAGGTACCGACCTTTTAATGATCTTTTCTTAAAAAAAATCGTTTCCTAATACTAACCTAGCCTCAACCGGTGGATCTACCTTTTAATGACCTTCTCTTTAAAAAAAGTCGTTTCCTAACACTAACATAGCCTCAACCGGGATCTACCTTTTAATAATGATCCTCTCTTTAAATAAAAGTCGATTCCTAACACTAACCTAACCTCGACCGGTGGATCTACCTTTTGCCCTAATGTGGTCATAATAAAGTGAAGTGAGAAAAAATAAAGTTATTGTTCAATTTCGAGTAAAACGAGCCATACGCCAGCTAAACTCAGTCCTGTGTTACGAGAAAAATCAAAACCATGATCTATTCAGCGATAGTAGAGACTAGAGATCATAATGCACGTACGGAGCAGAAGTGTGGGAGTTGACAAAATAAATGTAGGCCGTTTAAAAGCACTATAAATTTACAAAAACTGAAACTTATTTGGAAAAGTACAATTTTTTGTGCTTCGGTTCCAGCTATAAGCAAAAAACAATAGTCATCACAGATTTCTCATTGATTGATCCATTCATCAACTATCGGGATTGCTTCAGTCGCAAGAAAATTTGAGGATTAAAATTACAGAAAATAAGGATAGAGAAGTGCGAGGCAGGAGGCCGATCTATGTATATTAGCCTGCGCATACAGTGAACGTTGGTTTCCGATCCAGTTTACCCTCTTCGAACTTTCCATTGAAACATTTGTCCGGTTGCTTCTTCGTTTGTGTTCGTTGATATTAATTAACATTAACGTGAGCTGGTAAGCCGGTGCCGGTAAACCGGCCTTAATTCTGGAAGCAGCTTAAAGGTATCCACGTAGTAAACGCTGATTTCCGATCAGGTTTACCCGATTCGATCTGGATATTGAGATATCTCTCTGGTAACCAGCTTCGTTTGTTCGCGGTTACAATGATTAATATTGGAGGCAGATGAGCTGGTAAGCCGACGCCAGTAAACCTGCCCTGGAAGCAGCTTTACGCGATGTAGAAAGAGCGCAGTCCTAGGTATGTTTTAAATCATCAATGTGGTTATAAATTGGATGAACATTCGGTTTAAGAATTTAAGGTTCCCTTTGCTGTCAGTTCAGCAGTGCACCGCATCGAAAGCGACGTTACCACTTTTCCCAGACTGCACCAAGTGATATCCTATTTGTATAAAATCAACCTGCTGCTCCAAATCTCACAAAAACATAACTTGGCCTCTGGCCTCGCACTTCTTCTCGCTTAATAGAGCTCGGCCTGCGATCTTCGCACTTCAATTATCATAATATAGCTCGGCCTACGGCCTCAAACTTCTCATTAAGATACCTACATAATAAACATAAAGATAAGAAAATTACTACAAAAATTTCCTACAAAATAACTTTTGGAATGAACCTTGGAGGGCAGTCAGAAATAATAAGGATTATCATAACCTTCAAAATCATTCATTTGCAATTTTGAAAAGCAATTGCTTTCAAAATGCATTACATCATAAAATGTCATAATCTTTCAGCATCTACTATATAGAATCCATTATAATAAAAGCATATCTTCCAAGAAGTACTAAAACTGAGTTTCCAGAATATTAAAACTTTGTTCTTTTTGTTGAATATATTACTTGGAAACAAATCAGAAAAATATTAAAATCAAAGCGATTCTGACACCACTCAGTTACGTGTCCTTATTGCTTACAAATCTAACATTAGAAAGTATCAAGTACAAAGCAGTTTATTAAAAAATTTTCATACAATGTTAAATTTTGCAACGAATTGTCTATTGTCACCTACACAGAAATTAATATTGCAAAATAACTTTCCAAGTGGCATTAAATGATTAATTATTTAAAAGCAAAACAATAAATTTACCAAGATTAACTACCACCTTTAGTACCTACCTACCCATGGCGGCTCAATAAACAATTCAAAACCGGAAAAGTTACAACAGTTTAAAGATTTTAAAACGAAACAAAAAATTAATAATTGAACAAAAAATTGTGTACCGCGAAGAATTTTTTCCAAATTATAATTAAGTTTACACGCTATAATCCATCATTTTATTTTCGTGCCAAGGTTTACAAAAAAAGGATACCAATTTTTGTACTTTTTTGTTACAGTTAAATTTTTTTATTTTGCTTTTGTTCTGTTTAAAATGTTAAACCTATCAAGTTGTAATTAACTCCAACTTTTAAAGCAGATTGTAAATTGTGCTAATGGTTCAGTAGTCTGGACAATTAATATTTATTTTCGTAGTAACTCATAACCTCACATTAATGTCCAAAAGTTAGATTTTTACTTTTAAATATTGCAAAACTTATTTCTTTTGGTAATAATTCTTCTAGATCTAAATTTAACTACCTTAAGTTCCTATTTTCAAGATCATAAAAGTAATTTGGTATTTTAAAGTTTATAACTTCAAGATCTGAATTTTTAAAATCGAAGTTCCTATAATTCAAGTTAATAAGTTAATTTTTTGAAAAATTATTCTTTAGCTAAGATCACAGAATGACAATTTCTTCGTAAAATTAACCTATCACAAGCAATATCGCATTTTATTACTACAAAATTACAATTGATTGAAGCGCCCATAGTAAACTTGCAATTGGAGCGCACTTTTCATTCAGATTTCTACTCTTCTCTTTTGTTGACATAACAAAAATTAATACCACAGTTACGATTCCGTTACTCTCCTTGTTAAAAAACAAACAAGCGTAACAAAATTATTTCACAGAAAAAAATGCTTATAAGTCAATTTTAATTAATAATTTTAAAAAGTGAGGCGATTTAAAAAGAGAAAAGTTAATGATGCATTGATTATCTTAGAAAAAAATTTGTTTGAATGGAAGTTGTTTACTTATTTATAGGCAAGCAATTTGATTTTCAGTCAAGCGTTCGCTCTCATTAAGTATTCAATGAAAGTGCGTAAAATTTATTCTTTCTCAAGAGCAAAGTCAAATTAAATTGACTGTGATGAAGAAACGATTAATTTTTTTATTGATTTATTTAGGTCGGTAGGTTAGAAACTGCTAAAACCATTGTTGTAATTTATGGTTTATATTGGTACTTAGTTTGATGAAAGCTGGTCTTTTTTCAATAATTATTGTTTGTTTATTTGTTTATAGAGACAATAATTAGAACATAGCGGTCAAGGGAGTTGACTATGAACACTAAACACCAGGTTCGATTCCGGGTGAAGTAAGAACTTTTTTTGGCCGTCTCTCTGGTCCTCCAGGTTGTGCTAACAAAGATTAAAATGCTAACAAAGCAAACGCCAATGCAATATAAGGTTGGTAGTTCGACATTGTAATATAACAAAAATGATTTCTTTTTCGTTTTGGAGTTTAAAGATTCGTTGGGATTTTAAGATACGTTTACATTCAAGTTTTTATCGACTGATCGGCCACTCAACTGTTCAACCTGTCTAAAAGTCTGTCGTGCATCGCCTTGCCTTAATCTGACAATCTCAGACCTCTGACAGGTTCGAGAATTAAAAACCGCTAAGGAATTTTTAGAGAATTTTGAAAAGCGCCTTGCTTTGTTGCAGCGATGTTTTGGCGGGAAGTTAATTAGTAAAAAAATTGTTTAAATTTAATACTCTCATTTACCTACGATATAACTTGTTACTATGAATTAAATTTAAAAAAAAATTTCAACTTGCAGGTGTGGTACATTTTATATTATTTTCATTGCCTATCAAACTTTATAACACGGCGCCAGTATTTGCAATTGCAGTAATACATTTAAATATACTACAAAACCCATTAAATTAAATGTGGGTACCTTGAAATTGTTTAACTTAATTATTATTAGAAAATTGTAATTAAGTACTAAAATTGTTTTGCTCTAAGCGGGTTGTTCAAGGAGGATAAAATAAAGTAAATAATCTGTATGGGTGGACTGGCAGTATCAGTTGTTGTTAGTACATACGGAGTCCTCGCCAACCCTTCCTAAACAGGCCAAATGGACCTGGACACAAAGATGTCTAAAAGAAGACGATTCAAACGTTGAAAACAACGTCATCAAAGTCTCAAAGACTCCTAAGATCTCCAGGCGTCTGCAAACAACAACAATTTTCCGATAATCAAGCTGATGCACAACTCCCACCTGTTATGGACGACGATGAAGAAAACCATTTCGTCTCCGTAAGAGGAAACACTTTCCTTCATCCGATTAAGTCCAAACACCCTAAAAGTTTATTGCCCTGGCTACTATCACACCCAATGATGAAAGTAGCCGTCCAGAAACAGGAAGATGAACGAACCCCTGACTGCCACATTTCCTCAACAGAAATCTCCATTAGTCAGATCCTTTGTTACCAACACGATGAACGAGCGAATCCACCCACGACCACTCTCCACAGCAATGTGCAGACTCATCATCATTGTGATGAGTTTATTCGTGTCCATGGTAATTTCGTTATCAGAGTCGCCGGTGCCTTGGTTTAACTTCACCTCCTTCTTCGGAAGAGGGGTGAATCGGTTTTTGGTAGTAGGTAGGCCATCGTCAGGAGAACTGGTGGAGTGACCTTTTTGGCCATGAGTTGCTCCGTGACCTGCTAAGTCAGGATTGCATTGGTCTTTACGAGCTTCATCACCATCCATTATTTTATGGAAACTACAAGGCACACATATGAGTTGAAAACGTAATTTAACATCCTTTTGCCCTGCCAGAATGACAGCTTCGAAGTAATTAAAATACGGGGGGGGGGTTCAAACAAAAAAGTTTTCAAAAATGTGTATTCAAACTAGCTCAAGTTAATTTCCAAATATACTTAAATTTTTTTGAGTGTTGACGGTGAATCTAACTGTCATTTTTTGGCACACATTTTGGTTCTCAGCTTGAAATTGAGAACGACAAATAAAACATTTTAAGTGCTATAAAGTTGCAACCAAACAGAAACTACTTAGAAATTCAATTGTTACAACTATCGACGTTAATTAAGTTACTTTTATACGACGTGATAAAAATTTTAAATTATCGAGGTGCTATAATCTATTTTTATATCGTTCGACTGTAAACCAAACTCGTTTTTAAATTATCCTCTTGAACAACTTTGTCGTTCAATTCATTACATTATGTACTCTCCGTATTTATAGTTCTCAATTGCTTGGTTGAAGTTCTACACCAGGGAACTCAAACTCAGACTCACGCGAATTACAGTTCCCCAGTTAAAGAGTGGGCAAAAATGTTTAAATTTTGTTTTTGCTTTGAAAAACTGAAAAATTTCAAGAGTATAAATATTTATTTATAGTTTGGTGTGATACTTGGATGTAGAGCTATAAATCTAAAGGACGTTAGGTTCAAATCCCAATTTTTCCCAAATTTATCTATGCCGTAGAAAGAATATTTCCATATATTCTTAGTAATTCCAGATATTTTCTTGAAAAAGTTAAATTTTGTTCAAATATTCTGGAACTTTGTGAAAATATTAATAAAGACAGTAAAAATTATCTTCATATATTTGTTTTATTATAAAAACGACAAAAATTTGGTGTAATTTCGCTCTGAACGCGAAATTATTATAAGAAGCGCAAAAGCCATCTATCGGTTTTAATTGGTACTACAAAAAAAAATACATTGCGATCAAACTGTTACTTGAAATAAAAATATAGTTTTAATTTTTATTACATGATGGTAAGCCCCCCCCCCCCACCATTAATTGATCTGTATCTTGTTTTTTTTTATCCCTACAGAATTACTGGCAATTGGGGACGAAATAAGGGATGACATACTTTTCTCGTTTATAAATTTTGAAAATTTCCAACTATACCACAAATACATCTAGGAATCGCAGAAAAATAATGAAAAAAATCTATACCCTCGTAGCTGTTCCAGAGGGTTGTGTTTAGGAAAGCACGAAAAGAAAATTTTGTTTACAAATTTTGGAACGTTTTGATATGTTCATGCTGTATCCATTAATGTTGTGTAAAAATAAATTTGGTATAAATTACCAAATCAATAAATAATTTAATTTTTAAAGAAAATTTGCAAATATGTAGGAATTTTCTTTTTTTATTATTAAAAGGACAATATAAAATATCGAAACAAAATTATTTAAAGCTCCAAATTGCCACAAATTTGAAGTAAATTGGAATCAATGCTGCATTTTAAATAGTTTTATTATTTAAAAAATTTCTAATTAGGTATAATAATAATTAATTCTATAAATATTACAATAAAAATAATGAAAAAATTCAAATTGTAAATAAGGGTTGATATTTAGAGAAATAAAAAATAAAGGTAAAAATTAACAAACAAATCGGTAGGTAAATGATTTAATTTTTCCAGAAAATATACAAATATAGGGAAATTTTCCTTTTTTTTTGTTCAAAGGATAAATATAAGGTTCCGAAAAAATATTATTTAAAGTTCAAATTTGGGGTTGTGTTTCAGTGGAATAAAAGTGAAATTTTCTTCAATTTTTCCATCCATGGAATAGAAATTTTTATATAAATATATTTAATTTTTGCTTAATTTTAATGTTTAATTCCAAGTTTAAAAGCAAAAACAAAATTTAAAAATTTTCGCCCACTCTTTAACAGGGCAACTGTAATTCTCGTGAGTCTGAGTATGAGTTCGTGTAGAACTTCAGGCACATTCTCAATTGCTTTTCTAAAACCATTTACGTTGATTTTTTCTTGCTAACGTAAATTTATTGTCTTGTAGTATTTTGTATTACAAATTAAAACAAAAAAATTTGAACGTAAAATTAACTGTATGGGTAATTTTATACGAATTTTTTGAATTGTTGCAGAACGAACAAGGCGGATAAAATTGTTGTCCTTAATAGTAAGCAAGCAGGTAAAAAAGTAAAGAAAATTTTTTGCAAAAATTGTTTTGTCAGTTGAAAAGGATCCGACAAAATAATAATATTCAAAAATAATAATATTCGGATTATTAGGTTGAAAATTAATTATTTATCGAATTAATTCAAAATTATTCTGCATAATTATTTAGAGCGACGTATTTAAATTTCGTTCAATTATAACAAGAATGAAGGTTT
Source organism: Rhagonycha lutea (assembly GCA_958510855.1). Classification (NCBI taxonomy): domain Eukaryota; kingdom Metazoa; phylum Arthropoda; class Insecta; order Coleoptera; family Cantharidae; genus Rhagonycha; species Rhagonycha lutea. The sequence continues at coordinate 6,823,331 of OY294038.1, forward strand.
AATTAATTTTTAATAATCCGAGATTAATTTATGATTAATCGATCGCACATTAAATATCTCACCCATGCGTAATTGATTTCAAAATATTTTTGTTTCTTGTTAATGACTTGGGAAAGGAATAAAAATTTGCAAAATGCCTTAAAATGGTATGAAATGTTTTTCTATTTATGAAAATAAAAAAATTATATTATTTTTTAATTAGGACATTAGCTTAATTGTAAATTTTCGTTAATAATTAAATTAAGGATCACTGAAGCTATATGAAAAAATAACATTTGGAATGTAGCACAGTGTACAAAGTCCCGTATAATGCAATATTAAAATCCTTTTTAAATATTTTCTAGATTATTTTTTGTTCTAAGTACAAATTTTTGAAGAGAAGGAAACTCCAAACCTCAACTCTCAGGGCTGGCATGACTTTTAAATAAATATTCTACCTTGTGTTATTGTTCTTACAACAATAACAACAAAAATAAATATTTTCCAGCTGTTTAAGGAATTGTTAAAAAATGGAGCAGAAGTCGATTACCAAGGCTTTAACCTTGTATTGATTAAATTTTAATGTAAGAAATAATAATTATAAATAAATAGTAAAACCACATTAATTTTTGTGTTAACATAGAAAATTATAACGTCACGAATTTTACAAATTGAACTTGAAGTAACTAAAACTTTTTTATTATTGTTTTGACTTATCTTATTTTGCAGAATTTTTTATAATCTGCGGTTTCAAGTAAGAAAATCTAAACAAAAACAAATTCAATCAGTATTTTGCGAAATAAGGCAAAATCTCCAGATATGGAAGCCAATATTAATAATTATTATCAATTGTTCACCTGCCACCCAGTGGCGGTGATATGAGTAAGCGAATGTAAGCTATGCACCGCCTCCTGCACCGCCACTGGTTAGAACCAATATTTTCATGCAGTTGCAGAATATTTGGACAAACTTTATTTTTTATCCAAAAATTAAAATCAAAAATCGCTCCGAAATCAAATCATCGGAAAATAAAGACAACTTTTGGTTTAGAATTTTCTCATTATTTTTCCTGGCTTTACTAGGTTGTAATCAATAGTTTTATGCAGTTGCAGAATATTTGAACAAACTTTATTTTTTATCCAAAAATTTAAATCAAAAATCTCTCCGAAACCAAATCATCTGAAATTAAAGACAACTTTTGGTTTAGAATTTTTTCATTATTTTTTCTGGCTCTACTAGGTTGTAATCAATAGTTTTATGCAGTTGCAGAATATTTGAACAAACTTTATTTTATATTCAAAAATTAAAATCAAAAAATCGCTCCGAAATCAAATCATCGGAAAATAAAGAAAACTTTTGGTTTAGAATTTTTTCATTATTTTTCCTGGCTTTACTAGGTTGAAATCAATAGTTTTATGCAGTTGCAGAATATTTGAACAAACTTGATTTTTTATCCAAAAATTAAAATCAAAAATCGCTCCAAAATCAAACCATCGGAAATTAAAGACAACTTTTGGTTTAGAATTTTTTCATTATTTTTCCTGGCTTTAACTAGGTTGTAATCAATAGTTTCATGCAGTTGCAGAATATTTGAATAAACTTGATTTTTTATCAAAAAATTTAAATCAAAAATCGCTCCGAAACCAAATCATCGGAAATTAAAGACAACTTTTGGTTTAGAATTTTTACATTATTTTTTCTGGCTCTACTAGGTTGTAATCAATAGTTTTATGCAGTTTCAGAATATTTGAACAAACTTTATTTTTTATTCAAAAATTAAAATCAAAAAATCGCTCCGAAATCAAATCATCGGAAAATAAAGACAACTTTTGGTTTAGAATTTTCTCATTATTTTTCCTGGCTTTACTAGGTTGTAATCAATAGTTTTATGCAGTTGCAGAATATTTGAACAAACTTTATTTTTTATCCAAAAATTTAAATCAAAAATCTCTCCGAAACCAAATCATCTGAAATTAAAGACAACTTTTGGTTTAGAATTTTTTCATTATTTTTCCTGGCTTTACTAGGTTGAAATCAATAGTTTTATGCAGTTGCAGAATATTTGAGCAAACTTTATTTTTTATCCAAAAATTAAAATCAAAAATCGCTCCGAAATCAAATCATCGGAAATTAAAGACAACTTTTGGTTTAGAATTTTTTCATCATTTTTCCTGGCTTTACTAGGTTGAAATCAATAGTTTTATGCAGTTGCAGAATATTTGAACAAACTTTATTTTTTATCCAAAAATTAAAATCAAAAATCGCTCCGAAATCAAATCATCTGAAATTAAAGACAACTTTTAGTTTAGAATTTTTTCATTATTTTTCCAGGCTTTACTAGGTTGTAATCAATAGTTTTATGCAGTTGCAGAATATTTGAACAAACTTGATTTTTTATCCAAAAATTAAAATCAAAAATCGCTCCGAAATCAAATCATCGGAAATTAAAGACAACTTTTGGTTTAGAATTTTTTCATTATTTTTCCTGGCTTTAACTAGGTTGTAATCAATAGTTTCATGCAGTTGCAGAATATTTGAATAAACTTGATTTTTTATCCAAAAATTTAAATCAAAAATCGCTCCGAAACCAAATCATCGGAAATTAAAGACAACTTTTGGTTTAGAATTTTTACATTATTTTTTATGGCTCTACTAGGTTGTAATCAATAGTTTTATGCAGTTTCAGAATATTTGAACAAACTTTATTTTTTATTCAAAAATTAAAATCAAAAAATCGCTCCGAAATCAAATCATCGGAAAATAAAGACAACTTTTGGTTTAGAATTTTCTCATTATTTTTCCTGGCTTTACTAGGTTATAATCAATAGTTTTATGCAGTTGCAGAATATTTGAACAAACTTTATTTTAATCCAAAAATTAAAATCAAAAATCGCTCCGAAATCAAATCATCTGAAATTAAAGACAACTTTTGGTTTAGAATTTTTTCATCATTTTTGCTGGCTTTACTAGGTTGTAATCAATAGTTTTATGCAGTTGCAGAATATTTGAACAAACTTTATTTTTTATCCAAAAATTAGAATCAAAAATCGCTCCGAAATCAAATCATCTGAAATTAAAGACAACTTTTGGTTTAGAATTTTTCATTATTTTTCCTGGCTTTACTAGGTTGTAATCAATAGTTTTATGCAGTTGCAGAATATTTGAACAAACTTTATTTTTTATCCAAAAATTTAAATCAAAAATCGCTCCGAAACCAAATCATCGGAAATTAAAGACAACTTTTGGTTTAGAATTTTTACATTATTTTTTCTGGCTCGACTAGGTTGTAATCAATAGTTTTATGCAGTTGCAGAATATTTGAACAAACTTTATTTTTTATCCAAAAATCAAAAATCGCTTCGAAAACAAATCATTGGAAATTAAAGACAACTTTTGGTTTAGAATTTTTTCATTATTTTTCCTGGCTTTACTAGGTTGTAATCAATAGTTTTATGCGGTTGCAGAATATTTGAACAAACTTGATTTTTTATCCAAAAATTTAAATCGAAAAATCGCTCCGTAATCAAATCATCGGAAATGAAAGACAACTTTTGGTTTAGAATTTTTTCATTATTTTTCCTGGCTTTACTAGGTTGTAATCAATTGTTTTATGCAGTTGCAGAATATTTCAACAAACTTTATTTTTTATCCAAAAATTAGAATCAAAAATCGCTCCGAAATCAAATCATCTGAAATTAAAGACAACTTTTGGTTTAGAATTTTTTCATTATTTTTCCTGGCTTTACTAGGTTGTAATCAATAGTTTTATGCAGTTGCAGAATATTTGAACAAACTTTATTTTTTATCCAAAAATTTAAATCAAAAATCGCTCCGAAACCAAATCATCGGAAATTAAAGACAACTTTTGGTTTAGAATTTTTTCATTATTTTTTCTGGCTCTACTAGGTTGTAATCAATAGTTTTATGCAGTTGCAGAATATTTCAACAAACTTTATTTTTTATCCAAAAATCAAAAATCGCTTCGAAAACAAATCATTGGAAATTAAAGACAACTTTTGGTTTAGAATTTTTTCATTATTTTTCCTGGCTTTACTAGGTTGTAATCAATAGTTTTATGCGGTTGCAGAATATTTGAGCAAACTTTATTTTTTATCCAAAAATTAAAATCAAAAATCGCTCCGAAATCAAATCATCGGAAATTAAAGACAACTTTTGGTTTAGAATTTTTTCATTATTTTTCCTGGCTTTACTAGGTTGTAATCAATAGTTTTTTGCAGTTGCAGAATATTTGAGCAAACTTTATTTTTTATCCAAAAATTAGAATCAAAAATCGCTCCGAAATCAAATCATCTGAAATTAAAGACAACTTTTGGTTTAGAATTTTTCATTATTTTTCCTGGCTTTACTAGGTTGTAATCAATAGTTTTATGCAGTTGCAGAATATTTGAACAAACTTTATTTTTTATCCAAAAATTTAAATCAAAAATCGCTCCGAAACCAAATCATCGGAAATTAAAGACAACTTTTGGTTTAGAATTTTTACATTATTTTTTCTGGCTCTACTAGGTTGTAATCAATAGTTTTATGCAGTTGCAGAATATTTGAACAAACTTTATTTTTTATCCAAAAATCAAAAATCGCTTCGAAAACAAATCATTGGAAATTAAAGACAACTTTTGGTTTAGAATTTTTTCATTATTTTTCCTGGCTTTACTAGGTTGTAATCAATAGTTTTATGCGGTTGCAGAATATTTGAACAAACTTTATTTTTTATCCAAAAATTTAAATCGAAAAATCGCTCCGTAATCAAATCATCGGAAATGAAAGACAACTTTTGGTTTAGAATTTTTTCATTATTTTTCCTGGCTTTACTAGGTTGTAATCAATTGTTTTATGCAGTTGCAGAATATTTCAACAAACTTTATTTTTTATCCAAAAATTAGAATCAAAAATCGCTCCGAAATCAAATCATCTGAAATTAAAGACAACTTTTGGTTTAGAATTTTTTCATTATTTTTCCTGGCTTTACTAGGTTGTAATCAATAGTTTTATGCAGTTGCAGAATATTTGAACAAACTTTATTTTTTATCCAAAAATTTAAATCAAAAATCGCTCCGAAACCAAATCATCGGAAATTAAAGACAACTTTTGGTTTAGAATTTTTTCATTATTTTTTCTGGCTCTACTAGGTTGTAATCAATAGTTTTATGCAGTTGCAGAATATTTGAACAAACTTTATTTTTTATCCAAAAATCAAAAATCGCTTCGAAAACAAATCATTGGAAATTAAAGACAACTTTTGGTTTAGAATTTTTTCATTATTTTTCCTGGCTTTACTAGGTTGTAATCAATAGTTTTATGCGGTTGCAGAATATTTGAGCAAACTTTATTTTTTATCCAAAAATTAAAATCAAAAATCGCTCCGAAATCAAATCATCGGAAATTAAAGACAACTTTTGGTTTAGAATTTTTTCATTATTTTTCCTGGCTTTACTAGGTTGTAATCAATAGTTTTTTGCAGTTGCAGAATATTTGAGCAAACTTTATTTTTTATCCAAAAATTAAAATCAAAAATCGCTCCGAAATCAAATCATCTGAAATTAAAGACAACTTTTGGTTTAGAATTTTTTCATTATTTTTCCTGGCTTTACTAGGTAGAAAGCAATAGTTTTATGCAGTTGCAGAAGATTTGAACAAACTTTATTTTTTATCCAAAAATGTAATCAAAAATCGCTCCGAAACCAAATCATCGGAAATTAAAGACAACTTTTGGTTTAGAATTTTTTCATTATTTTTCCTGGCTTTACTAGGTTGTAATCAATAATTTTATGCGGTTGCAGAATATTTGAACAAACTTGATTTTTTATCCAAAAATTTAAATCAAAAATCGCTCCGAAACCAAATCATCGGAAATTAAAGACAACTTTTGGTTTAGAATTTTTACATTATTTTTCCAGGCTTTACTTGGTTAGAAGTAGAAAACTTAAGAACTTTTTTTTAGAGGCCTGTTATGTATATTTGCTTACGGTGGCCCTAGCTACCCTTGCACCGCCGCTGCTCCCACCTAAAACAATATTTTTGTTTTTAAAAGTTGTTTATATTTTTAGTTAACCAGAATTTTGCATTACGCAGATAAATATTTAATTATAATTATTTATCAACACAACCTTTTGACATTGATTTTCTGAAAAGATTCGATAAAGATTTTATTGAATAATATTGGGATTATTAGGTCAAATATTAATGGATTTAAAATTATTCTGCATAATTCTCTCAAATTTACAACGACGCGACGAATTTTAATTTATTGCAATTATGGAAAAATGAAAATCAAATTAATATGGAAATAAACCACTCTAAAATTGTAATTAATCGCTCATTAAATAATATGCTCGAATCCCGAACTTTCCCAAATTCATCTGTACTGTAAAAAGGATATTTTCTTAAATCAACAAGAGAGACGGTCGGAGCATAGTGGTCGAATAAGTTGACTATGAATGCTAAATGCCCGGTTCGAATCCGGCTGAAGTAAGAACTATATTCTGGCCGTCTCTCTGGTCCTCCAGGTTGGGGGTTCTACGTCGGGCTTCTCGTCTAGGTAAAAAATGTAAAATGCCAATAAACACGAATTCGCAAAGTTGGTAGTTGATTAATCACAGGGATTTTCTCGAATTTTTTTAATTTTCTTTCAATTGTGAGTTTCTGTATGGATTCTCTGTATTTCACTTTATCATCAATTTTATTCAAAAGGTTAATTCCTCTCCGACATCATTGCCAATTTTAAAAATGTAAATTTTATCTTCTATTTGGAGGGTCCACTGGAAGAACGATGAGGGTCACATTTTTAAAAAGTCGAGTAAAACGAGGTTTAAAGTTTTACAACTGTTCAAAACGCATAACGTTACATTGTGCTGCCTATTTTCAACCGCAGTTTTTAGTGGAATTTCATTGTTTGTTTCCTGTGAGGATTGGTATGTTCATAGGTTATGTTACAAGCTAAGAGATGCCGATAAAATATCGATTTTGAAAAAAATGGAGCCTCATCGTTCTTCCAGTGGACCCTTCATTTCCTTCTCACTAATGTTTCAAATTCTATCTTCTGCTTCTTATTATAGAAATTTTATTCTAAACTTACTAGCAAATCTGAATTGCAATTGACACTTTCTGAATTTAATCTGAAAATAAGGAAGGTATTTTCAGTACCTACTTCTTTTTCTGCATTAAAATTTGTTTCTCATTTGTTGAGATGACGTAAAGTGAACTCTTAACTTTAAAAGTCACCTTTGCTCCAACATTTCTCATAATCAAGCACGAAAAAAACATCGGAGTGGTATTATCTTATCAGGAGGATATTAAAGACTGCAAGTTGTTGTTGCTTGATCAGTAATTCGACAAACTTGATTCATTTCAGCAACAAAAATGAAGTTCCTACCAGCGTTGGTGTTCTGCGCAGTTTTAATATCTGTTCGAGCCGAGCTCGTGCAATTTGGAACCCTTGATACAAGTAAGAGAACAGAATTTTAAAATTGAAACGATAAATTAGTCGAAATTTTTTAAAAGCAAACTCCTCAGATGGAGAAGCCATTTAAGTTGATGTAAAAGTAGAATCTATTTTTTTGTAGTGATTTACGATCCAGATACTGCAAAAATATCAAAATGTTACGATATCATGTGTCCCACTGGAACCGCGGGTTGCAGTAAAGTCAAAAAAACCAGTGAAGATTTAGAAGCAATAACAACGACGTACAGATGCGAAGACGAAACTGGTATGACATTTTTTGAAAAAATTGATAGGATACAAATTTTTATTTGGTTTTGCAGGTGGAATATTGCATTCTGAGCGCGAAACTGTTCCAAATCCGTATCCAGGTGTCAGCATGGAAAGTTTTTCATTTTCTGGAGTTTACCATATAACTAACGGCGTAGTTGACGGAAATAGAACTCCATTTGCAGGTTTCGGCAACAGAGACCCAGTGACGGAAGATAACGATAGATTTAACTATGAACGTAATAAATACCATTCTAACGATTTGGATTCTCAAGTTGAAACTTTCGACAGATAATTTGAAATTTTCTTATTAATAAATAATCATTTTTTAAATTTGTTTAATTTTTTCTGACTAGGGGGGGGGAGGAAACACCGTCCTTAAGTTTTTGCGGTACACAGGTGGTAGTTCAATACAACGAAAAAAGTCAAATTATTTCCAAAATTTCTTTTTCTAATAAATTATCAATATCATCCTGAGTCGACGATGAATTGTTGGTCCTCCATAATAAATTTTAACGCCGAGGGTTGTGGCAGCGAAGAAGACTAATATCCATCGATGGATTAGATTGGACTTTCATAAATTCGAGAGATGCACACTTTACTAAAATCTCTAAGATTATATTATGCAACACACATTACAATCATGAAGGAGACTTGATTCCTTCACATTTTTAAATAAATCTTATCCATTATAATATTCCTTGCTAAAATATCAAACAATTATTATAGCTTGCACGTATGGTCGCAGTAAGTTGCTCTGAGTGAGGCCGAAGGCCGAACAACCATGTCAATGACAATCTATAAAGATCCATTCCATTTTGATAATTTGGGTAAAGTGGCTATACGTCTCGATTTTTAGGTAATTTTTATGTAAAATTGGTGTCTATCGTTAGAGCCTAAATGAACTTTCATTTTTATCGTTTTATCCTTAAATTTTCTTTGGTTTTTTTAAAATATTTTTCTATGTTTTTGTAAGTTTCTCAGATAATTACTGTAAAAACATTGAAAACTTTATGCTTAATTCCGTAGATTATAATTTCTGGGTTAATTAGACGTGATAAATTATTCGTTTGACGTAATTGCTAATTTATTAAATTAATTTTGTACTATATCTGTTATTTAGTTAACTTTCGTTCAAGTTCGGCCCTGCAACTACCCACACGAAGTTCGCCGCGTAATTTACTCGTTTGACGTTTCACTGTCAAATTGATTAATTCCAAATTTCCATTTAATTTTGATTCTAATTTTTTAAGTGTTTTATTTTTAATCGTGATCGATTTTTTAATGAGATTGTAACTCAGTTGAGTTGGTTATTAATCGTTGGAGACAAATTGTGTGTTTTTATTTAATTTTTATTACGCAATGGATAATTTAAGGTAAATATTACTTAAAATGCATATTAGTTAAGTAATTGTAAATTTGTAGAGTGTATTTCGTGACTTACAATGTGGGCACCAGCAACCCCGACCAGGAATTAGTGGAATTGCTGGGGATGAACGATCACGCTAAATGTGGTGGCAAAAATGCTGCAGATTTTTACGTAATTAGTTTACAAGAAGTTAGTGCTAAACCTACGAGTATGCTGTTAGATGCTCTATTTGAGGACCCTTGGACTAACGCTTTTTTGGATAAGTTGGTCGCAAGGGATTACGTTAAATTGAAGACCATTCGTTTGCAAGGGTTAATTTTGAATGTCTTTTGCTTGAGGAAGCATTTGTTGAATGTTAGGGAAGTTGAGTCCGATTACACACGTACCGGTTTGTCTGGAATGTGGGTCAGTTTATGACACAGTCTTGTTATGTTCAAATTTGTATGTTGCTTTTGTTTCCAGGGGAACAAGGGGGCCGTTAGTGTGAGGTTAAGTGCCTACGGATGCTCACTATGCTTTGTTAATGCCCATTTAACTGCACATGACGAAGGTTTGGATGATCGGGTTGAAGACTACAATACCATTATTAAGGATCAGAAGTTTCACGTAGCGGAACACACGCAAATTTTCTTTCATGAGTAAGTTTGATCCAGATATCTTAACCATAAAGCTTCGAATTTGCAATTAAATTAACTTACATTGAGTCTGGGGTACTAGACTGGGTTTGATTTAGCACCAATAAGTTCAATGTACAGTTGAACAAATCTATGTTGGTATTTGAGATTTTATATAATGTGCAAGCAATGAACATAGAAAGTATTCGAAAGAAACACGTTATTAATTTAAGGTAGAAGTACAGACTGTGTTAGAAGCAAAAAGTTGCTTTTTATTAAAAATTAATATTCATTTTGTTTAATTTAGAAACATTTTACAAGGCTAAGAAATTAAATTAATTAACAAATTACTTAGCAAGGAAATGACGATGAGTGTGGACTTGGATCTAATAAAATTTTTATACAAGTATAGAGCTATTTACAGCCCCCCTAAACCACCCCCTTGCGATTAGAATTTTTTGATTATTTTAGCTATATTCACAGATTTAACATTAATATATTGGTAAAGTTTCAGAATTATTAAAGAATATTTTTAGTTTCTACCCCCTTAAAAGCCACCCCGTGGCGATTAAACATTTTTTTATTATTTTTTCGTGTATGAATAAATTTAACTTTTACATAATATTAGGAGAGTTTTAGAATTATTACATTTTTTTTTATTTTGTAAGGGATCCTTTTAGGAAACATTGATAATAATTACCGAATTAAAAAACAACCCCCTTGCGATTAGAGTTTTTTCACCATTTTAGCTAAGAAGTTTTTCAATATTTTTACAGTATTCACAGATTTCACGTTAATTTATATTGGTAAAGTTTCAGAATGATTCGAGAATATTTTTGTTTCTACCCCCTTAAAAACCACCCCGTGGCGATTAAACTTTTTTCATTATTTTTCGTGTATGAATAATATAAACGTTAATATTATATTAGAAGAGTTTTAGAATTATTAAAGCTTTTTTTTAGATTTTAATGTTTTCTAAAGTAAGAAAACTTGATAATTACCAAATTAAAAACCACCCCCTTGTGATTACAATTTTTTCACTATTTTAGCTATAATCACAGATTTAACGTTCATGTATTAGAAAAGTTTCAGAATTGTTCATAAAAGTTTTATTTCTTAAGATTTTCTTCAGAATATAATTGGTAATTAGCTAATTACAAACTCTAAAACCACCCTTTCGAGATTAGAATTTTTTCAATATTTTTGCAGTATTCACAGATTTAACGTTCATGTATTAGAAAAGTTTCAGCATTTTTTATGAAAGTTTTTAAATTTCTTATAATTTTTTTCAGAAAAAATTGGTAATTAGTAATACGAACTCAAAAACCACCCCATCGAAATTAGAATTTTTTCAATATTTTTGCAGTATTCACGGATTTCACGTTAATATATTGGTAAAGTTTCAGAATGATTCGAGAATATTTTTAGTTTCTACCCCCTTAAAAACCACCCCGTGGCGATTAAACTTTTTTCATTATTTTTTGTGTATGAATAATATAAACGTTAATATATTAGGAGAGTTTTAGAATTACTAAAGCTTTTTTTTAGATTTTAATATTTTCTAAAGTAAGAAAACTTGATAATTACCAAATTAAAAACCACCCCCTTATGATTACAATTTTTTAACTATTTTAGCTATAATCACAGATTTAACGTTCATGTATTAGAAAAGTTTCAGAATTGTTCATAAAAGTTTTATTTCTTAAGATTTTCTTCAGAAAAAAATTGGTAATTAGCTAATTACGAACTCTAAAACCACCCCTTCGAGATTAGAATTTTTTCAATATTTTTGCAGTATTCACAGATGTAACGTTCATGTATTAAAAAAGTTTCAGAATTTTGTATGAAAGTTTTTAAATTTCTTATGATTTTTTTTCAGAAAAAATTGGTAATTAGTAATAAGAACTCAAAAACCACCCCATCGAGATTAGAATTTTTTCAATATTTTTGCAGTATTCACAGATTTCACGTTAATATATTGGTAAAGTTTCAGAATGATTCGAGAAAATTTTTTAGTTTCTACCCCCTTAAAAACCACCCCGTGGCGATTAAACTTTTTTCATTATTTTTCGTGTATGAATAATATAAACGTTAATATTATATTAGAAGAGTTTTAGAATTATCAAAGCTTTTTTTTAGATTTTACTATTTTCTAAAGTAAGAAAACTTGATAATTACCAAATTTAAAACCACCCCCTTATGATTACAATTTTTTTACTATTTTAGCTATAATCACAGATTTAACGTTCATGTATTAGAAAAGTTTCAGAATTGTTCATAAAAGTTTTATTTCTTAAGCTTTTCTTCAGAAAAAAATTGGTAATTAGCTAATTACGAACTCTAAAACCACCCCTTCGAGATTAGAATTTTTTCAATATTTTTGCAGTATTCACAGATTTAACGTTCATGTATTTGAAAAGTTTCAGAAGTTTTCATAAACGTGTTATTTCTTAAGATTTTCTTCAGAAAAAAATTGGTAATTAGCTAATTACGAACTCTAAAACCACCCCTTCGAGATTAGAATTTTTTCAATATTTTTGCATTATTCACAGATTTAACGTTCATGTATTACAAAAGTTTCAGAAGTTTTCATGAAAGTTTTTAAATTTCTTATGATTTTTTTCAGAAAAAATTGGTAATTAATAATTACGAACTCAAAAACTACCCCATCGAGATTAGAATTTTTTCAATATTTTTACAGTATTCACAGATTTAACGTTAATATATTTGTAAAGTTTCAGAATTATTAAAGGTAATTACTAATTACCAACTGATTACCAAATCACCCCCTAGTATTAGAATTTCTTCATTATTTTTTGTGTAGTCACAGATTATCCATTAATATATTTGGACATCTTCAGATTTATTAAACAAAATTTTTATTTCTTACACCCTGAGAAATCACCCCTTGCGTTTAGAATTTTTGTGCTACTTTTGGTATATTCGCAGATCGAACGTAAGGGATTTTATTTCTAATCGCCTCACAAACCACCCCCTTTTGATTAGAATTTTTTCACTATTTTAGCTACGAGTATACCCACAAATTTCAAGTTAAGATTTGGAAAGTTTAAAATTTAATAAACAACATTTTTTACTTTTTAGCCCCTCAAGAACTACTCCGTAGCGATTAAACATATTTAATTATTTTTCGTGTATTTTCTTAAATGTAACTAATAATATTTGGAGAGTTTTAAAATTATTAATACAAAAAAAGGTTTTATTTAAAGAATTTAAAGAGATTCAGATTTATTAAACAAAATTTTTATTTCTTACACCCTCAGAAACCACCCTATTGCGATTTGAATTTTTACATCATTTTTACTATATTCGCAGATCTAATATTAATATATCTGAGAAGTTTAAGATTTATCAAAGAAACTTTTTATGTCTTCTCACAAACCACCCTCATTTCTTACACTCTTAAAAACCAACCCTGAGCTATTAGAATTTTTTTTTACTACTTTTTGTGTATTCACATATTAGCCAGTAATACATTTGGATAATTTCAGAAGTATTAAACCAAATATTTTTTTTTATTACACTCATCTCTATAACCACCCCCTTGCAATTAAACTTCTTTCACTATGTTCGGAAGACCTCCGACCAACAGTAAACCTCCCACATGAAAAACTTCCTTATTTGTTATTATTTATTATCCATACCTTATATTTTTTTCCATTCTTTGTTTTATTTCTTGATTGATTACTTTCATGTTTGAATTTTCATCATCAACCCTCTCTACACAATCGTCCTTTTTTGTTTTTCTTGTTTTTCCACCTCTTAGCTTGAGTTTTGTTCGGTGTTTTATTTTCATCACTCTTCCATTTAATTCTTCACCTCTTGACTCGCTTCTATCTCCTTCACCTCAACCGCAAGACTATTTTCTTCCTTGAGATTTTTACATTTTCTTTTCTTTCATCTGGTCCCCCAGATAGAGTCTCAATATTTCCATGTTATCATTTTGTAATTTCTCATATTCGTTAAATATTTCTTCTACTTGGTTTGGACAATGCTCCATTGAATTTTTGTTTCTCATCTTTTTTATTTTATTATTGTTGGTTTCTTTATCTGCTATACAAATTTTAATATTTCGATGCCTGCTCTACCAAATTTTGGGCGTCAAATATTGCTGCTATGATATGATTTAAATTAGATTACTCAACAAAAAATAAAATCTAGTTGAAAAAATATATATTTTTCAAAAAAAATCGATAAAATGCCAAAATGTGTGTAAGTTCCCAAAATTTGAAGTTAATTCGTCAATTCATTTTTAAGTTGCAAATCCCCAGCCTTAAAGGGGCAGCGCCTAAAAAAAAACCTCAAAAGATGGCGCTGCTGATTCTCAATTAATTATTTTTACTCGGAACCTCCAGGCTTTAATATTTAAAATATAGCAAATTTGTTGAGATAATACTATTCTATAAACAATATTCTTGGTATTGAGCTTTTTTGGGTTCATAATTTTAATTTATAAAAAAAATTTCGAAATTACAGTTTGATAATTTTTTTCAATGTGGGTCAATTTAAAACATTCAATACCAAACCGACATGAAAAGAAACAAATATACTTAGTAGTTAGTACCAAGTAGAAATTGTCAATAATAATTTTTAGAAGTTAAGACCGCGCTGCAAATTTTGATGCAAAAACATGTTTCGACAGATGGCGTGCCCTAAAATATTAATCTTTTATAGTTATCTTTTCACCAAAACAGAATTCTAATAATTTATAAAAGTCATATGAATAAACGATAACTAAGCTAGGCAATAAGGAAGTTTGAGCTTTCAAAGATAAATATTTTTAAATATATTCAATATTTTCACATGTGCATATCTTTTTGGAATATACTTGTAAATATTCAACATTATGAACCCAAAAAAGCTCAATACCAAGAATATTGTTTGTAGAATAGTATTATCTCAACAAATTTGCTATATTTTAAATATTAAAGCCTGGAGGTTTCGAGTAAAAATAATTAATTGAGAATCAGCAGCGCCATCTTTTGAGTTTTTTTTTAGGCGCTGCCCCTTTAAGATCCACTTACGGTTTGTTAAAGTACGTTGAGTGTTTTAGTTACGTGTTTTGGATGGGTGACCTTAATTTCCGTCTAGTTGAAGAATTTGAAAAGGGACCTGAAGAAATTGACAAGATTATCAGGCAAGGTGACATACCCTATCTATTCCAGCATGACCAGTTGACAACTGTGATGTCACAAGGTCGAGCGTTTAGTGAACTCATTGAAAATGTGCCCTCTTTTGACCCTACATTTAAATTTGACGTTGGTTCATGCAATTATGACTACAAGTAAGTTATTTTTATTCCAAACGCTTCATAGTTCTACAGTTGGCTTTTGCAGACGAAGACCAGCTTGGACTGATCGCATTCTCTACAAAGTCAACTCGAATAATTACGAAAATGTGGTGTTGCATGCCGAACAGAAATCGTACCAGGCACATACTCACTACACCATGAGCGACCACAAACCAGTAACTGCCGAGTTTACAATTAAGGTAAATATTTTGTCATTTTTAGCTTTGCCCTAAAATTTGCATCTTTGAACTTACACTAATTTGTGGGCCAGATATGTCATAGCCACTCTACTAATTTTCAATTTCATTTATTTTATCTAATTATGCAAGCCTTCCAGACAATGCTGGCGTTAAAATATGCAACCTGAATTACTCCCAGCACCACGCAATTTTAACTGTTAATTTTAAGTTAAGTAAGTGGAGGCTTGTCGTTAGATACCCGACATGTCCATATTGGATTCTTCTAAGACTCTCCATCTGCAGGTATTTGAGGAAGCAGCAGAACATGTAGTTCAATTTGAGAAAGTTTCATGTTGGTACTTAGGAGAGGAGAATTCGATAACTTACAAGGTTACCAAAGAAATACCACCCTATAAGGATGACTGGATTGGTGTCTTTAAGGTAAATGCATTTTTGAATGAATTTTTTTTAGTAACGCCAAATATTTTAGGAAAACTTTGGGAGTTTAGATGATTACATCATCTACGAATACGCCAACAAGGCTTCGAGTCCCGTTCCTACAACCAAAACCCCTCATAATGAAAGTAATGGTGGTTACCCCCTTAAGTATCACCTGAACTTCTCTGAAGTTGAGGTGGGCAGCGCTTCTCCACCAATTAGGTTGGTTTATTTTAGTTTGTCTGAGGATAAAGTACAAACGGTTTTGGGTGTTAGCGAACCAATTCCATTGGTTAAAAAGGATAGCGATTAATGTAGTTTTTAGATGCTCCTGCCACAGCCGCTATGTCTAATTTGTTGCTTGATAGGTAATTTAGTTACACAACTCTACCTCACTATGGGAGGGGGAACGAAAGGGCAAAGAATGATTAACAAATTGGTAATATAGTATTATTTATTTTTAACGTGATTTTATGATGAAATGAGCTGGAATTGTTATAATGGAACTGCACCCCCATAACCATCACATCGTAATTTACAAGTTTGCTGTTCCCTTATAATTAATTACTTACACTTCGCTTTAGTTAATTTCATAAAGCAGCAATTTAGTTTTTAATGGAGTATATTTTTATAATTTGCTAATTTCGTTAATTTTAGGTGTTAAGAGTAACTTTTATTAGCCTGTTGTTGCACATTGTTGTTAAGAAATTTTATTTATATTATTAAAACTTCTAGTCTGTATTTATTCTGTTGAAACTTTTATGTATCTTAAATTTGTTGCATTGTTTTAAAATATATTTTTTTAATTGGTGGACTGTGAACAAAATAATTAAATGCAGGGTGTAATTTTTTTTAATTTATCTGACACCAAAAGTTTCTATGAAGTAGCTATTGTAACATAGTTCAAGTAAAATGTGGCCTAATGCTTTAAATAGCTTATAAGTATTATAAAAGCATTTAATTATTGTTAAACTTCTGTAGTAATAAAAATTATTCTGCATACAAATTGACTCATTGACTCAACGATTGGTTGAAATTCTGGCAATTTGAAACAGATATTTCGAATTATTTCGTAACTCCTCAGAATTGTAATGGTTATTTTGTAATTCTTTTCATCCATTCAAATTATTTCTGATAATCCCGCTATTCTGCCATTTTGATTTCTGACATATGAAACGCGGTCATTACAAAGTTTTCAAGTAATTCTGTGTTGTTCTGGTACTAACAGCTCAAGATGTCAAGGTCTACCAATTCGCTCAGATTTTGGAGAGATCCAGTGTGACGCTCCACAATTGGTCAAATGTCACAAAATTTGAGGTGATTGTTCAAAGGTTTTTTATCACCATGATTTTCGTACTTTGTGGTTCGTCTCTCATCTTTTTGTAATTACATTTTATGGCGGTTTTGTTCAACAGGATTTATAATCATATCCTTCTGCTGTTTCATTGGTTTAATTACCATTTTTAATTCCAAAACATCCCCTTTTCTAAGCACGGCACTGCGTCTTTTTGGGTAATTTCTGTGTTAAGTTGGAAACCTGGATCTGATTACTAATTTTTAATACAGACGACATTTTATTGCTGATTATATCGAAATTTACATTATTCTACTTATTTCCGGTTTTAAGTGAATTCTCTTTAGGATATTCGTAAGTAGATAAATCTAAATACAAACACTCTTGTTTGTAATTTTACTTTTAGGGACATCAGATTTCATAATATTATGATTTTTGCCACATATTTCGAAGAGCGTTCTGGTAAACATTAAAACGTTCCATAGCATCTCCGAGGTAAAATTTTGGTTTTTTCTATAAGGAATTATTTATAGGGTTTTTGTTTTTCCTCCAAGGTGCCAATAGACCCTTTTTACGCTGATCATTCGTTTGGATTAACACCTGCATTATATTGGGAGCTTAGTTTCCTTATCTGCACCAGCCAGATTGTCCATTCAAATTTGGTGTGAAGATAAGCCCACTTTTTATCTCCAGTTGCGGAACAGTTCCAACCTGACTGCCTTTAAATAAGGTAAGATATTTTTGGATTTGCGAAGAAATTTTGGTTCAGAGGTTTATTTGATAACTGACATCTTTTATTATATTTATGCACATTATCATAATGGTGGGAACCTAAACAGGAAAGTAATCTGACTAAGGGTAATGATAGAAACGTACTAAACCAGTTGACAACACAAAAACATGCTCAATTTCCGTACCATTGCCTGGATGGTCTACCTAACATTCTCCGGCGACTAGCTGCAGTTTTACCTCTCTTTAAAGCTTTATTATACTTTTAATTCAAAAAATGCTGCAATTATGTTTGGTTTATTTTAGCAGATAATTAACTATAAAATTAATACCTTACTTTCCATTGGATTCTTGTAGCTGAAGCCAACGAGTTCCGTTTATAGCGTAGTTTTCTTATAAAACAAAATATAAGCTTGCGATTGAAGCACTTCATTTTCACTGGCATACCAAACATACTCATCACTAGTACCCACCCACTGTCTTTTCTTCAAGGAATTATTATTATTATCATCGTTTTCGAATTTATTTTGTTTTATCATCCACCCTGTATCGCTTCCCTTTTGCCCGCAGTTATTGCTACTGGGAAGGGGGCATCAAGGTATTCAAGAGTTGAACCAGGTATTCCCGAGGTTAATTAAAATAATATGCACAAGGAAGGAACAGTAAGTACTGTTTTGGATCAGTCGCGAATACTGCAGGGGGCAATGGGTGCAATTTTTGTCAGGTCAGACTCAACTAAAATTTTGATACAGAGTTTTTCAAAAGTTGCACAAAACTATAGAAATTGAGTAGCTCCGATAGTTGTACGCAGCGCCATCTTTCATCAGCGTCAAAACTAGACTATACAAATCTCACTTTAGGAGACATTCACAAGTATATTTATTTGATTTTTTTCAAATACTTCAAAAAATTAACCGTAACCCTGGGAAGTCCTTCCTAAAGCATCCCCAAGTGTACAATATTAAGAAATTCTGGTACAATCAATGATATAAGAGCTGTAAAGATGGATAACGCTATACAAATTTATATGCATCCTTTTTTCCCGGTAAATAGATGGCGTTACTAATTTTCTATCCCAATTTTTAGATGGCGCTACTGATTTGAGGTTACTATTTTTAAAATATTGTGAGCTTATTTGTTAGTTTTAAAAATAGCAACCCAAATGAGTAGCGCCATCTACTGCGAAAATTAAATACCTAATATGTCGGATCACTAATTAGTAATTATCAATCAGGTAGATGCACCGGGGGTAAATTCGGTTTAATATTCGAACGTGCAACAAAGATATCTATGAATTTTCAAACGGCGTCTGTTTAACCGGTATCTACCGGTACAATTTTTTAAATGCCTTGTGTTGGTAGTCCCGGTGGCGCCATCATTTGTAATTGCCTATACCAACCGCATTTTACATTTTAAAATTAGTACTTAAGAGAATTACTTGAGATACTTTTTCAAAACTTATTTGTTACAGAATTAAAAAAAATGGCAAGCGCAAGCAACGAAAGCATGGTTCTCGATGTGGTCGACATAGTGGACGAGACTGGTAGTCAATTAACACTGCCAACTAGTTTAATCTACGCGAAGATGTTTTCTTATGTGCTGGAGCCGCTTAAAAGACTTACATTGGGATATCCGACAGAAGTTACGGTATGTCCAAACAGTGCGGTTATTTTGAAAACGCCTCCGAAAATGTTCGAAAATTTTAAATTGGTAGATCTCGCACAAGAACGCGAAGAACGCTGTATGCGGTGCAAAGGTATATTTCGAATAAAAAATGTTAATGAATATATCGACCCTGAAAGTTGCTGTTATCATCCCAAAAAATTTGATTATGATCTTCGAACGTACCCATGTTGCACAAGACGTTCAGGATCACGTGGGTGTGCTAATAGCTTACTGCACGTTTGGTCCGGTTTATGTGATGGTTTAAATGGACCCTTTACCGATTTTCTTAGAACAAATGAACCTAAAGAAGTTCCCCAAAGTGGTTATTATGGGATTTTTGCAATCGATACTCAGATGTGTAACACAACGGCAGGCTTCAATGTTATTGAAGTCACGTTAGTAGATGTACATGGTAAAGAAGTATACCATGCTTACGTGAAACCGCAGAGCAAAGTTGTTGATTATAACGTTCAATATTCGGGTATAAACAGAAAACAGTTTGTTCGAGAGGAGCGCAAGACCCTAGAAGAAGTTCAAGTTGATCTGATGAATTTTATAAATTCTTACAGTCATATAATTGGACAAGGTGTAGAAAACGACTTGAGATGCTTAAAAATTCTACACAACAATGTAATTGATACTTCGTTGCTATTTTCTCCTCATCGCAGAAGTTCCCTCAAATATCTTGCCGAAAATATTTTGAAACGTCCTCTAGAATTAGGAACTGGGAGTAAAAGTTTGAACAACGCAAAGACTGCTATGGCCCTTACTCTGTTTAAAGTGAAAAGTGATATTGTGGCCACATATTCTCATTAATTTTGTTGTAAAATATTTTATAAATTGTTCTTTATTTATTTATTAATTTTAAAATAAAAATTATATTATAATACTCCTGATGTTTGACTCGTCAGTGACAAAGTGTCACACGGCCTTAAAATTAAGAAGAATTCAAAAAAGAATTGGTTATATTCCGCCAGGAATGGAAGCCAGTGATTGGATTTGCAAGAGCCAGTCTTGCAAGGGTAGTGGACGTACCTGTTTAGTTACGAATAATAGTTATTGTGGGTTTTGTTAAGTTTAGATATTGGAGTAAATTTAAGATGATCATCGCTACAGTTTTCAGAAACCGCGGCATTTACTTCGTTCCACATCTGGTTAAAAGATTAATTAGCTGTATTTTTGTGGCGCGTTGTGGTCATCTGATTGTTCGAACAAATTCGTTCGCCTGGGGTTCTATTTTTGAACTTACTCGAATTCATTCGCATACGAAGTGGCGAAGTTTGATCAATGATGGATTGGTATTCTCGAGTAATCCATTAATCATTGGTCAAACTTTACCACTTCCCATCCGAATTAATTCGAGTACGTTCAAGAAAAGGGCCCCTGTTTCTTCGAACTCCAGAACCAATCAAGAACTCCAATTTTCCTGTATACTCTTTAAAAGTGTTGAGTCCATGTTCATTCGACTCCTTCATTTTGAGAGTACTTTTCCATCTGGCTAATTTGAAATTGTTAACAACGATGTCGACTGTTCTCACCAAGGTTCCAGCTACGAAGTCTTAAAAGTGACGCGGAATCAGCGGATTAGGTGTTTGTTGTCATTTAGGGAAAGCTTCAACTTTTGCTGTCAACTTCGCTGAAGACTAAAAGTCTGTGTATCGTTAAGGCGTATTCACAATGAAGTTGGAGTCTTGCCTTGCGTCGGTAGAAAGCTGGCAAGAACCAATTAGATTAAAGAATTTTCTACTATCCTTTTCTGTGATTAAAAATTGTTCATGTTGATTGGCTCTTGCCAGCTTTCTACCGAAGCCAAGGCAAGACCCCAGCTTTTACTATGCAAGTTTTGGATGGATAAGAAAATTTGAATTTGATATTGTTTTTTCTATCGATAGTAGATCGTATTACGATCTTTTCTAGCGTAAAGGCGTGTTCACAATGAAGTGGGGTCTATTCTTGCTTCGGTAGAAAGCTGGCAAGAACCAATTAGATTAAAGTATTTTCTTCTATTCTTATCTCTGATTAAAAATTGTTCATCTTGATTGGCTCTGAACATGAAATGAATTAAGACTTCATTTAGCATTTTAAGGTGGCCGATTTCTATGGGGATTATCTACTTAACCAGAATTTATGTAACCCCCACTGCATTTCAATAATACTATCGCCAAAGCTACGAAAATTTTACAGGTTGTTCCTCAAAGCTTCCCGTGTAACATATTGAAATATGAGACAACTAGCTGTTGCCCGCGACTTCGTCCGCGTGGAATTCACTTTTTTGCGCGCAAACCTTTTTTCTTCCGTCTCTATATTCTATTCTCTACTCCAGGGATGGCGAACCTATGGCACGCGTGCCATTGATGGCACGCGACACAATATTTTGGGCACGCCACCGATAAAAAAATACACTATTAAATACTATATTTAATTATTTGATGGCACGTCTATGGCCTCATTAAATATTTCTTTAGAAAAAATGGCACGTTGGTACATAAAGGTTCGCCACCCCTGCTCTACTCCATCGGTCTCTCTCTCCTGGTATGTTGTCCACAGTTTCTCCATGCAGTCCTGTCCTGCACGCTCTCTTTCCACTCATCCACCTCTACAGCTCCCAAATCGTACCTCGCTTGTTACTCCTGGCTTCAACATTACTCTGGCACTCCATCCTCCAACTCCCATCAGTTCCCATTTCCGGCTACCTCCACCTCTCGTACTCTTTGTATCTTCCTCATTTTCCCTTCTTCTTTCCATTCCGTTTGTCGTTTCATTTCTCTCTCTCTACTCGCGCTAGGAACGACAACCCAAATCAACTTTTCGGAGGTTCTCGTTCTATCCTAACCTATCTCACACTTTTATTTTTTAATTTCTAAAAGTTTATTCTTTTCCTTTCTAAAGAAAATTCCATGCTTCTGGACAGTAGACCCACCGGTTTAGGCTGTGCTTTGGAAACTTGAAGGACGTCGACCGTGGGAATCTCGTTAATCCATTCGCGCGCGTCTCCAATAATTAGATATTAGGTGATAAATCCCATATTTATGTATATTTTTTTTTATAAAGAAAATCCCATGCTTCTAAACGTAGACCCACCGGTTTAGGCTGTGTTTTGCAAAATTGAGGGACGTCGACAGCGGGAATCTCGTTAATCCATTCATGCGCGTCACCACTAATTAGCTAATAGGTGATAAATCCCCTTGGGATAGGATTTTCATAAAACCCTTTCTTAGTGCTCGCCTACGTGATAACAGGAACCTCTGTGCAAAATTTCATCGCTAAGGACCCAGTAGCTTGGGCTGTGCGTTGATATATCAGTCAGTCAGTCAGTCAGTTTATTATTTTATATATATAGATTATGTGTATTAGTTTTCGCGTAATGATGAGATTTCGCATACGCATGCGCAATACGCGTCATCGCCTTATTTATTGAATTATCAATGTAATAATTATCTTATACGCCTCATATTTCAATATGTTACACAGGAAGCCTTGAGCAACAACCTGTAAAATTTTCGTAACTTTGGCGATAGTATTATTGAAATGCAGTGGGGGTTACATAAATTTTAGTTAAGTAGATAATCCCCATAGAAATCGGCCACCTTAATGCCCGGTTTCGTAAAACTTTTAAAAATAAAAAGTGGATTTCTAGTGGCTTGCTAGAGTTAACGGGCACTTTCTATTGGTTAACTGGGATTTTTTAGTTAAATGGACTACGCAGTGGCGGTGATATGAGTAAGCGAATGTAAGCTATGCTTAGGGGCCCGGGATCATAAGGGGCCCTACCCTACCTGCCCATATACCGTTATTAAAATAAATAGAAAATACCCAATAGCAATACTTTAATTTATTATAGAACGTACAAAAATAAAAGATTTTGTATGCAAGCAAAAACCTTACGAACTTTTTTTTTAGGGGCCCGTTTTGTATATTTGCTTACGGGCGAGCTACTCCTGCACTGCCACAGGTTAGAACCAATAGTTTCATGCAGTTGCGGAATATTTGAATAATAGTATATTATACACCGAGGGAGTAAAGTGCTACTTTTCGTCATGAGGGTAAAGGTTTTTTACACGAGGCGCAGCCGAGTGGAAAAATTACCCGAAGGACGAAAAGTCACTTTAATCCCGAGCGCGAATATACTATTTTTTGCCTTTCCGAAAGCCGAAAGAAAGAAAAAAATTCAAAACAAATATTTGTTAGAATATGCGAGAATTACCAAACCATATAGCCTAAAGCCAGACTTGTACATGGCATTAAATGAAGTACCAACTTAAGTTGGTGGTATTTACTTTTCCTCCCGCTGTTTTGCTTTTCCTCCCGCTATTTTACTTTTCCTCCCGCTAATTTACTTCCCCCCCCCCTAAGAAAAGTGGCACTTTGCTCCCGCAAAACTGGAAGTAAAGTGACCACTTTACTCCCGGAAACGCAAAAACTTTATTTTTTATCAAAAAATGTAAATCAAAAATTGCTCCGAAACCAAATCATCGGAAATTAAAGACAACTTTTGGTTTAGAATCTTTTCATTATTTTTCCTGGCTCTACTAGGTTGTAATCAATAATTTTATGCAGTTGCAGAATATTTGAACAAACTTTATTTTTTATCCAAAAATTTAAATCAAAAATCGCTCCCAAACCAAATCAACGGAAATTAAAAACAACTTTTGGTTTAGAATTTTTTCATTATTTTTCCTGGCTTTACTAGGTTGTAATCAATAGTTTTATGCAGTTGCAGAATATTTGAACAAACTTTATTTTTTATAAAAAAAAAATCAAAAATTGCTCCGAAAACAAATCATCGGAAATTAAAGACAACTTTTGGTTTAGAATTTTTTCATTATTTTTCCTGGCTTTACTAGGTTGTAATCAATAGTTTTATGCAGTTGCAGAATATTTGAACAAACTTTATTTTTTATCCAAAAATTTAAATCAAAAATAGCTCCGAAACCAATCATCGGAAATTAAAGACAACTTTCAATTTAGAATTTTTTCATTATTTTTCCGGGCTTTACTAGGTGGTGATCAATAGTTTTATGCAGGTGCAGAATATTTGAACAAACTTTATTTTTTATCCAAAAATGTAAACCAAAAATCGCTCCGAAACCAAATCATCGGAAATTAAAGACAACTTTAGGTTTAGAATTTTTTCATTATTTTTTCTGGCTTTATTAGGTTGTAATCAATAGTTTTATGCAGTTGCAGAATATTTGAACAAACTTTATTTTTTATCCAAAAATGTAAATCAAAAATCGCTCCGAAACCAAATCATCGGAAATTAAAGACAACTTTTGGTTTAGAATTTTTTCATTATTTTTCCTCGCTTTACTAGGTTAGAATCAATAGTTTTATGCAGTTGCAGAATATTCGAACAAACTTTATTTTTTATCAAAAAATGTAAATCAAAAATTGCTCCGAAACCAAATCATTGGAAATTAAAGACAACTTTTGGTTTAGAATTTTTTCATTATTTTTCCTGGCTTTACTAGGTTGTAATCAATAGTTTTATGCAGTTGCAGAATATTTGAGCAAACTTTCTTTTTTATCCAAAAATTAAAATCAAAAATCGCTCCGAAATCAAATCATCGGTTATTAAAGACAACATTTGGTTTAGAATTTTTTCATTATTTTTCCTGGCTTTACTAGGTTGTAATCAATAGTTTTATGCAGTTGCAGAATATTTGAACAAACTTTATTTTTTATCCAAAAACAAATCAAAAGTCGCTCCGAAAACAAATCATCGGAAATTAAAGACAACTTTTGGTTTAGAATTTTTTCATTATTTTCCCGGCTTTACTAGGTTGTAATCAATAGTTTTATGCAGTTGCAGAATATTTGAACAAACTTTATTTTTTATCCAAAAATTTAAATCAAAAATCGCTCCGAAAACAAATCATCGGAAATTAAAGACAACTTTTAGTTTAGAATTTTTTCATTATTTTTCCTGGCTTTACTAGGTTGTAATCAATAGTTTTATGCAGTTGCAGAATATTTGAACAAACTTAATTTTTTATCCAAAAATTTAAATCAAAAATCGCTCCGAAAACAAATCATCGGAAATTAAAGACAACTTTTGGTTTAGAATTTTTTCATTAGTTTTCCTGGCTTTACTAGGTTGTAATCAATAGTTTTATGCAGTTTCAGAATATTTGAACAAACTTTATTTTTTATCCAAAAAAAAAAAAATCAAAAATCGCCCCGAAAACAAATCATCGGAAATTAAAGACAACTTTTGGTTTAGAATTTTTTCATTATTTTTCCTGGCTTTACTAGGTTGTAATCAATAGTTTTGTGCAGTTCCAGAATATTTGAACAAACTTTATTTTTTATCCAAAAAAAATCAAAAATCGCTCCGAAAACAAATCATCGGAAATTAAAGACAACTTTTGGTTTAGAATTTTTTCATTATTTTTCCTGGCTTTACTAGGTTGTAATCAATAGTTTTATGCAGTTGCAGAATATTTGAACAAACTTTATTTTTTATCCAAAAATTTAAATCAAAAATCGCTCCGAAAACAAATCATCGGAAATTAAAGACAACTTTTAGTTTAGAATTTTTTCATTATTTTTCTTGGCTTTACTAGGTTGTAATCAATAGTTTTATGCAGTTGCAGAATATTTGAACAAACTTTATTTTTTATCCAAAAAAAATCAAAAATCGCTCCGAAAACAAATCATTGGAAATTAAAGACAACTTTTGGTTTAGAATTTTTTCATTATTTTCCCGGCTTTACTAGGTTGTAATCAATAGTTTTATGCAGTTGCAGAATATTTGAACAAACTTTATTTTTTATCCAAAAATTTAAATCAAAAATCGCTCCGAAAACAAATCATCGGAAATTAAAGACAACTTTTAGTTTAGAATTTTTTCATTATTTTTCCTGGCTTTACTAGGTTGTAATCAATAGTTTTATGCAGTTGCAGAATATTTGAACAAACTTTATTTTTTATCCAAAAAAAATCAAAAATCGCTCCGAAAACAAATCATCGGAAATTAAAGACAACTTTTAGTTTAGAATTTTTTCATTATTTTTCCTGGCTTTACTAGGTTGTAATCAATAGTTTTATGCAGTTGCAGAATATTTGAACAAACTTTATTTTTTATCCAAAAAAAATCAAAAATCGCTACGAAACCAAATCATCGGAAATTAAAGACAATTTTTGGTTTAGAATTTTTTCATTATTTTTCCTGGCTTTACTAGGTTGTAATCAATAGTTTTATGCAGTTCCAGAATATTTGAACAAAATTTATTTTTTATCCAAATATAAATTTAAATCAAAAATCGCTCCGAAACCAAGTCATCGGAAATTAAAGACAACTTTTTAAAGTTAAAGTTTTTTTGCTACTCCTAGGAAAATAATATCCTAGTTTTTTTTATGGGAATAAGGACAATATTACAGAATTTTTCAATTATTAAGTTAAATACAAAATATATTTATTATACATAAATTCAACTGCTCAATTATTACAAATATCAAACTATTTTCTTTTATAATACAATAAATATGGTTTTGATTTAAGAACTTCATCTTCATCACAACTTGTAATTACATCATCACTGGTAATCAACCATTGTCCAGGTAACGTGCTTTCTACTTCTCCATCCTTACCATTTTTACTCTTGAGCTTTCTGTAGGAACTATAATGTCCATAGTTTAATGCACCTGCATGTTCGGTTACTGCATATAATGAATACAATACGGGCATATTTCCATTCTCATTTATATATTGCTTAGAGCAATAAGGCGAAATATCCAAAACAGTGGGAAAGGTCACCATTTCATTATTTTTTTGAAAACCATAACTTGTATATTTGAAACGATTTAAATGAATAATGAAAATATTGGGAGGATTGCATATTTCCGGTTTCCTTGTTGCCATGGTTAACACGCTTCTATAGCTTTCTCCTTCTCCATAAAATGCTTCGGTGCATTTACTACACGAAACTTTATTGTCACCTGTCAAAAACTCGGAATCGAAATAATTATCCAAGCAGGATTTCAAAGTACATACATCAAACTTAAATTGGTCTTTATCACTAAATAAGTCGAAATTCGGTTCGTTATCAGACTCACTGACAGCTCTTCTTTTTCTCTTGATGACCCTAACGTTTTGAGATGGTTCTTCTTTGGATTTGAGTTCAGTGTGTAAAGGTGCGGGTTTTTTCGACTCTGAATGATTAATATCTGAATCTTGTTCCGGATTACAATCAGGGCCGTAAGGCACCACCACTCCTTCTATAATCCAAGAATCCCAATTTCCAATTCTTGATGTATCCAAATCGGAAGGAGCTTCCAAACAATACGCAACTTCGTCAGTTTTCTCGTTGGTGTTGTCCAAATCTGATTGATTTTCTTCATTGCTAATTAAAGGTAAAGCATTCTCCTCGTTTTCATTAACCACTTCATCTACCTCATCATTATTAAGAATTTTGGAGTCGTCATCATTCAAACTTTGTTTCGAAGTCAAATCAACTAGGTTATCTTGCTCTTCCACCTCATGCTCTGAGTTAGAACTAGCACTCTCGTAGGGTGACAGTTCACTGCAACTATCGAAGTTAATTCTTTGATAATCATCTTTCAAACCTGATTTATCGTCACTAGGTTTAATCAAATCAGGAATATCGGAAAAGAGCGGAGACGGCATCTCGAAGTCCGAAGAATCATCTTCGTTCACATTTTTCTTTTCTTGAGAACCATCTCTTTCGATTATTGTTTTATCCGGAGATTTGGAAGCAGAATTTTGGACATTCCTGTACAGAGAAAATCCCAAATGATTCAATTTTTTCGATTCGACAATGGGCAAAGTTAAAACCAAAAATGGTTCTTTTCGAAAAGACAAATTTTCGCAATCCTGACATTGCAAGACGGTTTGAAAGGTACTACGAAAGATGTGCTCTATTGGAAATATAAATATCTTGTTCGCTTGATTAATATAAAAGTTTTTGATTTGTTGCTCGTTCTCGTCCGTGTAAATTTCTTGGTTTTCTTTCTTTTCAAATGCCATACTTTCATCGATCGCTTTTCTGAAAGTTGCCTGATTTTCATCGTTTATACCTTCCAGCAAATATATTATAAACTCGTGTGAGTCGTGCTGCCTCCTTCTTGTGAACTGAGGAAATTTTTCTGTAACAGTCAGAAGAAATTCGAGCGGGTTATATGAATCATGCCGATCTTCTGCTAACTGTTCAAACACGTTAATTAATTCAGAAAGCAATTCTTTTGGATCTTCTAGGACAATGTTTAGAGGTTGAATGTCGATCGCCAAATCGTTTTCTAACAGTAGAGTTCCTCCAGGAAGTGTTTGGAATTTTTCGACATTTGCAAACTCTTTAAGTTGTTTGAAAAGCATGGGCGTCTGTGCTAAACATTGTAAAGTTGAATTGAACCAGCAGGTATTCGAAAGGTTATTCAAACCTCGAGTTCGATACAAACCACAGCTTTGATCGTCTTCTTTCATATTTATTAGCAGTTATGCAATTATCACAAAAACGTCTTGAATTTTTAATTACAAAATCATAGCATCTAGACATTTATATACACACATACAGAAATATTATTTAGGTTGGTAATAGCAAGCTATTAATTCGATTTGCGAAGTAACACATGGCGTTAAATAAATTTAAATTTTGCTGGTAGCTTTTGTTGCCCCCTGTATATCTATACGGTTAACTGCAATAGAGACATCAATTAATCCTTGATTGATCCATCTTTTTAAGTTAACCGCCGCCAGCCAATCGCTTGAATTGTAACGTAGTAAGAACCAGCAAATCAGAGGTTTTTATACTTTTAACCCATTATTACCCATCATATTTATTTTTCGCAGGGTTGGCGTCAGCGAATGCTGGCAGCACTCTCGAAGTAGGTACCATTAACTATGGAACGTTAGAAAGATATTTTAGATTCTGGAGGCGTAGGCGCCTCAAAGATGTTGAAACTATGAGGCTTGCAACATGAAAAAAAAACAACATGAAAAATAATTGACACCAACATGAACTTGATCAGATTACGCCCTGTAATCTGATTACTAATTAAGGTTAGTGATAGGAATGACGGTAGATGGTCTGATAAACACTTTAACGATAAAGAGTATTAATTTATTTATTATTCATTTATTCAAAGTTAAAATTTTTAAATGAATTATTTGAGTAGTTTTTATTTATTATATATTGTTAGTTCACATTAAGCCATCAAAATATTTGAATTTATCCGCCAATCGTTCTTTCCAACGGATTTTGTGGTTTGATTTCAATATATTGAAATGTCATAAAGTCAATCAAAGAAGTCGGTTAAGGAATTTCTTTAAAGTTTAAATTTGTCGTTTGTAAGACCCAGTATGGAGATAATTTTGAATAACTAGCAATGAAATTGTAACTTTAAACACATAAAACTATAACAGATTTGATTTTCTTATAAGTGTGATGTGCTTCTTGCGAATTTGTGATGTGTACGCAGGTGTATCAATTAGTTACCTGAAATTGGAAAATTTCCGTAATTTTGAATAAATGGCGCTAGGAAGTGACCACTTACAATTTTTGTGTTGTATTTTTGGATGTTTATGGTGGTATGGAGAAGTTTGATAAGGCCGTTTCCGTGAAGGTTGTCTTGAACCAGCCGTCTTGGGACACGTTTGATGCTTGCGGATGATTATTCGCAATTATTCCCAAAAAGACGAATTTAGTGAGCTTTTGAGTCACAAAAGCGATTATATCGACGAGATAATAAATCGTGAGTATTCTAAAACGATTTTTATTACTGTGGAACGAAGTTTTCACACGTTTTCTGTGGGTTGCAAGTAGATTTGACCACGATATTAAAATTTCACATTTTGAGTTCGTAAAACCTGAAATACGGCGAGGAAATTAAAATTAATAAGTGATTTGTTATATGGACGAGATTTATACCACTTATTACCATCGATGACCAGTAAAATTGTCGATTATAAAATACCATATGAAAATTTTAAGGTTAATGGAAAAGTCGCACGTTTTGACTACTATTTTGGTTTGGAAGCCGCAGATATTCGTTCAAATCAATCTTTGAGATTTGGAACCACCACAGGAGAGATTTCACATGTCACGTCACTTATTTTCTGGATAAAATCACTGGTTTTGGAAGATTACAGAAGCTGTACTACCGTGTGTATGGAAGTAGGAAGCCATTTGACATTTGGGTGCGTTCTACAGATTGGAACCGTTGCCGATGTACGGAGTGCTACACAAATTGCGTTCAACACCAATTTATCATTTCACGTAAGAAATCTGAACTCTTTGTATCAAAACACCATTGTACAAAATTATTTTTATTATTGTTACACTTTTTACATATACCAGGCGATAAATAAAAGTATAGCTGAATTTTTGATAATAAATGATACTTTTTATTTATCGTTTGTACACTTTACACACCATATTGCGCATTGCTTGACATTTGTGTCAGAGATTATTAAAATTGCTCCATTTTTGAATTTGCTTAGTTTAAATAAACTGCCCTCTGACTTATTGAGATCTTTGATTGCCTTAAATTCATTGAATTCACGACCCTGTAAATATTTGTGGCCTCAAGATTTGCAAACCGAACTTAAAGCTAGCTGACACTCAATTGTTCGAGTGCACACATTAGCTATAACATTTAATTTGGGTATAGCTTGGACCCGTACATAAAACTTACGGTTATTAAGTTTGCATCCATATCTTGAATTAGACCATAACTTTGATTGTATCGTTTAGAATATCTGGTATAAAAATAAGTTTGAATTTTTGCTTGACTCAAATGGGTTTTGTTGTAGAATGTGACATTCACTCTTTCAATTATGAAGTGGTAATCGGTTTGATGAAACTGTTAAATTAAAAACTTAATTTGTAATTATTTTTATATATTTTAATTTATTTTAATTAATTTTTGAATCTGATATAATGTTAATCTCAAAATAACTTTAAAATGTCTTCACTGAACCAAAAACTGTCAAATGTATAATATTATTATGAAAGTTTTCGTTGGATCAATTAATGAATTCTTTACTGCATTAAATATGACAAAGGTTGGACTAGTCGCAGTGTGGTAGCAGTGCGATAAGGCTGCCAAGCTTGTAAAGCTACGTTGTTTAGATCTGACACTTGTTGCATGAACTTTATGTCGGACAGAAATTCCGTCTTTCTTACTATCTCTTATTTTCCGAGTCTTACTCTTACTGTCTTTTACTGTGTCAGATCTAATCGCACCTTAAGGTGTAGGATTAGGCTTTAACAGTGGCGGATCTCCCAAGAGGCGCACGCTTAGGGCCTCTGTAAATCAAGGGGCCTTAAAATAAGGAAAATATAATTTTTATTAATTAAATTCTTGTTGTAATAAACACAGGAAAAATAATGAAAAAATTCTAAGTCCTAAGATGCATTAGATTTGCAATTATTTTGATTTCAATGCAATTTTCGGTTAAAATTTTTTTAAAGAAATTTAATTTTATTCAAGTATTCTGAAACTTCATGAATCTATTAACTCCGTTGTAATAAACACAGGAAAAATAAGGAAAAAATTCTAAGCCCTAAGATGGCTTAGATTTGCAGCTATTTTGATTTCAATGCAGTTTTTGGTTTAAATAATTTTTTGAAAGAAATTTAATTTTGTTCACATATTCTGAAACTTTCTGAAAATACTAATGTTACTATAGGAAAGACAGGAAAAATAACATAAAAAATCTTAGCTCTAAATTGCTTTGAGTATTTTAGTCATTTGATTTCGAAGCAATTTTTGAATAAAATTTTTTGATAAAAATTAAATTTTCTTTAAATATTCTGAAACTTTCTGAAAATACTAATGTTACTATAGGAAAGACAGGAAAAATAACATAAAAAATCTTAGCTCTAAATTGCCTTGAGTATTTTAGTAATTTGATTTCGAAGCAGTTTTTGAATAAAATTTTTTGATAAAAATTAAATTTTCTTTAAATATTCTGAAACTTTCTGAAAATACTAATGTTACTATAGGAAAGACAGGAAAAATAACATAAAAAATCTGAGCTCTAAATTGCCTTGAGTATTTTAGTAATTTGATTTCGAAGCAGTTTTTGAATAAAATTTTTTGATAAAAATTAAATTTTGATTAAATATTCTGAAACTTTCTGAACATACTAATATTACTATGGGAAAGACAGGAAAAATAACATAAAAAATCTTAGCTCTAAATTGCCTTGAATATTTTAGTAATTTGATTTCGAAGCAGTTTTTGAATAAAATTTTTTGATAAAAATTAAATTTTGATTAAATATTCTGAAACTTTTTGAACATACTAATATTACT
This sequence comes from Rhagonycha lutea, assembly GCA_958510855.1. Taxonomy (NCBI): domain Eukaryota; kingdom Metazoa; phylum Arthropoda; class Insecta; order Coleoptera; family Cantharidae; genus Rhagonycha; species Rhagonycha lutea. The sequence continues at coordinate 6,855,912 of OY294038.1, forward strand.
ATGGGAAAGACAGGAAAAATAACATAAAAAATCTTAGCTCTAAATTGCCTTGAATATTTTAGTAATTTGATTTCGAAGCAATTTTTGAATAAAATATTTCGATAAAAATTAAATTTTGTTTATATATTCTGAAACTTTCTGAAAATACTAATGTTACTATAGGAAAGACAGGAAAAATAACATAAAAAATCTTAGCTCTAAATTGCCTTGAGTATTTTAGTAATTTGATTTCGAAGCAATTTTTGAATTAAATTTTTTGATAAAAATTAAATTTTGTTTAAATATTCTGAAACTTTCTGAAAATATTAATGTTACTATAGGAAAGACAGGAAAAATAACATAAAAAATCTTAGCTCTAAATTGCCTTGAATATTTTAGTAATTTGATTTCGAAGCAATTTTTGAATAAAATATTTTGATAAAAATTAAATTTTGTTTATATATTCTGAAACTTTCTGAAAATACTAATATTACTATAGGAAAGACAGGAAAAATAACATAAAAAATCTTAGCTCTAAATTGCCTTGAATATTTTAGTACTTTGATTTCGAAGCAATTTTTGAATTAAATTTTTTGATAAAAATTAAATTTTGTTTAAATATTCTGAAACTTTCTGAAAATACTAATGTTACTATAGGAAAGACAGGAAAAATAACATAAAAAATCTTAGCTCTAAATTGCCTTGAATATTTTAGTAATTTGATTTCGAAGCAATTTTTGAATAAAATATTTTGATAAAAATTAAATTTTGTTTATATATTCTGAAACTTTCTGAAAATACTAATGTTACTATAGGAAAGACAGGAAAAATAACATAAAAAATCTGAGCTCTAAATTGCCTTGAGTATTTTAGTACTTTGATTTCGAAGCAATTTTTGAATTAAATTTTTTGATAAAAATTAAATTTTGTTTAAATATTCTGAAACTTTCTGAAAATAGTAATATTATTATAGGAAAGACAGGAAAAATAACATAAAAAATCTTAGCTCTAAATTGCCTTGAATATTTTAGTAATTTGATTTCGAAGCAATTTTTGAATAAAATATTTTGATAAAAATTAAATTTTGTTTATATATTCTGAAACTTTCTGAAAATACTAATGTTACTATAGGAAAGACAGGAAAAATAACATAAAAAATCTTAGCTCTAAATTGCCTTGAGTATTTTAGTAATTTGATTTCGAAGCAATTTTTGAATTAAATTTTTTGATAAAAATTAAATTTTGTTTAAATATTCTGAAACTTTCTGAAAATACTAATATTACTATAGGAGAGACAGGAAAAATAACATAAAAAATCTTAGCTCTAAATTGCCTTGAGTATTTTAGTAATTTGATTTCGAAGCAATTTTTGTATTACATTTTTTGATAAAAATTAAATTTTGTTCAAATATTCTGAAACTTTATGAAAATATTAACGCTATATTGTAATAAACACAAAAAAAAATAACGAAAAAATTCTAAGCCCTAAGACGTCTTGGATTTGCAGCTATTTTGATTTCAGTGCAATTTTTAGTAAAAAAAAAGTATTAAAAAAATAAATCATCTGCGGTGCTGGTGAATGGGCCCCCCATCCACCAGAGGTTCAAATCAATTGCTTTAGGGAGTGTAAGATTAGTGAAAAAACTTAGAGGAGGGCCTCAAAATTGAATTGCGCCTGGGGCCTCATAAGTTCTAAAACCGCCAATGATGCTTAGTTTATCCAATTTGACCTTGAAATATATTGAGTTCGCCCACGCCAAATTTATCAGCGATTGCGATACACAGGCAACGCACCCAGTGACACATGTTCTTGAAGAACAATAAACTCCTCTTACTCGACTAAGTTTAGGACTCTGAAATTCGAAGTTGTTAACCTATCATGCAACCAAATCAAAGAGAACACAATTGATATCCCCACCCTGAACTACAGCTGGCTACAGATGTCATCACTCCGAGGAAAACATTTCTCGAAGCCTTCACAGCCTTAAACTCAACTACAATGACTAGAGACGGTCATTGCCTTGCAGCTAACGCAGTTGGATGTGAACGCGGGGTACCGGGTTCAAATCCGGGGAGAGTCAAACTTTCTTATGACCAAGTCTCCGTGCTTCGGAGGGCACGTTAAACCGGCGGTCCCCCTGAGTTGACGAATTGCCACCGTTAACAAAAAACAGGGCTACAGGCACATCTGAATGCTAGCTTAGCAAGGTGCTACAGGATGTAAAACAACTATAGTCCAAAATCGAACTGCGGACCACTCACCAACTCGTCTGGCCAGCGTGGTGAATTATGGCCAGATCCTCCATAATATGGAGAGGCGTATGTCCAGGAGTGGGTGGAAAAAGGGCTGATGAAGAAGAAGAAGACTATACAACACCAAACACATAAACTGGAACTGCCACCATATCAACAGGAACTGTTGCATTCTCTTATGAATTTCCTATATACCTAATCTTAATTTTGACATTCCCATCGCACTGACGAAAATTTGGGCGTTGGAATTTTATAGCATGATTTTTTTAATGTACTTGAGAAATATAAAGATTTCTTACCGAAAACGTTCCAGAAAAAATAACCAACATGTGAAATAATAATAATCTCATTTTGTTAGCAGTTGACCTGGTTGCTACACACAAAGAAATATGAAAATATTTTACTGGTTCCATAATTTATGCAATGTATAAAAGGTTTTTAAGTGAAAGCTAAATGATCCGTATCAAAATAAAAAAAAAATTGCTTAATTCGAGGTTATGTTGATGATTTGTTTCAAGTTCATTGTGATTTAATAGTCTTCACAAATCACGTGAATAAAACTGGCAAATGAAAGACTGAATCGCATCAGTGATAGCCAATAAGATTTAAAAGTAGAAAATTCCCTCAAAGCTAATTTAGCTATTGTATCATTAGAAACAACCGACGCAATCATTATTTGTAATTATTATGGTTTCTTTCAGAGTGAGGAGGCTTAAAAAACAAAAATGTATCATTAATTTTAACTATTTATTTTTATCACTCTCAAGCGGCAAGGTACTTTAGCGCCATGAAAATATTACCGCATATTGGTCCTGGTGGAATGACCAGACTGCATTCCTGGTTCTTTGTAAAATAAAAACAAGCCCCATCTTCATGTAGTGCCGTTGTACCAGTACAAGGAATAGGGCAAGTTATTATCCTGGAATATGATGCAGTAGTTCGGATTCCATGTTAAACCGGATGTCCCGAAGGTTAATTCATGTTTTCAACAAGCAGGATTGATGTTCCATGACGCACATAGGAGTATGTCCTTCCACTTGGCAATACTGGAATGATAATTCCCAGAGTTGAGGAGGATCCCTTTACACAGCTTCAAGTAAGAAACAGTAAACCTCGTGGAGGCAACCCTCATCCTTACAATCAGCAAGCAATAAATTCTCACGAGGCGAGCAATGCATTCATCGCCCACCGATAATTGAAAAACTATCGGCCAGATTCATGTCAGATACAACGTAGGAAGTATAGGCATAGATTCGGTGCACCACACCTAACCCCTCCTTACAGCAAAACCAAAGAAGACGCACATGTACAAATAATTATTCCTTATCTTCCATTTTTGGTGCTATTTTTCGAGGCATACCACCTCAATAAACATAATGACTACCTCACCCATCAGACATAGGTTCTCAAAATCTTTTGGACCACTCCAGAAAATCAGTCATTCGTATCTTTGTTTATAAAAAATGACTCTATTTGACATACACACATAGAAATATTAGAAAATTTTATTGACTATGAGTAATTTAATCAATGTGTAATAATTTAATGATATTTTAAAATGCGAAATAAATGATCCATTTCAAAATAAAATATTAGTAAATTCAAGGTTGCCCATTTCGAATAAAGCAGCCGAGTCGCTTGGAATTTTAAATTATAATCAGATTATTTTATTTTAGACAAAATTTAATTGTATAGTATTTGGACTTATTGGCATCAAATTATTTGATTAACAAATTTATTTAGGAGACACATATAATTTAAAAACTTCTTTGATAAGATCAAATAACTAATATTTCTAATTTATTGTGCAATATCTACAACAATTTATTTTAGACAACCGGATCTGCGATGCTACAATGGTGGCAGGGGTGGGATCACCTTTCATCCCAGTTTTACAATGGTGAAATACAGCAGAAAAATACAAATTTGCAAATTTTTCATATTTTAATATTTCAGGATTTATATTATATTTCCAGGGATAGGAAGGACAAAAGATGGACTGGTAAACACTTTAACGATAAAGAGCATTAATCCATTATTCATTTATTCAAGGTTTACTAAAATTCACAATTTTTGCATTGTACAATTATATATTTTTTATTATTATATTTTGTGAGTTCACATGAAGCCATCAAATTTTTTGAGTTTATCCCTCAATAGTTCTTTCCAACGGATTTTGCGCTTTAATTTCAATATATGTTTCTGATGCACCCAGTAAAATATTTTTCTTGTAGAAAAGTTTACCTAAAAATAGATATCTTCCTCTTGGTGCATAAGGTGGAAACTTTGAATCATCATAATGAATATTATTAATATAGTAATAGCCCTAAAATAATAGAGAACAAAATAAAAAATGTTTTCGTTGTGTAAAATAACTGACTTAACCCTACCTTTTTTATTGAACAAGTTGGAATAAAATTAGTTTCAAATTGGCTGAGACTATAACCAAATTGGGGTTTAAGTAAACTATTGCAAAAATTTTCAAAATAATTGAATGGAAATAATCGATATTCATTACTTTGGAATTTTCTTCCATCCAGATAGTACTGCAAAAATTAATTTAATTAAAAATTGTCTGCCTTTTGGGTATTTCTTTGATTCTAAAATTATACATACTGTCATCAAGTTTGCATCCAAATCTTGAATTATATCGTAAGTCTGATTGTATCTTTTAGTATGTCTGGTAAAAAAATAAGATTGAATTTTTGCATTGCGTAGATAGGATTTGTTGTAGAACGTTTCAAAGCTAGTGGACTTCCAAATACAAATTGATTACTAAATCTAAATATTTATTATTATTAATCTTATACAATAATGAATTTAAATATTTCTTCTGACTTCGAGGAGGCTAAGCTGCGTTTCCTGCGTTCTGTTGATGGTACGTGCGTTCGACGTAAATACTTACAGCACTAAAATTTTGACAGCGCATCCTTCATCCTTGAAATCATGGGTTTCAAAACAACGGTCCATGATAGTCCTTAATCCGGGCCCGACATTCCCGGTATCCGGCCCGCTACAGTTTATTTAGATAACATTGTAAAATGTTGCTCGGAGCAAAGTGGTCTACGCATATTGCAAATGTAGGCGAGGGTTGGAACAAGTTTAATTATGAAATAAGGTTTAGAAAAATAGGTCATTCGAACAATTGTTGGGGAAAAATGTCATTGAAGCACACCGTCAACTTTTTTAAATATTGATTTTGGAAACGCGATTCTACCCCCGTGACCCCTGAATTTAGGACTGAAATTTTGTACACTTATGTTATTTAATATACTTCATTTTTTGGCGCTAGTGTCATTGAAGCACACCGTCAACTTTTTTAAATTTTGATTTTGGCAACGCAAATCTACCCCCGTGTCCCCGTAATTTGGGACTGAAATTTTGTACACTTATGTTATTTAATATACTTCATTTTTTGGCGGTAGTGTCATTGAAGCACACCGTCAACTTTTTTAAATTTTGATTTTGGAAACGCGATTCTACCCCCGTATCCACTGAATTTCGGACTAAAATTTTGTACACTTATGTTATTTAATATACTTCATTTTTTGGCGGTAGTGTCATTGAAGCACACCGTCAACTTTTTTAAATTTTGATTTTGGAAACGCGATTCTACCCCCGTATCCACTGAATTTCGGACTAAAATTTTGTACACTTATGTTATTTAATATACTTGATTTTTTGGCGATAGTGTCATTGAAGCACACCGTCAAATTTTTTAAATTTTTATTTTGGAAACGCGATTCTACCCCCGTGTCCCCTGAATTTCGGACTGAAATTTTGTACACTTATGTTATTTAATATACTTCATTTTTTGGCGCTAGTGTCATTGAAGCACACTGTCAACTTTTTTAAATTTTGATTTTGGAAACGCGATTCTACCCCCGTGTCCCCTGAATTTCGGACTAAAATTTTGTACACTTATGTTATTTAATATACTTGATTTTTTGGCGATAGTGTCATTGAAGCACACCGTCAACTTTTTTAAATTTTTATTTTGGAAACGTGATTCTACCCCCGTGTCCCCTGAATTTCGGACTGAAATTTTGTACACTTATGTTATTTAATATACTTCATTTTTTGGCGCTAGTGTCATTGAAGCACACTGTCAACTTTTTTAAATTTTGATTTTGGAAACGCGATTCTACCCCCGTGTCCCCTGAATTTCGGACTGAAATTTTGTACACTTATGTTATTTAATATACTTCATTTTTTGGCGCTAGTGTCATTGAAGCACACTGTCAACTTTTTTAAATTTTGATTTTGGAAACGCGATTCTACCCCCGTGTCCCCTGAATTTCGGACTGAAATTTTGTACACTTATGTTATTTAATATACTTCATTTTTTGGCGCTAGTGTCATTGAAGCACACCGTCAACTTTTTTAAATTTTGATTTTGGAAACGCGATTCTACCCCCGTGTCCCCTGAATTGGGGAGTGAAATTTCGTACACTTATGTAATTTATTATTCTCAATTTTTCGGCGGAGGTTGTATAGAAGCACACTGTAATTTTTTTCTGAATTTTAGCTTGGAGTCGCAAATTCAACCCCAAGACCCCTGAGTTGGGGTTTGAAAATTTTTATATATGTGTAACTAATATTGTCAATTTTTTTAGGTGGATGAGATTTAGACATAATGCGATTGTTATTTTAATTTCAACGTAAAGTCGTAATTCTACCCCCCTTAACCCCTCAGTTAGTAATTGAAATTTTGTACCTTTATTATACTCAACAAAATCCAATTTTCACCAGTGTTTAGTTTAAATTACATGTATTACTTTTTTAATTTTTGATATTAGTTTTAATACCATTTAGGGCTTCCCGGTGGATGAAAGAAATTTTGAGCCGACATTAGAACACATTTATTGTTGTTGTATACCTTTTGACTTTCAAAAATTGCATTAAAAATGCACATTTTACAAAATTTTATTTCATATTTATGATTTAGTTGGTCTACTGTAAAATTGTAAATCTGAATCTAAATCTGAATCCGAATCCGTTGCTAACTTCAGCCACATCATTTTACCTGGATAACCGCAACATTTAGTGACAACTCTTAGAATATTGTAACACGGGATAAACCCATACCAACACCATAATGGCCATAAAAGCAACATCTAGCGACGACATTTCGAATAACGAAACCGGGATAAGCTCACCAGTACCATAATGGGCAAGACTGAATTGCAAGTCAGCAAGTCAGCAGTTTTTATACATTTTGTTGACTAAACGGCATGGTAGGATTATAGATTAACGTGTAATCCTAAACACGTCACAAATAAATTTGGGAGTAACCGGGGTTTGGACTTATGACCTTTAGGCCTAATTTCCTAACCACTATACCAAAACTAGGTGGGCTTGAACAACCGCGTGGAGTTGGAAATTGGTGGAGAACAATCGGGTATTGCTGATTCTGAGCAAACAAACGTTTTGAGTAGCTTCGATCCTCTTCATCTGTTATCGGCCTAAAGCGAAAGCCCCGTAAGTCATTATTGGGCGCACTCTTGCGGTACGTTACTGCGATGGCCAATCAGGGGGCCGGTGTTACCATTAGGCCTCTTGCTTGACTCACCCAAGTGAGTGATTGGTTAAGAGCATGGTTGAGAGTTACTTTGTGATACTTGACGGAGTTGGTCCATGGGATTTTAGTATTGAACATCTTGATGTCTATCGGATGTCATTGACATCTTGAGAACATGATCGCTGCACTGTTGATCGAGTTGATATCGATGCACCAAGTGCGGTACTATGGTTTTATGAGGTTGAGGGCTTCTTGGATCATTTTGGTTGCTCTTTCGAGATTAACAGATAGAGGGCTAGTAATATCTTATCTAGTTTTGAAATGTCGCTCACGACATTACGATGTTACGTAGTAAAATTTTTACTCCGCACTAATGGAGTCATTTTTGTACTTACGAAACTGGGGTTATTTATATTAATTTACAATAAACAGCCATAGCTGTTCTTTGTTTGTCTTATACTAAGGGTGGGCGAAGTAAGAATCATATCATTAGGGCCGTCTCTCTTCGGCAGGCAATGGCAAACCATTGGGGTGTAAACTGTCATGAAAAGCCTTTGTTAAAAGGTCTCACCAAACCCTCTTTAGGGTAAAAGGACCGTGGAAGAATTAATTAATAAACCAATTCAAATCGCGTGATTTTTTTGGAGCTAATCAAATGCGCGTAAATAGCGTTTCAAACAGACAGACAAATATACTTTTAACGACATTCTTATGTTTAGCACTATCCCACATTTTTGGGAAATCTAATCAAGTTCTAATCAATTAGGATTTTTCTAAGGAAAAGGTAAATTTTAGACTTGAGAACACTGGTGTGGGGATTTCCCCCAAATTAAAATTTTAAATAATTTATTGTGTAAAAGTTACATGCACGGAAAACTTAAACTAAAATTAAATTCATACAAAAACAACAAATTTTAAAAACGTCTTATACATTTCATCAGCATTTGTCTTAAAGTGTTTCGGAATAACATGCAGTTGCAACTCGTACACACAACATGGGTACTGTTGTTCTCAAACTGGATAAGAGCATCTTCTTGTGGAATGTAAATTAACATACCGGTTTCAGTCCTTTCTTCCTTGTAATCCCTAATTCCCAAGTTTTCTAATCTGAACTTGAATTGTGGAATGTCTACAGGACCCCACTCATAACGCATCTCCTCTCTTCCTTGCAATGTGTCTGGTTGCTTCAAATTCCTCAAAGTTCCGACATTATCTTTCATATCGAATACTCCCGTTAACGATGCTAAATTAATTCCACTTCGAACCTCTACAGGCGCTAGTTTCTGAACGACATTTCCTTCCAGAAATACCTGCCCTTGTTTTCTTTTAAGTGGAATATTGATCACTTCGCCCCATTTATACGGAATTAATGTTCGTTCTGTATTATTTTCGATAACAAGGTCAGTTAAACTTGGCGCCCAAACGGGGGGCTGGGTGTAGCATTCTGGAACAACCAGTATGGAAGGGTTGAGATCCTTGATGAGTGTATTTGCTTGAGCGAAATTCAACGATGTGTCGATTACACAGTGGGCTACTCTCATTTGAATTGGTTCATAGGGCGCTAACGCCTCGTTGTAATCAAAATCTGGTTCCGTGAAAATTAAACAATTTCGTGGATCATTTCCCCACATTTCTACAAACTGAACCACATCTCCAAATCGTAAACTCGGGTGCCCACAAAAGACAATACACGGTTCTCGAAAAGCAACATTGAAATCTTTGGAGTGGATGTGCTTGAAATGTTGCAATCTCGAATTTCGAAGCATCGCGGCATGAGGAAATGGTTCTTCGGGAGCATACACTCGATTTTGTTTATCAGGTGATAGCCATTCAGCTAAAATGTTGGAATATGATAGTGACATATCAGCCACTGTAGAAATGAAAAACATCGGACAATCCAATCCAGCATCCTGCAATTTTGCCGTCAAACATTCAAACAGATCATAAATAATACCCGACGGATAACATGGAATTAAAACGTTCCCCCCGCCTCTTAAAGTTAAAGCAACCACCCCGCACAGTACACCTAACATTATGTCTGGGCTACTGATAGGAGTTTGCGTCAAATCGGTCATAATTAAAACGTCCGCATTTTTTAATGCTTGGCGATCCATCGACTTTGGATGAGTGGTTAAAGTGCTGGAACCACTTAAATAGACAATTTTTTCATGATCCGAAGATATAACCCAGTTACACGAACCCAAATTGTATCCTGAACTGGTGCAATGTAATTTTAAAGCACCGTAGATGTTTATTTCTTCATTGTATCCGACCATGTGAACTTGAGATAAACTTGCATTAATGCTGCCCGTACTATAAATTTGCTTCCACGATTTTGCCTTAAATGATTCGTTTAATGGGCAAGGAAGGGAATGTAAGTAATTTTTCCACGATTTGGCGAAGTTTGCTTTGGGACACAGTTCTATGTGCTCTACTAACTCTTCCAATAGGAGTCTTCCAATTTCCAAAGTTGGTCCTGTGGCATAAACGAGTCCTTGGAAGCCGGTTCCTTCTGTTATAAATGGCAGAGCCATCATACACAAATAATTCGATATCAAGATAGCATCAATTTGTGAAAACTCTATTAGTTTATCTAATGGTGAACAAAATTCTGGAGGTGAATCGACGAATACCTTTTCTTCGTTTCCGCGTAATTCTCCGTATAATTCGGAATCCGACACATCGTTTGGCATCCAAATTGGAAGATTTAGAAATCGATTTGAAGATACAAACGATAATGGTAAAAAGTTTAAAATTGATTTCATTGATAAACCACAATCTAACATCAGCGTAGTATCTTTAAACGTTAGAACGTTGCATGGTTTATTTGGATCATTGCTTAAACAGTACAGCTTCATTTTTGTAAAATAAACACACTAGTTTGAATTTAACGATTACAATGAACTTCAAAATTATTGTATCATAATTCATAATATATTATAAAAAAGTATTATGTCGGTTGGTATTACTGGAACATAAGTATCATTAGAAAACTTATAATCCGCATGGGTGCCAAAATAGCAGGGATGACTCGTATTTTTAATAACAAATTTTTGTGTTTTGTTTAAATTGTAATGTTCAAATTCGAGTAACGTATAAATAGCAACAAGAATTTTCAACTAGCGTTAAAATGATTAGAATTAAAGCGATTAAAATTAAAACTTTAGACTATTTAAATTTTGTAATAAAAAGTAATCGCCATGCCATAGGAACGTAAGTTTAACTAAAAAATTGAAATAAAATAACACTTTATTCAGATTATTTAACTACTATGACTCAGAAAATGAATTTAATCACGAAACTATTTCAGAATAATCAAATAAGTTAACAAATTTGTCCAGGATTTCTACTGTTCCCAGTTGAGTGATGGTTGTTATTTATTTTTCGTTTTATGACCAATTATGACTCACCTATCACTTAAGAGGATTTACCAATGGTTAAATACATAAGGGTTAAAATATATGGCTATACATAATTCTATTGGTTAATTCTCCTAATCCTCTTAATGTTAAATATGAAGTAAGTATAATTGGACGGTTACAATTCGAATTATTATGATTGGTTAGTTATAGTGTAATTCAAATAAGATGACTGGGCGGAGCAAATTTATTGCTCATTAGATGATTGTTGATTCCCTACCAGAACTGTGGCTAACTATTTTAAAGATGAATGCAGGTTAGAACGGTTCCTATATTCAAATATAATAATTTGCTAGAAAGCTTCTCCATATCATTTATGGTTTCTTTATTACCAACCTAAAAAACGTTTATGACCTACGAAATTGATTGATTGGTAACAATTCCCTAGAGTGCGGCCAAAGCACGACAAGAAGCTCTATAAATGAGATATAAAAGCGACATTTTTCAAGAAATATCTTATGTTGAAGCTCACTGATTGCGAGTCGCGTCGGAACTCCTCGACAAACGCAGGATCGAAATTTGAAGGTGGTAGAAGCAATTTTTAAATTATTTCAGTTTTAATAAATGCAATAATTGCTACATTATTATTATTATAATAATAAACTAAACAGTGCAAAAAATGAATGTGGAAAATATTCTAGTTTTTATTAAAAAATTAAACAAATTAATTATTGGTTACATGAAAGTATCCAAATCATTTTCTTCTATATCAGAGTTTGCACTAAAATAAGCATTTAATTTACTTTCCAATTCTACCAGGAAATTGTAAAATTGAAAATTTTTAAAAGTTATTGGTCCATTCAAGGCATTCAAACTATTTTGAATAATTTTGGACATTTCTTTTAAGCGTTCTTCAGTCCTATGCAAAAAAAGGAAGACCATTTTTAGACAAATATCGGATGGAAAATTGCTTTTTTCTAAATGGTTGGAGAAAAAATACTTACTGATTGAAAATCACATCTTCCTGGGTTGCTGCACCTACAAATTTTAAAAATGTAATAGTTAAAATCTACTCCAGTAATTTCTACCTGTTGCTATCCATTCATAAATCTCCATATTGCTCTTTTTAAATTTATCATTCGTTAACAAACCAGAATCCGCGCATTCTGACATTTGAAATTGATCAAATCGATTAAGAAAGTTGCTTTGCGATAAAACCATCGTCTGATTACGAATTACTTCAGTATTTTCGTTCGAAACAAAAAGATTTCTTACTGTTAACAAAACAATTTTTTTGTATGAAATATGTAGTAGGTAGATGTTGAAACTTTACCTGATGGATGCATTTCCTCATTTGGTTTAAGGTGATAAACGGATAAGATTTTTCCACCAATTTCTAAATCAGGTTCAAAAACAAGGATCAACATTTAAGCTACATTCGCAACCCCAAAATTAAGGACAAATGTATCATAATTTTTAATTTATTTATGCTTTTTATGAGGTTGTGAATGCAGTTTTAGGGGTTTTAATCCTCATTTTACCTTCAACAGGTTCTGAATTTAATTCTGAATTATCTGAAAATAGAGCTGAATTTAATTCAAAAGAGGTGGACCAACTCGACAAGGATGAAAATTTATCTTTTTCATTCATCAACAATTTACTGCAGGCGTCCTCTTCAGAACTACTACTTCCTTTGTAGTATACAAAATTTTTTAAATACTTTTGAATCCGAGGAGCCGCCGCTCCTAAAGGGAGTTTAATAATTTTGCGTTCGCGAACCATATCTAATTCTAAACTCGATGAAGAGTTCTTCTCTTCTTCCTCTTCCATGCAGTTAAATTTTTTGATATACGGGTAAGGATGTTTTTTAACGGGTTCAGATTCTTTGGCCATTTGATTTTTTACCTCTTCAATCATTTCCAATAAATTCTTGCAGGCGTCGGCTACAGAACTACTTTTTTTGTATTCACCAAGATTTTTTAAATTATTTTGAATCTGAGGAGCGGCAAAAGGTAATTTCATTCTTGGCGCAATTCTTTTCTTGTTTGGTGATTCATTATGAAACCTGGTGCTTGTTTTCAAATTATTTTGAATCCAAGGACCGGCGAAAGGTAATTTAATTTTTGGCACAATTCTTTGCTTGTTTGGTGGTTCATTATCAAATCTGGTGCTTATTAAAGGGTTAAATTTTTGTGCACTATTTTCTTGGGCCACACTCAGTTGATTTTTGAATGCTTCAAAATGTGGAAAACTCCGACTTTCGTTTATCATAGAATTCGATTCGTTGTTATGATCCGATAGAACTTCAATTTTATCCAAATCGGGCAAAATTCTGTTGTTTTTATTATTTAAATTTGTATTGCCTTTGTTCGTTCTCGCATAACATTTTTGAGAAGTTAAACTTCTTTCAGGTTCTACTAAAGCAATCGTTTCAAATGTTACGAAATGAGGTAAACAGTCCGAGTCTGAATCACTACTGGATAACATTATCAAAAAACCAAAATGGAATTCACTTAAAATTCTTTCACTTTATAACAATGTCTTATAACCACAATATAGTTTATAAAAGCGAAATGTGGGTTTTGAATTGAAAATTGATAATAAAATCGACACATGTTTTCAGCTTATATTATTTTAAAAATTTGTTTGCATTATTTAGTAAATACAGGATGTTGCAAAACGGTGACAATTTATTTTAAATCAGGAATATTAGATTGAAAAAATATAGGGTGTCCCATTTCAAGTTTATAATGTACGAAGATCGCTGGTGTGCTTCCCAATATTAAATTTTCTTCAATTATTTTAACTTTTGACATAAAAAGTGCGGTTTCATCACGTAATATGATAGTTTAGATTTTAGTGAGAATTTAGTTTAGGTAGGCAGGAAATGGGAAATGGCCGGGCAAAGCCCCAATCTTGCGCAAAATATCAAATATGCAAAATATCCATAAATCTAAGGCAATTTAGGGCTTAGAATTTTTTCTTTATTTTTCCTGTCTTTATTATAGTAGTATTAATATTTTCACTAAGTTTCAAAATATTTCAACAACAATTAATTATTACCAACAAATTTTAATTAAAAAATAGCACTGAAATCAAAAAAGCCTTAATTCTAAGGCAATTTAGGGCTTCGAATTTTTTCTTTATTTTTTTTGTCTTTATTATAGTAGTATTAATATTTTCACCAAGTTTCAAAATATTTGAACAACAATTAATAATTACCAAAAAATTTCAATTCAAAATAGCACTGAAATCAAAAAAGCCTTAATTCTAAGGCAATTTAAGGCTTCGAATTTTTTCTTTATTTTTCCTGTCTTTATCATAGTAGTATTAATATTTTCAAAAAGTTTCAAAATATTTGTACAACAATTAATTATTACCAAAAAATTTTAATTAAAAAATAGCACTGAAATCAAAAAAGCCTTAATTCTAAGGCAATTTAGGGCTTCGAATTTTTTCTTTATTTTTTTTGTCTTTATTATAGTAGTATTCATATTTTCACCAAGTTTCAAAATATTTGAAAAACAATTAATTATTACCAAAAAATTTTAATTCAAAAATAGCACTGAAATCAAAAAAGCCTTAATTCGAAGGCAATTTAAGGCTTCGAATTTTTTCTTTATTTTTCCTGTCTTTATCATAGTAGTATTAATATTTTCAAAAAGTTTCAAAATATTTGTACAACAATTAATTATTACCAACAAATTTTAATTAAAAAATAGCACTGAAATCAAAAAAGCCTTAATTCTAAGGCAATTTAAGGCTTCGAATTTTTTCTTTATTTTTCCTGTCTTTATCATAGTAGTATTAATATTTTCAAAAAGTTTCAAAATATTTGTACAACAATTAATTATTACCAAAAAATTTTAATTAAAAAATAGCACTGAAATCAAAAAAGCCTTAATTCTAAGGCAATTTAGGGCTTCGAATTTTTTCTTTATTTTTTTTGTCTTTATTATAGTAGTATTCATATTTTCACCAAGTTTCAAAATATTTGAAAAACAATTAATTATTACCAAAAAATTTTAATTAAAAAATAGCACTGAAATCAAAAAAGCCTTAATTCTAAGGCAATTTAGGGCTTGGAATTTTTTCTTTATTTTTTCTGTCTTTATTATAGTAGTATTAATATTTTCACCAAGTTAGAAAATATTTGAACAACATTTAATTATTATCAAAGAATTTTAATTCAAAAATAGCACTGAAATAAAAAAAGCCTTAATTCTAAGGCAATTTAAGGCTTCGAATTTTTTCTTTATTTTTCCTGTCTTTATCATAGTAGTATTAATATTTTCAAAAAGTTTCAAAATATTTGTACAACAATTAATTATTACCAAAAAATTTTAATTAAAAAATAGCACTGAAATCAAAAAAGCCTTAATTCTAAGGCAATTTAGGGCTTCGAATTTTTTCTTTATTTTTTTTGTCTTTATTATAGTAGTATTCATATTTTCACCAAGTTTCAAAATATTTGAAAAACAATTAATTATTACCAAAAAATTTTAATTAAAATATAGCACTGAAATCAAAAAAGTCTTAATTCTAAGGCAATTTAGGGCTTGGAATTTTTTCTTTATTTTTTCTGTCTTTTTATTATAGTAGTATTAATATTTTCACCAAGTTACAAAATATTTGAACAACATTTAATTATTATCAAAGAATTTTTATTCAAAAATAGCACTGAAATAAAAAAAGCCTTAATTCTAAGGCAATTTAGGGCTTCGAATTTTTTCTTTATTTTTTTTGTCTTTATTATAGTAGTATTCATATTTTCACCAAGTTTCAAAATATTTGAAAAACAATTAATTATTACCAAAAAATTTTAATTAAAAAATAGCACTGAAATCAAAAAAGTCTTAATTCTAAGGCAATTTAGGGCTTGGAATTTTTTCTTTATTTTTTCTGTCTTTTTATTATAGTAGTATTAATATTTTCACCAAGTTACAAAATATTTGAACAACATTTAATTATTATCAAAGAATTTTTATTCAAAAATAGCACTGAAATAAAAAAAGCCTTAATTCTAAGGCAATTTAGGGCTTCAAATTTTTTATTTATTTTTCCTGTCTTTATTATGGTAGTATTAATATTTTCACCACGTTTCAAAATATTTTAACAACAATTAATTATTACCAAAAACTTTTAATTCAAAAATTGCACTGAAATCAAGAAAGCCTTAAATCTCAGGCAATTTAGGGCTTTGAATTATTTCGTTATTTTTCCTGTCCCTATTGTAGTAGTATTAGTATTTTCACTAAGTTCTAGAGTATTTGAACAACATTTAATTATTACCAAAAAATTTAAATAAAAAATAGCGCTGAAATCAAAATAGCCTAAAATTTAAGGCAATTTAGGGCTTAGAATTTTTTCGCCATTTTTCCTGTCTTTATGATAATAGTATTATTATTTGAATATTTTAAAAATATTAATTATTACCAAAAAATGTAAATCAAAAAAGAACTGCAATCAAAATAGCCTTAAATTTAAGGCAATTTAGGGCTTAGAATTTTTTCGTTGTTTTTCCTGTCTATATTATAATATAATGAGTATTTTCATGAAGTTCTAGAATATTGGAACAAAATTTAATTTAAAAAAAAAAAAAAATATTGACCTGGAATCAAAATATCCTTAAATCTATGGCAATTTCGGACTTGGAGTTTTTTCCTTATTTTTTATGTCCTTGTTATAATAGCATTAATATTTCCACGAAGTTTTGGAATATTTGAACTACATTTAATTGTCACCAAAAAAATTTAAATCAAAAATCGTACTTGTAATAAAAAATCCTTAAATCTACGGCAATTTAGGGCATACAAGTTTTTCGTTATTTTACCTGTCTAGTATAATACTGTTAGTATTTTCACCAAGTTCAAGAATATTACAACAGCAATTAATTATTTATAGCAAAAAATTTAAATTAAAAATCGTACTGAATCAAAATATCCTTAAATCTTATGAGCCAATTCGGGATTTAGGATTTTTTCTGTGTTTACGTAAGATCAACGTGACCATCTATTTTTGGGTGTAAAACGGAACATTGAATCTTTTTTCTATATAATTCATATTTTGTTAGCTTTTTTATTATAATTTTTATAAATTCATCATATCGCATTCTTTTCTTTCTAATTCTGAACCCAGACCGAAAAACAAAAAGGTAGGTCTGTAAATTAATAATTTTAGTTTAATGTTAATGAATAAAAATATTATCGAGTTAATAATTAAATAAATTGGAATAACATTTTAGCTTTCAGACTTTATTGGCGCCCAACATGGTGAACAATTGAATATTTAATTAGTTAATTAGTAAACGAAAACAAGCATAAAAAATATGCATGATTAACCTAAATATCCAGCGTCAAGAGCTGGAATCTCGTAAATTCTTCAATCAGTTGCCCCTGGTAGCTAACTCTAAAAACACTGCAAAAGTAAACAAAGGTGTAGTTAATTTTTTTATTATAAAATCAGCCAATAAAATTTCTTTAAAATATACGTTTGTAAAACAAAATGTAAGCTTGAGCTTTCATAACATCGTCTTCATCAACATCAGTGTAGAGATTTTCGTCATCTGCAATTATCCACTCTCCAGGTAACTGAAATTTCGCAATTTGTTCTTCCAGTTGTTCATTGCTTTCATTATCATACATTAATCTGCGATAAGAAATGTAATGACCTGCGTAAAGTGTCCCAAAATGTTGATTAACGGCATATAGCGAATACATAACCGGCTTTGAATCATTTTCCATATCAAATTGCTCCGTACAATACGGAGCCATGTCTAACATATTGGGAAAATCTACGTGGGTATTGTTCTTCATAACTTCTCCCTCAATAAAATCGAATCGGTTTAAATGCAAGATGAGAATATTGGGAGGATTAGAAAGTTTGAACTGTTTTGTGGTCTGTTGGTTTTGGGAACTGCTACCACATCGTTTTGTACACTCTTCACAAGGAACCTTGTTGTCACCTGATAATACTTCTGCAGCAAAAAATTGATCCAAGCATGTTTTCAGACAACAACGGTCTTCGATGCTTTCGCAATACATTTCTTCTGATTCTAAACTTTCTTCTAAGCTATCATCATCATCGGATTGATTCAGATTCAAATCATCCAAATCGATTTCTTCAGGATTTCTGTTCTCGTTTCCGGTTTGATCATCTTCATTGGGCAGAATTGACGTGGATGCCAGATTTTCTACATCATAGCTGGTTCCAATGCCGATTTCAGATTTAATGGATTCCGTCCTGGTTTCCAATATTCCAGCATCTCTACTCTGAGTATTGAAACTTTCTTCATTTCCATCGCTTTCTTCTAATTCACTTTCGATAACAGACTTATCTATATTTAAATCGTCCGTCAACTTCTGATCTTCATGAAACTCTTCCATAAGCTTGCGATACCAAATTATAAGAGACATCCTAGTATCCAATTCTATCTGAAGCAACTGTGAGAAATTATCTTCGGTAATAATTTTTAAAAACCGATCACGACGGACTTTTCTCTTTTCTTCCAAAATCCTTTCAACATCTTCACATTTGGAATAATTCGATTTAGAAATGGGAATGCTTAAATCTAAAACGAGTTCGTCCTGATGTGACACAGTTTTGCATTCCACACATTGTAGAGTGCTTTGGAGTGATCCTCGAAAAAGTATCTCCACAGGCGAAGGATACGTTTTTGCGGCTTCTTTACAATAAAAATTCGCCCATTCTTTTTCTTGCTCTTCATTCTCAAAAAATTCGTCATTAATTTCTTTAATTGCCCGAAAACATTCTGTAACAGCTGTCCGATACCTGTCTTCGTGTTCCGAATTTAGAGCTCCAAGAAAAAACCTGACAAATTCGTGGGTATCGTGGTGTTCACCGATAGGAAATTGAGTTAAAGTTTTAACTACGTTTTTAAGCAGTATTTTAGGAAAATATGTAGCATCGTCACCGTTTCCTAATCGACTAAGCGTCCTGGATAAATATAATGTTAATAGTCCTCCTTGATTTAGTTCAACTTCGATCTCAGGACACGTTGAAGCTTCACCGTTGATTGTTACGGTGCCTCCAGAAATTTTTACATAATTTTCTTCTTCGCTTAAACATCTATCCAATAATTGGAATAACCATGGTGTTTGAGCTAAACATTGCAATATCGAATTAAACCAACAGGAGTTCATATAATTTCTCAAACCACGAAGCTGTTTTAAGCCAAAATATTCCGTTGCATCCATACTTAGAGTAGCTTTTAATTATGTGATCGAAAACTTCATAACATAACCTTAACATTTTAATTTTATGCTTATATATTATTACCCTATATTAAATGTTTAGGTTGGTATTATGTGGATTATTGGTACTTATTTTTTTTATAAGTTTTTGGGAAATATTGCAGCTATGAGTTTCTAGCAAGTACCAATGGGATTGAGATATTCTTAAACATAGAAAAGGATTGAAGAAAATACTTCAACCTGATTTGTTCTTGCTAGATTCTGCCTAAGCAAGGCAAGACAAGAACCTCGATATGAACACCGCTTTAGTTTTTGCGAAGGTTTTGTTTTGCAAGGCATGTATTTTTTACGACCCTGTATATAATTTTCAAATCCAAGAAGCTAATCTTTCCAAAGTTGTTTTTGCCGTATTTTAGAGAGTCCGATATTTTAAAAGCCAATCTCCAGCTGTCAAAAAGAATCTTGAAATCATTCCATTGCTGAATTATTAAATGTGAATAGCTTAAACTAAACTGAGATTATTGACATCCAGGCCTGTAGTCAGAAGGGGCACCGAGGGTCCATAATATCAATGTTATTCTACAGCCATACAATTGCAAAGTGAAGTTTAATTTAGCCGAAATTTGGGAAAAAATTACAGTTCCGAGTTTAGGTTGTAGGTACCTAAAAGTTACAGTTAGTTTTTGAGAATGTTACAACAGAAAAGCATATATTTTTCACAACCCTGTATAGACTTTTCAAAACCTAGTTGTCAATCTTGACAAAGCTGTTTTAACTGACTTTCTTCTACCTTCTGAACCTCGACGAGATGGAACATCTCTCAGTTGAAAAGTACCAGGAACCACCAGCAACGAACCCTAAGCATCCACACGTATCTTTCACAAGAAATGCGCTAAAATGCAGGCCTCAGTGGCCTGGTTCAACAAGAAATGAAACATACTGTACGACATAACATCAGTCCCCATCCCCAAAACGGTTGAAGAAGAAATCCATGATAAGGTAAGCGCCATGACTGACTCCAGTAATGACATTGAATAAATGACTTCTTCTCGATCTTTGCCATCAATCAACTGAATTTACAGATAATGACGAAAAAGAACTTGTTTCCAACCCCAAATGCAGCAAAGATGCCGCACTCGCAAGAGAACCACACCTCCATCGAAGGCCTAACGCCCAACAAATTAATTATTTTGGCCTCCGACACCGAAGTCCGCCTGCAACCTGGACGACTCTACCCCTGATGCTGGACAGAAAACTGTTTTTATTGAAATGTGGATTGGACCTTAACTAATAGGACAGAGGAAGTCGAATAAAAAGCAACAAAATAAAATAAATGGGCAAGAAAAAGAAAAGAAACATAAGATTAAAATAAAACAAATGTCCTATATTATAATGGTAAAAAAGGTTTTAAATTGAACCAATCAGAATCCCTCAAAATAAATCGCCAATAAAAACAAGTAAAGAAAAATAGAAAACTTCTCGAAAACCTGCAGTAGGTAAGCTTCATTGACAAGTATGACGTCCAAATTTTACTTGACGGTCTTCTTCTTCTTCGTAAATTAGGACTAGGTCCTGTATTTTCCAATTCTTGTTATGCCGTGTCATGGATTATCTCGAGATCCCGAAGTCCAACTCTCGTACCACCTTTTTGGTGGTCGTCCCGGAAGTCTTCTGGAGATGGGTTTGCCCGTCATCGCCACTTTGGCCAGTCTGCCTTATCCATCTCCATTAGAACCTCTTGGTCCTTTCCGGTCCATGATGTTATGTTCCAGCACCCCATCCGTAGAACTCTGGATCTCCATTCTCGCTTTTTCCTTGTTCGCGCCGTGTTCGTCATCGTATTTATCCGTCCAGCATACGAGGCATTGTGATTGGTTCTGTGAGCAATTTTTAGTTTACTTCGGCCGGTAGGGTGCTAACCTTGCCTGCCGATGCTCCTCTTTTGAGGAGAGTTTCTCTCGCTCTCGTTTGCCTTGACCCAGCCTTCCACCGGGGTGGTTACCCGATCTCCAACTGGGTTGCTCAGGTTTACGGGGTTCACCAGCGTGGAGGTGAGAGTCGAGATTGAGTAGAAGAGGCTAGGTGGCACTAACTGCAAGCAGTGCCATATTTTGCGCATTCACTACCCCTCCGAACCCCAGAGTCGAGATTGAGTAGGAGAGGCTAGGAATCCATTAGATTCAACTTGAAGTGAAGTAGAAATGTCTTCTCTTTCAGGTCGTTGGTGTTCCAGAAATCAATCGGAAGGAAGAATGGAGTGCGATGCCTGTGAATTGCGGCCTTCGAAATTGGGGTGGAGTTGTCCTGGTTGGTGATCATGGTATCAATTACAAGTTTGAAAAGTTGTTAAATTCCAAAGGTTGTCATTTGGATGGAACTGGCTTGATGATGATGGAGAGAGGTTCGTGTTGGCGTTCCACTTCTTCTTGCTTTCAAGGGGGTTGATCATCGAGCGAAAGCCTTACCCAAAACTGATGCTTTGTTTTAATTACATTACCCTGTGGATTATCCATTACCAACCAAAATTTAAAACGTTTTCTTTATATAAGAAACTAACTGGTTCTAGTAAATCGTAAAAATTGAAAATGGCAATCAAAAATCTTGGAATACAACGAAGTCGTGGTTTAGTTAACTTGAATAATACCTGTTGGTTAAATTCGATTCTGCAATGCTTGGCGCAAACTCCCAATTTTCTACTAAGATTGCAGCATCAGTACAGCTATCAGGGACTTGGAGGAGAATTAATATTAAACGGCCAATCGGTAACTGTTCCATCGTTATGTTTCAAGTATGAAAATTCAGGAGAACTGACTTCAAGTTTGATTGACGTTCTTCGCCAGTTAGGAAACGGTGAAATAGGAAAATCGGTAAAGCCCACGTTATTTCTCCAGGCTGTCATAAAGAGATTCAAACAATTTAAGAGGGGCCAGCAAGAAGATGCACAAGAATTTTTGATGTGTCTTATTGACGCTTTAATTATGGAATCGAAGGCTAGTTTTTCCAAAGCTCTCTCTTCAAGTATAAAATTGAACATTGGGGAAGATCTACTCACTGACCCTAAAAATGAAGAAATCTTAAAGGGTTTCTACATGGAGAACGTAAAAGTCATGCCCCCTATGGATCGTATGTTTCGGGGATCCCTCCTAAAAAGGTCCGAGTGCCAGGTCTGCAATAATGTTGTGATAACGAAGGAAGTTTTTTATGATTTAAAACTCCCTATCTCTAAGTTGGAAGGTAACTGTTCATTGGATACGTGTTTGGGAAAACATCTTTTACCAGAATTGCTAACTAATGATGAGAAGGTTAAATGTGAAAAATGCACTGAATTGTGTGGCGAAACTATGCGGACGGACACTGTAGTTTGTTCAAAAATTCATTTTGCCCCGAAAGTACTTACAATAACGCTGAAGCGTTACGATTCGATTTCGCAAAAAAATAACACATTTGTTGATTTTCCACAATTTTTGAATTTAACTGACTATTGCACTCACAAATGTATCAGTTTAAGCAGTAAAAAAGAAATTGCGTATGCGTTATATGCGGTGGAAGTGCACTCTGGAAGAATGGGAGGTGGACATTATACATCATATAGGAGATTAAGAAATCAAGGTGATACACCAGTTAAGAATAAAGTTTTACCTGGTGAATTTATTTACACTAGCGATGAGTATATTAAGAGCGTACCCGAAAGCGAGGTCATGAAAACATACCCTTATATTTTATTTTATGAGCGACTGACGTCATGTTAGATGAAACTTTGTACATATTTGATAGTTTTTAGTTATTAATAAATTTAAAAAAAAAAATATTTTTTTAAATCCAAACCAAGAATATTTGAACTCGTTTCTGTTCCATGTGAAGGTTAACCCTTTCAGGCCCAAAATTATATTTAACAAAAACATAAAATTATTCATAATATAGGGTGTTTTTTTAGCTGCATGAGAACTTTCAATAGGGATAACAATTGAATCAAGATTGCTATGGAAACAGTTTTTTGACATTTGTGTTTAGCAAGGTTTGGCATTTGATAATGCATAGATTGACCATTGAACAACGCTACCAAATTGGGCTCACAACCAATTGGAACTGGATCCATTTTTTTACCGTAAAATTTTGTTCAGTGACGAGTCACATTTCTGGTTAAATGGGTATGTGAACAAACAAAATTGCCGTATATGGAGTGAGACCAATCCGGGGCATTATCTTGAGACTCCATTGCATCCATTAAAATTGACTGTTTGGTGTGGAATACACGCCAACGGCATCATTGGTCCATATGTCTTTCGAAATGAGGAAGGAGCTACCGTTACGGTGAAAGGTGTGAGATATCGACACATGCTCAATACATTTTTGTTTCCAAAACTTCAAGAGCTAAACATTGACAACTTATGGTTCCAACAGGATGGTGCTACGTGCCACACAGCCAACGAAACCATCAATTTATTGAAAGGACAATTTGGTGACAACATTATTTCAAAACGTGGTCCTATCAATTGGCCTCCAAGATCGTGTGATTTGACACCTCCAGATTATTTTCTGTGGGGGTATGTTAAATCCATGGTTTATGTTAACAAACCAACAACTCTAGAAGCATTGGAGGCTAATATTCAGCAAGCCATTTATGAAATAAAGCCAGAAATATTGGAAAAAGTGGTCAAAAATTGGACTGAACGGATGCGCTTCGTAACCATTAGTCGTGGTGGTCACATGCCGGAAGTCATGTTCAAATCATAAATGCCTTTAACTGTACTTTCATAAAAAAATTATAACCAAAACATTCCGTCAGGTTTTTAATGTTTTATTTCATTTTGAAGTTCTCATGCAGCTAAAAAAACACACTATATTAACATCTTTATTAAGTAGTAAATAAAATACAAAAGTTTAATACGTTCACGTAATTTACAATACAACACAGCGCAAGGGTAGCTGCCAATCGAGATCAACATTATACAGTGTGTTCCATAAAATAGTTATCCACCAAAGGTCAGGATTTATTTGGGGGGATAATATTTGAAACACCCTGTATTTAAAAATAACTTAAATTTGGAGCAAAAGTCAGATGTATGCTTAATTATCCTTCAAGGAGTTTCGAATCATCATTTGCTTACAATTAAGTACCCCCCTGCATTTAAAACTACAAATACAGATTACAGCTAACAGTCAATAACAAAATACATAATAAATAGTAAGTCTTAACAAATACATTAACTAAATTCTTCAACACTGTCATGACGAACATTCTTAAAAAATAATTGATGGTCAGCAGAGTCTACTCCGCCATTTATGTACTGCGCTTCAGTATTTGGTTCATCGCGCTGTTTTATTCTTCTAAAATATTCCTTCGCTTTCAGTCTCTTCAATTGATCCTTAACAGGTCTGTGCAAAACAAAGATAGTGAAAATGAATACACCCTGAAGTGAGTCTATAATGTCCATCGCTAGTCCAAAACTACCCAAGTCTTTGACGCAGAACGTAATCACTTCCATTATCCAACACATCGTCATAACAATTAAAACGAATACGCACGAACGGAACCTAAAACAAAAGAACTTATGTTATAAAATAAACTTTTTAGCTGATGAAGCTGCCAGATGGTAGCTTGCAGGCAGCCGCAGGAACATACAACGCAGGATAACTTACATTGGCTTAAGATCAATTCTGGTGGCCTTCCAAGATATATCGTTTACACCATTTCTGTCAAAATGCACTAAATAGCATTTCATTAAAATGTTCAAAATTATATTAATTAAAATGGCGATTCCAATCGGGAAATAAAAATAAATCATGGTCTTTGTGCTTTCTAAAATAGAAAAATTAGTCCAACCACGACAGGATGAAAATTTCTTTGCAAGTACTTACGATCAAACCAACAATCATTCCGTCCAAATTTTGGTTTTAAAAAGGTGTTTGGTATTCCTGGTACTTTGTCGATGAAGTATGAAATTATGGATATTAAAATGGGCACTACGATTCCAATGGAAACGTAAATTTTAAAACGCCTCCCATCTTTCTTGTAGAAATCGTTGTCGTAATTTCTAAAATGAAATCTAATTTTAGTTTGTAAATTTAGGATCAAATTTTCCCGAATATTACTTGATTTTGTAGAAAGTTTCCCAACTTAGAATGGTCAACCACATGAAAGACTGCACCAGGAAGAATTGTATAATAAATCCTGAAAAAGAAGCAATTCAAGGTTAATTGTTTAATAAATTACGTTATTTATTTATCTCCGCGGAATAATTATTAATAATATAATTAAATGCAATAACAGTCTAAATCAATCACTGTCAGATAGTTTCAATTTTTTTGCATTCTTATATTTTTTATTAAACTCGAATGTAAAGTTGAAAATGTTGTCAAGAATGTAACATTTAAAATGTCAGCTTTTTTAAGAAATTTGTCAGAAATTTTTAAACATTTTATTTTTCCTGTCTTTATTATAGTAGTACTAATATTTTCACCAAGTTTCAAAATATTTGAACACCAATTAATTATTACCAAAAAATTTTAATTCAAAAATAGCACTGAAATCAAAAAAGCCTGAATTCTAAGGCAATTTAGGGCTTCGAATTTTTTCTTTATTTTTCCTGTCTTTATTATAGTAGTATTAATATTTTCACCAAGTTTCAAAATATTTGAACAACAATTAATTATTACCAAAAAATTTTAATTAAAAACAAGCACTGAAATCAAAAAAGCCTTAATTCTAAGGCAATTTAGGGCTTCGAATTTTTTCTTTATTTTTCCTGTCTTTATTATAGTAGTATTAATATTTTCACCAAGTTTCAAAATATTTGAACAACAATTAATTATTACCAAAATATTTTAATTAAAAAATAGCACTGAAATCAAAAAAGCCTTAATTCTAAGGCAATTTAGGGCTTCGCATTTTTTATTTATTTTTTCCTGTCTTTATTATAGTAGTATTAATATTTTCACCAAGTTTCAAAATATTTGAACAACAATTAATTATCACCAAAAAATTTTAATTAAAAAATAGCACTGAAATCAAAAAAGCCTTAATTGTAAGGCAATTTAGGGCTTCGAAATTTTTATTTATTTTTCCTGTCTTTATTGTAGTAGTATTAATATTTTCACCAAGTTTCAAAATATTTGAACAACAATTAATTCTTACCAAAAAATTTTAATTAAAAAATAGAACTGAAATCAAAAAAGGACTAATTCTAAGGCAATTTAGGGCTTCGAATTTTTTCTTTATTTTTCCTGTCTTTATTATAGTAGTATTAATATTTTCACCAAGTTTCAAAATATTTGAACAACAATTAATTATAACCAAGAAATTTTAAGTCAAAAATAGCACTAAAATCAAAAAGGCCTTAATTCTAAGGCAATTTAGGGCTTCGAATTTTTTCTTTATTTTGCCTGTCTTTATTGTATTAGTATTAATATTTTCACCAAGTTTCAAAATATTTGAACAACAATTAATTATTACCAAAAAGTTTTAATTAAAAAATAGCATTGAAATCAAAAATGCCTTAATTCTAAGGCAATTTAGGGCTTCTAATTTTTTCTTTATTTTTCCTGTCTTTATTGTAGTAGTATTAATATTTTCACCAAGTTTCAAAATATTTGAACAACAATTAATTATTACCAAAAATTTTAATTAAAAAATAGCACTGAAATCAAAAAAGCCTTAATTCTAAGGCAATTTAGGGCTTCGAATTTTTTCTTTATTTTTCCTGTCTTTACTATAGTAGTATTAATATTTTCACCAAGTTTCAAAATATTTGAACACCAATTAATTATTACCAAAAAATTTTAATCCAAAATAGCAATGAAATCAAAAAAGCCTTAATTCTAAGGCAATTTAGGGCTTCGCATTTTTTCTTTATTTTTTCATGTCTTTATTATAGTAGTATTAATATTTTCACCAAGTTTCAAAATATTTCAACAATTAATTATTACCAAAAAATTTTAATTAAAAAATATAGCACTGAAATCAAAAAAGCCTTAATTCTAAGGCAATTTAGGGCTTCGAATTTTTTCTTTATTCTTTTTATCTTTATTATAGTAGTATTAATATTTTCACCAAGTTTCTAAATATTTGAACAACAATTAATAATTACCAAAAAATTTCAATTCAAAATAGCACTGAAATCAAATAAGCCTTAATTCTAAGGCAATTTAGGGCTTCGAATTTTTTCTTTATTTTTCCTGTCTTTATTATAGTAGTATTAATATTTTCACCAAGTTTCAAAATATTTGAACAACAATTAATTATTACCAAAAAATTTTAATTAAAAAATAGCACTGAAATCAAAAAAGGATTAATTCTAAGGCAATTTAGGGCTTCGAATTTTTTCTTTATTTTTCCTGTCTTTATTATAGTAGTATTAATATTTTCACCCAGTTTCAAAATATTTCAACAACAATTAATTATTACCAAAAAATTTTGATTAAAAAATAGCAGTAAAATCAAAAAAGCCTTAATTCTATGGCAATTTAGGGCTTCGAATTTTTTCTTTATTCTTTTTGTCTTTATTATAGTAGTATTAATATTTTCACCAAGTTTCTAAATATTTGAACAACAATTAATAATTACCAAAAAATTTCAATTCAAAATAGCACTGAAATCATATAAGCCTTAATTCTAAGGCAATTTAGGGCTTCGAATTTTTTCTTTATTTTTCCTGTCTTTATTATTGTAGTATTAATATTTTCACCAAGTTTCAAAATATTTGAACAACAATTAATTATTACCAAAAAATTTTGATTAAAAAATAGCAGTGAAATCAAAAAAGCCTTAATTCTATGGCAATTTAGGGCTTCGAATTTTTTCTTTATTTTTCCTGTCTTTATTATAGTAGTATTAATATTTTCACCAAGTTTCAAAATATTTGAACAACAATTAATTATTACCAAAAAATTTTAATTCAAAAATAGCATTGAAATCAAAAAAGTCTTAATTCTAAGGCAATTTAAGGCTTCGAATTTTTTATTTATTTTTCCTGTCTTTATTATAGTAGTATTAATATTTTCACCTAGTTTCAAAATATTTCAACAACAATTAATTATTACCAAAAAATTTTGATTAAAAAATAGCAGTGAAATCAAAAAAGCCTTAATTCTATGGCAATTTAGGGCTTCGAATTTTTTCTTTATTTTTCCTGTCTTTATTATAGTAGTATTAATATTTTCACCAAGTTTCAAAATATTTGAACAACAATTAATTATTACCAAAAATTTTAATTAAAAAATAGCACTGAAATCAAAAAAGCCTTAATTCTAAGGCAATTTAGGGCTTCGAATTTTTTCTTTATTTTTCCTGTCTTTACTATAGTAGTATTAATATTTTCACCAAGTTTCAAAATATTTGAACACCAATTAATTATTACCAAAAAATTTTAATCCAAAATAGCAATGAAATCAAAAAAGCCTTAATTCTAAGGCAATTTAGGGCTTCGCATTTTTTCTTTATTTCTTCCTGTCTTTATTATAGTAGTATTAATATTTTCACCAAGTTTCAAAATATTTCAACAATTAATTATTACCAAAAAATTTTAATTAAAAAATATAGCACTGAAATCAAAAAAGCCTTAATTCTAAGGCAATTTAGGGCTTCGAATTTTTTCTTTATTCTTTTTGTCTTTATTATAGTAGTATTAATATTTTCACCAAGTTTCTAAATATTTGAACAACAATTAATAATTACCAAAAAATTTCAATTCAAAATAGCACTGAAATCAAATAAGCCTTAATTCTAAGGCAATTTAGGGCTTCGAATTTTTTCTTTATTTTTCCTGTCTTTATTATAGTAGTATTAATATTTTCACCAAGTTTCAAAATATTTGAACAACAATTAATTATACCAAAAAATTTTAATTAAAAAATAGCACTGAAATCAAAAAAGGATTAATTCTAAGGCAATTTAGGGCTTCGAATTTTTTCTTTATTTTTCCTGTCTTTATTATAGTAGTATTAATATTTTCACCAAGTTTCAAAATATTTGAACAACAATTAATTATTACCAAAAAATTTTAATTCAAAAATATAGAACTGAAATCAAAAAAGCCTTAATTCTAAGGCAATTTAGGGCTTCGAATTTTTTATTTATTTTTCCTTCCAAATTTTTAAACACGATATGTTAAAATATAAACGGCTTACCAAATACTGTACACGCTTTATTTTCGATTCCAACAAACTGTGCAATAGCTAAGGATATAAAAGCAGCTGCCATGGTAATTGAATAGCAAATCACACACTTTCCCCGAGTATCTCTAATTTCTTTAAACTTCAAGAAAATTGCAGCGGTTAAGATTAACAAAGCAGCAGAGATTAAAATACCTAGAACAAAAAGTTTAGTAATTTTCCACATTAAGGGCGGGTTGTACCAACGTCTGTCAAACCTCGTTCTACTTTGAACTCAGTTCAACCAATCAGCATGGTTAAAAACCTCGTATTTCGCCATGTTAATTGGTTGAACCGTTCTTGAACTGAGTTCAAAGTTGAACGAGGTTTAACCGACGGTGGTACAACTCACCCTCAGAAACACATTACGTACCAACTGCGTAAATGTAAAACACTGCACTCGACTTGGGAACATCGCCGGTAAAACAAATAATTGGGGTTGTTAACCAAGCGCTTTCGGTTTCATCGCCAAAATTAACTGTTTCAAAGCAATAATTTTCGGGAGGAAGAAGCTTTTGTAGACTTAGCACTATTAGGGTTCCATTTTGTAACAAAGTAAATTGATCTTGGTCTTGAACTAATGGAAACCTAAAAACAAATTGTTACTTGAGTTCTTCCACCAAGAACTTCTTGCAGTTCTTACTTTTGACCGCTGCACACAATTTCTTGTACAACCGGTTGAAATCTGATGCTTTGGGCTGGAATCGGTTCATCGTCGATATGAGTTGCATTGTGTACATGGACAGTTACATCTGGGTTAAACTGTTGATCACTGGGAGTACAACCAGCAGAAGTCAAAACTTCATTCATGTTACAACATTTGTGCAACGAAATAACAGTCATATTTTCGTTCTGAAAAATAAAAACTTTTAAACTGATATTTTATCATCTCATTGGGAGCTATTTTACCGCTTGGTTGTTTATTGGAACCTGGGTTTCGTTTCTTGGTATTGGAACGTGGCCAAAACTTTCATTTCGACTCGGACACCAAATACTTAAGTAATCTATGGAATGTATGGTAAGATTATTTG
Source organism: Rhagonycha lutea (assembly GCA_958510855.1). Lineage (NCBI taxonomy): Eukaryota > Metazoa > Arthropoda > Insecta > Coleoptera > Cantharidae > Rhagonycha > Rhagonycha lutea. The sequence goes on from OY294038.1 coordinate 6,886,417, forward strand.
GTAGAATAATTGCAACATCTCTTCCTTGTGATGCTCTTAGTGGTACGTCCAGGGCTAAAATTCCATTGGAGGTAGGAACGGTTCCATTTCCAATCCAGAAAAACGCGTCAGGCTTTAAACCGTCATAGTAAAATTTTGGAATGATTATGGTGTGATCATCGTATGTAACAAGTGGTTCGGAGTGTAAACCATGGGTGAAGTTTCTGAAGACGTATGGATTTGGATTGGTATTGTAAGTCTGAAAATAAATTCAAAATGTTAAATTGAACAAAAAGAGAGATTCATCCCCTTTCCAGTAGTACCCTTTTCCAAGTTAGACGACCCAAGGAGATATTTTTAATTGGAATAGTGTTGTCAAAATGGCTCTGGAGCGTCCGGAGCGGAGCGGTGCCAAGCTGAGTCAAATATACTTGACTTAATTTTTTAAAATGCAAATGCTGTAGTTTGGAAAGTTAATTTATATATTGTAATTATCTCCCTAAATAGTAATAAATAATAATTAAAAAAACTTTGATAAAAAATTGTTGAATATCCAATAAATTATTATTAATTATATATATTATAATATTGTATTTTTCTAAACTAAGTAAGTATTGATTAATGAATTATTATGCTTGTGAATGAATATATTATCATATCACACTTTATTTATCTTATATAAATATATACATAAGCGTTACTTATTTGATAGGAATTTAACAAATAATATTATTTGACCTGTGAAAATAGCAGGAGAGATAAATCATCTTCAAATAAAATCATAATGTAAATAAAAATTATTTACAAGACGGAAAGAATTATCTGCTTTTAATTTTTCCCTTATCATTAAATGTAACCCTTTCATTCCCGCACCACGATTTTGAATTAAATTGAAGACACCAAATGCATGGAAAATTTTTGAAAATTATTAGGAGGAGGTGATAACGGTTCGAGCTGTGATGTCAGAAATAAAAAACAGCATTGATGATTTGAAGGTTATGAATTACGATGTGATAGCCGACAGCGCTACAAGGAAGCCTGAGGATAGCCCTGTCTATAAAAGAGCAAAAGGAATCTAATTTTCACAAGGTGCAGATACCTGTCAAACCAGAGAATCGAGATGGAAGCGACCATCAGTCTTCATCCACAATAACACCTTAGGCACGGGCGGGGAAGAAAATGGGGTGGTTGAAGACATGGCTCCGTTCACGGTTGTCAAAAGGAAGATACATAAGAGATCTAGTCCGCCCAAACGGACTTTCTGGTAGTGAAAACGAGTCACAAGTTCACTTGGGTCAACAATTGTTCCACAAACAATCTCCTTAGTTGTGAAGGGAGGCGAAGTTTTAATCTGGCACTACCGCCACGGATTGTAGTGGTGTTTTGGACGAGATTTCCTTCCCATGCTGGATACAAAAAGAAGAAAAGAACTAGCATAAACGAAAACTTTATTTATTTCCTAAGTTTCTGCAAGATTGGAACACTCCAGCTTTACTGCTATAATTAACGGAAATTCCGAGTCCCGTCAGGATACAATCGGTTAATGCAGGTCGTAAATCTTTTTAATGGTTTTTCTGCAGATATAAAGCACTTCCTGCGAATTTATCTAATATTTGTGCGGGTGTGGCCGCAGTGATAACAAAATTTATGTAAATATTTTTTTAAGGATTGAAAAAAAATCTTATAACCAATAATTTTAATCATCAATTCGATGTAATTGACATAATTTTATCAGGTCATTAACAAACTACCATCTCTTGAGGATAAGAAATTTACATCCACTTGGATTTGAGAGTTTAATTTTAATTAGAGGTAGTAGAATTTCGGATGTGGTGACCGCCTACCTTTAAATGTGTACTAAATTGAAGCTGCTATTAGAAAATAAATGTTTTGCTGTTATATAACAACAATTTGCCAGTTTGATAATAAATAATATTGTATTATTTAAAGATGAAAGTTTTCACTCCTCAAGTTCCAAAATATTATATTCTCGAGTTTCGTAAATCAACCGGAAATTCCACATTAATTATCCTAAACAATTTGACCTTAATTATTTTAAGCAGGTTTGGTTTGCACACAATAAATAAATATTGCCAATTTGGAAGCCATACTTACGAGCTACATTTGTGGTTCCCTAAAATTAATAAAAATTATGAGTCATTATGTGATTTTTCAGATAAATGGGATTGATGAATCACAAGGTGGTTCCTATGATAAAAATGTACGTAAATGAATGTAATGTAACAGTGGCCTGATCAGAATGTGAAACAAACAGAATCATAGAATGATAAATTCAATTCAAAGCAAAAAATTTCAAAAAAAAAGTTTAAAAAATTAATTTTGATTGGAAAATAACAATTTTTTTCTTGTTGTATTGGAAATGCCTTAACTACGACTTAAGCAAAGATCCAAGGTTGCTGCTTATTACCTAGGTGCAAGTGCACGAAAGTATCGATGATATTGAGGTTACGTTTCAGGAAAGAGAGACGCACATCGAAACAACGCAAGTCAAATCACGTAAATCGAATTCAATAAGATTCTATAGTAATTTAAGAGTTACGTTCTAATTACAACTGCCTGAAGATGTTGTAAAGGAGGAAGCCCACCATCCCCTACATGGAATTGCCTGTGGCTAAAAAAAGTGTTTGCCCATTTCTAACAAGAAATAGAAATTACCAGTGGCGTAACTACCAGTGTGCGCGGTGTGCAAATGAACACGACCCGTAAAATCTTAGGGGCCCGAGGCAATGTAGCGTAAAAAATTCTTAAACAAGGGTAAAAGCGCGAATCCACAAGAATTCACAGGTGTCAATTTTATAGAACGCTCGAAAAGTTCAAGTTAAGATAATCATTAAAATCGTTATTTTACCTATAAATTTTATAATAAACGCATTTCTATGAGTGTCATGTGTTTAATATCATCATATTTAATATACATAAGCGTTTAAACGCAAAACAGTCCACCAGAACATAACGAATTCTGCTAATGTAATGTGAGATTTTTTTAATATTACCGATTAAAAAAATTTACTATATAAACATTAATTGAAAAAAAAAATAAATGGTTAGTTGGCTTTGATCAATTCTCGTACCTAATTATTATAAAAGCAAATATTGTTGCCATGGTTACCTATGATTCTCTTCAAACTAGACACAACGAACCATTATAGGGCCAAGTGGGTTTGGGGGTCTGGATTTTTGTAGAGGTTAAGATAAGCTTACACGCACTTAGGCCTCTAAATCAAGCCCATTGTACTACCTCCGGTTTTCAGCTTTACCCCGATCCTGTCACTCCCCAAGTCACTCCAGCTGGTCTTTGGGGTATAAAGTATTCCGTCTGGTATGTAAGCAACAAGAAGACGATTCAATAATCAAACTTGCTTGGTTATCAATTTTAAGAAGTCGGCTTGTTGCTTACATATACCTGTGGGGTATTCCATACCCCCCAGACCCCCCGGTTTCACACCCATTTCATGGAAATAAATTTATTTTGGTTTAACAATTGATTTTTTAGTAAATTGATAATACTTATTTTTATCTCATTTTGATGTGAAGAAATTAGTGTGCAATTTAGGGTCTGGGGAGATATGGACAGTGGCGTAAATAACAGGGTGGGGGCAGAGGGAGGAATGGTCCCCTTAAACTGTATTATTTTGCGACCAAATATTGTTTTTAAATCACACACCTCTCAATCGAGTCTTGCTCCCAGGTCTAAAATTTGAAGTTACGCCACTGGAAATTACCGGTTTAATTTTAGTTGAAGAATGAGGGGAATAATAATATTACTTGATATCTCACGATAATATACGACGCAGATCAGATCAGAGATATTTTATTTTTGATACAATGCAAACTGAAGTAATACAAATGGAGAGCCACTGATGCTGCCAAAATTGTACCCCGAAGCAACAATTTTCATTCCATTGAACCATAAATTAAATAATTGTGTTTATGAAGAAATTCATTGGATTTATGAATTTGTATCTATTAATCTAAGTAAATCCTTTGATTTCTTTTCATTCTTTAAGGCAAATACTTAAATTAAATTAGCTGAAATCCTTTTTTCTCTGTCCAATTTTAGATTTCTATCCGCAACAAGAAGCTTTAGGATCTGGCACCATGTTTGTTCGCATAATTGATAGCCAATTAGAATATGCCAAACTTTTATCGCCATCTTTGCACTTGATTGAGTGATCTAGTGATTTGTCAAATTTATTAAACCGTATAGAAGAATTGAGGCGGTAGGAGCATAGTATGGTCACGCGAATTGAATATGAACGCTAAATATCCGGTTCGAATCCGAGTGAAGTAAGAACTTCAAGGTGCTCGCTCACTTAGGCCACACCACACGACGCGACATTGAGGTGTCTCTCTCTCTCTCTCTCTCTCGAGACACCTCAATGTCGCGTCGTGTGGTGTGGTGTGGCCTAAGTGAGCGAGCACCATTATTCTGACCGTTCTCCTCTCGGAAGGCAATGGCAACCCATCGAGAGTAATATATCAAGAGAATCCTTAAATGTTCTATGGATTTTGGGAAAGGGTAACCACCCCATCGACATTTAAGGGTCACGACGGGCGACGGTTCTGTCAAGAAGAAAACGACTGTATGATGATAGAAGCATAAGAACTGAGGTCATCCGAGCTCCACTTTATTTTAACTGTTTGCCATTTTTTATCCATTAGTCCAAAATCCTTTGAAGTACACAGAGCAGGAATACAAAAATATTTCGTTGTGGGTATTCGGTGTCAGTTTTATTATCCACTAATCAGAGTTCAACATACTTTTAATCTGGGTAAATTTGTAACTAAATTTTTGAGTCATCATTCAAGTACTTCCTTAAAAATCCCTCATTTTAAATAGGAAAAATATCTCATGATAGTTTGGTATAGATAAAATAATCATTTTTGGAATAAGTAGAAAATAATTTTTAGACAAATTTTTTGTTTAATTTTCTCTAAAGTTCTTAGGGATGCAAATAATTATGCATAAAACCATCACCCGGTAGATTATAAAAATGTGCGAGATATTTAATTTAATTTAGAATTATTAAAGTTATTTTATCACATTCATGATATGACAGTTTCGTGGACTTTGTTATACCTGTCTCACGGAATTTTTATTATCTAATGAAGATAGTGGAATCCTGCCTATATTGTACATAAATACCAAGTTTATACATTTTATGCAACGCTTAAAAAACCCAATGCAATACCTACATAATTTCGGACAGAATTAAACTAAATGTACGGATTTAAACTATGACATATGTTTTGCTCTTATTTAATTTATGTCCGATAACTTGTAATTCATATGATATTTATATATTTTAATTCAATATAACCACTAGAATATAATTTTCTATTTAATATTTATTCCAGCCAAAAAAGATAAGCACGAGTTTTCAAATCTGGCACTCATGTACCTATAAGTGGGTAATACAAAAATAAATAAACACCCAATCACGCCGTTCACTCGTAGGGTAGGTCCCAGACTAAATCCTCCGTTTGTGAATGGTTGGGTTCCCTAGTAAGTATTTGCAATCCTAACCATATGAACATAGGATTATTAGGAGCAATAATCAAACATATAAAAGACCAGCACCCTCCGCCGCCGCCTCCTCCGCCTCCAGCGTGTCATTTTTTAGGACACACAACGCATTCTGATTAGTCGTTGGTAGTACCAACTTAAGAGTTAAAATCACCTCCCCCTGGGATCGAGTAGCACACCAATCGAGTTTTCAACCTAGGCGAACTGCCCGTCCGTGGATGGGCCTCCAAAATTCCAAATTTTGATGCGAAAACATGTTTCAACAGATGGCGCGCCCTAAAATATTAATCTTTTCTAAGAATCTTTTCACCAATACAGAATTCTAATAATTTATAAAAGTCATATGAATAAACGATAACTAATTTAGGTAATGAGGAAGTTTGAGCTTTCAAAGTTAAATATTTTTAAAAATATTCAATATTTTCAAATACGAATATCTTTTTGAAATATACTTGTAAATATTCAACATTGGAAGCTCAAACTTCCTCATTGCCTAAATTATTTATCGTTTATTCATATGACTTTTATAAATTATTAAAATTCTGTATTGGTGAAAAGATTCTTAGAAAAGATTAATATTTTAGGGAGCGCCATCTGTTGAAACATGTTTTCGCATCAATATTTAAAGGCCTATTTATAAATATTTGCATTGAGGCAAAGTTTTACTTTAACTGCTTTTAATCTTTGTGGTGAGGAAAAAGTTTTGGAATTTTTGATTTTAAAGCTGAATTTCTATTCAGGGAAGTTTCAAAATGTTTTAAATAACTATGATCTTCACACATGGTAGCGATGCTATCCTGTAAGGATAAGGTTAATAAATAAAGGATAATTAATTAGTAAGTAGATACTTTTTCGTATTTAAAATGGGAAATTTTAGTTTATCGCTTTGTAATTTTAATTTAATTCATTTTCCATCACAAACTTATTTAAATGATTTTACCTTAATATGGTCAACTTTGTACCATTAATATTTACAATATTGCAACCGCCTTCATTTCGTATATACATAATTTTTAATAATTAATAGAAGATATTCATTTATTTCCAGTCTTGTTTACGAAATTTATTCATATTTGCTTATGTTCATTTTTAATTTTAAAGTTCATTGTACTTCCAACAAAGTAAAATTTTATCTTATAAATCCTGGTGTTACGTCACCAAGCCTGCCGCAATAAAATTTGCATTAAATTAATAAAATTCCTATCATTTTTGTGGTATCATACAATGAAGATAATAATATGAAATTTTAGAGATTTGAAGTTGTTTTCGCGAAGAGGAAGACTTCACGATGATCTGATTTGATGATGTTCCTCATCCCTAAGGAGGAATTCAATATAGTATTTAAGCTATTATTATCCTTTTAACCTTTTTAAGTTAGGTTCCAGCATATATGCGGAACGATACATAGAAACCGAAAAAATCTAACTCGAAAGGAAACAAGAATAAAATTCTATAAAATAATGGCAATACCACAGTCCTAACATACGGCTGTGAAACATGGGTCCCCTCCAAGAGAGAATCAAAACTACTATCAAAACTACAGGCGGCGGAGATGCAGTTCCTAAGAAGAACTAAAGGATGCACAAAACTGGACCAAATAAGAAATGAGGACATTCGGGCCGAATTACAAATTTTCTCGGTGAAGGAAAAAATCTCAGAATATAGAGAAAATTGGAGAGGACACCTGATTAGAATGGAAAACAAAAGGATTCCAAAAAAGATTCTTTCTTATAGTCCAAAAGGTAAGAGGAATATTGGACGCCTTAGAAAGCGATGGCGAGACTTGTGAAGTCGGAATAGGCAGCAATGCCTAAACCCTGAAAGGAAGAAGAAGAAGAAGAAGAAGAACCTTTTTAAGTAGCTGTCAAAATTATTTACAAATCAGATGTTGGCAAATTAGTAAGCTTTTCTAATTGGTAAACTTTTTTTACTTGGTAACAAATGCAATCCATGGGAGGAAGAAAAGCTTCTCAGCAAAAATTATAGCCCAATAATTAGTGGTAATTTACCAATAAAAACTGCGAATGCAAAACCTTTATTTTCTACCTCGCGAGTGGGGGGTGTTAATTCAAATGTTACGTATGCTTATCAAACTCAAACTCCTAATTCCCTGTTTCATCAATTGCGGATCGTTACCCGGTTTGAATCTTTTGATATTAATACCGTAGATTGCTGTATTCCTTTTTCTTTCCAAGCCATGTTGTAAGTATTTGCGCCGAGCGCACGAACCATCAATACAATGCAGCAACACTAACTGCAAATGCAGCAATACAATCGATTATTGCTTAAACTAATCGATATTTGGCATTCATCCTCACATTAAACGCATATTTTTTTCTTTTATCACAAAAAAAATAAAGTGATCGTAATTAAGGTTACATAAAAAAATGGCGAAGCAGGTTATGGTGATTTGAAAAAATAATGAAATAAGCACAAAAGAACCAAAAGAAGAAGTAATAAATGAAGATGAATTCTAATGTGCGCTGGGGAGGAGCTTTCTAGCAAACAAACTATATCGTATATATTTATTTTTATATTGCTTTTACAATTTTAATTGCAGTTTGATTAATTGCGTCATTAAGATTTATTTTAGATTTTATGGGTTTAAAATTTGGTGATCACACCAATATTTAGTTCAATTGAATTTAATATTTAAGTTGCTAAAATTCGTCATTTGAATTTAGTAACTATTAAAGGTATTAAATTTAAGTTCGTTGTTTGTTTTCGTTTAATTTTAATGTTTTAGTATTAGTCATCGAAATTTTGCAGAAGGTTACGAAATAGGATGTGCCCCATCATTCAACACAAAACGTTTTCGCACAAGAGTACAAAAAGCAAAAACTTTGTAATTTTAAATTTAATGATAAAAAATAAAATAATGCATTATGTTTGAATTATTTTTTTAGGCTTCAGACCCCCCCCCCCCCGGGGGATAATTAAACAATTTCGTCCAAAATATAATACTTTTACGTGATGCTCTTCACAAAATTTAACTTAATAATAATAATTCATTTACGTTCGCCTTTCTCAGATTACAAGGATTACAGCTACTTATTATAAGGCCCAAAAGGGTGGGTGGAAAATCGAGGGTCTGGAGGTGGATACAGAATGTTTGTAGGAAAATTACCTATATTTACTATTCAATTTTATCACATGTTTTAAATCCTTCTTCCATGTTTTAACGATAGCCGAAAGTTTTTAAGAGCGAGCTAAATCCCCTAGCTCATCCACCATTTACACCTCTGAGAGGCGCTGGAGCTGTTAAAACAGAATTATATTTGATGTGCGATGAATCGGATGCAAACCGAACAGCGAAAGCGAATGTTCTACAACTTATTTTATTTGGACTCCTCTTGCCCAACAATGAATAACTTTTCATACCCCCAGACCTCCCGGTCTTGCGATTGTTTGTTTTCCCGATATTCCACCAATTACCTTGAAATTTCTCATAAAAGTGTGAAGAAACTGTCTAAAAACTGATTAGAATTTGGTTAAAATCTCTCCCTCGAAACTTTTTTTATATTTGTTTCGGTGATTTTTAATGCCCCGCAATAATGGATTAACGAGATTTCCTTGGTCTTAAAAGTTTTTTTCATAAAATATGAACGATTATTGAATAGTCATTCGAAATATAAGCGATTGATCATCTGCAATTCCTCTAATGGAAACTTTTTTATTTATTTTCGCAGATGCGCATTAATGGATTAACGAGATTAATCGAAATATCGAGATATCGAAATTCCTTTCGTCTCCGAATAATAAAATTCTTTATAAAAAATTACAGATTATTATTGTACGATTCTTTGAAATACATAATGGATAAATTGTCTTAACGCGATTGTTCATCTGAAAGTGCTTGAAAATCTTTTATTTCTTCAACTTGGGCGGAAGTTTTCCTAAGTAAGAACCAAACTGGCATGAGGGCGTTGCTAAGTTAAACCGTAATGTTAAATAAAATAAATTAGACCAATGTAAACAAATCAGGTCTGCACCAAAGATGTTATGAGCTTTAGCATCTTTGTCTGTACCTACGGGCTTACACGCGAGGGGGGGGGGAATTAAAAATGGAATTTGTTATTCATATTATTATTTAACTTGATTTTTTTAATATTATGTTTCCAAGGTCCTGGGGCTTGTGAGCTCCCCAAAATTAGAAGGTTAACTGCGCCCCTGGTGGCCATTTTATTTAATATCTTATTTTTAATTATTTTCTCTTAAATTCCCTACTGAATTCCGTAAAAAAATTTATGATTTTCAAAAATTATTTTTCTTGGAAAAGTTATTTTAAAGTTGAAATCGCATTTTAACAGCTTTCCTGATGGAAATACGAAGGTCGACTATAAAACTGTTTTGTAGAGCGAGACTTTATGGTAAAATTTAAAGATTTTCAAAAATGGTAGAAACCGAATTTGTACGGAAAAGCGACAATTAAAAATGAATTTTATTCTCTAGTTAGTGTCCCAAATAAATGTATCTGACAAGTTGATCTTAAAGCCCTAAAAGGAACTTTTAGAGGGTTTATTTGGGGCCATTAAAATTTACTTGTCAGATAAATTTACTTGGGACACTAACTAGAGATTGATAAACTGGGCCTACGTCACATTTTTAATTTTTCAATTTAAAATTTTCGATACCTTCCCGTCTGCCTACAAGCTCTAAATTTTTTTCTGCATTTTTATGTTGTGATGGAGCACCAGATAAACTCACACTCACTTGGACCACTCAATCAGGTCCTCCGATTTCACCACAGCGTGTGGATGTCTACTGGAAGGCCGAGCTAAGAAATTCTACAAAGTCTGCGATTTCAACCCAGAATTTTCGCTCTGTAACTCAATCAGCGATCACATCACTCCACTGCTGTGGCTCTTCCTAAACTCTCTAGATTTAACCAAAAACCGGTATAAAAAATAAATATTTAAAGGAGATAATTGCTTGGATCGTTAGGTTATTTTTGCCTTTAAAGGCAAAAATTTCACAATCGTAAAATTTTCTGCACTGCTTCCACCGTTTCCCGATGTTTTGAGAACAACTATTCCAACGGGCCCCCATTCCAACCTAACCATGGAAACCATTGTAAATTTTCTTGGGGGAATAGTTTTGAAAAAACTAAAAAGTATTATAATTATCGATCAGCATACTCAAGTTTTGCTGATATAAAAATAGAATTCCAGAAATTGTGTTAATTATATTTTTCTAAATAATTCTATTCAAAAATGTCCTTATCTAAGTGCTCGTTAATGTTAACACTTGAGGAAAATTAATAAATTATGTTTTTTATGCAATTATCTCATCTTGGAAACTTTCATGATAAAAAAACATTAAAATTGATTAAATAATACTGTTACATATTATTTTGGAGCTGCAGATGTTACAAAAATGCAATCAGCTAATTGATCAGTGTTAGGTATTTCTCGAAAAATTATTCCCCCCCCCCCCTGCGACCCGGACCGCCAGAAAAATCATTCGCGTTAAATTAAAATTAATTTTATTTGTTCATTCTTATTATAATAACCAATTGTTTAACCGATAGCAAATTTAACAACAAACTGGTTAATTTATTTTTAATTTCTTAAAAACAATATGACCTTCATTATAACGATCTCATGTTTAGCATACGCACAATCGATAGAAAAATTTTAAATGCAAATTAAGAAACTGAAATTAGATTTTATTAAATCATAAAAAGTGGAACACTTGATAGAATAATTAAGTACATACCGGTCTTTCTGTTGTTGTTTCCGGATATATGCGGGTTGATTCCTCTTCAAATTTGCTCAAATTTTGTGCAAATATTCCAAAAATTTGTATAAAGATTATACACGTTTTTACACCGCTATTCCACATTTTAAACTAAATTGTTTTTTGGTTTATCACAGATAATACTTATCAATAACACAAAATTTAATATTAGAATTATGATTAAAAAGTAAATAAGCGTTTATTATCACTTGCGTATCTACTTAAATACCTGGGCGCGATGTTTTTCAAAGTTTTTTTTTTTACTGTTAAATTGCATCATATTTTCACTTGTTACGTGAAGTCGATCGACACACCAACTAAATTTTTGTAGACGTCGAGGTTGTGTATATTTAACGGGACATTTTCGGACTGGATTGGCTAGGGAATACCCATACAATATAGCGTTGATATGAGTAAACGATAAAAACTTGATCGACTCATTCATCTCGAGTAGACAGATACCACATATTGGAATTTATAAAATTTTACAAGGACTTCCATTTTAATTGTTTTTCCCACGTCGCGTCGCGTCGTTGCTTCGAAAAAGAAATTGTTGGGACTCTCAGGATTTCAAAAATTTGGGCCAAAAATTTGGCAGCGATTGCACTGAGATGCCTATCTGATAGGTTATTTGAACTTGATTTAGGCAACAATCCTTTTCTGTTTGGTTGAATGAAATTTTGGGAAAACACGTAAAATTTAAAAACCGAGCGCTTGAGTCCTCGATTCGGCGACGATTTGTTTATTTACTTTAAAATATTAAGTTACATAATCATGGTGTTTTATGCTAAATAAAGAACAAACATAATTTTAGAAGTGCACATGCTAATTACAAAGTACGTAGTACAGTGCAGAGTATCTTTTTGAGTAAAACCAGAAACTGGTCGTACTAAAGAGCAAATAAAATATTCCAAGTTATGAGATATCACTTTTTCTAATAGTGCAAAATGGCTGAATTTTAAATTGCACGGTATTATTTTTATGCACGTATTTAAAAATAGATAAAACCTGTTAATTAATTGTGTCGTTATAAAAACGGGTAAAAAGGTGATAACTAGCGTAGCGTAGCGAACATTTGGGGAGACCGGTTGTTTTGAAACAAGCAAATGATGAAGTTCGCTGTACACAGGTTTAATAATTAAATTAATTATTATTACCCAGATGGCAACACCAAACAGTAAATTTTTATTCATTTTCGTATTACTACCTATTTCCTGATTATTATTGCACTTCTTTTACAGTTTAGCAAAATAAATTAATTTTTGAACTTCGAATCACCAGAGAAAACTAAATTTTATTTTCACCCTCTGATACTACCACCAGTGGCGGATTTCCCAATAGGCGCAAGAGGCGCGCGCTTAGGGCCTCGTAAATCATGGGGCCACAAAATAAAGAAAATTTTATTTTTATTAATTAAATTCTTGTTGTAGTAAACACAGGAAAAAAAAATGCTAAGCCCTACGATGCCTTAGATTTGCAGTTATTTTGATTTCAGTGCAATTTTGAATTTAAATTTTTTGATAAAAATTTAATTTTGTTCAAATATTCTGAAACTTCATGAAAATATTAACTCTGTTGTAATAAATACAGGAAAAATACGGAAAAAATTCTAAGCCCTAAGATGCCTTAGTTTTCAAGTAATTTTGATATCAGTGCAATAAATTTTTGATTTTAATTTTTGATAAAAATTTAATTTTGTTCAAATATTTTGAAACTTTATGAAACTATGATCTCTGTTGTAATAAACACAGGAAAAATAGCTAAAAAATTCTAAGCCCTAAGATCCCTTAGTTTTCAAGTAATTTTGATATCAGTGCAATAAATTTTTGATTTTAATTTTTGATAAAAATTTAATTTCGTTCAAATATTCTGAAACTTTATCAAACTATGATCTCTGTAGTAATAAACACAGGAAAAATAGCGAAAAAATTCTAAGCCCTAAGATGCCTTAGTTTTCAAGTAATTTTGATATCAGTGCAATAAATTTTTGATTTTAACTTTTGATAAAAATTTAATTTTGTTCAAATATTCTGAAACTTTATGAAACTATGATCTCTGTTGTAATAAACACAGGGAAAATAGCGAAAAAATTCAAGCCCTAAGATGCCTTAGTTTTCAAGTAATTTTGATATCAGTGCAATAAATTTTTGATTTTAATTTTTGATAAAAATTTAATTTTGTTCAAATATTCTAAAACTTCATGAAACTATGATCTCTGTTGTAATAAACACAGGAAAAATACGGAAAAAATTCTAAGCCCTAAGATGCCTTAGTTTTCACATAATTTTGATATCAGTGCAATAAATTTTTGATTTTAATTTTTGATAAAAATTTAATTTTGTTCAAATATTCTAAAACTTCATGAAACTATGATCTCTGTTGTAATAAACACAGGAAAAATACGGAAAAAATTCTAAGCCCTAAGATGCCTTAGTTTACAAGTAATTTTGATATCAGTGCAATAAATTTTTGATTTTAACTTTTGATAAAAATTTAATTTTGTTCAAATATTCTGAAACTTTATGAAACTATGATCTCTGTTGTAATAAACACCGGAAAAATAGCTAAAAAATTCTAAGCCCTAAGATGCCTTAGTTTTCAAGTAATTTTGATATCAGTGCAATAAATTTTTGATTTTAATTTTTGATGAAAATTTAATTTTGTTCAAATATTCTGAAACTTCATGAAACTATGATCTCTGTTGTAATAAACACAGGAAAAATACGGAAAAAATTCAAAGCCCTAAGATGCCTTAGTTTTCAAGTAATTTTGATATCAGTGCAATAAATTTTTGATTTTAACTTTTGATAAAAATTTAATTTTGTTCAAATATTCTGAAACTTTATGAAACTATGATCTCTGTTGTAATAAACACAGGAAAAACAGCGAAAAAATTCAAGCCCTAAGATGCCTTAGTTTTCAAGTAATTTTGATATCAGTGCAATAAATTTTTGATTTTAATTTTTGATAAAAATTTAATTTTGTTCAAATATTCTAAAACTTCATGAAACTATGATCTCTGTTGTAATAAACACAGGAAAAATAGCTAAAAAATTCTAAGCCCTAAGATGCCTTAGTTTTCAAGTAATTTTGATATCAGTGCAATAAATTTTTGATTTTAATTTTTGATGAAAATTTAATTTTGTTCAAATATTCTGAAACTTTATGAAACTATGATCTCTGTTGTAATAAACACAGGAAAAATAGCTAAAAAATTCTAAGCCCTAAGATGCCTTAGTTTTCAAGTAATTTTGATATCAGTGCAATAAATTTTTGATTTTAATTTTTGATGAAAATTTAATTTTGTTAAAATATTCTGAAACTTTATGAAACTATGATCTCTGTTGTAATAAACACAGGAAAAATAGCGAAAAAATTCTAAGCCCTAAGATGCCTTAGTTTTCAAGTAATTTTGATATCAGTGCAATAAATTTTTGATTTTAATTTTTGATAAAAATTTAATTTTGTTCAAATATTCTGAAACTTCATGAAAATATTAACTCTGTTATAATAAACACAGGAAAAATATCGAAAAAATTCTAAGCTCTACGATGCCTTAGTTTTCAAGTAATTTTGATATCAGTGCAATAAATTTTTGATTTTAATTTTTGATAAAAATTTAATTTTGTTCAAATATTCTGAAACTTTATGAAACTATTATCTCTGTTGTAATAAACACCGGAAAAATAGCGAAAAAAATCTAAGCCCTAAGATGCCTTAGTTTTCAAGTAATTTTGATATCAGTGCAATAAATTTTTGATTTTAATTTTTGATAAAAATTTAATTTTGTTCAAATATTCTGAAACTTCATGAAACTATGATCTCTGTTGTAATAAACACAGGAAAAATACGGAAAAAATTCAAAGCCCTAAGATGCCTTAGTTTTCAAGTAATTTTGATATCAGTGCAATAAATTTTTGATTTTAACTTTTGATAAAAATTTAATTTTGTTCAAATATTCTGAAACTTTATGAAACTATGATCTCTGTTGTAATAAACACAGGAAAAATAGCGAAAAAATTCAAGCCCTAAGATGCCTTAGTTTTCAAGTAATTTTGATATCAGTGCAATAAATTTTTGATTTTAATTTTTGATAAAAATTTAATTTTGTTCAAATATTCTAAAACTTCATGAAACTATGATCTCTGTTGTAATAAACACAGGAAAAATAGCTAAAAAATTCTAAGCCCTAAGATGCCTTAGTTTTCAAGTAATTTTGATATCAGTGCAATAAATTTTTGATTTTAATTTTTGATGAAAATTTAATTTTGTTCAAATATTCTGAAACTTTATGAAACTATGATCTCTGTTGTACTAAACACAGGAAAAATAGCTAAAAAATTCTAAGCCCTAAGATGCCTTAGTTTTCAAGTAATTTTGATATCAGTGCAATAAATTTTTGATTTTAATTTTTGATGAAAATTTAATTTTGTTCAAATATTCTGAAACTTTATGAAACTATGATCTCTGTTGTAATAAACACAGGAAAAATAGCGAAAAAATTCTAAGCCCTAAGATGCCTTAGTTTTCAAGTAATTTTGATATCAGTGCAATAAATTTTTGATTTTAACTTTTGATAAAAATTTAATTTTGTTCAAATATTCTGAAACTTTATGAAACTATGATCTCTGTTGTAATAAACACAGGAAAAATAGCGAAAAAATTCTAAGCCCTAAGATGCCTTAGTTTTCAAGTAATTTTGATATCAGTGCAATAAATTTTTGATTTTAATTTTTGATAAAAATTTAATTTTGTTCAAATATTCTGAAACTTTATGAAACTATGATCTCTGTTGTAATAAACACAGGAAAAATAGCGAAAAAATTCTAAGCCCTAAGATGCCTTAGTTTTCAAGTAATTTTGATATCAGTGCAATAAATTTTTGATTTTAATTTTTGATAAAAATTTAATTTTGTTCAAATATTCTGAAACTTTATGAAACTATGATCTCTGTTGTAATAAACACAGGAAAAATAGCGAAAAAATTCTAAGCCCTAAGATGCCTTAGTTTTCAAGTAATTTTGATATCAGTGCAATAAATTTTTGATTTTAATTTTTGATAAAAATTTAATTTTGTTCAAATATTCTGAAACTTCATGAAAATATTAACTCTGTTATAATAAACACAGGAAAAATATCGAAAAAATTCTAAGCTCTACGATGCCTTAGTTTTCAAGTAATTTTGATATCAGTGCAATAAATTTTTGATTTTAATTTTTGATAAAAATTTAATTTTGTTCAAATATTCTGAAACTTTATGAAACTATTATCTCTGTTGTAATAAACACCGGAAAAATAGCGAAAAAAATCTAAGCCCTAAGATGCCTTAGTTTTCAAGTAATTTTGATATCAGTGCAATAAATTTTTGATTTTAATTTTTGATAAAAATTTAATTTTGTTCAAATATTCTGAAACTTCATGAAACTATGATCTCTGTTGTAATAAACACAGGAAAAATACGGAAAAAATTCAAAGCCCTAAGATGCCTTAGTTTTCAAGTAATTTTGATATCAGTGCAATAAATTTTTGATTTTAACTTTTGATAAAAATTTAATTTTGTTCAAATATTCTGAAACTTTATGAAACTATGATCTCTGTTGTAATAAACACAGGAAAAATAGCGAAAAAATTCAAGCCCTAAGATGCCTTAGTTTTCAAGTAATTTTGATATCAGTGCAATAAATTTTTGATTTTAATTTTTGATAAAAATTTAATTTTGTTCAAATATTCTAAAACTTCATGAAACTATGATCTCTGTTGTAATAAACACAGGAAAAATAGCTAAAAAATTCTAAGCCCTAAGATGCCTTAGTTTTCAAGTAATTTTGATATCAGTGCAATAAATTTTTGATTTTAATTTTTGATGAAAATTTAATTTTGTTCAAATATTCTGAAACTTTATGAAACTATGATCTCTGTTGTACTAAACACAGGAAAAATAGCTAAAAAATTCTAAGCCCTAAGATGCCTTAGTTTTCAAGTAATTTTGATATCAGTGCGATAAATTTTTGATTTTAACTTTTGATAAAAATTTAATTTTGTTCAAATATTCTGAAACTTTATGAAACTATGATCTCTGTTGTAATAAACACAGGAAAAATAGCGAAAAAATTCTAAGCCCTAAGATGCCTTAGTTTTCAAGTTATTTTGATATCAGTGCAATAAATTTTTGATTTTAATTTTTGATAAAAATTTAATTTTGTTCAAATATTCTGAAACTTCATGAAACTATGATCTCTGTTGTAATAAACACAGGAAAAATAGCGAAAAAATTCTAAGCCCTAAGATGCCTTAGTTTTCAAGTAATTTTGATATCAGTGCAATAAATTTTTGATTTTAATTTTTGATAAAAATTTAATTTTGTTCAAATATTCTAAAACTTCATGAAACTATCATCTCTGTTGTAATAAACACAGGAAAAATACGGAAAAAATTCTAAGCCCTAAGATGCCTTAGTTTTCACATAATTTTGATATCAGTGCAATAAATTTTTGATTTTAATTTTTGATAACAATTTAATTTTGTTCAAATATTCTGAAACTTTATGAAACTATGATCTCTGTTGTAATAAACACAGGAAAAATAGCGAAAAAATTCTAAGCCTTAAGATGCCTTAGTTTTCAAGTAATTTTGATATCAGTGCAATAAATTTTTGATTTTAACTTTTGATATAAAATTTAATTTTGTTCAAATATTCTGAAACTTTATGAAACTATGATCTCTGTTGTAATAAACACAGGAAAAATAGCTAAAAAATTCTAAGCCCTAAGATGCCTTAGTTTTCAAGTAATTTTGATATCAGTGCAATAAATTTTTGATTTTAATTTTTGATGAAAATTAAATTTTGTTCAAATATTCTGAAACTTTATGAAACTATGATCTCTGTAGTAATAAACACAGGAAAAATAGCGAAAAAATTCTAAGCCCTAAGATGCCTTAGGTTTCAAGTAATTTTGATATCAGTGCAATAAATTTTTGATTTTAATTTTTGATGAAAATTTAATTTTGTTCAAATATTCTGAAACTTTATGAAACTATGATCTCTGTAGTAATAAACACAGGAAAAATAGCGAAAAAATTCTAAGCCCTAAGATGCCTTAGTTTTCAAGTAATTTTGATATCAGTGCGATAAATTTTTGATTTTAACTTTTGATAAAAATTTAATTTTGTTCAAATATTCTGAAACTTTATGAAACTATGATCTCTGTTGTAATAAACACAGGAAAAATAGCGAAAAAATTCTAAGCCCTAAGATGCCTTAGTTTTCAAGTAATTTTGATATCAGTGCAATAAATTTTTGATTTTAATTTTTGATAAAAATTTAATTTTGTTCAAATATTCTGAAACTTTATGAAACTATGATCTCTGTTGTAATAAACACAGGAAAAATAGCGAAAAAATTCTAAGCCCTAAGATGCCTTAGTTTTCAAGTAATTTTGATATCAGTGCAATAAATTTTTGATTTTAATTTTTGATTTTAATTTAATTTTGTTCAAATATTCTGAAACTTTATGAAACTATGATCTCTGTTGTAATAATCACAGGAAAAATAGCGAAAAAATTCAAGCCCTAAGATGCCTTAGTTTTCAAGTAATTTTGATATCAGTGCAATAAATTTTTGATTTTAATTTTTGATAAAAATTTAATTTTGTTCAAATATTCTGAAACTTTATGAAACTATGATCTCTGTAGTAATAAACACAGGAAAAATAGCGAAAAAATTCTAAGCCCTAAGATGCCTTAGTTTTCAAGTAATTTTGATATCAGTGCGATAAATTTTTGATTTTAACTTTTGATAAAAATTTAATTTTGTTCAAATATTCTGAAACTTTATGAAACTATGATCTCTGTTGTAATAAACACAGGAAAAATAGCGAAAAAATTCTAAGCCCTAAGATGCCTTAGTTTTCAAGTAATTTTGATATCAGTGCAATAAATTTTTGATTTTAATTTTTGATAAAAATTTAATTTTGTTCAAATATTCTAAAACTTCATGAAACTATGATCTCTGTTGTAATAAACACAGGAAAAATAAGAGAAAATTCTAAGCCCTAAGATGCCTTAGTTTTCACATAATTTTGATATCAGTGCAATAAATTTTTGATTTTAATTTTTGATAAAAATTTAATTTTGTTCAAATATTCTAAAACTTCATGAAACTATGATCTCTGTTGTAATAAACACAGGAAAAATACGGAAAAAATTCTAAGCCCTAAGATGCCTTAGTTTACAAGTAATTTTGATATCAGTGCAATAAAATTTTGATTTTAATTGTTGATAAAAATTTAATTTTGTTCAAATATTCTGAAACTTTATGAAACTATGATCTCTGTTGTAATAAACACAGGAAAAATAGCGAAAACATTCTAAGCCCTAAGATGCCTTAGTTTTCAAGTTATTTTGATATCAGTGCAATAAATTTTTGATTTTAATATTTGATAAAAATTTAATTTTGTTCAAATATTCTGAAACTTCATGAAACTATGATCTCTGTTGTTATAAACACAGGAAAAATACGGAAAAAATTCTAAGCGCTAAGATGCCTTAGTTTTCAAGTAATTTTGATATCAGTGCAATAAATTTTTGATTTTAATTTTTGATACAAATTTAATTTTGTTCAAATATTCTGAAACTTCATGAAACTATGATCTCTGTTGTAATAAACACAGGAAAAATAGCGAAAAAATTCTAAGCCCTAAGATGCCTTAGTTTTCAAGTTATTTTGATATCAGTGCAATAAATTTTTGATTTTAATTTTTGATAAAAATTTAATTTTGTTCAAATATTCTGAAACTTCATGAAA
Source organism: Rhagonycha lutea (assembly GCA_958510855.1). NCBI lineage: Eukaryota > Metazoa > Arthropoda > Insecta > Coleoptera > Cantharidae > Rhagonycha > Rhagonycha lutea. The sequence goes on from OY294038.1 coordinate 6,906,486, forward strand.
CTATTATCTCTGTTGTAATAAACACAGGAAAAATAGCGAAAAAATTCTAAGCCCTAAGATGCCTTAGTTTTCAAGTAATTTTGATATCAGTGCAATAAATTTTTGATTTTAATTTTTGATAAAAATTTAATTTTGTTCAAATATTCTAAAACTTCATGAAACTATCATCTCTGTTGTAATAAACACAGGAAAAATACGGAAAAAATTCTAAGCCCTAAGATGCCTTAGTTTTCACATAATTTTGATATCAGTGCAATAAATTTTTGATTTTAATTTTTGATAAAAATTTAATTTTGTTCAAATATTCTAAAACTTCATGAAACTATGATCTCTGTTGTAATAAACACAGGAAAAATAGCGAAAACATTCTAAGCCCTAAGATGCCTTAGTTTTCAAGTTATTTTGATATCAGTGCAATAAATTTTTGATTTTAATATTTGATAAAAATTTAATTTTGTTCAAATATTCTGAAACTTCATGAAACTATGATCTCTGTTGTAATAAACACAGGAAAAATAGCGAAAAAATTCTAAGCTCTAAGATGCCTTAGTTTTCAAGTAATTTTGATATCAGTGCAATCAATTATTGATTTTAATTTTTGATAAAAATTGAATTTTGTTCAAATATTCTAAAACTTCATGAAACTATGATCTCTGTTGTTATAAACACAGGAAAAATACGGAAAAAATTCTAAGCGCTAAGATGCCTTAGTTTTCAAGTAATTTTGATATCAGTGCAATAAATTTTTGATTTTAATTTTTGATAAAAATTTAATTTTGTTCAAATATTCTGAAACTTCATGATACTATGATCTCTGTTGTAATAAACACAGGAAAAATAGCGAAAAAATTCTAAGCCCTAAGATGCCTTAGTTTTCAAGTTATTTTGATATCAGTGCAATAAATTTTTGATTTTAATTTTTGATAAAAATTTAATTTTGTTCAAATATTCTGAAACTTCATGAAACTATGATCTCTGTTGTAATAAACACAGGAAAAATAGCGAAAAAATTCTAAGCCCTAAGATGCCTTAGTTTTCAAGTAATTTTGATATCAGTGCAATAAATTTTTGATTTTAATTTTTGATAAAAATTTAATTTTGTTCAAATATTCTGAAACTTCATGAAACTATGATCTCTGTTGTAATAAACACAGGAAAAATAGCGAAAAAATTCTAAGCCCTAAGATGCCTTAGTTTTCAAGTTATTTTGATATCAGTGCAATAAATTTTTGATTTTAATTTTTGATAAAAATTTAATTTTGTTCAAATATTCTGAAACTTCATGAAACTATGATCTCTGTTGTAATAAACACAGGAAAAATAGCGAAAAAATTCTAAGCCCTAAGATGCCTTAGTTTTCAAGTAATTTTGATATCAGTGCAATAAATTTTTGATTTTAATTTTTGATAAAAATTTAATTTTGTTCAAATATTCTGAAACTTCATGAAACTATGATCTCTGTTGTAATAAACACAGGAAAAATAGCGAAAAAATTCTAAGCCCTAAGATGCCTTAGTTTTCAAGTTATTTTGATATCAGTGCAATAAATTTTTGATTTTAATTTTTGATAAAAATTTAATTTTGTTCAAATATTCTGAAACTTCATGAAACTATTATCTCTGTTGTAATAAACACAGGAAAAATAGCGAAAAAATTCTAAGCCCTAAGATGCCTTAGTTTTCAAGTAATTTTGATATCAGTGCAATAAATTTTTGATTTTAATTTTTGATAAAAATTTAATTTTGTTCAAATATTCTGAAACTTTATGAAACTATGATCTCTGTTGTAGTAAACACAGGAAAAATAGCGAAAAAATTCTAAGCCCTAAGATGCCTTAGTTTTCAAGTAATTTTGATATCAGTGCAATAAATTTTTGATTTTAATTTTTGATGAAAATTTAATTTTGTTCAAATATTCTGAAACTTCATGAAAATATTAACTCTGTTGTAATAAACACAGGAAAAATATCGAAAAAATTCTAAGCCCTAAGATGCCGTAGTATTCAGGTAACATTGATTTATGTGCAATAAATTTTTGATTTAAATTTTTTGATAAAAATTTAATTTTGTTCAAATATTTTGAAATTTTATGAAAATATCAATTCTGTAGTAGTAAACTCAGGAAAAATTACAAAAAAATTCTAAGCCCTAAGATGCCGTAGTATTCAAGTAACTTTGATTTATGTGCAATAAATGTTTGATTTAAATTTTTTGATAAAAATTTAATTTTGTTCAAATATTCTGAAATTTTATCAAAATATCAATTCTGTAGTAGTAAACTCAGGAAAAATAACATTCTAAGCCCTAAGATGCCTTGGATTTGTAGTTATTTTGGTTTCAGTGCAATTTTTAGTAAAAAAAAAGTATTAAAATTATAAATCGTCTGCGGGCTAATGAATGGGCCCCCGGGCACCAGGGGTTCACATAAAATGCTTTAGGGAGTGTAGGATTAGTGAAAATACTTACTGGGGCCTCATAAGTTCTAAAACCGCCAATGACTACCACAATTTATGAACAAAATTTTTTTCATTATTTTTCAAATAATCGCGAGGCAATTTTAAATCTATTTCATAATTTTCAAAATTTTTATAAAAAATATCATAATCCCTTCAAAACCACCCTTTAATAATTTTTGAATATGTAGCAGAGCATCGAAAAATATACGACTCATATTTTCTTTATCGGCCGAAACTTTAAAAACAAAACCAATAAAGCTTTAAAATTCACGAAAGAAATCCGTAATGCCACCGAAAGTTTCTAAAAAAAGGTTAATTTAATTTGGGGGGGGGGGTAAATAACCCACAAAAATTTTCAACCCCCTTCTATAATATTGCATTTGTTTAATAAAAACTAGATCTTGGATGAATAACTGGAATCTCGTTGATCCATTCGTGCGCATTTTTAATGTTAGAATAATTATTGCAATAACTTGCCAAAAATCTTTTTTATAATAAAAACTCAAGACATTTTATTTGTTACTTTCATTGTCCTCTCGACAACGCGATGGTGACCTTCTTTTCTATTTCTATTCAAAAATAATTACAACATCTCAAAAACAAAATGGCAAAATTAATTTTCAAACCAAGTTTGGAATTTAATTACACATTTTGAAAAAGAGCTATTGTAAAATTTTGAAGCTGATTTTGGGAAGTTTTGGAATTTCAAACCTTGAAATGGCATTGAGCCGAAAACTGGAGAGGATGCTAAAAGAAAGCATCGTGATATGCTTCACTCACTGCCCTCAAGGGTCATGATGTAAAGCACCGCAGGTGCCAATATAAGATACATGATTTACAAAGTATAACAAACATAACTAGATAGTAACAATAAAAACAACGGACGATAACAAAATAACAACAATAACAATGATAACAAGGTGAATAATAAAAATAACATGATACGAGTAACAACATAGTATCAAACATTTATAGCGACTGGTACATTGACAGTGAGATTTCTTTTTTTTTGGCTTTGTTGATACGTTTGGAGCATTCTGGTCTTTACGTGGATTCATGAGTTGGTACTTCTTTTGGGAGACCGCATTTGAATTGGGTTTGGATTCTTCTGGATTGATTGGAGATTCGTGAGGGTCCAACGGGCCGAGATGGTATCCATCATGAAATGGGTTTGTTGTGAGAGAGAGGGACGAATGGAAGGATTAGAAAGTAATTTTGGAGGTTTGATCTTACAAATGGATCAATAGCGAAAATACGGAGTACTGCGAGGTTGTACATTGATAGCCCATTGGCACCAATAGGATACCTTGAGGAAGGATGGAATTCTTTTGGGATTTGGCGTAAGGTATTGAAAGGTGACGTAGTGAAAGTGAATGGGTTTGTGGCTTATGGATCAATGGTGAACGTAGCGAGTGTCCTTTGCATTTGGGATGACCTCATAGTGGTTTTAACGATTTCACTTATGATGAATGCAAATTGGTCATCAGAGACTCTGATTTTATTGTTGGGGACGTTAGTGTATCATCAATCAATTTTTAACTAAAAACATTCCACGAAGATCCTTGGTTTTAAAGATCTGAGGGTTTGGAGCTACGTGGACTTCAATATCCCGGTTTTGGAGTTGTGTGTGGGCTTTAGGGATATTTTTTCAAATTGAGCAGGCTTAGATATCCCAGTTTTACAGTTTCGTGGGTTTAAAGATCTTGGTTTTTCAGTCTGCTCACTTAATGCTCGTTGACGTGTCCGAGACGTCCACTTCAACTGGCGGAGTGTCCTGGTTTAATGTCCTGTAGATTTAACGTATTCTTGTTTAACACTGATCATCCAGAATTAATGTGAGCGAGCATGAAGTGATTCATTTGTTCCAATTTAATTGGGTTACTGGGTTACGTGCAATAAAACCCCCAAAAACGCAGGTTCCCGAAAAAAATGAGCACAGTGGGGCAGCAAGTATGACTTAGAGCTCACCAAAAACAAAGGCGCTGACAGGAACTATGCGATAAAGAAGAATGTTCAGATGGCAGAGGAAGAAGTCTTCTTTCAAGTAGTTAAGTACAAACAGAATAAAACTGCAGCAGTAAAGTAAGCGATCCAGAGTTCTGCAGATAAAATGACTTAAATAGGGGAAGTCTAGATAAAAAAAGAGAACAAAACTTCGCCATTGGTTGCGAAAACAATCGAAGGCTAATATTGACGCAGCAAGAATGATCAAGAAAGTCATCGGCGAAGACCAAAGCTTTATGGAAGCGATCCTAGCAATACAGAAAACTCGAATGGGCGATGGAGGACGGAGAAGTTCCCAAACAACTGATAGAGAAGCTAGAAAGAATTCCCTCAGGTGAGAGAACTCACAACAAGGACGACGGTTCAGATATAAAGGAAATCGATCCATTCTTGGCTGAGATCGATGTTAAAAGAAGAATCAACATCATTGTGGAAGAAGGAGTGCAGATACTACTCTGATTCCTCGGAGTTACACTCGAAGGTACAAAATTGGCTACGGTTGACTTGAATTGGAAAAGTGGAGAAGCACTTCACAATATCTATAAGATCAAGATCCAGATGTTGTAAAGTCAGCCACCATGCAGAGGCCTGCAGATAGACGCACACTGGTGAAGCGTGTGGTTAAGAACCAATGACGTCAGTGTAACAAAGAAGAAAAAAGTCTGGAAAGTGTTTAAGAAGGTAGTGGACCAATTGGATGCGCATCAACTATGTTGTTATAAAAATGAAAATGGATGAAGAGTCAGAAGTCTAAATCAAGGACGATACTGCTCTAGTCGTTAAAGTAATACCTAACGGTGAATGTCTTGCGATCATGGGGGGGGGGGTCAAGAGAGAAGCTTTAGTGAACGAAAAGTCTAATTCCATCGTTTATGGCGGTGTCTCTTAAGAGATTTCCTACTTTATGCAAGCTGCAACCCCCCCAAAAGTGGGGTTTTAACATCGATATCAACATCGACAGCAATTGAAAGTGAGATAAAAGATAATCCTATATCATTTACCAATCATCTGATGGTATGGTTTATTTTAGAGAGTTATCCTTTTTTATGTTAAGTAACATGTGCTTCATTCTTGGGCATAGCCAAGATATTTGCTTATTTGTTCTTGACCGAAATAATTCCAATTTTAATATTCCTGCTGGCGACATTCATGTTTGAGAGATGATTAAATAATATGAATCAGGATCATCGCGGGTGTCTCTCACCAGATTTTATCTTTCTCTTCTCTTCCCAGCTCCAGACAACGAAACACGAGTAGACTGGTTTACCTTTAATTAGCATAATAACTATCTAGCGACACCTGTCAGATATTATCCGAATTATGCGCTTTTCACCTCAGAATAAAATCTTGAGACCCAATCTTCTTTACATTTTCATTTTTCAAACACAAAAGTGCATTTAATTTATTAGTATTATTTTCATGTCCAAATTCTATCCTTCTCGTCACAAAAAAAAAGTTTCAAATTTCGTTTAATCGATTAAATGAAAGATAACGAAAATATTCGAATTAATTTAGTTAAATAAAGGAAAATTATATAAAACAAATTTGTACTTTCCGTAATATGATTAATTTGGTAACTTCCCGTGTGTCATTCCACCGAGATAATAATGGTCAAAATATTTGATAATAGCTTCACTTCTTACAAGCAGTTTGAATAATTAACATCACAATATAAAATTTAAAAAATGCTTCGCATTTTAATTGGGTGTGTAAATTTTTTAATTGTTTTTCATTCCATATTGGCACAAAATTTTCCTCCTCCGCCTATTATTAGTGACGACAGTAACACAGTGAGTTGTTTTTGTTAATTTTCTCAATGCATCACGATAAAAACTTAATTTTTAGCCCACATCTTCCAATGGAATCCAGTTGGTAAAATTTGCAGAACTTCGACATCACTTGCGATCGGGTCCTATAGTAATAGTTAACAAAAATACGTTTTTTGTGCCAAACTTGCATTATGATGGCTTAGGACCGGATGCACATTTTTGGGTTGGAAATGGAACCGCACCAGATGCAAGTGGAATTTTAGTACCCGATGAAAACGGATCCCGCGAAAATCTTAAAGCTTACAATGGTCAAAATGTATATATCACATTACCAGAAAATATAACAACTGATTCGATCGAATATTTTGGATTATGGTGTATTAAATTCACTCAAAATTTTGGTCATGTTACAATTCCGAAAAACATAGTTGTACCTCCAATTGCACCTGATTTTCGCATGACGGTAAGGAACTGGGTTGATATTCTCTAGTGTTTTTAAACCTGATTACTTAAATTATAGGACAACAACAAATACATAATTCGAGTCCAGAAATGTTGCCCAATAAATGAAAGTATGGATCATAATTTCAAGTGCGTAATGCAAAATCAGAGATTTGATCCCCAAATCGATTTCTTATCTAAAATTGATGTTCGAATAGGAGTAAATAACAACGATATTATAGTACCTTTTACCAATAATATAGAGTGCACGGAAAAGGAGTAAGTATAATAAATGTAAAGCGGCGTTCACAATGAAGTAGGGTCTTGCCTTGCTTCGGTAGACAGCTGGCAAGCGCCAATTAGATTAAAGCATTTTCTTCTATCCTTTTCTATGATTAAAAATTCGTTCGTTTTAATTGGCTCTTGCTAGCTTTCTACCGAAGCAAGGCAAGACCACACTTCATTGTGAACGCCGCTTAAGTCTTCGAACATGAGCATTACGTCATTGCATGAAAGCACCGCGCCAGTTCTTATCTAACCAAAACTTCCTATAGTTAGAATGACGTAACGTACACCAGTTCGCAGATTTATACTATCACCAATTATTTTTTTTGCAAGTAATACAATTTTTTTAACAGAAAGTCCTTACGAACAGTTGATGGTATTTCTCTATTCTTAAATGGAACTGTTTTGAAGAATCAGTCTTTTTGGAATCAAGACCAGTATTGTATGGAAACTTATAATTTAAACAATGAAACTAATCCTTCCTGGAGAACAGTAACAATTATCTGTGATAACCAAAATTCACCTAGCAATGTTCCAAAAATTGCATCAATTTCCGTTTTACTATTAGCGGTTTCTTCTATTATATTTTAGTTTTTCTATAAAATAATTTTCTTCAACTTTGTTGAAGTTTTTTTCTGTTAGGTAATAAAATAGGATTAGATATTTTGTTTTGATTAAAAAATAGATAACCTGTAAACATAGGCGCAACTAGGGTCAACAGTTTGGGGGGCTAAAAAAATTTTTTCAAACAATTTTTTTAAGGAGGAGGTAAAAATAACGAAAAATTGGGATATTTTGGGGGGGCTAACTTAAATTTTGGGGGGATTAGCCCCCCAAGCCCTCCTAGTTGCGCCTATGCCTGTAACCCTTGTTGTATTAACACAATAAATACTTAATATTCATTTGGATTATGCTAAAGTTTTCAAACAGTAAGTTGAGCATTTTCCATACCTCCAAGACCCCCCGATTTGTGGAGAAAAATAGTCTTGTGCATTTTTTTCCTTACAGCTGGGGGGTTTCCATGGCCCAGTGGTTCTTGAGGAATTTAAGAAGAGAAGAAGACGACGACCACAACTTTTAAAATTAATAACAACACAAAATTTTACTTGTTGCTTCCGGTAGTTTGGGGGTTATGGAATACCCACAATTTTGATAAAGTAGTAAGCACGAAATACATTACATACCCACCAAACCTCCCGGTTGCTGAGGAAACTTAAAGATAACAGAAGGCAATTTTTCAAGAATCAAATTAACCTTGCTATTGCTTCATTTCTTGAAAATGAATACAACATTTGAAAATGTAAAGATATTTGGTAGATGTAGGCAATTTAATTCCAAAAGGCTCTCCCAAGGACTGGGGGTGTCTGTGTGCCCCCCAGCTGTAAGAAAGCAACATGACGATTTTTCAAATATAAAATTTAGGTTGTTCTCAAATTTGAAAAGTTCTCTTGTGATTAAAATTTCTGAACTTTTAAGGTTTTCCATACTCACCAAATTCCTCGGTTTTTGGGAAAAATTTAAGGAGTAATTGGACGATGTTTTAAAAATTAAATTTGCATAGTTATCAGTTTTGAAAGAATCCAGCAGTTTTGTGTTTACAGTTTACCATACACCCCAAATCCCCCGATTTTTAAGGAAACCTAAGAAGCACAGGAATTCCATATTATTACTTTCCCAGGAAATCGAAAGGACGATTATTAAAAAATTAAAATTAGGGTGGTTGTTATCAATTTCGGGAAATCGTATGTGCTCACGATATTCTTTTCTGCTTGGGAGTTTAGTATATCTCCCAGACCCCCCTACAGTCTATTACGACTACAGTCAGGGGGCACGACGTGAACTTGGAAATAGGATTGTTGGCAGCGCTGCGAAGTTGCAGAGGCGTTTCTCGAAATTTAGTAGGAGCACTTAATCGGCATCAGTGCCCCTTTCGAGACCTTACCAATCTTATCCCCCCCTTTATGCTTATGCATATTGAAATCAAATAATTCAACCTTATAAAATTCTGAGAGAAATTTTAAATTTTTCCAAAATTAAATTCGCAATAAATCAAAATTCGTCGGATTTATTGATCCATATCCCACTAGCTCAGTTTATTATCTCTTATTTTCAAGTCGCAGTTATCGCTCGACCTTTAATTTCACAGCCAATAATTTCACTTGTAAATTTTATTCTTCGCAAATTTTAACTTCTCAATTTTTTTTCTCTTCGAAATTTCAATCTATAAGAAATAGCACTCTCTAAATTTTATCACTACTTGTGTATTATTTTCCCAAAAAAATCAACTTTTACAACTACTTTTCAAAAATCAAAAACGACACTTCGGACTTGGACACGCCAGGTCCCTTATTATCTACTCTCGACTCTTCAAATCCAATAGCGTCGCCGTCGCATAAATTTTTACAAATTTTAAAATTTACAAAATGATAACTTTCCAAAACAACATTAGGACAAATCTTTATCATCCCAAACATTCCGTTTGGGAAACCACATCAAACTGGCAGGCAAGGAAGCGGAAAACCACTGGTCTATTCCTAGTTGCGCCAAATACTGTAACAAGAACTACCCTCTAAATCGCAACCCCTAATGAGAGGGTTAGCCCAAACAGAGACTAGAGTCCAACACAATCCGAAGATGATCTCTCCAGTTTGTTTGCCACGAAGTTAATAAACCAGCTCCTTATTAAATGCGAAGGCTAGGCTGTGGTTCAGAAAAAATGACCGATAGCTTGGGGAAAATAGAAAAGAAACGCAAAAGGTAAACAAATGCTTTAATTGACACACCGAACCTGAGAGTTGCTATCACAGTTCCAATAATTGCAATGTGTATGGCTGTGAAAAGTATAGACACAGTAGCCAATGACATTAACAATCAAAAAGTGTCCAATAAAACTAGTAACCTCTAACGGTTACTCAAAATTGAACACAAAATCCCATAAACACGTCGGTTCATGCGAATTGGATAAGTTAAAATTTCTTACTTCTAGCTCGGATAAGCTTACAATTTAATGGTGACAGGTGTTCGCATTCAATCGCCGTACAACGTGCGGCTTAAAAGATGAAAATCTGTAACTTGTTGATTTACACAGGAAAACATTTGATTGACATTCGCATTGAACACAGCCGTGGAGTGATGTGATCGCTAGTTGAGTTACAGAGCGGAAATTCTGGGTTCAAATCGCGGACTGCACAGAATTTCTTAGCTCGGCCTTCCAGTGGACATCCACACGCTGTGGTGAAAAGTTGTAGTAAAAAGAGTAGCAAAAGAGGAGTAATCCAACTCGTGAAATGGATTGTGAAGATTTCAAAGAAGTGGCAATATTCCGACAGGAATGGAAAAGCCCTTGATTGATTAATTGACATTCGCGAACACAAAACACTTGCTTGCAGATCTGTAGCGGAAACTGGACCAGTGGAGATGGTGTTGGAGATGTTACGCAACGCTGAACCATTCAGATGATCAAGACATTCCCCAAGTTATCATCCAAACAAACAACAATAGAAACTTGCCAACTCGAGGAAATCCAAATTGGTTCTACAACTTGCGCACCAAAAAATGGGTAGCCAAAACATCATACGACAGCTATGCCACTGTTCCGCACGATAAGGCACAATTAAGTAGCTGCGCTAGGCCAAAAAAATACTTGACCACGCACTACAGGAACTTAACAACAGTACAATCGCTTATTAATGTCTGGATTCAAAAGATGAAAATCTGGAACACTTGTCAATTCTGCAATAGTTCCACTTGATCGACTTAGCGACACAAAACGCAACTTGCAGATCTAATGTTGGCTAGACCGTGAGAGAGATGGAGTTTGGGCTGATAAGCAAGATTGGACCATCCAGATAACGAAGGAATTCCCCAATCGTTATACAAAACAATACAATTGTCGTTGCCAACCATAAGGAATCAAAAATGGTAGCACAAAACTTGTGTACTAAAAACTGCGTAGTAGTTTGCCCATAAAAGAGAATATTTTTATCTGCTGATGTTCCATATAAGCTCACAAGTGGGCGGACCATTTAGGAATATTTGAAATGATACGAAAAGTAGGACCACGTAACAAATGCAAAAATTTGTTACAATGCACTGCTGGAAAATCGGAGGTAGTACAAAGGGTAGATAATATATTGTGGTGAAACGAACTAAACCCAGTTTTGTACATAATAAATTTGTCGTAGAGTAAGGGATGTTTTATCCATTATAACATAGTCGAGCATGATTTTGTTATTTTAAGGTCGATTTATGTTACCACTGACACAAGCACACAATTGTTGTTGTACATTATTGAAATCCAGTGATTTGTAAAGTTGTTTGCGGCGTTAAAACCTAAAAAGGAACAAATTTTATTGTTAACATTTGAAATTTGAGCGCGAGATTTCACCTTTGTTGAAGTGCAAATTTGGCTAAAAGTTTGATTTTCTGTTGGTACGTTGAAGTTTTTACACATAGAAGAGAGAAGAAGTTGGCGAGCGACTGTGAAGCCAACTGGAGCGTTTTTTGGTATAATATTAGTGCGAAGTGTCGTCTAAAGTGGGCGATTGATTTTAGTTTGATTTGGAAGTAGAATCTTCAAATTACGGCGATTTTTGTAAAGGCGTCATTGGAAAATTTTTGGTTTGCCAGATGTGCATAATTGTTGGTCCGACATTGATATGAGGATCAAATGATAGTTGTAATTACAACGATTACGTGCCTACAATTAAAGGTTTAGAAGGATGAATTCAAATTCGTTAAATTTGAATTTTTTAATTTTTTAAATTTGAACCAGCAGTCTGGCGTAAATCAAATACGGATAGACTAGAGAGCGAGAAACCGCGGTTCTAATCCTGATTGCGTCGGATATGTTGTGCTGTGATCTAAAATGTCCAAAATCGATCTGTGGACTATGGGGAAGGCAACGGGAAACCACCCCATTAACATTTCCCTAGTAAAGTCTTCTTGGCTTAGCCAGGAGGATCGCTAACATCCGAAATCGGATAAGGCACCTGAAGAAAGAAAAAAAAAATTTGAATTAAATTATTTACATACCAATTTCGAGGTTAGTTACATGATTTTTATGTTTGGTTCAAATCGTTTGAGATTTGCCAACACGCACTTAATTTTACGTTTCGTCGATCGATTTCATTTTGATATTTTGGTTTGTGTGTGAAGAATTCACTTCACATATTATTTGGAAAATTGCTACAAAGTTTACAACACGGAAGCTAACAGGTGTTACCGTACAACAGATGCAAGCGCTGGTGAGGAATTTAGGAAGCAAGAAAACAGTGGTTCTAAAACGTTTTCGACAAGTGCAGTATAACTGGTAAATAAACAATTTGAATTTTGTACACCATTTATAAAGAATTTATTTGTCACACAATTTTACATTATAATAAAAACCTCGAGCAAGTTAAGATTTTCGATTTGCAATTAAATGTAAATGCGAAGTGTTTTTATTACACATATGAACACATTAAATACCAAAACGAGTTTTTTCGTAAACTTTACATGCTCGACCTGTGTTGCTTATTGAATTTCATTGAGTTTATGAAAATTAAATTTGTTATTTTGTACGAAGCTGCGTTTGATTTTGATTTCATGCAACGGGCCGTACCCCAATTTAGTTTTGTAGTGTTGTCGGCAACGACAGTCATTTTTATTAAGGCAATTCATGCAAATTTATTCCTAAAAGAGGAATTTCAATTTAACAAAAATAGTGCGGTAATTAGGCCGCACATTTGTTTTGTTTGGCGACCCAGAGAGGAGAGAAGTAGGAATCCAAGCCCTGTAGATTGCTCTCTTACAGAAATCGTATGCTCAACGATTATATAGCTACCGACGGCACTTTAGTGTTTAGATATTGTGTTTAGATATTGCCCTCCAAACATCCTGGGTCCTAGTGAAAATTATGGAAGGAACAAAATGGTTTTCTGTATTGAAAAGACGTCTTGTGCTTGCAGTTGCAGAGTTTTCCTTATCCCAAAACCCAACGGTTCTCTGGAAAAATTAATATAGGAAGGGTAATCCCTATTCCTCGTCCCCAGTAACTCTTCAGGTTCACACCCAAATTTTTACATTTCAATGTTAGCCCATTCTAGGAAACGAATAAAATATTTAAAAATTACGTAGAAGTAGGTAATTTTCATCAACAAGCTCTCTCCAGGAACCCGAAGGTTTAGGGGGCATGGAATAGGAAAGCAGCAAAACTTTTCATCACAAGGCTGTAAAACGCCGTTTCCCGTTCGCGGGAGTGATAGTAGGAGCCGAGGGCGTAGCGTAAGCGGAGCCGAGGCTTCGACCGCTCCCGAGGATGTAGCGGCGTTTTACCAGCCGAGTTGAGGAAACGCACTTTTCATCAGTTTCTCGTCCGGAGGGATGAAAAAATATTTTCCTAAAACTAAACTTCAAGTTGATCGGGAAATTAATCATGGATTACGCATCAGTATTACTTTATTTATTGCACATATAATATGTGAGTTTACATTAAAATAGTAGACATTTGAATTTATCTGCCAATTATTGACCCCAAAGCATTATTTTGTGATTTAATTTCAAGATACACTTCGGTACTACTTAGCAAAATAGTGTCCTTGTAAATATCTTTAGTTTTAAGCAGAAATTTACCCCTTGGTGCATAAGGTGGAAATTTGGAATCATCGAAATGTATATTATTGAAATAGTAATGACCCTAAAATAACAAGAAATAACACAAAAGTACTCTTTGCATTGTGATGATTATAAAAACCTACCTTTTTTATTGAACAACTTGGAACAAAATTGGTTTCAATCTGGTTAAGTTTTTCTGCAGCTTTTGGATTTTCCATACCAACACAAGCGATTTGAGAATGATTAGCCATTACTAATCGATAGTCGCCATTCTGCCATTTTCTTGCTTCAAAATATCCCTAGAAAAATTGCATGTCCCAAAATATTCATAATTTTTGATGAAGAAATAACACACTTACGTTCAATAAATTTGCATCCAAATCTTGCAACACATCGGCGCTAAAATTGTATATTCGAATATAGTCGGTCACGTTTTGTATATTAATTTTTATGTTATTAACATAGGCTTTGTTGGAGTAGGTGATGGACCATTTTTCAATTATAACGTGGTAGTCAGTTTGATGAAACTGTAAAAGTAAAAATTGTAAATTGTAATTTATTTAAAAAAATGTAGAAGTGCCTATATTGCACTAACTGCAAAAATCGGTAAATTTATCACCACAACTTTGTTGTTTATTTTTGGTACATAAAGCAAAAATTCAAATGTATTACCTACGTAATAATTAAATATTCAACATGCGCAGGTTGCTCGGAGCAATCTGCGTATTATGGTGGTATTTTGATCATTAGAGAGTGACAGCAAGCAAATAAGGTAGTGATTCAATTTTATTTAATTTTTAAGTCAATAATCAGTTAATTTGGCTGATATAAAAAACATTTGCATCAAATTAACAACAAACCACCACATGTAACAATTTACACATAAAACAATACAAATTTGAAGTTAATTATGTAATACAAATATTTTGCAACATCCTGTGAATGTTATTTGACTTTTAAAGCGACGACAGTTTATTGTAAAATAAAAGTGTAAATAAAAATTAGTGCGCACACGATTAACAGCTTTATGGTACCTGGGAGTAGGTGTGATTTTGGTAAACAGAAATATCGATTCCCACCATAAAAATCCAAATTTCGAACTTTGAACACACAAAAGGCCAGCGAGCGAGAATGAAGCCAGTTCCCGGGTGAAACTCAAAGAGGGAACACGTGAGTTCCTAAGTGACCTCTAAGCGGAGAGGAGTTCTTTCGTGATCCTGAAAGAAGGAAGAACTCGCGAGACTTCTTGTTGATCTAAAGATCAGGGAAGTAATTTCGTGAATTCACTAAAAGTGAATAATTTGCGGAAATCAAATTTTCGCGTAATTGCTAATTACGATTTATAATTAGTGAGCGGTTGTGTATTTCTGACGAATTAAGTTGTTGGAGATTGACTTCAAAATTGGAACATTGGATAAAGTTTGGAACATCTGGCGCTCTCAAGGCAAAAGAACAGGTGTGATGATTGCTGTCGACTCAACTTACAGTGGCACAAGAGAAATCTACGAAGTTTACCATTTGTAAGGTAGAAAATTTGTTTTAATTTAACAAATTCAAGTAATGCAACGAAATGTGTTGTTAATGAATTTGTTAATAAATTTTGTACACAACAATTATTTACACCTTTTACACGAATAATCAAAATACCCAGGTTTAGCTTCCGTAATTGAGAATTTAAATGTGGCTTGGGTCTTTTGAATTATTACACATGAACACATTTGGTTTGAGACAAACTTATTGTTCTCATAAAAATTTGATGCAAAATTGTTTATAAAAATTTTACGTTCAATTAATAAATTATGCTTGTCACGAATTTCTACCCTTTTATTTCGTTCGTCGAACCTATCAGCCCTGAGGAAGAGAAAAACCCAACTCCGGCGAAAAACTAGTTTTTGGGGCTTTAGTTACAGTTTGTTTGACGAAAAGATCATAACAGTATATTGATTTTCACTCCTACTTTCTCCCGATTTTTTTCCTTCTATATTTTTAAAGGGGCTTCTCTATGGAAAAGTGGCACTTTTACTCTTGTAAATATGGAGTTAAGTTGCCATTGTGTTACTCCTAGAAATACACAAAATAGATGACGTTCAGCAAACGGAGGTCACTTTTCAGCGCTCTCCTTGTTGCTAACCGAGGTAAACCGACCAGGAATCTCAAAGAATTGACCTGCAAAATATGACTTTCCGCCCTTGGAACGTAAATTAATATTATTTCAAAATTATTTTTATTCAGTTTTTGCTTTTGAGTTATACGATGTAAATCAAAAATATATTTTGCGGATAAAATTTGCCATTCTTTCAAAATAGCCTACATTTGATATTAAAGAGAGTAGATACTTTTAATAATTGTAAATTTTAAATATAATATTACAAGTTTGTAATATTAAAAATTGTTAACTGTCGTTATAATTATTTATGTAATATTCTGTCACGTGCTAGTTAGTGATGTAGCCACAACGGCGACGTCACATTTACTTGAATTTTTAAATTTTCAAACAGAGTTTTCCAAATTGGCACTCAAATTACTAAAAAGGGTTAAAATAATCTATTATCGCAGAATAAAATATATTTAACTCGAGTACAATATATTTAATATAATATAAGACTTTTTGACTCGTGAAATAAATAATAATTTAAATTTAAAATATTTTGAGTTAATATTGCATGATGTGAAAAAATAAAAAAATTTCTTACCGAAACCGTAATAGAAAAACTGACCAAAATACAAAACCACGACAATAATATTCTCATTGTATAGTTAACCTGGTTATCATACACGTCGAAATACAGAAAAATGATGTTCTCTCCGTATTTTATATAATGTATAAAGATTTTATCAGTTCCAAATAAATTAATGATCCGTTCCAAATTTAAAAATAAAAACTTGTGCGAGGTTAACTTTACGGTTTTAATTCATTTTCACTACGACTTTACATAATATTATAAAACCATTATGTCCAAAAAATTATCCCCCCCCATTGTTTCAAAATTCAAAAATGATCTTTTTTTGTCTTGCATTGCATCATATATCGTGGGCTCACTGCAAAAACTAGACAAGTTTATTAGGACCTTAAAGGACAGCACTGCAAGGTCAGTTTTTAATTCTCATTTTTAAGGTAAAATTTCAGTTAAAATTTAAAAAAAATTCTCACCAGAGGGGCAGAAAACCAAACAACTTTATCCCATTCTTCTGTTTAATTTTTGACTAAAATTTAAGCCTAAAAAAGAGAATTGAAAACTGACCATGCAGTGCAGTCCTTTAAGTCCTAATATGGACTTGTCTAGTTTTTGCAGTTAACCCACGATATTTTCTTTTTCATTTTGCGAATTTAAAAGGTTCTGGTCCCCCCATTTGGAAATATTTTTTATATTGTGTATGCTAATTATTATCGCATTTACTGGACTAGCAACCTCACATTTTTAAGTGTGCAAACAAATTTCAGCTATAATTTTCATAATACTTAATGATTCGCCCAGGGGGAATGAGATGATATTCGCGATGTACGTTAACAAAATACGGAATAATAATATGAAAAATTAAAAATTTTAAAATTAAGTATTTTGTTAGTAATGGTGGCGCCACCAAAGGCAGTGGCGGTTTTAGAACTTTTATGAGCCCCAGGCGCAATTCAATTTTGAGACCCCCCTCTAATAATTTTCACTAATCCTACACTCCCTAAAGCATTTGATGTGAACCCCTGGTGCCCGGGGGGCCCATTCACCAGCCCGCAGACGATTTATAATTTTAATACTTTTTTTTACTAAAAATTGCACTGAAATCAAAATAACTACAAATCCAAGGCATCTTAGGGCTTAGAATTTTTTTGTTATTTTTCCTGAGTTTACTACTACAGAATTGATATTTTCATAAAATTTCGGAATATTTGAACAAAATTAAATTTTTATCAAAAAATTTAAATCAAAAATGTATTGCACATAAATCAAAGTTACTTGAATACTACGGCATCTTAGGGCTTAGAATTTTTTCGATATTTTTCCTGTGTTTATTACAACAGAGTTAATATTTTCATGAAGTTTCAGAATATTTGAACAAAATTAAATTTTTATCAAAAAATTTAAATCAAAAATTGCATTGAAATCAAAATAACTACAAATCTACGGCATCTTGGGGCTTAGAATTTTTTCGATATTTTTCCTGTGTTTATTACAACAGAGTTAATATTTTCATGAAGTTTCAGAATATTTGAACAAAATTAAATTTTTATCAAAAAATTTAAATCAAAAATTGCATTGAAATCAAAATAACTACAAATCTACGGCATCTTGGGGCTTAGAATTTTTTCGCTATTTTTCCTGTGTTAATTACAAAAGAGTTAATATTTTCCTAAAGTTTCAGAATATTTGAACAAAATTAAATTTTTAACAAAAATTGAAGTCAAAAATTTATTGCACTGAAATCAAAATTACTTGAAAACTAAGGCATCGTAGAGGTTAGAATTTTTTCGATATTTTTCCTGTGTTTATTATAACAGAGTTAATATTTTTATGAAGTTTCAGAATATTTGAACAAAATTAAATTTTTATCAAAAAAATTAAATTCAAAATTGCACTGAAATCAGAATAACTGCAAATCTAAGGCATCGTAGGGCTTAGCATTTTTTCATTATTTTTCCTGTGTTTATTACAACAGGAATTTAATTAATAAAATTAAAGTTTTCCTTATTTTGTGGCCCCTTGATTTACGAGGCCCTAAGCGCGCTCCTCTTGCGCCTGTTGGGAAATCCGCCACTGACCAAAGGTAACGTAAATCGTGAATATGTAGGCCCTAGTTGTTAGGCTTTCGGTTGCATTCATATGACAAATCAGATGCATGCGTTTAGATTTTTCTTTGTTGGTAATAAAAAATCACGAAGAAGGAGAAATTTTTACTAATAATTTTGTTAATTAAAAATGAGTTCTTTTGAATTGAAGAGCCAGGATGCCCTACTACGCACGAGGGTGTATTCGCCAGGATAGGCAATTAAAGTGTTAGAAGTGTTGCGAAGTGGGTCTCCATGCGAACGCCTGCAATGAAGATATTCTGCAAATTGTGTACTTTAGAAGGGCACATGCTTGGAAGATGAAGCTGTAGCGCGAAGTACATCAAGTCTGGAGAATGGTCAATAGAAGTTATGCCTGTACCAGGCTAAAATAAAGGCAAGTTCCGTAAGGGTGACTAGCATCAACAATCAAGCAAAACTTTAAGGGCAGAAGCTAAGGTAGCAGATACCACAGAAGTAGCTAAGCTGAGGATAGCTGTGGTCTTACTACCGTTAGCCGCAAAAGTAATACTTGACGGTGGACCCGCATCAAGCTAGCGCCGCCACTTTCGCAAAACCTAAAAAAAATATGTTGAGAATTTGTTGCTAATTAGTTACGGCAATCGCGAATTTGTTGCTCTTACCGTTCGCGAATTACAGCCATTTAAGTGGTGGCTAAGTAGGTTGATATCAACCTAGCGCCGCCACCACTCAAAAATTTACTAAATTCAAAAAATAAGTATATGGGAATTTGTTGCTATTTAGTTGCGGCAATCGCGAATTTGTTGCTCTTACCGTTCGATAGTTACAGCCATTTAAGTGGTGGCGCACATGACGCGCATGAATAGATTAATGAGATTCCAATTTGTTGCGAATTAGTTGCGGCATAGCTGCGGCATGCATAGCATAAAACATAGCACGCCCCCATCTACGGAATGGCAAGAAAGATGCCCTCAGGAATACAAGTTTTTGAAATTTTTAGGTAGTTAGGAAAATCAATTTTGTGAGAATGCAAATGAGCGAAGTTGCTATTTTATCTAAGAATAGTAACGAACAGATGGAAAACCAAATTTTGATTAGAAAGTCTCGTCGATGTGCAGGACTATGTAATAATGGTTTTGAAGAAGTCAAATTTCAAAGACAGGTAAAATATTAATATTATAATGTGGTTACAAATTATTAATTTTATCATTTTAGGTCCCTTTATTGCCTTTGAAATGTATAAAGTAAACAGCCCTGCGGAATCCCCTGAAATAGAATTAGACAAAATTCCAAAAAAAATAAAATATTGATTTATGGATAATGATTATCACCTCAGGGCGGTGGTACATTTCCAAGCTCCATCAAATTTAACCGAAAACCAAAAGAAAACACTGAATGAATGGAATTTCTGTACAGTATAACTCAAAAATCACTGTTATCTTTGTCATTAAAGACGAGAAAAAATAGACTCTAATAGACTGGTTAGAAATTCCAAAGCGTTCCAATGGGCAGATGTGCATAAACTACAGTGGCATACTTGTACGAGATAGTTTTAAGGTAAAAGAAATTGTACAATTAATTTTAAGAAAATTTGTATGTGGTTATTTGCATTACATAGGAAATATTTATACAATACTGAGCGGAACAGACGTGAAAGTTAAGGTTCCAAATAAATTTCAGTTTTGAGTCCAAAATTTGTGCAAATCGAAGCGGTTTGATGAATTGTCTTTAAGTGTTGGAAAACGGAGAAAATGGCTTCAAAATTGTCCAAGAGGCGAGGACCTTGACGAAAAATTTGTAAGGTGAAAATTGCGATTATCTGGAAAATTCGAGACCATCCTGCTATTATAAAATGATAATGTTACATCTTTACGAAGCAAATCCCAATGGTTTATTTGAAAATTAAGGTAAATTGAAGCTTTAAAATTTTGTACTCCAAATTATGAACGTTTGGATGAGTAGTAAAAACAGTTTTTGCCAAGTTTTAAACAATTTATAAGTGTATCAAATAATATTCCAGTAGCGTATCCGTACGTTAAGTCAAGCAGGTCCGATTGATCCAACAACAAAAGAATACATTTTATTACTAAATCTTGGAAAGGTAGATAATAATAATTAATTGTATTTACATTTATTGATTAGAAGGTTGATACTTTCAAAAGCAGGTGGTTGAAAATATTTGGATACGCAGATCTTATCAAATATTTCACTGGGCAATCTTACAAAGCACATTTACAGATATAAATATCCCAGCAATTGTAAAATTGTTTAATTCAGAGTTAAAATTATAATACAAATCAATTATCAAAACGTATACATGCTGATCGTTGGAAATTTATAAAAAAGTCTTTTTAATTCATTATAAATTTTTAAGATGATGATAAATTCACTGATAAAAGAATTTGCCACAGTGGCAGCAAAATAAACCTTAATCCAGGTAGATGATTTAAAAAAAATGTAACCTGAATATTTCCCCGCCAATATTTATTAATATTCTTAACTTTTTAGAGAACTTTGTGATTCCAATGCCTCAGCAAACGTAATTGAATTTTAATTTAAACTTCCATCCAGTTCACATCATGTCGCAGTGAAATTTTATTATAGCGTAAACTTTTCCAATTCGGAAAGTCACAATATAAGTTAAAATTGCAGAAATTCACTTTAAACTTTTCATGGATAGCTTCTTCATCTGTAGAACCATTGCGTAGAACTAATAAACTTATACTACACATGAAGATTTAACTTTTTCTGACATTTTTCGTCACTTTTGTTAAAAAAATTTCAGAAGTGTGAATTCTTTGACGACTTGCGAACAAAAAACAAAGCATTTCCATTGAAAACTGTTTAGACCATTCAAATTTATAGACGCGCCTCGACTTTCAAGCAGTGAAGCAAACTAAATGAGGGCACACGTGGGTATATATCAACTATAAGTGAAGAAAATCGTTTATTTTAGTTCACCAATAACATAAATCTCCATGCAATTCCACGTGTGACGTCACACATGTTTGTTTCAATTTATATCCAAGGAGAGATAGGGAGAGGCTTGCCTATAAATAAGTTCAATTAATTTAAGGGAAGCTGGACGTAAATCAACTTCATTTGGTTATTGCTATGGTTAGTAATTTAAATAATTTTTATAAAATATTGAACCATTTCGTTCAGAACACCACAAATTTTGGTTTACCTCCAAACTAAATGTTATTTATAAAATTGTTACAAATAATCAATTATCACCTTTACAAATTTAATTCTTATTTATTCAAATTTTACAAGAATAAACATAAACGCATCAATGCGACTTCTAACTTCAGTCTATACATTCATTTTCAACGATTTTCCTATCAAGGAACAATTTAAATCTTAAATCAAAAATACAAATCCATTTGGTAATAATAATTATTATCTGTTTAACGCTATCAAAAATTTATTTACAAAGCCATAATTTGAGGTAGGATGTGCGTGAAGTTAGCACTGCCATTTTCGAAAATCGTAAATTTTTTTATTGTGCTGAGTTGTGCCCGGTGTGTGCCACGTTGTGCCGTATTTTTTTTTTTTTTAATTTTTTATTTCTCGGATTTTATGGACATAGCCGATTTTTAGGGTAGAAGTTAGCACTGCCATTTTCGATAATCCTAAAATTTTTTAGTGTGCTGAATTGTGCTCGTGGTGTGTCGGAGTGTGCCGTAAATCATAAAATTTTATTTTGAAAAATAAGATTTTTATGGCCCAAAAACGAAAATCGAAAACGAAGTTAGCACTGCCATTTTCGACAATCCCAAATTTTTTTAGTGTGCTAAATTGTGCTCGTGGTGTGCCGGAGTGTGCCGTAAATCATAAAATTTTATTTTGAAAAATAAGACTTTTATGGCCCAAAACCGAAAATCGAAAACGAAGTTAGCACTGCCATTTTCGACAATCCCAAAAATTTTTAGTGTGCTGGATTGTGCTCGTGGTGTTCCGGAGTGTGCCGTAAATCATAAAATTTTATTTTGACAAATAACATTTTTATGGGCCAAAACTATTTTTTTGACGCGCATGAATGGATTAACGAGATTCTTACTGTACCAACCCACTTTCTGGCGAAACTACAACCAAGAGAACGGACTTGGGAAAATAAGTGGGGAAAGAAGACCCCATTGAGTTTGACTCTAGTGTGGCATTATAAGGATACATGAGAAGTGTAGTATAAGTGTGCCGTAAATCATAAATTTTTACTTTTACAAATAAAATTTTTTTGGATCAATAACTATATCGATGGAAGTTAAATCGATAATAGTTTTAAAAATATTAATTTAAGTTTTGGGTCTCCCTGTATAGGAAAACTTCCGTCGATCTTCGATCCCATGCGATGGTCAGTTACCCGGCATCGGCACCGGGAAAACTCGGCACCAAAATATCACATTTTTAAGACCATTTCCGTCGTATTTTTTTAAAACGCTCTTTCGTATATCAACTTTCCTTTTTTACAGATTCTGTGTTTTGCAGCCTCATTGCTAACACCAAGTTTTATCATTGTTAGAAGAATTCCTTCAATCAACGTGTTTATGTCACTCTGTATTATACAGGGTGCTTTTTTCAGATAGTAAATGTAAATTTCCCCATTACACTCCAATTGCGATACGAGTTACGTATGTACCTACTTTCCAGGAAAGGATTTAAGTTTATTACACCGTACAAGATTTGGGTCAATTATTTAGGATAATATAGGAAGTCACAATAGTTGGCGGGCTGGGATGCTTCTTTATGGGGGTTGTTACTCTCTTCAAAAAAGTAGTTATTTTTTAATAACACTATTGTTGATTTTCAAGAAGATTATAAATTTTGAAAACTCACAAGTGACAGTATTTTCACCAGACAGATAAATAAAGTACACTAATATTATTTTCGTTACTAGGCTGTAAAGTGAACGAAAATTACATTTCTCGGCTGGGCAGTAAAACGCCATTTTCACATTCTCGGGGGCGGTCGGTCACCTCGGCTCCGCTACGCTACGCCTCGGCTCCCTATTACCGCCTCTCGAACGTTAAAATGACATTTTACTGCCTTGTGACGAAATGTATTATTAAACAAAATTTTAATAAAAATTTCAATATAAATTATTATTTATAAAAAAAATATACGGCACAACGTGGCACACACCGGGCACAACTCAACACAATACAAAATTTTACGATTTTCGAAAATGGCAGTGCTAACTTCACGCACATTAATAATTAACGTGTATGTCGCACTCTGGTTCAACTTTGACTAACCACAATATTGATGTGTGCATTAACATTAATGTCGCTTAAGACTTTTTGCCTATCCACCATCGCTGCACTCTGGTATTAAAACATAAGCAATGGTGCTAATTTCAGATTATATGTGAAAGGCAAACTAATCCAGGCCACAAATCGGGCTCATTATGCAACTTTGTAGCTTCCTAGCTTTAGTAGAGGCTAACCGCTCCACCTATTTTTCCAACCATTTGAAGTATACCTAGATTTACATGTATATAGACTTCCCGCGATACTGCAATATAGTATGTTGGACTCGTAAGTTTCCATTATATTTTTTGTCAGAAAATTAAACTTTCTATTGGTTACATAAACGTCATAGGGAAATTTTATCTGCATTGAGACCAAATAGAGATAACCTTCCACGATCTACTCTAGATGATAATATTCGCACTAGAGGGGGGGGGATCATAACGAACTTCAATCTAGACCTTCATAAAGACATCACCTGTTCAATTTGATGTGAAAGACTTAGAAAAGAATAACTGTGCCCTAAGGCTCTTTTGGATAACTCGTCCAAAACTTGCCAAATATTTAAAACACAGAACATTTGTAATCATTTAAATGTATTTATTTTACAAAATACATAATATTATTTGTGAGTTCACAATAAACTAGCCAAAATTTGAATTTACTAGCCAAACATGCCTGGTAAGGCATTTTGGGCTTTAATTTCAATATACACTTCCACGATATTTAACAAAATATTTTTCTTGTAGGTATCCTTAGCTATAAGTAAAAATCTACCTCTTGGTGCATAAGGTGGAAATTTTGAATCATCGTAGTGTATATTTCTGAAGTAGTAATGACCCTAAAATAGAAAAAAAAATAGATCAATGGTACTTATTTTACTGTGGCTGATGATCAAAACCTACAGATTTTATTGAACAATCTGGCACAAAATTTGTATCAAACTGGTTAAGGTTATTCCCAAATTTGGCATTGCGAAGGCCAATACAAGTATTTTCCGAATAATTAAAAGGAAATACACGATATTCGTTATTTTGCCATTTCTTTGCTTCCAGATGAAACTGTAAAGAAAATTATAATTACAAATTGCTTGGTTTGGAAATAATACTTACGGAGAGTAAATTTGCATCTAAATCCTGAATCAAATCCACGCTAATATTGTATCTCGGAGAACTTTCGGTTGCATTATATTCTTCAACTTTCAAGTTACTTACATAGGATTTGTTATAGAATGCGATGTTATATCTTTCAACTATAACGTGGTAATCAGTTTGACGAAACTGAAAAATTAATAATTATTACTATTTTAATTGTAGGAAAACCATTATTATTCAATAATAGATATTATGCCAATCTTATGGGAGTTGGAGAAAAATCTTTAAGATTTTCAAACATTTTTGATTGTCAATTTTATTTCTATATTATTTTCTATTGAATTTTGAAACCGATTGATGCAAGTTTTTACAAAATGATAACCAAAAAATATTGCATTTTGTGTGAAAAAAAAATTCTTACCGAAACTGTTGCAGAAAAGCTAACCAAAATATGAAACGCTATTAACCTCATTGTAATAGAGGATACTTTGAAATACAGAAAAATATTATTTCCTCCACAATTTATAGAATCATTATAATGAGTTTATAATGTACCAAATAACAATCCAGTTCCAGTTTTAACAATATTCGAGGTTAATATTATTATTGTTGTTCATTTTAAATGTGGTTTTAAAAAAGGTTATATTTTATTTCCATTCAGGTTATAAAATAGAAAAATATATTCACATAATATCACTTGACGAAAATGAGAAAATAATCAATAAACATATAAATTTAACAAAAACTTAACTAAATGTTAAAATATTAGGATTTTAACTTTAAGTAAAGAACACAATATGAGAAATTTTATTTAAAAACACTTTAAAAACGTCTTTTATTCCAATTGACAAAGTAGAACCAGAAAATAGTTTGAAAATATGAAAAAGAACGAAAATAACAATATTTTATTTTTTATTGCACTACATCATTTTTGTCCTTGGTTCTTCTTCTAATTTGGAAAATTTAGTGTGTGGAATTCTTGAAGCTCTAGATTCACCTTAACTTTATGATAAATTTGATTTAATTTCTTAAATTATTTAAGCATTAATATTTTTTTGTTATTCCGGCCGTAAAGTGAGCGGTTTACGGCCTCATTTGAGGTACGAAAAGTGTCTTTTTACGTCCTAGAGAGTAAAAAGACGAGGTAACCAATAAAAATGACCTAGTCCCGGCACAACGAAAAGCGGTTTACACCAACTCGGCCGTAAAGTGATTTTACACCCTAGGGTGCGTTCAGGCGCCTCAGCTTTGCCTAGTCTACGAAAACAGCTCTTTAGGAAAGTCTTGGTGGCGATAACAGGTATTGTGAACGAGGATCTAAGGCTGAGGCATAAACCGAGAAATTCATGGCGCTACCCCCAAAACTACAAACCTATTATATTGGCCTACTGCCAACCATAAGTAAATTGCCTAAATATTTAAGGTAATTTAGGGTTTAGAATTTTTTTGTTATTTTTCCTGTGTTTACTATAACATTGCTAGTATTTTCGGGAATTTTCACAATATTTGTATAGATTTTAATTTTTTATTAAATTTTTTTTTTTTTTTTATTAAATTTTATCCAAATATTTAAGGCAAAATAGGGTTTATAATTTTTCAGTTTTTTTCCTGTATTTACTAGAATATTTTTAGTATTTTCAGGAAGTTACACAATATTTGAATAGAATTTAATTTTAATCCAAAAATTTAAATTAAAAATCGCACTGAAGGCAAATTATCCAAATATTTAAGGCAAAATAGGGTTTAGAATTTTTTAATTATTTTACCTGTTTTAACTAGCCTAGGTTCAGTATTTTTTGAGAAGTTTCAAACTATTTGAACACAATTTAGTTGTTATCAAAACATACTAAATTAAAAATTGCGGTCGAGAAAATTATCCAAATATTGAAGGCAAATCAAGGTTTAGAATATTTTAGTTAATTTTCCTGTTTTAACTAGCTTAGGATCAGTATTTTCAAGAAGTTTCAGAATATTTGAACACAATTTAATTTTTATCAAAAAATTATAATTCGCACTCCAGTCAAATTATCTAAATATTTACCGCAATTTAGAGCACATAATTTTTCTGTTATTTTTCCTGTTTTAACTAGCCTAGGTTCAGTATTTTCAAGAAGTTTCAGAATATTTGAACACAATTTAATTTTTATCAAAAAATACAAAATTAAAAATTGCGCTCGAGTCAAATTATCCAAATATTGAAAGCAATTTAAGGTTCAGAATTTTTTAATTATTTTTACTGTTTTAACTAGACCAGGTTCAGTATTTCCATGAAGTTTCAGAATTTTTGAACACAATTTAATTTTGATCAAAATATACATAAAATTAAAAATCGCACTCGAGTCAAATTATCTCAATATTTTCCGCATTTTAGGACTCAGAATTTTGTAGTTATTTTTCCAGCTTTAACTAGCCCAGGTTCAGTATTTTCAAGAAGTTTCAGAATATTTGAACACAATTTAATTTTTATCAAAAAATACAAAATTAAAAATTGCGCTCGATCCAAAATATCCAAATATTGAAGGCAAATCAGAGTTCAGAATTTTTTAGTTAATTTTCCTGTTTTAACTAGCCTAGGTTCAGTATTTTCAAGAAGTTTCAGAATATTTGAACACAATTTAATTTTTATCAAAAAATACAAAATACAAATTGCGCTCGAGTCAAATTATCCAAATATTGAAGGCAAATCAGAGTTTAGAATTTTTTAGTTATTTTTCCTGTTTTAACTAGACCAGGTTCAGTATTTTCAAGAAGTTTCAGAATATTTGAACACAATTTAATTTTTATCAAAGAATTTAAATTAAAAATCGCACTGAAGGCAATTTATCTAAATATTTAAGGCAAAATAGGGTTTAGAATTTTTTAGTTATTTTTCCTGTATTTACTAGAACATATTTAGTATTTTCATGAACTTTTACAATATTTGAAGAGAATTTAATTTTTATTAAAAAATTTAAATTCAAAATCGCACTGAAGGCAAATTATCTAAATATTTAAGGCAAAATTGGGTTTAGAATTTTTTAGTTATTTTTCCTGTGTTTACTAGAACATTTTTAGCATTTCCATGTACTTTCACAATTGTTGAATAGAATTGAATTTTTATCAAAAAATTTAAATTAAAATCGTACTGAAGGCAAATTATCTAAATATTTAACGCAAAATAGGGTTTAGAATTTTTTAGTTATTTTTCCTGTGTTTACTAGAACATTTTTAGTATTTTCATGAACTTTCACAATATTTGAATAGAATTTAATTTTTATCAAAAAATTTAAATTAAAAATCGCACTGAAGCCAAAAAATTTAAATCAAAAATCGCCATGAAGTCAAATTATCTAAATAATTAAAGCAATTTAAACGGACTAATTTTTAAACTGCTTCACACGACACAGAGATTGATTACGGTTGGGGTCCTACAGGGCTCGCTCTTGTCTCCCCAGGTCTTTAAGCGACAACGTCGACACCACCAGCTCGATATCCCTTTCTCCTCAGCATGTAGCATTCTCGGTCCAAAAGGACCTTGACCTTTTGGTGGCTTGGTGCAGAATCTGGCGTATCAAGGTAAAATCGGACAATAGTGCGGCGATCATGTTCAGAAAATGCAAAGACCTCAAGAAAAAATACCTCTCCGACTCCGAAATGTTTGACGAAGTCATCCTGTGGGTGAAGTCCTCCAGATATATAGGGGTCACGCCTAGCCAGGCAACATTAGATTCCCTGATCAGCTGAAGAAGTTCCCAGCAACAGGTACCTAAATTTACACTACTCATTGATTAAAGTAAATGTACGAGAGGAAAACGAATCGGTAGCAATAGTAAAAGCGCTAGGCTGTCCAGTACCGAGGCCACCTTTAAAATGGAAAAATTAAAAGCAAGAGAGGTATGCGGTTGGACGAATCAATGAAGAACTAGTTAACAACCTCTGGTGGTTGGTCGTGCCTTCTGAAGATTTCCGTGCCTGTGCATCAAATTAAAAGAAGGTTAGTTTATTCCGCACATAATATGATCTAAATAGTTTAATTCTATGGTACGACCTTAATGAGTTAGCCCCCTACTCCCTAACCAAGGAGAGAAGAGATAGACTCAGTGACCATAAGTGACTTAAATCCTAAAATTTAATGATGTATCAGTAGGGGCGGAAAGATGATATTTAGTTACATTAGGATTAGTTACATTTAGTTACATATTTTGGGGCGACAATAACAGAGTCATTTGTTTAAATAAATTTTTAAAATTGTTTAAATTTACTGACATTCTTTGAAAGTATTTTCACAGAAATCATCTGATGGAGTATTCAAAATTACCTGCCACGGAAGGATTGGCCATGATCCTTTGCGGTCAGACTGAAGGCCGACTAACTATGACCTTCACGTATGAGTGCAAAATAGAGTTCTCCATAATGTTGAATCACTGTGATGCTCAGGTTGGCCATGATTATAGTAAAATATTATTGCTTACAATATTTTTAAACACAAAGAATTATAATTATGTGAAAAATCTCTCAATATTCTTTTAGAGCAAATTTTGTTTTAAATTTTAAATAACCATTACAAATATTTTACAATAAAAAATGATTGGTAGTTATTATAAACTGACAATTATTTCAAAGAAATTTGTAGATTGCGGTCCCACAAGGTCCCAGATTGAAAGAAATCCAACATCAACAAAATGTCACTCAATTTTGTGTGCGCTCTATCTCCCAAATCAATAAGAATTTCCATCAAAGCGATTAGACGTATTTTCTTGAGCTCTCAGGACTTGAACATTTATTTCCACAACAAGACGAGTGAAATATCATCACCGTTTTATCACTTCCGGCAAAAATTCACTTTGTTGTTGTACACTTTCAAACGATATCCAAAGAATTTCATTCAATCGTAAGCTCTCATCGAAGAAATTCTCGATAATGTATCTTATGTAAGCTAATCGATTAATCGTTCAAGTCAGCAAAGCCGCCCACGTGTTGTAGGAAGAGGAAAGTTACCTTGATCGTTTAATCAAAGCCTCGGCCGGCGCCGGCGCTACCCAAAGACAACATTAGACCAATGCAGCCCAAGCTCTGAAGGACTCCCAATCCGTCGCCAAAATTTCTATCCGCATGCCACAGAAATTTTAAAATAAAAAAGCAAAACTCTCCAAAAACCTAATGTAGCCATACCAAAACCGGTATGCTGCTCTGGAAAACAAGAAGTTTAACTAGGACCACAACATAATCGACGCTGACTTTGATGATGCGATCAACTCTCAAATGGATCAGCATGAATCCGCGGATTCGCAACCTCAATCAGATGTCAAAAGACACTGGAACCGCAATCCTTCTGATTTCGTCAAATCATCAAAGCGGGTAATGTTTCAACAGTTGTACCTTTGATAAACTGAAAATTAATGATAATTAACTTTCTTTTGAATTTTTCTTGAAAAACAAAAGAAATCATTTTAACTTAAATCAACTGAGGAATTTTGAAGATTTCGTGGCTCCAGAAATGGTATCATCAGCCCTGCTCAATCTCTGTATTTCCGTCCAATCTATCCAGCGGTCGGCAAGTAATTTTTATTGGGGTTCGGACAAATATTGGAAGAGCTCAACCAAAAACTCTAATCCTTTCGGGCAGCAGAGTATGCGGCAGTTGGAAGGGTTGTGCTTATTATTACGTAGTAGAAGTGGAGAGAGAATGTGCCAGTAGCGCTGTGGTGTAAACGGATCGAATAAATTCTCATTATTGCACATTAGCCACTGTTATTAAAAGGCTGGGTGAGGCGTGAATGTTTGTAACTCCTTGCGAATAAAGCTTTCCAAAATGTGATTTGTTAGTGCTTTATTTTTTCAAGTAGATAGCGTTCAAATTTACTACAATAAATTATATCTTACAAATTATAATAATAATAAATTAGGAGTCCTTACAATTCCTGCCTTCACCGGTATCTCACTTTTATAACAGAATTGTAACCAAGGAAAAGGCAGGGTTGTAAGCACTAAATTTGGGTTAGCCCAGGGGCGCATTAAGGGGTGCTGAAGTTTCTGTAACAGCCACAACCTTTCTAACTTATGCTGAGCGATCAATATTGATGAACAAAATAATAATAAAGGCAATACGTTTGACGTATTGATGGTTCGTCAACCGCCAGTTGAAAAGCCCTGATTTAGCCAGTCTTGCGAGAGTAGCGATTGTAATCGGTCACCACTATATTTCCTAATTTATCATTCCATTACATTCGATATTTAGTGTGAATAATGTCTTTTTCGCTACCATTTCTGATAAGTTGGTAAAAATTTATTAAATAATTGAATAATTATAGAGGAGTGGGAGTACTAGCGAAATATAATAGTAATGAAATATTCGAGGGTTGTTTCGAATCTTCTATAAATTTTATGTATGCTATTCAAAATTGTAGGTTAGGTCTATTTTTGGAATTATACTTATTGGCATATAAAATTGATAGAAAAGTTTAAATAAATTTATTTATTATTTAAAAAATTATATTAAAACCACCACATGAGGGACTCTTAAAAAAATACAAATCGCAGGGTGGAACTTTCACTATTTTTGCTACGAAAATACAGGACATCAGGGTTTCACCCATCACCCGAGCGACTCTAAAAAACTACAAACCTCAGGGATGAAATTACATTTTTATGGGTGAGAAAATACAGGGCATGGTTCGCGTTTTTTAAATTTATACAAGGGTCATTCCACCAAATAAAGACAGTTTTAAAGTGTCACCCCCGCGGATTATTTTCAAATTTTGTGGAGTTATTCTCTGTATAAAAATAATGAGTCACTGAAGATTTTGGCTCTAAATATTAAGTACTTACGTTGTAATAATTTTTTGAATTTTGACAAAAAATTTTTTTTGAACTTTTTTGTTAATTTTTTTGAAGTAGAAACATTTTTCATAAAAATTCAAACAGTATAGTTTCTTTTGTAAAAAATTCTCAGCTTTTCCATGAAAAAATTCATTTTTTATTATAAGCAACAAAAGACCCTTAAAAATTCAATTAAAGTTAAAAAAGCGATTTTTCTGAAAGTGCGGCAGTTTTTTTTTCAAATTTGATACTATTTTCTTTTACACAAAATATGTAATTTTCTCGATGTGCATATTTAAAAAATTAAAATTAGTATATTTATGTAGTACCACAATATTTGAACAAACTTAATTTTTATCCAAAAATTTAAATAAAAAATTGGACTGAAGCCAAAATCACATTAAATCTAATGTAATTTAGGGCTTAGAATTTTTTAATTATTTTTCGTGCCGTTTTTACGATAAAATTAGTATTTTTATGTATTACCAGAATATTTGAACAAACTTTAATTTTTATCCAAAAATTTAAATAAAAAATCGGACTGAAATCAAAATCACCTTAAATCTAAGGCAATTTCTGGCTTAGAATTTTTTACTTATTTTTTCTGTCGTTTTTGTAGTAAAATTAGTATTTTAATGTAGTACCAGAATATTTGAACAAACTTTAATTTTTATCCAAAAATTTAAATGGAAAATCGGACTG